>OY747720.1:17113409-17713409 GCA_963556495.2 Valencia hispanica | reverse complement strand
AAAGCTGACCTGAACAGAAAGGTTTTGACTCTGGTTTTAAAAATTGAAAAAGAGTGGACGTTACGGAGATCAGGTGGTAGACTATTCCAAAGCCGGGGAGCCGAGCGACTGAAGGCTCGGCTCCCCATAGTGACCAGGTGGGCCGGAGGGACGGAAAGCCGGAGGGAGGAAGAGGACCGGAGAGAGCGAGGAGTATGGACGTGAAATAGATCAGTAAGGTAAGAGGGAGCCAGGTTATGAAGGGCTTTAAAAGTGTAAAGGAGTAGTTTGAAGGTGATCCTGAAGGATACAGGGAGCCAGTGTAACTGTTGGAGAACGGGAGTGATGTGGTGGAATGATGGAGTCCTGGTGATGATCCTGGCAACGGAGTGCTGGATTAGTTGAAGTTTTTTGACAGTTTTATTGGGGAGACCAGAGAGGAGTGCATTACAATAATCAAGACGTGAAGTGACCAGACTGTGAACCAGGATGGAAGTGGAATGGACAGTGAGGGAGGGTTGAAGGCGATTAATGTTACGTAGGTGAAAGTAGGCAGACCGAGTTATGCTATTGATATGAGATTGAAAGGATAATGAACTATCGAGGATGACACCCAGGCTCTTTACCTGAGGGGAAGGAGAGACAGGAGAGGAATCAATGGAGAGGGTAAAATTTGAAGTTTTGGAAAGGGTGGATTTGGAGCCTATGAGTAGAATTTCAGTTTTGTCACTGTTAAGTTTGAGAAAGTTCTGAGTGAACCAAGTTTTTATTTCAGAGAGACAGGAAGAAAGACGTTCTTTCTTTAACATAGAAAGTATTCTTCCATCAGTTATTTTGTTCTTTTTGGGTTTCTGCTCTGTCTTCTCGAACCCCCAGTCAGTTGTAGCAGATGGCCCGCTTGCACTGAGCCAGGTTCTGCTGGAGGTTTCTTCCTGTTAAAGGGGAGTTTTGTCTCTCCACTGTCACTGCATGCATGCTCAGTATGGGGGATTGTGAAGTCAACGACACAACACAGGTGACTGTCTACTGTCAATAAATGTTCTTTCAGGAGTAGTGAGGGGGTTGAGCTTTCTTGGTCGAGGTCTGCGCTCTGCTAGTGCTTTTCTTGTTTTGTATGTTTTGCATATTTTCTAGTGTGCAATATTTACAAAGTTTACATTGCATTGTGCCCGTTTAAGGCATGGAGTAAAACTGCAAGCAATTCTGAACTAGCAATTTCAATGCTACGTTGTTGCCTTTAAAATCCATCTTTTAAAATTAAGAAAACAGTCTTCTGAACAGGTGGGTATTGAAAGCTAATTTTGGATGGTGTTTGTTTGTGCTGATGGGTCATTTTATTTAGTTTGAACATAGGTTTCCTCCGATATCAGGTGGACTTTATCTTGCATTCATATGCATTCAGAGGCAGTAATGAGTATCACAAGAAAGGTGTTTCAAAATCACATAAACTTTTAAACTGCAGATTACATTTTTTTTTCCTTTTACTGTTAACAATGAATATCTGCGATGGACTGTCGATCTGTCCAGGGTGTACCCTGCCTCTCGCCCGATGATTGCTGGAGATATCTATCACCAGGATTGTTGCCAGATATCTATACCGTCTAGGATAGACGGTATAGATAATGGATGGAGGTTTAGCTGCTCATAGTCAACTGACATGATATAGCGTATAGTCTTGCATATCTTCACATTTTAGACTTTTATTAACACTAAATGCCTTGTGATGTCACTTTGAGGGTATTAACATTTTAACTCACAGTTGACAATGGATCATTACTGTGTGATCTGATGTTCGTGTTCCTCATTTCATAAAAAAACATGTTTTATGTATTTTAATCTAAGCATCAACACAGTATCAACACAGCAAAAAGTGCAGACCTATTAGGCCTTAAACATTTGCCACAGCTTTGAAAAATGATCAAATCTTATGTTAATATCCATAATTACCTGATTTATACCTTTATGTGATGTCTAAGAGATTGCCAAGACAAATATTTCAGTAATTTAAATGTTCTGTAGCCAAAGCTGCAGTAAACTAAAGTTACCTTTTGTTGTCCTTTCAAATTAACCACAAAACCACACTCACCACGGGGCTGTCCTCTCAGACAGCCAATCCTACCGGCATCCGACTACCTACAGAGGAAAGGATCAGATGACTGTCTGGGCTCTGTGACTCATACACTCCACAGTGGAAATGCTTTCCACACGCTTTCATTGGTGCAGCTGTAAATCACTTTGCACATGTTTTAGTGTCATGTTGCAGCTTGTCTATGAAATGCAGTACATCAACAGTTTGGCTGTAAAACATAAAATCAGTAGGGAGGATTCACAATACTTTCCTGCAATTAGCACTGCTAAACATTTAAATGTTAATTTTTCCATTAAAGACATGAGAGGCTTCTGTTTATTTAATAATAATCATGCAAATAAATGTGAACTGTTAGCAAAAAATGTATCATTGGGTGGTTTAGCCTGTGTTTTGACTACATCTCTTTCCAATGGGATCAGTAGGTGAGGAAGTGAGTCAATTCGCTTCTGAAATACAGTAAATGATGCAGTTTCCTTAGTCTCCGGGGAAATCATTTGAAAGTGGATTGAGAAGAGATCAATAATGCACAAGGGGGAAGCAAAAATATTTGTGTGTTTTCTTTCTACTTTTTGAAATCAGATTTGAGCAAATTGGGTAAATGTTTGATAAAACTGCATGTTAAAACTGCTAAAAAATGAAAACAGTATGTTGAAAAATCTTTATAGTACCATACAAACCTTTGACCTCTGGTTGATAGTTTAGTCTTAAAACAGCTAATATTACTGTTTCAAAATGGTATCATACAAGCATCTTCAATAAACTAAAGACTTATAAAATTCAAGAAGTTCTCTTTTGTAACATAATGTTTGCCATCTATGTATGTTACATTCATATCCAATTATATAGTTTATACAAGCTTCAAACATTAATCTTTTAGTCAGACATCCACTATAAATTATTCTGCTGCTACATAGCCAAAGAGTGTTTGAATGTTCTATCTTTTTCAGTAACAAATGTTAGGTTGTCAAGGTCTTAATGATTGACTTATTTTTATACTAAATAGCACAATAAAGAAACCTAACTGTACAGGAAAATTAGGGAGTCAAGCAGTTCACACTTTACATGTCTGTCTGAATTAGCCTCATGGTTACAAAGAATATAATGTTTTGATTGTTTTGGCACCTAGTAATTATCATTGCAACACAGTACAAATAACAATGACGTGTATGTTCAACAATCACTCACCTGGTAAACTGCTAAAAGGCAGCCAAAAAATAAGTTGACACATCTTTCAAATGAAAGTGTGACACTGAAGTTGGCATCTGATGACGAGCTTACAGTTCAAAAGTTAAAGTTTCCATTCTTGAAGTAGAAAGTTCGGATATCACAGTAAGTTTGTTGAAAAATGAAGAAAGAGGAGAGTCTTTGCTTCAGACTATTTAAAGAATTTATAACTACTCAAACTAAACATACTCATGCCTACAGGACACAACATTGTTTTATTGTTATATATTTTAGATCAGGTTGCAGGGGTAACAGGTCCAGGAGCCAGACATCTGTCTATCTGGCGAAACGCCAGAGCATTTGGAGGGATGCCAATGTGTTTCCAGGTCAGAAGGGATATATATACACCTTTTAGCAAATTCTGAGTTTTCCCTAGGGTCTCCTCGCAGAACGTGCAGGGGAAACCTCCAAGGCAGGCAGTCTCGAGACATCCTGATTAGATACCTGAAACCATTCCAACTCGCTCCTTTTTACTGTGGAAGAGAAGCTCAACTTTGAACTCCACCCAGATGAGGGATCTCTTCATTCTCTCTAGTGCTGAGTCTGGCTACCCAACAGAAGAGGCTCATTCTGGCTGCTTGTTCTTTTGGTTATTTGATCCATAGGTGAGGGTCAGAACATAGATGGTACAGGATAGCCACAGTGGAGCACTTGTGGGGCAGCCTGAAGAAGCTACAGCAAGCCTCCTCCATGTAGGCCCACACCCTGCACGGAGGAATGGCTAGATTGGATGCCATACAAGCTGGGTGGCAGTTGAGGGTGAGGGCTTGGGCATGCTTATTCTCGGCTGTGCAATATGGCATTGTATCCCACAGAAAAGCTTCTCACTTGCAGTTGTTTGATCTAAATTAAAACAAGCTAAAATGAGGGCTCGATCAGAGTGTTTTTTTAGCCTTAGACCCCTCTATGGAGTTCTTCACTTTTCTGCAAACTCTCGGTGATATGAGTTTCTAATTCAAGGAAATATTACAAAGATGTTTTCTGATTAGAATGACATAATTAGGGGTGTCAAATTATCACGTTAATTGCGATTAATTAATTACAGCCATATTTAGCGCGCTATGTTTTTTAATCGCGTTAATCAAATTTTTAATCCTTAATTTGACCGTTTCTGCATGCAAATTCCCTTTAAATAAAACCCGTTTTATGCACTGGGCTTCTTGTGCTTGAGTTGTTAGGGGTTAACCACACCCTAAAGTGGACATCGGTTGGCTGTGAACTTATCAGAAGATGACTGGCTTCCATCGTGGTGGGGAGGGTTGTCATGATTCCGGGGTTTTCACGACTCAAATGCAGCAACAAACTCAGAACACTGGGCAGAGGTTTAGATATGATAAAATGATGTTTATTTACAAGTAGTAAAAATGTGAATGTCTCTGGTAGAGTGCCAGGAATTGGAGTTCAATAAGGATGATAGTGGGTTCAGGTCTTTGAAGGAGGTAAGTAGGATCCTGTACCCAAGGTAGGTGGAGGCTGACGGAGATCTTGGCTGTGTGCGTTTGCAGGTGGAGCGGGCAGATGGGCAGGCGGACGGAGAACAGACAGACCAGCGGAGGTAACGGTTCAGAAGCTGACCAGGAGGAAATCCAGAGTAGCAGTTAAGTTGTTTCCAGGGATATATTCCGACGGAGCGGAGATCAGAGGAGGAGGACTCTGGAGGACGGAGGAATCTGGATATTGGTCTGTGAGGAAGCCAGGAAGAGTAAGCGCACAAAAGTATCCTAAAAGTAACTTCTGGAGCAAGGTTGGCCGCGTTTACCACGCTAGCAGCGAGAACAATCTGATACACCAGCAGAACACAGGATCCCAACAAGGGCGAGGTGAGGAGAAAAGGTGAGTGCCACCGACAGTGTTGCCAACTTTGCTATATTTGGCGAGTTTTTAGACCCCTCTAGCGATTCTTTCTCAAAAAAGAGAAAAAAAAAGCGACTAGCGGCAAATCTAGCAACTTTTTATGGGGTTATTGGAAACTTTTGGGTGAAGCATGTAACGCTGTTACTCTTCTCACCGAACTGCGGGGCGCTCTCCCGTCTCAGAGCTCACAGCAGGCAACCAATCTGCAACGCACACTGCGGATACACCCGGCCACCCAGGTCCACCGGTATGGCAAGCCATATGAAAACTAATGCGCATATTACATGTTTTAACCCGTAATACAGCTGGACTAAGTTGGAATGAATTGCGCATGCTCGAAGCAGAAGGTTGCAGGCGCCACTTGGGACAAGTCACAAAAACAGCTGAATGTAAATGGCTGGGACTGCATCTGTTCAAATCTGTTAAATACAATAAATGACTTCATATAGCCATTTTTTTTATTACATGTATCAAACTTTTGTTCTACCACAATAATGTAATGAATTTAAAAGAAAATACCTCAAGATGAGGGTTTTTCTCAGCAGTTATTAGGTGAGATTAAAAAAGAGATTAATTAGATTTAATTACAGATTATAATTAATTAATCTTAACGTTTTTTTAACGTCATGATAGCACTAGACAATACAGTGTTAAAGGCAAATTAGTTTGAATTAGTTTGTCAATGTTGCTTAAAAACACCATCCTGACCTTTTTGTCACCACAGAGAACTCTGCAGAGGCTATAACAAGAATTAATAGTTACGAAGCTTGGGGATATAAATCTACAGATTTTAAACCATTTTCACTTTATGAGCTCAAAAGCACTATATTTTAATATCTTGTTTCCATAAAAAAAACACTTTTGTTGCATTTAAAAATGTTTTTTCAGTTTATTCATATAACACCAAATCACAACACGTAATCTCAAGGCAGTTTACAAGAAAATTTATTTCAATTCAATTGTACATACATTCACATGAATCCTTCACTTCATTATTCCAATCAGTTTAAAAGTTTCCTATCTAAGAACACCTAGCAGATTACATCGTGTCATTGACTTGTAGCATTCAATCCTCCTGGACGAACATGTAGCAACAGTCTATTGTTGCCTAAATTGTGTCATTGACTTCAAAGCAGTCCCTCATACTTTCCCCAAAGATAATGCAAAATATGGGGTAGGTTCCATGTGTGCCTACTGAAGATGAGCTCTATGAGTTTAATTGCATTGACCTGGACAACCACTACTGCCCTGTGTACATTTCATTTAATATCTAACTGTGAAGCAGAGCACTTTGAGTTCAAGACAATAAAGTACACTGAATTGTATCATATTATGAAGGATAATAGATTTCCCAGAAATAACAGCTATTAAGATGACCTCTAGGTCTGTTTAATCCCTTTTGACTCAATGAATTCTTTGTTCATCTTATTACAATCTTTTCTGGGAAAAATAATGTTTATCAATGTGTAATAAATGCTCCCAGCTTTGTAAGAATTTCTTACTAAACCTGCCTGTATATAAGTTTACAATGATGGTATTCAGACAGTATTGTTGATTGTACTTAAACCAGAACAGCTAGAATTGCTGCTGTTTTTGACCTCAGAATTTTATTTGAAAATAATCAGGATTTTAATTAAAAACTAGAGCTCACGGTTAGATTCAATCTAATTAATGGAAAGAAAATGACTAAATATACCAGTTTAAAAACAGAATGTTCTTACGGAAGGAATTACCATGAAAAAGGAAAAACAATTACACAATGAACAACACTGCCAAGTATAATAAAATAAAATTTCTGTAAGTGAAGCCATCTTCTGCATTTCTTTCAGAGCCCAAAATCTACTTGATTATAAAGTTATGCTACAATGACTGTGTCTCTGTAAACAATGTCTACTTATAATGCAAAGCTTTACATTTCCATAATGTTTAGTAAAGACTGCTGCTTTGAACTCCGTGAGGGGAAAAAGCAAAATTGCATGACAGATTCTTGCAACCGTTGGAAAAGAATTTCTAACCGTTGCCACATGTCCAAGCAGACATAAAAAAACATCTTGTAGTAGCAGAAAAGCTGACAAGCGCAAGTTTATGCTTTGAGGTTAGCCATAAGATTCGGAAATGAAATTACTACAGTTCTCTGTAGCTGCCAGGAGTAACATTCTGTTCATACATATGGTCTTAAACTTAAATGGTAATACTGTGATGCTAATGCATACTGTGAGCTATGCTGAGATTCTGTATTTTCAAATACAGTGGCTTGCAAAAGTATTTGGCCCCCTTGAACTTTTCCACATTTTGTAACATTACAGCCACAAACATGAATCAATTTTATTGGAATTCCACGTGAAAGACCAAAACAAAGTGGTGTACACGTGAGAAGTGGAACGAAAATCATAAATGATTCCAAACATTTTTTTACAAATAAATAACTGAAAAGTGGGGTGTGCGTAATTATTCAGCCCCCTTTGGTCTGAGTGCAGTCAGTTGCTCATAGACATTGTCTGATGAGTGCTAATGACTAAATAGAGTGCACCTGTGTGTAATATAATGTCAGTACAAATACAGCTGCCCTGTGATGGCCTCAGAGGTTGTCTAAGAGAATGTTGGGAGCAACAACACCATGAAGTCCAAAGAACACACCAGACAGGTCAGGGATAAAGTTATTGAGAAATTTAAAGCAGGCTAGGCTACAAAAAGATTTCCCAAGCCTTGAACATCCCACAGAGCACTGTTCAAGTGATCATTCAGAAATGGAAGGAGTATGGCACAACTGTAAACCTACCAAGACAAGGCCGTCCACCTAAACTCACAGGCCGAACAAGGAGAGCGCTGATCAGAAATGCAGCCAAGAGGCCCATGGTGACTCTGGACGAGCTGCAGAGATCTACAGCTCAGGTGGGGGAATCTGTCCATAGGACAACTATTAGTCGTGCACTGCTCAAAGTTGGGCTTTATGGTTGAGTGGCAAGAAGAAAGTCATTGTTAAAAGAAAACCATAAGAAGTCCCATTTGCAGTTTGCCACAAGCCATGTGGGGGACACATCAAACGTGGAAGAAGGTGCTCTGGTCAGATGAGACCAAAATGGAACTTTTTGGCCAAAATGCAAAACGCTATGTGTGGCGGAAAACTAACACTGCACATCACTCTGAACACACCATCCCCACTGTCAAATATGGTGGTGGCAGCATCATGCTCTGGCAGTGCTTCTCTTCAGCAGGGACAGGGAAGCTGGTCAGAGTTGATGGGAAGATGGATGGAGGCAAATACAGGGCAATCTTGGAAGAAAACCTCTTGGACTCTGCCAAAGACTTGAGACTCGGGCGGAGCTTCACCTTCCAGCAGGACAACGACCCTAAACATAAAGCCAGGGCAACAATGGAATGGTTTAAAACAAAACATATCCATGTGTTAGAATGGCCAGTCAAAGTCCAGATTCAAATCCAATCGATAATCTGTGGCAAGATCTGAAAACTGCTGTTCACAAACACTGTCCATCTAATCTGCCTGAGCTGGAGCTGTTTTGAAAAAGAAGAATGTTCAAGAACTTCAGTCTCTAGATGTGCAAAGCTGGTAGAGATATACCCTAAAAGACTGGGAGCTGTAATTGCAGCAAAAGGTGGTTCTACAAAGTATTGACTCAGGGGGCTGAATAATTACGCACACCCCACTTTTCAGTTATTTATTTGTAAAAAATGTTTGGAATCATGTATGATTTTCGTTCCACTTCTCACGTGTACACCACTTTGTTTTGGTCTTTCACTTGGAATTCCAATAAAATTGAGTCATGTTTGTGGCTGTAATGTTACAAAATGTGGAAAAATTCAAGGGGGCCGAATAATTTTGCAAGCCACTGTATAGCTCACATATTAAAGATGTCTATGTCATAGCAATTGTAAAGAACACAGATGAGAGTAGGTATATCTTAGTCCTCATACGTTAGATTAGTTTCAGGGATTTTCCTTTTTCACTTTCATTTTTGTGTAAATTTTACTTCTAACAGAATAGATTCACCTCACACTAATTGTTTAGGCCATTTAGGTAGGTCCTTAAAGCCAACACAACTTTTAACTAGGACTGTACAATGTATCTACCATCCTATATATATATATATATGAATTGACAAAGGCATGTAGAACTGAGTGTAAATGGTTCCTCTTAAGGATTGGCTTCCTTAGATGGAAAAAGCAAGATCTCACAACCTGGTTGACATGACTGTCAAATTTTAAGGCCGGATCTAGAATTACGTCTAAGTTCCTTACGGAAACTTTTGGAGTACCCGTGACAATACTGGGGAAAGTGAAGGGGTCTGGAAGGTGACAAGACACGGAGGGAGGACAGAAAACAATGGTCTCGGTTTTAGATTCGTTAAGAGACAGTTAGCTGACAGCCACCTCTTGACATCACCGAGACAATCTGTCAGGTGCTGTGAAGAAGCACCGGGATCAACAGAGATCATGAGAATATCTGGTGTACTGACAACAGACCGTTCCTGAGCCACTGCCATCTTTGTCATCTTTGTGCTCTGCCGTAATGTTGCTAAGCCCGCCCAACGTCTCTCTACAACATAGAGCACTGTGATTGGCCCGGCCTAGACTTAACCGAGCCAATAGTAGGACTGCTGAGGCTACAATAGACCATGGCTAGACCAACCTCCAGAACAAATTTTTTGCTACTGCTACAGTTTGTTTAGATTTACAGGCTACAATGTATCAGCATTAACATCAGTATAATTTTTTAACATATCAATATCAATCCGACAAGTTAAACTGGGCTGGCTTAGTAACCAATATATATTTTCATCTTTTTATTCAATATTTATTTCCATCCTTTCGTTAAAATTAGATATCTACCTTTGATATATTGCAATAGAGTAATTGTATCATTTTTCTTGGTAATATTTGTATCCATAGTCACCATAACATAAGAAAGATTTCGAAACACTAGTGACAAAAAAAACTGCTTGTCATAGTAAAAAGGGGGTGATCATGAAGACATAAACCAGCAAGAGTGTCCGTAGTGATACATGTATCATTCCAGAAAGGCCTACAAGGTAGAAGTTAGTTTCAGTAGTGGTCTCTCCTGCAACTGGACACATTTGTATCCTGAAATTTAAAATGAGCCTATCCAAGGAGGCCCCATCGTCCCACATGAGGATAGAAGATCCTCATCTGATAACCTGACACGTACCACAGGACACTTACTTACTGTAAGTCTTGAGGAGTCCATGTTTTGACAGGCACAAGTGGAAGTAAAGTAAAATTAGGCAGGTGGTTTTAATCTTGTGGACATTCAGCGTACATTAAAAACACATCACATTACAATATATAACATCTCACTCAATCAAGTGGTTATCATTTGTCTTTCTTGTGTGAGAAAATAAATTGTGTTTGGCAAACTGCTCAGTAAAAATTATAAATCAGCAGGGGGATAAATCTTTGAGGGTTAGAGGAGGGGTGGTGGTGGGGGTGGAAGGTAAAATCATAGTGTGCTTCTGAAGGAACTTCTAATTTATAGACTCACAACTTGCCACCAGATAATTGGAACCACTGCAAGCAGATGCAGCATGTAGGAGAGTTCATGAAGAGCCTAAGGAAAATCATTGATACCTGTTAAAGTAACCTGCTTCAGTGGTGTTTAAAAGAAAAATATGGATTTATAACAATGTACAGAGTTTAACTATGTGAAATCAGATGATCTCTGTGAAGTAGAATTAAGCAAAGACCATGTGTCACAGCTAATATGGAGAACCTTTACATTGCCCTCAGGTGTTAGCCATGTTGTGGGTCTATAGTGGTCTAACGTTCATTGACCTATTTCTGTCTCTGGTCAGGTTTAGCCTCTGGCTGTTTTTACAGCTAAACTGGAAGCAGACTTTCCACAAAGATCTTTTGGTGTAGGGTAAAAGTCTGCTTGGACCATGTCCATTTAGAGAAAGATGGGAGATATCAGCTGTTGCCAGAAGGCTAACTGGAAACATATGCGCTTGAAAGGAAGAAGCCTGTGAGCTGGACTGAAAGAAACTAAAGTAGCTACTGCATCTCATCCTGCTTTATCAAATCAACTATTCACATTCCTAAAATTTTACAATGAAATCAAAGCATATGTGACTGAGTCCACCCTGTACACCCATTAATCATTTTTTTCCATAACTGAAATGTTCTCTTTTTTACTTGGCTAAAGATTTTACTGTTTCAAACATAATTTCTCAAATCCATGCTGAAAGTTGTATATATTCACAGCACTTCTCATAGCCAAAGCCATAAACCTGCGGCGGGCATATTAAGTTTGTCTGATTTTAACGTGACATCACCTAGCATACATTTTAAACCATGTTAACAACAGCTGTAACTATTAACAGTCATCATGGCTCTGAGAATTATAAATAAATGTTGGAGCTGCAGAAGCAATTATGATTACTTTTTTTTCTCCATAGTTTATCAACACGACTGTAACAATTAAGTAATATTACCAGATAAGAATTCTGACTGTCTACTAAGTTTGGTTCTAATGAACAATCCCTACATGGAGTGTATCTGTTTAAAAATAGAAAAAATGGTAGAGTGCATTTGTATTCAGCCCCCCACAGGTCAACACTTTCTAGAACCATATTTTGCTTTGGTGTTTTGAGATATCTCCAAACTAGCTTTTCACATCTAAAGACAGATTTCTTTGTAATTAAAAAAAGGAAATGACTCATTCAGACTGGATGGCAAGCATCTGTAAGCATCATTTGTTTTAACACATCTTGCTGTGGATTTACACATGAATAGAACATGCTTTGATGTATATTCCCTTTTTCTTCTCTCTGGATGTTTTAGGGTGATCACCCTGTTTAAAGTAAAGTTTCCATCCCAACCTTAAGCCTCTTTGTAGCATCTAACAGGTGTTCCTCCAATATCTAGCTTCATCTATTGTTTTACCCTGACCAGTTTTCTTCTCCCTTATGAAAAAAAGTATTTAAACCACAGTCTAATGCTGCCAGCACCATGTAGGTGGTTGTTTTTGCAAAAAACTTTAGGTCACAAACTTTTGTTTTATTCTCATCTGGCCACAACACCTTCTTTGAAACGTTTGGTGTAGCTACAACATGGCTGGTGGCAAACTTCAAATGGCAATTCCAATGGCTCTTTACAGTGGCTTTCTTAATTTTTAAAGGGCAAATATTCAGTGTGCATGAATGATAATCCTGTAAATAGTCTTCCAACTACCTTGGCTCTCCGCAGATTCTGCGACGCTACTTATGACCACTTTAGTGCTTTTTTGCTTAATGCTCTGCCAATTTAGGTAGAAAGCCATGTCTTGGCAGGTTAATTTTAGGATTATCTACGTGCAGAAAAAAATCTGAAGAGGGTATCCTGGTTTAAACTCCTAGAATGGCATACAAACACTATTTATTCCCTTGTGTTTTCCACAGTAATTTTGCATTTAACAGTAAAAAGATCTTTACTGTTCAGTTAATTACCTCCGACAGGAGAAAATGTTTCCATGCCCGTCCTTTGTGTCTGTTAGCAACATTAGGCAAGGCAATTTTAGGTGTATAGCACACTTTCAACAACAAGGTAATTCAAGGTGCTTTACATGATTAAGGGGTAAAATAAAAATAGCAGTAAAACACAGACAAAGCATATAAAGTAAAAACTGCAATAAAGCAAGAAGCACACACAAAACATATAATACATGAAAACATTACTCTAAGGCAGCTCTAAACAGATAAGTTTTTAGTTGTGATTTAAAAGAACTCAGCAGCTTTGCAGTTGTCTGGAACAGATTGTCTGTTCCAGACTAGAGGAGCATAGAAACTGAAAGCTGCTTCTCCATGTTTGGTTCTAATTCTAGGGATGTTGAGTAGACTGGAATTAGAGGACCTGAGGGATGATGTGCTCTACTTTTCTGGTTCTAGTGAGGACACGGGCAGCAGCGCCAATCTCTACATACTGCCACTTGGGGATGTCATCAGGGGGCATGGCATTGATATCCACAGCTATGCTGATGATACACAGCTTTACATTGCCGTGTCTCCTGATGACAGTGAGCCAGGATATGTACTTTTGAATTGTATTTTAGATATCAAGTCATAGATGGTAGAGAACTTCTTACAGCTCAACCAGGACAAAACTTAAATTTTAATCATTCGTCCTAAAGGAGCTTTCAGTTCCTATGCTCCTGTAATCTGGAACAAACTTCCAGACAACTGCAAAGCTGGTGAGTTCTTTTAAATCACAACTAAAAACTTATCTGTTTAGAGCTGCCTTTGAGTAATGTTTTCATGTATTATATGTTTTGTGTGTGCTTCTTGCTTTAGCGCATGCAGTGGAAATTGGGGGTAATGGCTGTTCTGTGAATACCTGCCTGCCCTGATCATGGCGGTCCCTGTGGTGACTCTTCTGTGGCTGCTGCGTGGCTTCCAGTGTGGATGGATCTCCCAAATATTATTTTCTCACAGTGGTATTATTCTAGATGTTTTGTTTTTATTGTATGTTCCTTCCTTATAGAGATAGGACTGAAATGAGTAGTGTTTTTGGCAGTGAAGGGGCAGGGGACGGGGTATGTATGCGTCTTGTGTGTGCTGAGAAATGCCAGTCAATGACTCGATGCAATCTGCTGGGATTCGGATTCCTTAGATAGAAAACTTTTTAACTGATTGGAATGTTTGTATGACTTTATTGAAATGACATTTCCTCTGATGCGCCTTGAGATGACATCTCTTATTAATTGGCGCTATATAAATAAACTGAATTGAATTGCTGAGAGTTTAACTGGTTGTGTATGATCAGTTTTGCTTTATCTGTTTACTTTGTTTATTTTGTTTTTTTATCATGTAATGCACTGTGTTGATTTTATCATGAAAAATGTTCTACTAATAAAATTTGATTGATTGAATCCTGTCATCAAACTTTATGAGCTGCTTGGCTCTATTTGTTTTCCACTGGTTGTGAACTTATATAAAATATGTAAGGCTGACAATAAACAGAGTGGAAAAATATACACATAAGGCACAAATAAAAACAAAAACTACATTTGCTTTAAATGAACTGCAGATTCCTGGAGTGAGTTAAAAGAGGTGACTGGTTAGATTAATCTGCTTTTTAACTTCAAAGATTTACTATGGGAATGAAACTGCATGAATACTCGGTTCTGGTAGAAAAGATTGAAAGAATAATCAAAAAGAAGCTAAAAAAAGCACATGAACTGAAACAAATGCTAATCAACTTGAAGACGGTTAAAAGATTATGCAAGATGCTCAAACCTTATTATTCAACATCACTCCCAAGACATGTACCTTAAAAGGAGTCATAACCTAGTATTACCTTGGATATCCACGCTCTATTATAATGTTTCAGGCCCTCCTAAAAAAGAAGTTGAAAAAAAGTGAAAAAAATAAACACAGAGCTCCTCTGACCCTTATTTCTGTAGGCATTATTGTCTCGCGAGATCTGATGCGATATTTTGGCTGTCGTGGACGGTCATTGTAATAATGCAAATGAGGGGCGCATTGATTGGTGGCATTCTAGGTCATTTGTTGTTTGCAAAGTATCAGCCATTACCCGTGTTGTCCTCAAAGCTACTACTCCCGCTACTACTCCCGCTAGCATGTTTGCTACACACAGTAGAGCAATAAAAACACAGCCGTACCGTTTTAATTGCAGGCAAGTCTCTGATTGTTGGAACGGCCCCTTTTTCCAAACGGAGCTCGAGTAAGTACTTCGAATCAGAATTTAGTGATGGCGGCGCTCGACTGCATATGAGGGGGAGAGGAGCAGGGCGGGCTTCCTGCAGCATAGGTCTGCAATGTCCATATATGGTATATCCTGCTCAGACTTGACGTCAAGTCGGCCAGAAATTAAAATTGCGTATTTGAGTGCGCATGCACGTGGGCTGGTTGATGAACCCAAGGGTAAACAAACGCTTCAAACAAACGCTTTCAGCTTCCCAGCCAGTATATAATCTTTAGGCAATCATAACATATATTTATTCTCGTGGAAAAGTTAAAATTACAGGTCATGACTCCTTTAAAATGAGCTGTGAAGAACTGTTTAACTGTTGTCAGAAATGCATGAACACAGCCTTCAGTTTTGCTAAGAGCACATACCGATGGTTCCCTCCCTTTCTTGCTCTTTATGTTTGATGGGATATAGCAGATACAGGAAAAGCCCAATTTGAAGATAGTAAAATACCAGTCTGGACACAATGAGTTGTTTTCTTTTGTATAGTAACGCTGAATTGTGGGTAATGTGTTCATTTTTCCTTGAAAGACTGACAGTTATATTTTTTACCCTCTGCATCCACACCAAAAGAGGATTCAAAAACTCCCGCACATATAGGGGGAAGAATCAAGACAAATTATGATAAACACATGGATCACTGTCCCAAAATACTTCTCAGAGATATTAAAGATATATGCCTGCGATGTTAAAGATATTTTTATAAATTGGGACATCATCCTGATCTTAATCCCGTAAAAATGTTTGGGGATCAATGGCAATGGAGTTTGACAAAATTGAACATCAGTTCCTGATTGCATCGGTTACCTTCTTGAAGTCACCTTCATCACATGAAGCGATGTTCCCACCAGCCAAATGTAAACACTTACATCTAAGCATTTTGTGAATTAATTGTTTAATGAATCAACGAGAACTTAGAGTCTATGTAAGTTGTATGTCTATGTAAGTTGTTCTTTTTGGGTTTCTTAGGGCTACGGTCTGCAACTGTTGAACAGCTTGTTTGAGAATAAATGTCGTTTTCACTATTTTTTTAGAATCTGGTACATATTTCATCTTAAGCATTCTGAAACTCAGTTCAAACCCTGATTACAATAAAGAAATGTGAAAAGATACCTGTTTTAAAGCTTTGATCAAAAGCATATTGGGGGTTCCCTGTTGATTCCAGTAAATTACACGATAGTGAAATAATAAAAAAGTGAATTTTAGCAGAGTAGGCAAACAGTCTGGATGTGGTCAAATGTTTGCCGCCAAGTGTGAGGAGATCAAGGTTTGAGAAACCTTCACATCCGACCAACTTCATTCAAATACATGTCCAATCATACACACCCACATGGTGAGTGAGGCCAGATCTTATGTTTTCCCTGAGTGGGCATTTTTCCAAAGTCCTGCTCACTCACTCCCCCTCACTCCTGCATCTGGCTTTATCATTACACTCCGCACACAAAAGAGATATTAATGATGAAACTGGAGGCAAGTAGAATTACCTTACATCACTCAGATTACATGCTTAGCTTAGATTCATGAGACCGGTTCCAATGGAAAAAGTTTCTGTTCTGTGCTATTCATTATGAATAACTCCCAATGTGCTGTATTGGCTTGACATTTCATAAGCTAGTATTATCATGTGTGTTTACTTATGTTTATTCTTTTCCTACATTTAAAGATTGGAATATCTGGCGAAGGATAAAATGAGTGTTTAGCACCTATAAGCTGAATATTATTGGAAGGAGGCAAAAAGACATACAATATATAAACAAAGAATAATAGCATTAGAATAGGCATCTTAGTAAAAAGTAGACACAAAGATTACCCTGTGTTACTGAAAAGGTTAAAAAAATATAAGTGACAGAAGGAAACAATGTAAAATTGGAGCATGGACATGTGGTAATAATACAAAACGCAGCCGGCACTCACCCAGAAACGCACCTGCAAGCTTCAGAAAACAACATAAAAGTTCAGAAAAACTCACCTGTAAGTTTCAGGAAAGAAACCTATAAGTTGTCGAAAGTACAAGGTAAAAACAAAAAAAACCATGATAGTATAGCTAAGTAGTCAAAAAGCAAACACTTTATTTCAGAAAAATATGCTGTAAATTTCAAAAACTTGACCTGAAAGTTCAGGAAAGTACTAGATAAGTTCGAGGATAGGAGCTTGTAAGTTCAAAGAAAGTGACCTGTAGGTCTAGAAAGGATGCCCTAAATTCTGGTAAGGTGCTCTGCAAGTTCTGAAAAAATCTCCAAGGAGTTCTTCAAAGTAGTATGTAGGTTCAGAAAATAATCATGTAACTCTGAGGTAGATACCCTGTAAATTTTGAAAGGTAACCTGTAACTTCTGGTAACTGTAAATGTAAAGTCCCCTGTAAGCGTCCATTACACGCTCCAGTGTCTTGCAAAAGTATACAATACCTTTCCACTTACATATTGTTGCAACCCCAAATTTGACTAGACCAACAAAACATTTAAGAGTTCTCTGTGCATCTCTCTTAAGACAAATCCTTGTAAGATCCAGGTTCCGGGAAAGTAAGGACTGTGCTTTATATTGCTACTGAATGTGATAGAAAACCACACCATATGACAAAGAACAACAAAGAACATAACAAAACCTCAAAGATCATGACAAGCTGGCACAAATATTTATAAGTGTCTGACCCCTTCTCCCCATCCCAAACCAGACAAGTGCTGAAACATTTTTTTCAATTCTTCTGTCCTGTGGTTTATGGGGAGGCTTGTATTTCCTGGAGGTTTGTTTGAGGCTTTGAGAAAACACTGGAAACACCTCAACTGGATTTTAGATTAAGATGGAGCGTGGCTGGTGAATATACTTGATAAGCAGAAAGTCTGACCAACAAAAGCCAAACATGGTTAAGGAGGAAGGAAAATATGTTTGTGCGCCATTAAGTTTTTCAGGTACGGTCACAAGTTTTCTGACCGATGTTTTAATTTTTTTTTTACATTTTGGATTGTTCTCTCTTCACTGAAAAGTTCAACATCTGTTTTAATAATTCTATTCCAATCATATAAAGGAAATAGCAGTAACTAGTGCAAATTATTTTTGATAGCATAGCAACAACAAACCCCCCAAAGGTTTCTTGTGTCATTACTGGATGTGATATTTTTGTTGACCCAAACATACCTTCTTGCTGCTGTCAACATATTGACCAAATAATACCATTCAAAAGATTCCTCGTAATGACAATCTCTGAAATGGCTCCTCCGGATTTTTCAACATTTGTAAATGTTTTGACTGATATTTGGTTTAGGAGCAAAGAAAATTTATTTGTTGGCATTATGTCAAACCTGTCAGAACCTGGCACAACTGCAAACCTACATGGCCATCCACCTAAAGTGACAGGCTGGGCAAGAAAAGCATTCATCAGGGAAGCTTACAGTAGCTCCAGAGATCAACAGCTCAGATGGTAAAATTTGATTACAGGAAAGCTATGATGGGTGCACTCCACAAATGTGGCATTTATGGTAGTGTGGCAAAGAGAAAGCCATTAAAAAAAAGTTATGTTTGCCTGAAGCTGTGCAGTGTTATCTGAGTGACATCTGCTGCTTGCTGATTACAGGCAAAAGGCTTTTATTTTTATAACATGACCTACTGTCGAAGATGCACTTACTAAGAAAGAGAATAAATAATCAAATCCTGATAACATAATAAATATTCCCTAACACATGTAACACCTATATTTATTCCTTTGGCCTACTTTGTGTTGCAGAAACTAAGACTGGGCATCACCCTCATGGTCCCTATGGTAAATGGGGTGGTGGGTTTATGTTTCGAGGGAGTTTTGGGTTTTCTTTAGCATGGGAAGATGGATGGATCAAAATACAGGTCAATTCTTGAAGAAAACCTTTTGGAGCCATCAAAGGACATTATTGGGGGGGGAGGTATACCTAGCAGCAGGACAACAGCCCTAAATACACAGGCAGAGCTACAACAGAATGCTTTAGATCAAAGTATATTCATGTGTTAGAATGGCCTAGTCAAAGCCCAGACCTAAATCCAACTTATTTATTTGTAAAAAAAAAAAAAGAAAAAAGTAAAACAAACAAAACAAAAACACCCAAGATACATTTTATTTTCTTCCCACTTCCCGAATATGTCCTGTTTTGTATTGATCTATTGCATTAAATTCCAATAACATACTTTGACATATGTGGTTTTAAATTGTAATATCACCTCGATATCTTCCTACAAGTTTATTTCTAGCGTTGATTCATTTGGTTTCCGATGAAATATAAGATTACATGTTAACTTTATAGGCAAACTCTATACATTTATAAGCAATTCTTTTGATCGTTTATTTGTTTCCACCTACTTTCTTCAAAACAACCTCAATGTCATTTTTTCATCTTCTGTTGTGGAAAAGATTCTGTGGATTAGGCAGCGTTTTCCACAATGCAGCCATTAACTTTGCTTTTATGACTTGTATTGTGATTGAAAGTCATCCACTTCCTCAAAATACATGCTCAGGTGATTGTATTGCATGTAGGCTAACATTCCTAATGAGTTGAGCTCAAGAGAAATAGATGGCTCAGCTTGGTATTAGTGGTCCCTGACTCTTGTGTGAGTGTCTGTAAGAGTTTTTGCAGATGTGTGAAAAATATGATCTGTTCCTGCCTGGCTTTGGGCATCATGTCATTTACCACTTATCAAAACACCCTGCACACCTCAGCGGTGTTCAGCCAGCAGTCATGCCTTATCACGTTGTGAGCTTCTTTGACAGTTTTTACACATTTTCATCTGAGCTGAGATCACTCAGTCTATGCAGCTTTTGCAGATGCTGCACAGGTTGTTCCTTGGAAAATTCGTGTATCACTGCAGCCAGACATTTGCTGAGTAAAGGATTTAGACTTGCTTAATTCTCTTAAGGAAGTGTATTCTAAAGTAAAGTGCATGAAAGATAGTTTCTCTCAGTACATGAAATAAGTTATTATGTTATACTTTGCTAGCTGGAAGATGGAACAGTGAAGGACAATGTTTTTGGCATATTTTCCTGTGGACAGTTAAAAGTGACAGATGTTCTTCATCCTTTGTTTTTCACTTTTCCCCTTTGGCCTCCTGTCTTTACTTTTGGTGCATTTACATAACATGTGTTTAGGAAAAAGAAGCTTTTTGAGAGATAAAATTGAGATTTGTCAGCTTTACTGTTCATCATTCTACCACGTAATGCCTGGCAGAACTTTCTCCCTGGTGTCTCACACTAAAACACTCCTGGTGACTCAGATGGTAAGAACTATTGTTTGCCTGCTTTAAGCAGAAGTTCAATTTCGAACCCATGAACAGCAGAGAGTACACTGGCTGTTGCTCATTATTCTGGAGACAGCTGGAGGGGCTGGTATCTGCAGCTCAGTGGGTCTGTTGTAATTCAGTCTGCAGAAATTGTACGTTGTGTTATTTTTTTGGGAGATCATTGTGTCACTTCATTTAAGTAAAGAAAAAAAAACACTATCAAAATCCAGGGGTATAAAAACATTTATGCCCAATTGTATGAGAAAAGCCATCATATTTAGACAAACAGTCAATACATAGAGCCTTGTGCCATTTTTATAGCATCTGAAAGATACTCTGATATGCTGGATATCAGTTTCTGGGGCAACGTCAGACTGATGGAAACCCATTATTGTCTAATTAGTGCTTAGAGTTGATCCCAATTTATTGAATTCTATTCATTCACATTCTTAGTAAAAACTGACCCAATGTTGATATTTTGGTTTTCTGGTGAAGAGAAGAAAATTTCAGTTTTAAGGTATGTGACCTTGTTTGTTTATCTTTTCCGTGTGACTCATTTGAAAAAGTTGCCCTAAGAAAACATTTTGATCCCTACTCATATTAAATCAAATCTCAATTTGATCACCTGTCAGAAGGTTCAGCTACCCATCATGAAACCACTAAAGTTAGCTTTATTAAATATTAGGTCTTTATCAGGAAATTAATTCCTAATCAATGAATTCATCACTGAACATAATATACACTCCCTTTTCTTTAAACAGAAACCTGGCTAGAGGTAAATAATGAAACATCTGCATTGATGGAATCTGCTCCTCTAAATTACAATTGTTTTAAGCGAGAACAGGAAACACAGATGAGGTGGAGGCGTAGCCATTATTTTTCATAACTCGATGAACTTTAAAAAAAAAAAAAAGGTATCCCTGGGCACATTTGACTCTTTTCAATACCTAGCCACCCAGATAAATGAGCCAAACAAAGCTCAACTTCTAAGTTTATATAAACCCCCAAAACTTAACTCTAACTTCTTTAATGATTTTAGTGACCTTCTTTCCGTAATATGTATCGATTATGACCAATTAATCATTGTGGGGGACTTCAAAATTGATACCGACAACCCCCAGGATAGACTAGCAAAAACATTAATTGACACTCTTAATAACTTCGGCCTTACCCAGCATGTCAAACAACCAATACACAATCTAGGACACACCCTGTACTTAATTATCAGCAAAGGTTTAAATAAATCTGACATCCTGGTAATTGATACTGCATTATCTGAATATTTCTGTATTTTCTTTGAAAGTACCATCTCTGCTAAAATATCTATCCACAGTGAGACAACTCTTTAGCACCAAAGTATGTTGAAGATCTAATGTTACTATACCAACCCCTAAACCACTCAGGTCCTCTAATTCCAGTCTACTCAACATCCCTAGAATTAGAACCAAACATGGAGAAGCAGCTTTCAGTTTCTATGCTCCTCTAATCTGGAACAAACTTCCAGAAAACTGTAAAGCTGCTAAAACACTGTTCTTTTACATCCCAACTAAATACTCATCTGTTTAGAGCTGCCTTTGAGTAATGTTTTCATCTATCATATGTTTTGTGTATGCTTCTTGCTTTATTGCAGTTTTTACTTTATATGCTTTGTCTGTGTTTTACTGCTATTTTTATTTTACCCCCCAATCATGTAAAGCACCTTGAATTACCTTGTTGAAAGTGTGACATACAAATAAAATTGCCTTGCCTTACTCCTTCGGATAAGGAGCAACCCTACTCATGGATTTCATCAGGGTGCTTCTTCATTGGCAACACAGGATACATGCTGTCACCATTTGTTTTTCAGGCAAGTGAATTTTCAGATGTTTCAAACAACTGATAAGTTTAATCAAAGGAATTAACTGATCCAGTCTTCTGTGGTCCATCTCTTTGTCTCACTGTATGTGTACATGCACTCACCTGCTGCTGAGATTTTGGAAGCTATGCACTGGTGGAGAGCTTCTTACGAGAAGACCGTTCTTAGAGGTTCCAAAGCTTTAAACTGGAACATAAAATTATTTTTGACTTAAGAAATACAAATTTTGAATAGGCTGGACTGAATTATCCTTATAAAAACACTTACTCACAAGCTTATTGCAAAGTGGATGCAAAATGGTAATCAAGAAATAAATCAATCCATTGTCTTCTGTTGAAATTAGATTATCCTCCTAGGCCAGAGGTAATGTATCATTTCTCCAGCAGATACTGGGTCTTCTTCCAGATGGATATACCCAGAAATCCTCTCCAGGCAGGACCACCTTAGCAGGCTTGGCTCTAGTTGACTTCAATTGGCAGAGCTCCTCACTTGATCACTAAGGCTGAGTCCAGCAGCCCTAACATTCCCTGGCCTTATCTAGGTAGCTCTTTTCAAGAAGCTGTTTTAGATGTTATTTTGGTCCTGATCTACATCTTGTCACTATAGGTGAGGGTCACAGCAAAAATGCACTTTTTGTAACATTACAATTTTTCAAATGTATACTGCAATTGTTAAGCTGGCGAGGCAGTGATTTTGGTGGTAGAACAGGTAGCTGTGGCCCTGGAGCTTCCCAGTCTTTCCTAGGGATAATCAGGTGGGCTGCGTCAGAAAGGGTATGCAGTGTAAAGCATCAGCCAAGTCTGTGTGCATGCAACTGTGGAGTGGGGGGCTCCTGTGCTGTGGCAACATCTTGAAGGGAGGAGAAGAAAGGACAATATATTGTAATAGTTAAGTATCTATCTCTTGAATACCTCAGGCTGTTTAATAAACAATTAAATAGTACTTTATGGGAGAAAGAAAGTCCTTAGGTACCTGAAAGACACTAAAATAACTTTTATTTATAGCAAAAGCTTGTTCTGACAAGCCATCTTATAGGGAGAATCTGTAATTAAACCCTTGTTGGATTGTGTTGGCAGTGCATTTGGCATGCTTCAACTGTAAAGATACTTGTAAAAATAGTCCAAAGCAAGTTGAGGTGTTTTCATGCCTGCTTTGTGCAGCTGTAGTCAGTATCAGACACATCCAAGTTTAAACATGCTTTATATGTTTAGATGTTTTGTTGTTTTACAGCCTCTACAGGAACCTAAAAGAAATACATCTGTGGGAATGTAAACAGATAAAGAAGGTGCCTTCAGAGAGGGAGTACCCTTTAAGCCCAAAACTGACATGTTACATTGTTTTATAACCAATGGAATGAATAGCAGAGAGAGATCACAGGAAGGTCAATAAATGTCAGATCCAGGATTTGGGAACATCCAACTAGATGGTTTTACTGCATATTTATTTCAGGGTGTTTAATATGCATTTTAGGTTCTTTAAGGCAACAACTGACCAAATATCTGGAACAAAATAAAACACTTTCAGGATTCTTTTATTGAGAAAGATACTGTGCATGTACTGATGTTAAAAGTAAACTACATCCGTGTAACATGCAGGTGTCACGCTGCCAATGGTTGAGAAGCCAAACACAACTTCTAATTAAAGCCTACATATAATTACTGGTTTCCCTACTTTGAATTTCCAGATGCTTATCATGCAGTGGGCTTTCCTGCAAAAGTTTCCATTTACTTTCCCCCTCAGCAGGGCTTTATGCATTTATTTTTGGGACCAGGCACACTGATGGGGCCCCCAGGTTTTCTCTGATTGCTAGGTGCCAATCATCTAGTGAGTTTTAACAGCTTGTCGCATGAGGATGTGGCCATCCCACAACAAAGCCTGATCTGCCGCTGCAGCTGGGAGTGAGCCTGAAAAATTATTGCTGGAATGTCTTTTGATTACAGTGTACACAACTCATGTACATTATAATAACATGGTTGCACAGCTGCTCATTTATGTTTGCTTACTAATGGTGGGACTGACATTTCACATATCTATATTTGCAACCGTAAATGTGTTATAAATATATAGGTTTTTAATTATTTTAAATATAAGCAATCATCTGATGAAGGCAGAGGATAAACATTTTTGTTTATGTAGCTAATTCTAATGACTCTGGTATGGGATAATAAGTATGTTTAGAGCACTATCTTAGTTCCTTACATGGACTGTCTGCTGTGAAATATTTTTGCCAGATACCATTATCTTCATATCCTAACATAAAACATGTTAACTACCTGATAAGATGTGGACTGAGCCTTGCTGAGGTACAGTAACCAAGCAAAAGTATTCAAATCTTTCAAATTGTCATGCTGACGACAAATGTTATTAATTTTAGGATTCATAGTTTTGCTGTGTGATGGCTTGTTGGTGAAAACACCATCTTGAAGACCAAAGAATACTGCAGAAAGGTCAGCAATAAAGTGGAGGTTGTAAAACAATTTCCAAACGTTTAGCATTACAGTGTTCAATTCACTATCCAAAAATTGAAACAGAATAGCACGGATGCAAACTTACTAGGATACCAAAGCTGACCAGCTATGAATTCTTCCCTAAATGAAGAAGCAACTAAGGATATATTCACACCAGGAAGGTCCATTAGTTCACTTGCTTTGGTTCGGACCAAATTTTGTTTGTTTGTTTGTTTGTTTTGCTGCGGTTCCTATTCACACTGAATAAATGCAACAGGACCAGAGTTTCTCAACAATAAACAAAACAAAAACACATGTGCTAAGGTCTTTCAGCCATTGGACAGTTAAATGTGTAAGCATGGTAAAACCGGGAAGCCATGGGAAAATAGGTCAACATAAACAATGGAGAGTGGTGTTCTTGTTGTCTTTCTAGCGTTATGGTTAAGACACAGGGGTCACATTAACCAAATATTTTCTGTATTTTTTTAAACCGACTGAAATATCTGAAGGGTGTAGATTATTTTGACATATTAGTATTCAAACCCCTGACCACTTCATGCAAATGCGCAGACATTTTCAACTTTACGCACAGAGCACAGGTAACTAAATAAAATAAATAGATTCCTATGTGAGCATCTGTGCATCATCTCAGACCTGGACACTGCTCTTAATACACCTCACTATCCGCAAGCTGACAGTACGTTGAAGCATTACTGAGGCTTTGGATAAATATTGATTATGACAGGATTTTTTTAACCCAGTCAGTCAAAATGATCGACAACAAAAGATTTTAGCTCGACGTCTGATACAGCTACATAGCTTAACGGAAATGTTTGAGCATCAAGACCGTTTGATCCAACATGAGTGTACAATAGAATGCAAATAGATAGATTATGTAGAATTAATATACCATAAGTATGATTGGATTGTATTGATGTCACAGTGTGGGCATTCACATGTAAAGGCAGCACACGCATAAAAAAATAAAATAATTATATATATATATATATATATATATATATATATATATATTACTTCTCATAATGCATCACAAAGACGGGTGCCAACCGAAATTGAAAAGGAAGTTGTTTTTGTTTACTAGGTAGGCTAAAGTTCGGCTGCTTTCACACCTGATTTGCCTCACACCAGGGTTCGCTTGGTGCGCACCAGAGTTCGTTGGGTTGTATTCACACTGGTGCGAAAGGTCTGGACCAAGGGAGGAAACAAATTTGAGTTATTTTTAAGCAAACTAAATGAGGCTGTGTGAATACGCCCCAATAGGTCCTGGCGGCACTGGAGGAGATTCAGAGATCCACAGCTCAGGTGAAGGAAACCTGCCAACCTAACAGCAATTAGTTGTACCCACCTCACAAATGTTCCATTTGCAGTTTGGCACAAACAATAAAGGGTACAATATTAAACCTTTTGGCCAAAATGCAATACTCTGTATGGCAGAAAACTAACACCCTGTCAGGTTTAGTGGATTAAGTACCCAAATGTGGCATGGTATGGAGAATGACTTAATGCAATAAAGCACAAGGTACTTACATGGGATATGCAGGAGAACCAGGAAATACAGAGACCGGGAAACAGGAAGTAATGATGATGAGCCAGCAAGTAGTGACTGAATAAGAGTTGCTTAAATACTGAGGAGGGAGTGAGGAAACGGCAGAGAAGCGTGAGGACTAATTAGTGGAAAGCATTTGAAGGTTAGAGGGAAAGAACAGGTGGAGGCAATCAGCAGCTGGGGCACAGAGACAGAATGGCAAGAAAGAAAACAAAGGAAGAAACGGAAGGGGAGACTTCACAGAAAACTATTTTGAAGAAGAATAAGGACTAACTATAAAGATATCTGAAATTAAAAGAACCTAAGAGAAACTCAAGAGCACTATAGAGGAGAAAACAGAACAGAAGGAAATAAACATACTAGGAAAGGATTCTTTATAACGAGACCAACTAATAAGAGAAATAAAGTGTAACAGAACTAACCAGGATAAATAATGAAATAAGGAAAAAGCACATAAACAAGGAAACAGAGGTAGAGAATGTCTAAGGATAGGAAGTGAAAATATGGAAGAAAGACAGAGCCAAAATTAGTAACACTAAGAACCTAAAGTATAAATTAACAAAAGCTAACACCAAGAAATAAACTAAAATGATAAGATAAACTGTATAAGGAAATTAAATAACTGAAATTCAAAACACAAACACCTAAGGAACTTAACACGCCCTGAAAACATCATCCACATCTTGAAACAAGGTGGTGACAGGATCATGCTGAGACAGGTTTTTCTTTTGGAGCATTGGTGAAGTTGGTCTCAGAAAATTACCTTGGAGCAGCAGATAGCAGTGTTCTAGGTGTGCCAAGGGCTTTCTCTTGTAAAAAAGAGAAATCACTTTTATTATCTGCTCTTTTTGCTGATGCAGCTCCTTTTGGATAATGAGTTCAGGGCGCCTCTGACCTCACAAGTTGGGAATTCATCTTCAGGGGGCATTCTTTTGTAACACCAACTGGAAATTAGTTAGAAAATCTATCTTCTGAGTACAAGTAGAGGACACAAGTAGTGTGACAGCAGTTGTTAATGGGCATGCACCAGAAGAAATCTGGTTAAGTTTTATTTTATATGTTCCTTTAGCTCTATGTTTTTTGTAAGAAACAAAGGTAATCTCCGCCTCTTTTAAAGATTTATCGCCATCCAAAATGCTTTTTCATAATAGTAGCCATGAACAAACCAACTTAAGTAACTTATGGCACTGTTATGTCGTCACATACCCCGTCTTATTATGTCTGGTCTGGAATAACTTGGTTTGTTGTTATAAAAAAGATGGGCTCTGAATTTTGTGCTCCATAAAGTTTTATGAGAACACTAGATAACATTTCATCTTTCGAAGACAAACTCATCCCCTCTTAAGATAACGTGTTCTCTCTAAAGCCTCGCCAACATGTTTTTATTTTTCAAATACACATCACACAGAGGGCAGCCTGGAGGAAAACTAAATATTTCTTTTCGTCTGCTGTTTTCTTTGCTGTCAAGAAGAATTAGAAAATTTATTTTGTTTTCAACTATTTACATAGAAAATTGGCAAAGTTAAACCAGTGGATGTTGGATTTTACTGTAAAAACAAAGCTCTGGTGTTTCTGTTATTCTCATGTCAGAAAATATTATTATCAATATGAAAGAGACTTTAAAAACAACAACGAGTCCTTTAGCTTTTCTACACTACTATTGGGTCATGTTTGTTAGGCCTGTAAATATAAACTTCAATATCTGGTGATAGAAATAGAAATGACAAGTTTTTGTGGAAAGTCATGTATTCAGTGTATTCAAGTGTGTCTGATTTGTATGCTTAGTCAAACGTGGAGCAGTAAAGTCAGCATGGCACATAGTAACATAATAAATCAGTCCTGCGTAATATAAGGCCTGCCTGCCTTTGCTTTGCAAAGAGAGACTGAATAATATTTAATTCTATTATGGGGTTGTTTTAGCTTTAAAGACACCACCGAGTCAGTATCACATGCTTTCATTAATACACATTCTTTGGGCATTGATTACTCCATAAATCTATGTTGTTCACTTGCCGTGGCAGATAAAGAATTCATGGTTGTTTTGCTTTGTTTTTCTTCTGCTTATATGTGGGCTGATTAATGGCTTACCCACAAGTTTTTAAGGGAAACACCACTTTACATTTATGATTATGTCAGGAACTAGATTTTTTTCACAGTAGCATAACTAAAAAAGTTTAAATGAGAAGGAACATAGAACTGAAGTCCTGGCTCATTTCCATTAGCTTGTGGTCCATTTTAGAATCGATTTTTAAACTTTTGGTTTTTAAACTTTTACATGGTGTTGTGTTGGTATATTTATTCAGCTTTTCCACTTCAACCAGAGCATCCCAATCAACTTACCAGTTTCTCTTTAATGCTCCAAGATCTAAATGTAAGTTAATGTGTTAACTTGAATTCGTGAGCAGGACCACGCCCCTCATATACTTCTCTCTCAGTAATCTACTCAGATTCGACTCACCTGGCATCTAACACCTGAATCTCATCCCTAATTACTCTGCGATCTATTTAAACTCAGAGTACCTAGCGACTAGCGTCGCTCATACTCTTGTCTCGTAAACAGATAGTTTTTTGCAAATACAACCTTTCTATCAGCATGGATGTGCTTACCCTCGATCTCGAGCCGTCCGAGTCCGACAAAGAGCTCTTCTCCCATGAGGCTTCCATCCTTGGACAATCACCTCCATCCGTAGTCCGTCAAATCTCTCTCGCTTCCATCGACTCAACGGGACTCCAGCCAGTCCTCCCCAGCGAGAGCTCCTCCACATCGCTCATCACGGTCGGATCTCCCTTCAGTGGCTTCCGTGGCCGTACAGTCGTCCGCCTGGATCGAAGCCCTTCTCCATCTCCTCTCCGCATATCCAGGTCCCTTCGTTCTCGTCTCGAGGCTTCGCCTCCCAGTTCTCCATCACTTGCTTCGGACCGTTCGGCCCAAGCTCCCTCCCATTCTCGCAGGGCATCTTCGTCACGCCCCGGGACCTCTACCAGAGCTAACCGCTCCCCTGTAAACGCCGCGGGCTAACCGGCTCTAGATTACTCTTCTCCCCGATTTCGTCAGGCTCCCTGTTCACCGCGAGCTCAGCACTCTCCTCCTGATTTTTCTGGAGTTTTTCTCCTCCTCGTTCCCGTCAGGCTTCGTCGCGCTCGAGGAACTCACCTAGAGCTCGTCGTCCTTCTGCCTCCGTCTCGATCCACCCGGACATGTCTGGCTGGACAGTAGCTTGCTTGCAATCTGCACTCAGGGAAAGAGGCATCCCCTTTAGCCGCTCTGCTAATAAATCTTTCCTCTTCAAGCTTCTATTCCCTACTACTTCGCCGTTAACCGAGACTTCCTCCTCTCGTAATCTTCCCCCTATTTCAGCCATGACATCCACTTCCTCTCAGGGCAGATCTCAGCCCTCAGCTGCCGGGCCAACACCCACAGCTCCCTCTACTGGCGGGGAAGCTTCATCTTTTTCATTTCCCCCAAATTTTGCCTCATTTATCACTAGTTTTTTCTCTTCCTTGGCCTCTCAGCCCACACCTTCATTCACTCAATCATCTCCTCTCCCTCTCATCCCCCCTTCTACATTTTCCACAGGTTCAATTCCAGCTTCCACTCATGTTTTAGAAAACCCCTCTAACCCTCCAGCCTTGCCCACAAGCTCAAACATTCAGCAAACCGTCCCGGTGTTACCTCCAATTTCCACCGATCTGCCGTCTTCTTTCCAGTTGCCAACTTCTACTTACACTCCAGGCTCTAACCATTATTCTCTTTTTACAGCAGTACCCCCTGTCCGGCCGGCTTCTTCCATCAATCGCCCTTCCCCAGTTTCACCTGCTCTCCGTCAACAAATACTGAATGGTAATTACATCGATTTAGCTCTCATTCTCCAGCCCTCTTTAGGTCTCTCAGGTCAGCCCCGAAAGTTGCAGACCAGAATGGGGCCCATGCAGCTAGGCTCAGCGCTTAGTCCTCATTCCAAAGATCTGACCCCCGCCGAGTTTGCTTTCGCTTTTTCATTTTACAGGGATACCATTTGCTCAGTGTTTCCCGACCGGCGACCTGAGCTAGACGACTATTTATCTATCATCCTTGACATGGCTCTTAGATTCGGAGGAATGAGGTTTTATCAATATCATACCCTTTTCTCATCCCAGGCAGCGGGTCGTCTTGCCCAATATAATCAGGGCACATACTGGGGTTGTCTTGATTCTGAACTATATTGCCGCATCTTTGCTGCCTGGGCATCCCTATCCTGCAGCCTCTGCGGCGCTCCCTCCCACCCTGCTGCCGCATGTACTCTAGTAGCTCCTCCCCGACCTAGGCTCTCATCGGCACGCAGCTCATCAGTCCCCTTCCGTTTGTACTCAGCTGCCCCTCCCCCTCCAGTGATTCCTAAGTCTCTTTCCCTACAGTCTAAACCTAATGCAACAGTTTCAGGGGGCATGGACAAGCGCGGTCGTCCAATCCTTTACCAGGGTGGCAGGATGGTGTGCAATAATTTTAATGACCTTGGCTGCTCAGCTTCCAGCTGTAGACTTCTGCACACCTGCTCTTTCTGTGGAGGGGCACACTCTAGGAACGCCTGCCCTCATAACCCCACTTCCAAAGCAGACTGACTAGCACAACACCTCGCCACTCCCATCAAGGTGAGTGCTCTCGTCCCTGCTTTGGCCAGCCACCCTGATAGGGAGTTTGTGGATTTTCTGGTTAAGGGGTTCACTCACGGGTTCTACCCAGGCATCGAAGTTTTTCCAGATTCCTCTACTCACTGCTCTAATCTGTTATCTGCCCTCTCCAATCCCGATACAGTGGATTCTTTACTCCTTAAAGAGGTTAAGGAGGGTTTATTGATCGGTCCCTTCGCTCGCCCCCCTTTTGCAGTTTTCCGGGTCAGCCCCCTCGGGGTAGCAACCCGCAAATACTCAGGAAAGAAAAGACTGATTATCGACCTGTCTGCACCTCACGTTTCCTCCGTTCCCAGTATCAATAGTCTCATACCCTTTCCTGATTTTTCCATGCAGTACATCACCACAGACCATGCTATCCGACTTATCCGTTTAGCAGGTCGTAACGCATGGCTCTCCAAAGCAGACATTACCAGTGCCTTCAAGGTCCTTCCCCTTCATCCAAACTTCTGGCGGTTCTTCGGTGTCATTTAGAAAGGAGCTTACTACTTTGCAGTCAGACTCACCTTCGGTTGCAGAAGCAGCCCCCGTATCTTCGACTCTCTTTCCAAGGCATTGTGTTGGATTCTGCTCAACACCTACCGCCTCCCCTACATCCTTCACCTCCTCGATGATTTTCTCGTCATCACCCCCGCCTCGTCTCCTCCTTGTCTTGGGCTTCGCACACTCACCGAAGCCTTTTCCAACATCGGAGTTCCTTTGTCGGAGGAGAAGACTATAGGTCCTTTTACTTCTTTAGAATTCCTGGGCATTACTTTCAATTCATCCACTTTTCAAGCATCTCTGCCGCTTGAGAAGGTCCACAGAATCTCTTTGATCCTTTCTAACTGTTTCCTAGCCGACTAATGCTCCAAACAACAGATTCTGTCTCTGCTAGGTCATCTCAACTATGCAGTGCGAATTATTCCTCAGGGGATGTCCTTCATCTGCCCAGGAAGCCGATATTTAAAAGTGAAGCGTTTGTTTACCCCTGGGTTCGTCAACCAGCCCACGTGCACACGCACTCAAATACGTGGTTTTAATTTCTGGCCGACTTGACGTCAAGTAGGCGCAGGATATACCATATATAGACATCGCAGACCTACCTATGCTGTGGGAAGCCTGCCCTCCCTCTCTCCCTTCTCCCCCGCTCTCCCCCATATTCAGTCGAGCGGCGCCATTACTGAATTCTAGTGATGGGAATTCCAGCTCTTTTTGGAGAGCCAGTTCTTTTGGCATGACTCACCATAAAGAGCTGGCTCTTTCGGCTCCTCAGATTTTCTGTTGCTTAAAGTGTATTTATTACCAAAAATTAATGCAAAACGATGTGTACCAAAACAAGCAGGGGGGAATGAAAAAAAAAAAAAAAAACGGCTCCCAATGACGAGCCGGCTCCCATCGTTCACTTCAAAGAGTTAGCTCTTAGAGCCGGTTCGTTCGCGACCGACACATCACCGATTCGAAGTACGAACTCCACCATGAAAGATGCAGAACGTTTCTTCACGCAATGATGCATGAAGAAGACATTATTTTAATCAGCTAAATCAGCTAAAACCATTTCTACCAGAAACGTAGTGCACACGTGAGTTGCTCTGTTGTTGACTGCCAGAATCAACATGGAAATATTTTGTCTATTTTTTTTACGCCGGAATCCTTGACGAATTTGGGACAATATCAGGCGAAGTTGGCATCGAAGCTCCGTTTGGAAAAAGGGGCCATTCCAACAATCAGAGGCTTGCCTGCAATTGAAACGGTAAGGCTGTGTTTTTATTGCTCTGCTGTGTGTAACAAACAGCAGCTAACTGCTAATGTGGCAATTGTATGCTAGCGGGAGTAGATATGGGTTAAGCATTACCTGCGGTGTCAACCCCCCTCCTTCCTGCCACCAATCAATGCGCCCCTCATTTGCATTATTACAATGCCCGTCCACGACAGCCAAAGTATCGCATCAGATCTCGTGAGACAATAATGCCTTCAGAAATAAGGGTCAGAGGAGCTCTGTGTTTATTTTTTTCTACTTTTTTTTTTTAGAAGGGCCTGAAAGACTATAATAGAGCGTGGGTATCCAAGATAATACTAGGTTATGACTCCTTTAAAGACACAGAATGGGTGAACTTCTCCAGTAATTATTTATGAATGTAATGTAGTATATGGATATTGAAGAATTACTTCATTTTTATTGAGGTTTGAAATTTATATTTTTATTACTTCAGTGGGTGGTGGTTTAAATGGGAAACTACTGATTAAAGTATCCAGTACTTTAATTAGCTTTAATCAGCCTGCCATGAAATGGTCAATAAAAAATGGAGAACATGGCATGATGTAATGAAGTTTTCACCTTGTCACAGTGCCCCAGGCAGTCTTTAGAGCGTGATTACTGTTAGGTCTGGGGAGTTTGGATAAAATAAGTGATTTTATTTATTAATGGAATGCTTTCTCCACTCTTTAAATTTAGGCTAAAAACCAGCAAAGTCCAACTGCTGGTGGTGTTGACATTTCCACAGAAATGTTATTATTAAATAATAATAAAATGTACTAACAATAATTAGGCAATAATATAATTAAATCCAGAAGACCCTTATTTCTACCTAGAGACAGGGAATTGTGATTAATCAATTTTTTTGGGCAAGAGGAAACATTTAAAATGTAATGTTAGATTGTGATAGGCAGGAGAGGAAAATACACAAATCTGGCCAACAGAATTAGTGTTCAGTTAAGGAATAATTCGATTTTACAGTATTGGGGATATAAACTACAAGATGATATTTAGATTTTTAGGAGTCACATGTATTTACTGAGGAATAAGGACTCCAGTCCACACTTTAGTCCAGAAGGTGGCAGTAATGCACCTCAAGATGTTTGCTAACTGCCATAAAGCCGGAAGAAGAAAAATAAATGTGTCTAATAAAGCCGGTGACCAGCCTAGGCATGGTTGCCAGCCTCTCCAATGATATTGCCAGCCTCTCCATGCTAAAGGACAGCTGAGGGAATAGGAAAACCAGTGGGTGGCCAGCCTGGGAATGCTAGTGATTAGCCTCTCAAATGCTAACACAAGTTAGTGGTCTCCTTCTCAGTTGCCAGCGCCGGCCTCTCAGTTACCAATGCCAGCCTATCAATAGTCAGATCAGTTGCTGGCATCGGAATGGACATAGCCTCCTGCGGCAGGGCAGTAGTCTTAATTTTGGCCCCAATACCGTGCCATATTAATGTGTAGAAATAAAATGACACTGAAAGCATAAATGGTTTGTTAGCTCAAATGTAAAAAAATCTTTCAGTTTACATTACCCATTCACTACTAAAAACAGGACATTGTCCTTGGGGGGAGAGTAAATGGAGGGGCTTCAATGCTGAGTAGTGTGATTTCTGACAAGATGGAGGTGATTGATCAGAAAACAGGTGCAGTTGTAAGAGAAGGCCAATAGATGTACTTAGGGTAAGGTGAACAGGGAGTCAAAGGGTTTAGAACCAAATAGGAAAATACCTGAGAAATACTGTATACAGGGAACTGGACAGAATGGGGCAAGACCTAAACAGATATAAATAAATAACAAGGACATGATCAAAATCCAAACACAGTTGGATTGTGACACAGAGCAGGCACCCAATATACTGAGGTTGTTTGTCCTCAAGCAGTTGTCCATGGTTTGAATCCCAACCTCAGGACCTTTGCTGTATGTCTGTCTCCCTTATATTTCTGTCCATTTCCTGCCTAAACACTTTAAAAGAATGCAACTAGTGACACAGGAAAACTTTAAAAGTGGATGCCACAGTGAGCCCTCTCAATGTTAATGCACCACTAACAAAATAAACTGCCATTCATCTGTTGAAGAAAAACTTTGTTGCTTTTCTTTCTTACAAAGATTTAATAGGTAAAATTCAAACCATCTGAGCCTAACTAAAAAGTAAAAAAAACAACAAAAGACAGAGATAAAAAAATAAATAAATGCTGATTAATCGGCAGTAGGGCGGCAATACAGCATCAACAAAACACGACAGTGACATGCCGGGTCAGAAAATAAAACATCATCATTGGTCGCTGTCTTCATTTTCCTCTTACTCATTAAAGCCACTGAAATCATGTTCTTCAGCATCTTTATGTTTTATGAAAGCTTTTGTCGTCTTTTTACACTGACTCAGTTCCTTTAGCTGCCTCCTCCAACATCTCACCATTGATTCATTGATGTCAAGCTTAAGTGGAGCAGCTTTATTTCATTCTTTGTAGGCTAACTCAGTTGCCTTTAACTTAAAAGCTGCATTGTATGCATTCCTTCATGTGTTTTCCATGATGAGGGTGTGTGCATGAAAACTACCGATAGTGTCTTCTTCAGCACAGAATCTTTTTCAAATACACCACTTTTTTCCGGAACATTGCCTTTTGGCTGCTTTCACACGCGTTGGAGTACCAACCTGTCCAGGGTGTTTCCCGCCTCTCGCCCTGTGACTGCTGGAGATAGGCACCAATCCCCCCCGAACCCCGCTAGGATGGATGGGTGCAGATTGTGGATGGAAATTATTATTACAATAATTATTGATGAAGATAAAGTTTTTATCTATTAATTAAAGTTCAGAGCACCAGCTCCTTTCGTTAGGAGCAAATTACCAGACACTCAGTCTCTTCTGGTTGCATTTCTGTGTGCGCTCTTGACCACTTTTCCGGATTTCCGGAGACTTTACCTGACTTGTGGGCATCAGGGAGCTGCTATATAAATGCAGGAGACTTCTGCAACTTGAGACTTGGAATGTATGGTAATAGAGCATTTACACTTCAGCATTTTCTGTCTGAGAGTGCAGTGCAGCAGTCAGAGCATGTTTTCTGTTTTGATCTGAGAGAAGGAGTCGCCTGACGCCTGGGTCTTTCACATCATGACGCATGCGGTGTGCATGTAACATCTTGACATGTAGATCGGAATAATATTAGTGGCCCAGTGCAGCACTTTATTATAAATATTCTTGGTCTGTAAAACTGAGCAAAACCTGGACATTTTCGGGAATTTTATTAACACCATTAGTCCGCGCTAATGAGATGATCAGCTGACCGCTAAAAGCCGAGCTCGGCTTGATCCCGTGGACAATGATAGAAATTAACCCCAAACCCGTCCCGACCCGTCGGGTCCCGACTGGTTCCGACGGGTTCGGGCAAAGATCTTCAGCTCTAAATTGTACGCATACACCAAGTAATCACAGAAAACTTCTCTTTAAGCTAAGGGAAATTTATCCATAAAATAGATCAACCTTACAGCCAAGCATTTTGTCAATAATTCCCATCTACTCTAAAGCATGCAACTAACTACTACCGATCTTACAAAATGAATATTATGTGGACGGAATGTATAATTATCATCAGAGAATCCCTGCAAAAAAAAACGTTTATCTAAAAAAGCCAGGGGGAAGTCATATATTGCTTTCTTCCAGTGGGTAAGGCACGGTAAGGCAAGGCAATTTTATTTGTATAACACACTTTCAACAACAAGGTTATTCAAGGGTAGGAGCCACGGCATGTGCACACGTGGATGAAAAGGGGTTTAGCCACCTGGACGTGGGTTAATCCCTCACTCCAGGGGGTTTAAACAAAGATCAGACTTGTGGGGAACTAAGAACAATGAGTATAGCTTTAGCTAACAACCATAGGTGTCATTTTAGCCGGGGACATGTCTCTGGCAACAAATATGAATGAGGGTTTTGTCCCCACCACTTTTATAAACCTGATGCAGAATTTCTTACCAGTACAGATCTAACATCCACTTATACTCCCAGCACAATTTATAATGTAATCAGTATCCAAACTGACTGGTATAGCAGCATTCTTTGCTGAGGTCGATGCTACCTTCAAAAAAGACTCACAATCAAAAGTGGGTACAGTATCAACATGTTACTGATTTACTCATATGTCTTTATTGCAAGGTTTTCTAATTATGCAGCGTCATCTGCCTATATGCACAGATGGTACAGGTCTATGCGCACATCTCCCAAGGAGCAAGGTGGGCATTCACTGTGTGATGTTTGGCCCATTTTTAACCCATTTTCCAGTCATGCGACAAGTTTGCGATCCGGTCGTCTTCAAACCCCCATAAAAATACATATTTTTCCCTAAAGAATTTATCCTTGCATTTAAGGCTCATTTGTCCCTCTTGTGTATGTTTTAAATGTAAAACAATTGTAGTAAATTATGGTAACGTGCAGGATAGTCCTGCATGGTTACAATTTTACCAGCCTGCACCTTTAAGATGATTTTTGATCTAGAACAGCTGTTATGCCGAGAAATTTATGCCTGCTGAAAATTGCATCCCTTGCCACGGGAACTTGCATCGTTCAAAACTCCCTGATAACGATGACAAAATGGATTAAAATATCAGCAATGAGGTAGCTTTTAAATATAGTCATAATATTACTGTGTTTCCTATGCATGTACGTCCTGAAAACTTACTGTTTTATGCCGGATCAATAAAAAAAAATGACAGCCTGCATTTCCCGGCATAACACCTGCCTATAGCTGTGGTTATCTCCACATCAAATCCCGACCCGTTCATTTAAAACCCACAATGGGTCTCTCTCTTCAGCTACGCGCTCCAAAGCCTCCATAACTCTCAATGCCGCTTATCAGCGGAGCTCATATAGCGGGATACATTGGAGTGTCCAGGTCTGAGATGATACTCGATGCTGTATCGATGGTGTAAGTGGATTGGTTATTGTCCCCAGCAATGTTAAAAATGAACTGCTGCCCTTGCTAAGAATGGAGCTGAGCAACGGGGCGTGTTTTGGATCCTCATCGTGGATAGGTCTTGACATTAACACAGAACAAGGGACAATGGCGTTAGCTCCTGGCTAACAGGCCCAGCCAGCGCAGGCCGGACAGAACCCGAAATGCTGCTGAAAATATAATCAGAGGGTGTGAGAGAGAGAGAGAGAGAGAGAGAGAGAGAGGAAATGGCCTCCTCTCAGGATAAAAACCTATGTTTTCTCTACTTATCTGCCCAGACACAAAATTAGAACAAATGAACTAGTTCAATTCAATTCAGTTTATTTATATAGCGCCAATTCACAACAGATGTCATCTCAAGGCACTTAACAAGAAGTCATTTCAATACATTTATACAAACATTCCAATCAGTTAAAAAGTTTCCTATTTAAGGAATCCCAGCAGATTGCGTCAGTCATTGGCGTGAGGTTGGGCCCCGTTGATGCAGACTTTCCAACCACAGCAATCCTTCAGCAATCCCTCATACTGAGCAAGCATGTAGCGACGGTGGAGAGGAAAAACTCCCCTTTAACAGGAAGAAACCTCCAACAGAACCAGGCTCAGTAGGAGCGGCCATCTGCCACGACCGTCTGGGGGTTTGAGAAGACAGAGCAGAAACACAGAAGGAACAGAAGATCTGATATAAGAGAACTTTCTATGTTACAGAAAGTAAAAAGTTAATAACAGGACACAGTGGATGTTCAGTTACTGGGAGGATCATCCCAGTCGATGCCCCCCGTCCAACAGGGCATTGCAGCCAAGCAGGATACCAGACCAGGTATATCTTCTATGGAGAGAAAAACACTGAGAGAAAACCAAGTTAACAGTCGAAATAACAGAATGTACTGTAATACAACTGGAGAGTCGTAGGAGAAAAGGAAGTAGCAGAGTGAAGAAAGTTGGTAAGTCTGTCCTCCAGCAGTCTAAGCCTATAGCAGCATAACTACAGAGATAGCTCAGGATGACCTAAGCCACTCTAACTATAAGCTTTATCAAAAAGGAAAGTTTTAAGCCTGGCCTTTAAAGTAAAGAGAGTGTCTGCCTCACGGACTAAAGCTGGGAGCTGGTTCCACAGGAGAGGAGCCTGATAATTAAAAGATCTGCCTCCCATTCTACTTTTAGAAATCCTAGGAACTACAAGTAAACCTGCAGTCTGAGAGCGAAGGGCTCTGTTAGGAACATATGGAACAATTAGATCTCTGATGTATGATGGAGCTTGATTATTAAGGGCTTTGTATGTAAGAAGAAGGATCTTAAATTCTATTCTGGATTTAACAGGGAGCCAATGAAGGGAAGCTAAAACAGGAGAAATGTGATCTCTCTTTTTAATATTCATCAGAACTCTTGCTGCCGCATTTTGGATCAACTGAAGGCTTTTAATGGCATTTTGTGGACTACCTGATGGTAAAGAATTACAGTAGTCCAGCCTTGAGGTAACAAATGTATGGACTAGTTTCTCAGCATCACTCCTGGACAGGATGTTTCTAATTTTAGCAATATTCCGGAGGTGAAAGAAAGAAATCCTAGAAACATGTTTAATATGGGATTTAAATGTCAAGTCTCAGTCAAAAATAACGCCGAGGTTCTTTACGTTATTACTGGGGGCCAATTTAATGCCATCCAGATGAAGTGATTGACTAATCAGTTTCTGTTTAAGAACTTCTGGTCCAAAGACAGCAACTTCTGTTTTGTCAGAATTTAAAAGCAAAAAGTTTAGCGTCATTCATGTTTTTATGTCTTCCAGACATGCCTGTAATCTACCTAACTGACTGGGTTCATCAGGATCATCAGGTCCTACTTTGCATTGAGGGAGGTCCAGTCCACAAAGAGGGGAGAGAAAATGTGTCCATTGTTGGGCAAAAGAGAGAAAAAAAACCTGCACAATGATTCTTCGGAACCATGGTTCCAATTTGCAGCCTGGAAGGCTGCGGATCAACGTCTTAGATGGCTGGCTCATAAAGAACTGTCTTAGGAACAGTTCTGCTGCCAACCAGGCTGGATGCACACATAGACACTGGATAGACAGTGGCACTTCGAAGATTTTCTGGGGATTTCTTTCCCGTTCAGCAGGTTAGAAATAAAGGTAATTCACCAGTGGAGAGTGTCCTCTTGCCGTCAGCAGAGCAGCGTGCAAAGACGGGGTGCCGTTCATTGCTGCTCCCACTTATAAACTTCGTGATGTCATTGTTGGCCACGGACCAATGGGAATGTGTTGGGGTCACAGCTAGGAATGCTGGGATATGCAGTCTGTTTAGTTCATTTGTGGAAAATGGATCTCACCACTGGTTAGCTACCAACAGGACAGCTAAAGAAAATTATGCATAAGCTGTCTTTTGCCTTTATTAATCACTTCATTTTACAAAACTAAATTCTTACCCTTGGCCTCTCTCTTGAAAAAGCTAAGGAGTTGCCAGAGCTTTTTTTGTAATTTTTCTATGAACAATTGATTTCTGTTTGTAATATATAGATATCCTAATATATCTTTTGGTTTGGCGCTATGCAGTTTTCGGCAAATGCATTTCTACAGAGCGGCCTTGTTGGGAGAGGGGAGGAGCCGTGTGCCCATGGTGGCGACATACTGACTATGGCAAGCCATGGTATGGCAAGGGGCTGTGGAGGAAAATAAGCAATTACAGGTATCTTTAACTTTGTTTAGCTTGTGAAAGAAACTTAATTTAAGGATGTTCTCTGGAATGGACACTTACAGGTCAGCAACCCTACAGGTCAGCTGCCAGGGTAATTTAGGCCCTGGAAGATCTCATGAGATAGGGGAACATGGAGGGGGGAACAAATCCCTTTATACAATCTGTTTTCTACAACTGGCTGGTGGGGTAATAAACCCCCTGGACTTCTTAGAGTTTGGATTAAGTGGAAAATAACTGTTGGATGTGGGGTGTGACCTAACTCAGTATATAACAGGGTTGTAAGTCTGATTTTGTCAGACACAGACCAGGAAGAAATGCTTGATCTGTCTCTCCTTGCATGCAAGAGATAAAACCAAAGAACTGTCTGAACCGTCTTTATTTAAAACTTAACTCTGGCAGCACAGGGTCAACATACGCCTTTGTTGGGACACCATTTTTCCCAAATAAACTGAACAGACTGTTGGATGGCAGAAAGTTATTTTCCCCAGACGGACTGCGCAAACCGCATTTACCAGCATTCCAAGCGGTGACCCACAACACACTCCCATTGGTCCGTGTCCACACATGGTGACATCAATGATGATATCACGGCAAAAGGGCTATAAGAAGAAGGTGCCGGCCATTTCAAATTGTTCTCAGCAGAAACTTCTGCTACACAGATGATGTCTCACCAGTGAAAATTCTCTTTTGTTCTGACCCGCTCGCCCAGAGAGAACTCTCATTTTAAAGCTTTGAAGTGCCCATTGCTGTTTGCGTATCTAGCTTGGGTAATATCCAAATTGTTCCAAGACAGTTCGTTACGACGTCGACCTGCAAGCCGCCCGGCCTGCAGTTGGGAAACACGTTCCTAAAAATCATGCGCAGGTCCTAACTCTTCCTTTTCTTGCTAAACTACGAACACATTTTGCTCCCCTCTTCGTGGACCGGACTTCCCTCAAAGCAAAGTAGAACTAAACCTGTTTATTTATGCTAATTGTGTGTCTGGGCGGATAAATAGGACAAATAGAGTTCTTAACGAGTTATATCTCGTTTTATGTTGGGTTTAAAGTGTTTTTAAGCACTGAACCTGTTGGCTCATTTAGCGTCATTTAGCAGGTCCAACCTGCTCTAGCTGGTCTGTTAGCTGAAAGGTTAACTCCATTGTTCCTTTGTCAGTAAGTTAAAGCTGTGGCCTCCATTTAAGTCAAAACTAGTTTTATGGCCATTTGCCTCCTTACACTCCATGTGTTGTTCTCCATCTTGGCCAGAGCTAAGTTTATGACCCTTTGTCCCACAGGCTATCTCTACTTGATCCCCCTGGAGTGAGGGCCGCCTCCCTTCCTGAACAAAACCTGAGCTGTCTGTTTGTCCCTGATCCACTTCATGTTGATTGTGTTTCATTTTCACATGTTATTGTTCTATCAATATTATTGATCTGAAGTAGTTAGTTGCATGCTTTAGAATAGATGGGAAGTATAGATGACAAAAGGTTTCGGCTGTAAGGTTGATCTATTTTCTTAGTAAATTCCCCTTAGCTTAAAGAGAAGTTGTCTGTGATTACTTGGCATAATGCGTGCAATTAATGTCCACAGCGTGTGAATTGACTCCTTCGCAAAGAGACTGGATGTCTGGCCTTCTAATACACGAGTGGTGGCCCGAATATTAATAGTTTAAACTTGAACCTCATCAATAATTATAATAATATTAAATTATTGATCATAATTATTGATGGTTATGTAAACCAGACAAAAATTCGCTCACTCTGTGTCACAACACCTTGTAGGTTAATACCTTAATAAGGCGTTAATACATGCCTTGTTTTTGATACTGATGGCTTGCCATAACTGACCATAACCTGACACCGGGTCAAGTCAGCGGCTGCGCTGATCAGAGTAGAGCCCATTGTGTGTGAATGAGGGAGTGGTGAGCCTGTGCCTGGTAAATGAAACAAAAGACTTAAAACATGGGGTTAGACTGAAAACGTTCGGTGCTGAAGCCCTGGCAAAATCGGTTGACGATGCCCCTGCCCGTGAAATATGTGCTCTTTTTTAAATCTTTTTTCTCAAAAAGATTTTAAAAAGATTCAAATTTTACAGTTTTTTTGTTCTAGGGTTAGGTAATACTAAAGTAATGAAACAAGCTGAAATTGGCTGAAAATGTAAAACAGAATGAAGTATGGTATACTCAGTAATTTAACAAACGTCAAAAATCTCTATGGATCAAAAAGGATTATTTACAATCTTTGAGAGAAACATAAGCAGTTTTTTTTCCATCCCAATTACCACAAAAAAGCAGTGGCATTTCTGGCATGATAAATATGGGGGGCACAGCAACTCAACACCTAATAGCAGCAACTAATTCCTCTGTGATGGATACAATCTGACTTTGATCAATAATATTTATTGCTATTTTATGTGATTCATTTAATATTGATTCAATATGAAATGAACCACATAAAATAGCACACATCTACACACTACAAACACAATTTTATGTAAACGTAATTGAATGAATGAAAGCTTTATTTATAGCCTTCATGAAATTACAAATAAAGGGACACTCACAAGTGTTGTTCTTCATGAAAAGAAAAACATAAATCATTCATCTGAGCAAACTTTTCCATAGACATAATAAAGAGCTCTTCATATATGTCTATGGGATACCGGGATCTCTTCTTCTTCTTCTAAAAAATGTCCGGCAGACTGCACAACAGATGGCGCATTGATGCCTTTCTCTATCGAAGAAGGCAGTGAAATCTCAGATTGGGGCCCTGGCATTTGTGCTCCTCGGCTGTTTACTTAGCGCACTTTGGGCATGCGCACTGTGATTTTAGATTTTCATCATTTAAACAAAGTTAAGGGGCTGGCCCCAAATCGCTGCTTTAAGAGGATTTACCTGACAAACAGACCACAGTTTGTGAAACTGTAGAATTGTGTGTCAACCCAGGTGGTCAGCAGCACAGGAGCGCAACAGGGGACCTTACTCTCACCATTCCTTTTCACTCTGTACACCTCAGACTTCCAGTACAAATCAGTGACCTGTCTTTTGCAGAAATACTCAGATGACTCTGCAATTGTTGGGTGTATCAGAGATGAACAAGAACTGAATACAGAGAGCTGGTGGACCGCTTTATGACATGGTGTGGAAACAATCGTCTTACTTTGAATGTGAATAAAACAAAGAAGATGATTGTAGATTTCAGAAGAAACAGGGATAAGTTAAACACTGTTTCCATCATGGGAGAAGAAGTGGAGGTGGTTGAGGAGTATAAATACCTCAGAGTTCACCTTGACAACAGACTGGACTGGAGGCGCAACAGTGAAACCGTCTACAAGAAGAGACAGAGCAGACTGCACTTCTTGAGGAAGCTTAGGTCCTTCAAGGTTTGCAGCAAGATGCTGCAAATATTCTACAAGTCTGCTGTGGAGAGTTTAATCTCCTCAGCCATCATGTGTTGGGGTAGCAGCATCAAAGCCAGGGACTTAAAAAAGGCTCAACAACCTGATAAAGAAGGCTGATTCTGTTCTTGGCACTACTGTGGAACCACTGGAAATGATAATGCAAAGAAGGATTCTTCATAAAATAAAAAAAAATATGGACAACCCTCAGCATCCTCTTCATGAGACTATCATACAACAACAGTGTCTTCAGTCGTAGGCTTCTTCAGTTTTGCTGCAATACAGACCGCTACAGGAAATCCTTCCTGCTCACAGCCATCACTATCTACAACAACTCCTTAAATAATTAATTATATGAGCTACAACAACACTTAATTTCCCTCTGGGATCAATAAAGTATTTTTGAATTTGAATTTAATTTCAGGGTAATGTATTTGTTTTCTGCCACACACATTGATCTAGTTTAGATCTAAGATTAGGCCTTAACAACAGCTGTGGTATTAAGATTGAGTGCAGGTGTGAAAAGAAGACCAGAAGCAACACTAGTTGAAAGGAACAAAGTAACAGGCTCTGAAAAGGTAAACCATATAAAACGTATCTGGCATCAAAGAGCACTGAAAATGAGCTTTACTGTAACTATTCCAGTTTGCTATCCAAAACAACAGAAACACAAGAAAACTTGTAGGAATATATTTTACAGGTTCTGAGTATTAAAAAAGGATGCAAAACTGTGTTCTGTTTAGTTTGTCACTTTACTCTGGACTTTCTGTCTGAACAACTGTGAGTGTCGGGAGATAAAATGGGGGGCTGGAAAGAAGCAAAAATATTTGAGCTGAGAATTATTTTATCATCCTCTCATAAAGATTCCCCTGAATTATTTTTTATTACCCAGACGGTATTTAAAGACAAAGGCTTTGGAAGATTTTCACATCTGGTCTCACTATAAAAACGTCTTTGTGTCTGCAAAATATAAAAAGGAACCTTTTTTTCCAATAGAATTTTTTTAATAATTTAAATTCTTTTAATAAGCTTTCAGACATTTGAGGTCAAAACCTAAAACTTAAAATTCAGATATTTAAAAAAGTTTTTGGCATTTTACAAGTACTTTTTAAATTGTGTATTTGAACTGACTTTAAAGTCTCCTTTCATGCTAGCTTGCTGTCATGTCTCAATGACAAAAAAGTATTGGGCTGGGGCGCCGCGTGACGTAGTGGTTAGTGCGGGCTCCCCATGTACAGAGGCCTCAGTCCTCTACACAGCCGTCCCAAGTTCGAATCACGTCTTCGTTGACATTTACCGCAGGTCTTCCCCCACTTCTCTCCCCCTTTCTGTACGCTATCCACTGCTGAATAAAGGCCACTAGAGCCACAAAAACAAAAAGTAACAGAAAGAAAGTATTGGGCTTATTGTGATTAAACCAAACAATGGCTTTTCACTCAACAATTCAACCTCAGAGTTTATAAAGGTTAGTCTTCAAAGTGTTTCTAAAAGCAATTTTCAACAAAATGTTTAGCTTTTTTTTCTTTGTTAACTTTCACTCACATATCTTTACAGATTTAGTAATATATTTCTCTTATTTAACTATATAACGGTTTATTTAACCTATATTTATTCAGGATGCCCTTCAGATCAACATTTCTTTTTCAAGCTAAAGGCCAATATTAACCATGAGGGTCAATGGTTTTGTCCTGTGGGGCATCAGGGGCTGTCCTAGAGGGGATTTCTTGGGGTTTTGGTGACAGGGTGCCATGGTTCCCACTTGGATGGCCCTTTGGTGGCTTTTATGGACTGTTTTCCTGTTGGGCTGCATGCAGTACTGCTAGGGGGTCTGTGCTGGAGAACTTGGGTAACTGGGTCTGGTAGCCATGCTTCTCCTAGGTAGGTGTGGGACCAGCATAGGGTTCTGGCGGTGCGCTGCCTCTGGCCTGAGATTCTGGGTGGGCTTGGGTCCTGGCTGGTGTGTCACCGGGTTAGTTTGCGGGTTCGTGCACTGCCTTGGCCCGGTGCATTGGTGGAGCTGGGAACCTCCTAAGGCTTGGTTCACACAGCAGAATGTTTAGGCAGATTTTGCCCCGATTCTCCCCTTCCGACACGCTCCGATTATTGGGATGGCTCTTAAGATACTCCTAACAGATATTCCTGCCATGTGTGGTCTCTTCAGAGGGCTTTAGTGTGCTCGGAAGGACGCCGGGACCAGTCTGATCACAAATTGGGGATATCAAAGCATGTGTGGTGTGTTGCAAGGACAAATGAACATGGAGCTTGTTGAATGTGATGTGTAGCCAATCAGAAAGCGAGGTGACAGGCAGCAATACATTTTTGAAGCACAAATTATTATTTCCAAGTGTCGGGTCACTTGATTGCAGTCCACAAATGCATTGAAACAGAGATCGGTCAGAGCAAACTGTATAACCACATTTCCCAGTAAAAAAAATAAATAATAATAATAATACACTTCCATACCTTTGTATAGCAAGTAGAGCCCCTGCTTCTGCTGTGTCCACTCCTTTATCCAATGGCAGGATTTAATTTTTTTTCTCTGTTAACTAGTCCACAAACTATTGCCAATGCCTTATCCTCTGCATAAATTTTTATTTACTCTGACTTTAGTCACGTTTTATATCATGAGGTTTTGTGAGATTTCCTGTCTGAGCTTGGAATGTTTGTTAGTAAAATCAGTTTGTGTGTGGTGTCTCGTCATTGAGATGTGGCTGCACACCACACACTATAGGACCAAAACCAGCTTGAAGGTGTTCTTTCTTTTAGAGGGGGGTCACTTTGTAGGCAGGGGGATTCACCAGAGAGAGAGAGGATGGACTCAGTCTGGATATCTAATGTCCTATTTTTATAAATCATTGAATGGCTTAACACCAAAGTATGTTGAAGATCTGTTGTCATTATACCAACCCCCCAGACCACTCAGGTACTCTAATTTCAGTCTACTCAGCATCCCTAGAATCAGAACCAAACATGGAGAAATAGCTTTCAGTTTCTATGCTCCTGTTATCTGGAACAGCCTTCCAGACCACTGCAAAACTGCTGAAACACTGAGTTCCTTTAAATCAAAGCTAAAACACATCTGTTTAAAGATGCCTTTGATTTATTGATTAATAATAGCTGGCATGTCATAACAGTAGTATTTTTTAATGTTCTTTATGTCTTTGATGTTTTATTTTCTATTTTTATGGTTGCTTCATTACTGCTTTTATTTTACCCAAACATCTTGAATTGCCTTGTTGCTAAAAGTGTGCTATACAAATAAATTTGCCTTGCCTTGCCTATGTGGTCTCTTGGAGTTGACTGAATGTTGGGGGGGGGGCGGTTGTGTGCAGTTTTTCTGCGGGGGCGGTGTGGGGTGGTCAGCCTCGAGCTCCACATGGCTTGGTGGTGCTGCTACCGTGTTTTCTGGGCTGGATGGACCTGGTCTCCTCTACCTTTGGCCAATTTCGGGGAGCTGGGGTGTCTATTGTACTCAGTGGGGGTGATGGCCCCATAGTACTATATTCATGTAAATGTTAGTTGTTACATAAAGGAGGGAATTAAATATTCTCTAGGGTGGCTAGTATGATGTGATATTCGGTCCCATGATATAGCTCAAAATCTTGCATGTGTCTCTGTACTCAACTGCAGATAATCTACGTTGCAATAATATTCAGTAAAACTGCAACAGAATGACCCATAACAAGTATTTTGTTGAGCTGTTGAGGCAGCCTTATCCTCACCACATAGTAAGTATGTCTAATTAAACAACACAATGTTGGTCTGATTTACTTCAGTGAAACATCGCTTATTTCATATAACAACTCATAAATCTTCTCTTTGTAGAGCACAGATTTTTGTTGCAACTTTGAGAAGCACTTTCTAATAGTATAAGCACAATATCTTTGGGTATTCCCCCTATCGTCAAAATATTTTCTCTGTTGTTTTACATGATATATAGAAAGTAAACAGAGATGTATAGTGATTCTATAGTGATGTAATTCTTAAATATGCCAAAATTATTGATGCTTGCAAATGTCATTTTTATCAGCCTTTAAGCATACGGTATATTTGTTTTAGTGCTAGAGATCCATTCTAATGAAACATTTGCACTGGACTAAGAATTGGTGGGTTTTAGTGTTGATCTCTTTTGAAAAGTTGGGCAGAAAGAATTGCCGTAAACACTGGTCAAGATCAAGGGGATGGCTATGCATCAGCCACTGGTGTCATCAAACCAGATTCTGGAGTTACTGGTGTTATTATCTGAGCCGGTGGGTGTAGCCAGTAGAGAACTGCCCTACAACCTGTGAGTAGTACAGTAATAAACTGTTTCTATATTAATAACATCACAAATCCATATATCTTGTGTTTAAATGAGCAAAGCAGCCTTTATTTCACCTTCATGTTTGACAATGCAACTGCTCATTGAGATGACATGATAAGGGAGAGACATGCTGTGTCCTGCACTACGTCTAGGCCTGGATCCCATAGAAAACATATAGGATTAGCTGAATCATCTTGTAGTGTTGTAAACCCAGACTCCAGAATCTCAATGACCTGAGTGCAGCCTTTCAAGAACAGTGGCATACCATGCCTTAGCAGACAATAACTCAACTTGTCGACAGCATGAGGAGTTGCTGCCAGGCTGTAATTGCTCAGGGACACATGACAAGTTATTGGGCTATTTACATTTTTTGTTATGCCAAGCACTGTTATGAAGTTTTGTTTCAATACATTGTTGGAGATGAAGAAATTGCCATTGCACACGTCTACTGAATCCCAGTGATAACATTTAATGGTTGGAACATGACAAAATATAAAAGCGTTTAAGATTATGAAAACCTTTGGAAGCCATTGTACATAAATGACATAGAGTACTTATAAGGATGTGCTGCATCAGCCCTTTTGTTAATGACCCAACTGCATTAAAATAGAACCGATTTCTAAATTTATATGCTGAGCAGCTTTATAACAGCCCAACATAACTCCTTTTGATTGTGACTGTTAAAGTGTTTGTGTGAAACCAAGCTAAACTTTTATGTGGTAGGTTGATATGGCAGCTAGACCCAATGTGTCCAAAAGGACTGGAAAAAATCTTCCACAAGCCAAGCCTCATGTATGGTCTAAATCCCCTGGTTCCAACATAAGCTGTCCTTATTAGATAACTAGGATTAATTTACATAAACTCAGTCTGAAGGGCAACTTCTTCATGTAAGATAAATGAATAGAAAATTCAGAATGTTACTTTACACATAGGCTGCGTGAAATCTGTGCAATTGCCATGCCAGCATCTGCAACTGTTAAAGAAACTGCCAGGCAGACAGAAAAAGAGCCGTACATGGTGCAAATTTCAGGGTTCATCTTTGCTCTGTGGATGTGGGATTTCTTGAAACCCCTTCCACTACCACAACTGAGAGTGGAGTGGCCACAGATCCCCTTTGGATTGGTTGTTTGTATAGATGGATGTCCCCTATATAGAAACACAGAGGAGGGGTTTCCCTTTGGTCATCATTATAGAGTTTGGTAAACACCACATTATCAAAATGAATCCCCCAAAACCCGTCTTAAGTTACAGTATCACAGGTCAACTGTGAGAGACCGTTTCATTTTAATCAATAATGATGCTCAGTAAAAAACATCGCCTCTTGCAACTAGATTTTGTTTGTTTTTCTTAAAAAGTGATCTGCAAGAATTTAGATATTTTTAATATTACACAGGAAGTTAAATGTAAACTGCTGTACAAAAAGCATTAAACATTGGATTATTCATTTATATTCTTACTGCCTGGATGCCCGTTTTATCTTGTTTAGCTTGTGTAATAAAAGTTTTTCATCTTGTTTACCATCCAGCAAGTAGTGAAAACATCTGGGAGCGCTACAGCAGTGTTCCAGCTCATCCAAATAAAATCCATCCTGTCGCTATGCAGAAGCATAAAGTAACCCACCATTTTCCATTCATGTTCAGACACGCTATCTTGAAACGCGGCGACATACTTGTTAACCCCTGGAACATGATCAGCTAAGGAGCTAAAGGAGAAATGAAGGATTCATTAATTCAATTCAATTCAATTCAATTCAATTCAATTCAATTCAATACAATTCAATTCAGTTTATTTAAATAGCGCCAATTCACAACAGATGTCATCTCAAGGCACTTAACAGGAAGTCATTTCAATACATTTATACAAACATTCCAATCAGTTAAAAAGTTTCCTATTTAAGGAATCCCAGCAGATTGTGTCAGTCATTGGCGTGAGGTTTGGCCCCGTTAAAAAAACAGATTTTTAAACAGCAGGTATTTTGGTGTATTTTTCTACCATCTTTGGCATCTTAATACTACATCTTCCCATTATTATTTGCAGAATAACTCAATTGAGGTTAGTTTGGATCCACTCTGTGAGCTTCAATTTTTACACCTTGCCACAAATTTTCAGGATCTAGTTCTAGACTTTGGCTGGACCATTCCTACACATGAATATGCTTTGATCTAATCATCCCATCGTAACTTTGACTCAGGGGACTCAGTGGGACTCATTTTCAGCCCGGGAGTTTCATGCCTCAGACTGGCTCACTTTATATTACAACCTATTGTTTTTAAAATCATGTAATTATTACCTTACATGTTAAAGCTACAACAACACACTGTTCTGTAAAGCCTTGTAATTTAGGGTGCTTTCACACCTGTTAGTCTGCTGGACTCAGTACGATTGGGGACCAATTTAGCAACATTGTTGCAACTTTGAGCTGGTGCGGTTCGTGTTGTATATCCCCTTTGCGTGTGGTGGCGCTGTAGCAAGAATTGCTGAAAGAAAGTTCAAGAAAAACACAAACAGGAAACGGATGCATGATGTCAGTCATTTCGTACTGGTCCAGCGCCAGACGCGGTAAAACTCGAGGAAATAAACAGACTTAGCTCTGCATACACAGATGGATTGCACTTGTCTTCTTGTTGTGGTGGTCAGAATATATTACAGTTACATTATTCCTCGTCCAAATCTCGATGAACCACTGGACTTCCTCCCAACTCCATGTTTGACCACGATTCATTGTTGGCACTAAAGCTAACAAGTTACAACACAGAAACTGTGTGCAAAGTGCAGCGCACTACGGATGCCTACATAGAACCAAAAGGGCTTTTATCAGGAATTTGGACCGTACTGAGGCTGACTCGTATTCACACCTGAAGTGAACCGCACCAAAGTCCGTTTGGAAGCAGACCAAGACCACCTCAAAATGTGGGTCTCGGTCCAGTTCGTTAGTCCGGACCAAATCTCACTGGTCCGCATTCACAACAGCTAAAACAAACCTTACTAGCAAACGAACTGTACTTTAGTTTTGTGTTGATCAAACCAAATGCTGCAGGTGTGAATGCACCCTTAGATAATTTTTCTATAAAATGTCCAATTCAGTGCAAATAAGGGTTAATTGCTTCACAAAGTGGATATATTTCAGCATGCAGTCACATCTACATTTTTTTTACAACACATCCATTAACAATATCAAAATCTATATTTTTTCTGCTGCCTCTGTAATTAGTCCCTGAGTAGACTCTGCTCTCCCTTTCACACTTCATCCAGTTCCCCTAAACTCACCTGCTGCACCTGTGTCACAATAAAAGAGGCAAAACATGCAGGCTTATTTTATATTACTTTCATTCTTTCTCTTTTAAATGTGGGCTTTGTGTATTTTTTGTCTTACTTTTAAAGAAAACATAATTGACTTGTCACTCAATTGGGCATAGAAAGTGGTTTTATTGGAACTAATGCCTGCTTCTTCACACACCTGTTCCCTCCATTCTCACAAGAGAAATCCCCTCATCACTACAGACTCCTGACTTCTGAAACTAATTCACATTTAAAATGGTCATAATTCTCAGCACAAATCCCCCAATTTTACAAAGTCTCTGACTAATTCAGGTCAGTTGTATTAATATAGTGCTGAATCAGCAAGCAGGGCACTTTTTACATGGAGCAGGTCTACACCATGCTCTTCATTATTTTTAATACTAATAATATTCACACAATAAGTAATCCTGCCCACTTTGGATTTGTGGGCTCATATTGCTTGATGATGGATTTTATTGTAGCTCTTAGGAGCTACAAGACAAGGTTTCCCAGTTAGGAGGCGTAGCATCAAATTATTTTTAGAATGATGTTATGCTAGTTGCCACAATATCACACAATTCATTGACTTGATAATTAACTCGAATGGTGGTTTGCAGGCAAAGTTCAACTCTTACCCATTTCATTGTTCTTGTTTGTTGTCACAAACCACAATCTTGTTTTAGTGAAAAAGTTGCCCATTTTTCCATATTTAGCAGCGTCTGTTTCCAGAGTTTTCCTCTTTTCCGCGCCACCCTTGACTTTCAACTTCTCTGACGTGTTATGTTAAGGTGTGCGGAAAAAATAAAAATAAAAATTGAGGCCCAGTAAGGCAACCTGTCATGGTAAAAATTCCATATCCGTGATATCAACTGTTGTGTATGCCATCTAGTAGGCGACTACCCGGAACTAGTTAAACATTTACCCCTTAAAAGAACATTTAAAAAAAAGAACCAAAAAAATGTCCTTTACTAGTTTGAACTTTTGCCAAAGTAGTTCAGAAATACTCTTACTAGTAACTCATTTTTGCCTAGTTGCACCTTTGGCACACTAGTATAACTCGGGTTGCCATAGTACACCCAAACATCAGACCAGTCCACTGGGAATTGTCCCGGTCCTCTCAATTAGCCACTCCAGGCCTGCTTTGACTGTATGTTTAGGATTGTTGTTTTTTGCAGTTTCTAACAGCTTTTCCATTTAGAGGCCCCTCCATTCATTTTCCAACAATTCTGTTAAAGAAAACCCCACAGCATGATGCTGCCTTCACCATGTTTGATGATGTGGATGGTATGTTCAGGTAGTTAGTTATTTCTCTACACATAAAGTTTTTCATGTAGGCCAAACGTTGCATTTTAATCTCATCTGACCAGAGCCCCTTCTTCCACTATTTTGCTGTATTCCTACACACATGCAAAAGATGAGTAAAAAAGGTTTTGTTTGTGTTTGGGAACCTGTATGTGATGCTGGTTGTGCATGACTGTGTACATGTGAGTGTATCCTGCTGCTTCCATATACCCCAGATGTGTGCTTGGGATTAACAGCTTCATGTGGCCTGTGGCTTTGGAGCTCAAAGGATGAAGACGACATTCGACTGTCCACCCACATTTTACACAAAACACAGTGAAACCTCAAAACACATGAGACAAAGGAATTTTTTTTGTTTATCTAAGAACAGAAACACAGAAGCAGCTTGAAATGTTGCAGTAAGATCAAGGGAATGTGTGACTAAAGTATTTTACATACACAGTCTGCTCTCCCCTGCCAGGCATCCAAAATAATGATGAAAATGAGTCATATGAATCCTGAGGTGAACCCATCTGGAAGTGTGTCTGTTTCAGAGCGGCAGTCTTTCCAAATTTAACCGCAATCATCATTTAGGATCTAATAGTTTCATAAGGCATAATGAGAAAATCTGTGAGCATTTGTGTAAACTTAGTCTCAGCAGTTAGCTATTAAAGAGGCGTTCCCCGGTGATTCAGAGATCTATCTTTTTGATAGCCATCCTGACTGAGCTTGTTCGCAGGGTAAGTGTACACAAAATCGGGAAAGCTTGATGCCTTTAGTTAATTTTTGGAATCTGAAATATAATTGTTCTATATGATAGAGCATCTCAAAGTAGCACCTAATTGAAAGGTGAAAGAAAAACAATAGCGTAGCATTTTTTTAACAAAGAAAAATCGGAATAATATGATGTACGTACACATGTATTCAGCAGCCCTTTTAATCTGATACTAAGAATTGAAATCAACCAACTGCCTTCTAAATTCACCTGTTCTGTGAAGGCTTCAGATGTTTGTTAGAGAACAGTAGTGAACAGCTTCAGCAATATGGATAAAGCTAAATAAAGTAATAAGCAACAAAACCCATTAGAGTGCAAAAATATGAGGAATGTCCAAGTGTTATTTATGCAGATGAATGAAAATAAATTTAGTTTCAGTTAGTTCAGGACATTGTAAAGTAGTGGAGTATGCTGCACTTGGTTAAGTGGCTTGTGTGAACTTTATTTTACTGTGTTAAGTAAAATCTTAAATCTAAATGAAACAAAATGGTTGAAACACCAACTGCTTGAGTCTGTATCCCCTAGTATTTCCAGTAATATCATGGAATTAAGATGGAAAAAATCTACAATATAAAATAATAATAATAATTTAAAACAAACTAAGCTCATGCATTTCCATCCATATGCATCCTTTAAATTATCTTTAGGCCCACAGCCACATCTCTCTTGTTTAACAACATTAAGTAACCCTGCAGCTCAGTCAAAGGAATGGACAGCTTTCACCTCCTGGGACATGTTCAGTTAGATTTATGTGCTCCTGTGTGTGAGAATAGGTGTCAACGTCTCTGTAATCACACATTTAGCTCTGTCAGCTCAACACTTTCCAGTATTTTAGAAGTTATTTAGGATCCCAGCAAGAAGGATGTGCCTCATATCCCTCCTGTCTTACATATTTACACCTTTACTTCCAAACTAAACTTTCTCGTCACTAACTTTAACTCGTAAGCTATTCAAGAAAGACCTGATACAAGACGAAATCTTGAACAGCTAAAAAGCAGAATGAGGAATTCTGTCATCGCAGATCAGAAACAGCCTCTAGGCAGACCTGGATCCATTTACTGTAGCTCCCGCAAAAATATCTGTTGGAGGAATGTATTGTGCAAACTTGCCACATTTTTAAACAGAAACTTTAGAGATGTAATATTCTATCAGTACATTAGACTATATCTGAGGCAAGTTCTGATATTTTTCCAGACAGACTGCAGCCAGTCAGCAAAATAGAGGAGCAGTAGATGAACACTGACACCTACTGGCTAAATTTGTAGACCCTCACTTTAAACCCTACCCTCTAGGAAGACTGATGGAGGGTGAATGAATGTATTTATTCCCCTGATCAAAAATGTAACGCTTTAGCTGAGAAATAATTTATTTATTCATTTATTTTTAAAATTAGATTTTACTTACATTTAGTTCTATTTACATCTACCTTTTTTTGTCTATTAATGTTATCTTTAAAACTATTTTAATTTTTTCTAATTAAAGTTAGCATTATGTTTTATTATTTTTTATTAACAATTATAAATTTTTTATTATTATTATTTTATTATTATTTTTAGTAACTTTTCCATTTGAGTTCTATTCTGTGGAAGATATATTGCTCCCAAAATTAAATATTTTTTTGGTTCATATTTTCTTGAGCAGCCAGATTAAAGCAAAGCTGAGAACCCTTCCTTATTAAGATGAAGGACATGTTTTATTTTTTTATTTTTTTTTATTTTATGAAGCCTCTTATACAAGATGGAAAACACATTAAATTATCACTTATGTTTCTATTAGTTTCAGAGAAGTAGAATTCTCAGCACTGTGGGAATCCAAAAAGGACAACAAAAAACCCATCACGCTGTTGAACTCATTCATTTATTATTTCAGGATAGGATTTATTAAAAAAATTGCAGAGATGAAGCACAGTAAAAAGGAATATTGTTAAGCCAGCTCTGTACTTCTACCTGCAGTACTTGCGCCTATACTAGTGCTGGTTCTCTTGGACCTCAGTGCAGCATTTGACACTGTTGATCATGATATGCTATTGGAACGACTGGAAAGTTGGGTCGGACTCTCTGGTACAGTACTTGGCTGGTTTAAGTCTTCTTACCTAAAGAACAGAGACTTCTTCATTTCAATAGGGAACTTTTCATCAGAACGAACAGAAATCACATGTGGGGTGCTCCAGGGCTCCATCCTGGGGCCCCTCTTATTTAATATTTACATTCTCCCACTAGACCAGATAACAACAACCAATAGGATTAACTACCATAACTATGCAGATGATACTCAAGCCCAACATCACAATGTCACCAGGTGACTTTAAACCCTTCCAAACCCTAAGTAAATGCATCGAGCAAATCAATGGATGGATGTGTAATAACTTTCTCCAGCTTAACAGAAACAAAACAGAAGTAATTACTTTTGCACCTAAAGAGGAGCAATCAAGAGTCAGCACACAGCTTCAATTAATACAGCTAGAAAGTACTCATCAGGCCTGAAATCTAAGTGTAGTTCTGGACTCAGACCTGAATCTCCAGGGGTCACATAAAGGCAATTACAAGGTCAGCCTTCTATCACCTGAGGAACATTTCTAGGATTAAAGGACTGATGTCCCAACAGGAACTTGAAAAACTCATCCATGCATTTATCTTTAGTCGGATTGATTACTGCAACAGCATCCTCACAGGTCTGCCTAAAAACTCAATCAGACAGCTGCAGCTGATCCAGAACGCTGCTGCTCGTGTCCTCACTAGAACCAGGAAAGTAGAGCACATCACCCCAGTTCTAAAGTCCTTACACTGGCTCCCTGTAGCTCAGAGAATAGACTTCAAAATACTTTTACTAGTTTATAAATCTTTGAATGGCTTAGGACCAAAGTATGTTAAAGATCTACTGTTACTATACCAACCCCCCAGACCACTCAGGTCCTCTAATTCCAATCTACTCAACATCCCTAGAATTAGAACCAAACCAATTTCTATGCTCCTCTTTGCTCTTCTTTATGCTCTTCTTTTAAATCACAACTAAAAACGTATCTGTTTAGAGCTGCCTTTGAGTAATGGTTTGATGTATCATATGTTTTGTGTATGCTTCTTGCTTTACTGCTGTTTTTACTTTATATGCTTTGTAATGTTTTGATGTATCGGTGTAAGCATCTTGCTATTTTACTTTTACTTAATATGCTTTGTCTGTGTTTGACTGTTATTTTTATTTTACCCCTTAATCACCTTGAATTACCTTGTTGTGGAAAGTGTGCTACACAAATAAAATCGCCTTGCCTTGCCTAGACAGGATTTACTCAGCAACAGATTTCATCCAGCATGTTTGCTCAAAAGACATTTAGCAGTCAGTAAAACATTTGATTCTTGCCACACTTCATCATTTACCACGATCTGTCCTCAGTTTGTGTGTTCCATCTATCCATTGACACGTCTACTAGCCTGGCTGCCAGCCTGTCTTTCCTCATGACATCATCTCTCGCCACTCTGGCTCTCATTACCAGTTTCTGGTCTTCTTCTCTTCCCACGAAGAGTCTGTGATGTCTCTTCTTTTCCCTCGACATAGTCAGCAGCCTACATCTCTCACCCCAGGCAGTCCTTTTGACCCTTGATCCCTTTAAAGGTTGAAGAAGCAAAGAAATAACAAACAAAAGCCCTGAAAAGTTAATGCATTACTCTGTGTGGGGTATTAGTACCACCACTTCGCCAACAGTCAGACAGGATTATTTTTTATATTTTGTCTCACTTAATTTGCACTTTTTAAACATTTCATAGCTAATGGAATAATAAAGTTTGAACATTGGCAGCCGATTCCATCATAGCTAATTTAGGTAATAGCACACAGTGTATGCTATGAATTTTTGCGATTTGCTTTTTTTCACATTTATTCATCAGAAAACTTTCATTGTGTTATATACAGCTGTACAAAATCCCCAGGCTATATGTGAAAACATTGATTTCAAAAATTTAAATTTAGTCTAAAGTTCCTGATTGCAGATTTAGCATAAGTGGGAGTTTCCATAACCAGATGATTAATCGTGTCTGGACCACATACAAGCATTTCAATCTTTGCTTGATTTATTTGAAGTTAGTTTTCGATGATCAAACTTTTCATTTTGTCCAAGTACCTTGATAAGATTTATAACATAAAAACCTGGTGGGGTTTAAACGAAATGCATAACTGAATATCATCTACATATTACAATCCTGAGCCTATGACTGGCTGGTGAACATGTTTGGAAATCTGTTAATAACCTTCAATAAACCTTCAATTGAAAATATATTGATAGCTTTGTAACAGTTTCATCTGAAGGGGATCATTAGCTCACATTAGCCTCCATCATGACTAGTTGATTGACAGAGTCATAATCATGCTAAAATATTGAATGCTCAACTGCAGTTGGATTACCTGGAAAGGTTTCTCAGTTGGATCATCATAATGATCTTCTCAAATCTAAATTCCTAAAAAATGCTTCAGAGTTCACTTCAGAATCTGCCAGTTATTTCTTCCAGCAGAGCAAGTTACAAAACATTTTGCAGACCTGTTGATGTACTACGTGTTGCTCGAGTATTTTCTAGTGCTATGAAGTGGCTACATGTAAGGCAAGTACTTAAAATCAGATCACTCAGGACATATTTTAAACTGTGTGTGAATGGTCATAGTTTGGCTCATCTTACCTGATCAGCCAGGACATATGTCAAAACTAAGTCTCAAGAGGTGCCTTTGCGTCAATCCCTGTGGTTTACTTCCATTGCTGCCATTTTGTGTCCATCCTTATGAGAAACTATGTTTACTATGCTGATTTTCTTTTCTAAACTTTATGTTTATGTAAAATCCTGCATTGGAAACTTAAAATGTCTAATATTTACATTACTTAACATCAAAGGCTAATTTACTCAATTCACATCACTAAATACTAACATATTTCACATCAACAGCTAATGAAATTGAAATTTATGTCTGGCTGTTTGCTTTAAATGAGAGGAAAAAGCTTAGCAGATAGAGTCTCTGCAAGTAGGCAGACTGTGGCTCTGGTTGCTGCTTCCAGTAATCTTCCACAGCTAAAATTAGGATTAGCACACTTTCTGATTCAAACATGGTGATTGAATTTGTTCTATTTACAAGAGCGTAGCTTGCTGCTCTGATTAAGAAGCTGTGATGCATCACTAACAAGGACTTACTTCTCACAAGTTTAAGCTGTACATTCTTACAATTTTCTTCTTTAAGTGCCTGGGGTAGAGCTGGACAAATACTTGAGAACTCTGTGTTCTGACTCAACAAAATGTGCAGAACTCTTTAGCATTTAGAGGTGGGGGGGAAGTCACGTTTGGAGATTTGAGGAGATCCTGTGAGACTGAAACCAATGATTAATGTCTAGAAAATTCTAATTTGTCTCATGTCCAGACCATGACTCTGTAGTTTTATGACCTTACTATCTCTCTGTGGTGTGTACAGGACCTACTATTGAGATTACATGCTGTGAGGCATGGAATAAAGTAGCAAACCATTTATGGGACAGTGGCAGTAACTATTTAGAAAACATGTTCTACCAACTTCTGTTGGCCAGATGCTTTTCGTCTACAATTAATCCTGAGAAACTATTTTATGACCTTCTAATAATGACTTAAGCTTTATTCCAGTGAAGCAGTTCCACTCTTGTTGCCTCCAGGCACCAATGATGTCATGGCTTTAAAAAAAGATCTGTCCTTTTGCTTAACCCTTCTTTAATTTATGTAAAAACATTAAGAAAGATTACAGCCAATTAAGGGTGAAAATTGTTGAAATGCTTAATATTAAATACAATAGAAAGTGAAGGAATATAATTATGAGTGAAGTTCTGGAGATAAAGGGTCTTTGGAGCAGGCATGCTTCATCAGCATTGGAAGGTTGTTCACAACTTTGAGCATGCTTCTATTTAGGCTCTTTCTGCCTGACCAAGCTAGAACCAGGAACAGCCAAAATCAGAATAGGGATAGAGGAGTGCAAAACTCTAAAAACAAAGGAATTTTAAAAGCAATTCAGGCTTTAACTGGAAGCTACTAAAGTGATGCTATCTCTCTTTTTCTGCTTCCAGTTAGGAGTCTGGCTGCAGAATCCTGAGCCAGCTGCAGAAAGGACAACAGACACTGGCGTGCCAAAAACAGGTTACAATAATCTAATCTTGAGGAGATTAATAATGGGGTGGCTGTCTTTGTGTCACTGAGTTTGTGTTGTTTGATTTCTTATTTGTTTTCATTTAGCTTTCCTATTTCTTCAATTTTTTTGCTGTTTTGTCATTGTTTATCTCTGCTTCCTCCGTTTGATCCACACCTGTTTTACATCAGCTAATTAGCTCACAGTTTCTGGCTTCTAAAGACACCTACATACTTGCAATCAGCATTAATCCCTTTGTCTATCTGTCTATCTATCTATCTATCTATCTATCTATACATACATGCTATGCTGATTTCTGTTGAACTACCTTGCTAATCCAATTTAGTGGCACAAATTGTTTCTTCTCTTACCTGGATTGTTTTTATAACTATTGTCTTATTTTGAACATCCTCGTTATTGTCTTGATGTTTGAACTTTATTCACTTACTGGTGTGTATTGTTGTAGTTGAAAGCTACGTGAGTCTATTTTGATTTACACAAATTATTTGTTGAATAATAATTTAAATTGTTAAATCTTTTCTATTGAATTATTTATATCACTCTGTTTAAAGTATTTTTTTAAAATCAAATTAAGATTTATTTACCATCAGTCTTACTAATTACACTTAACCAGGGTGAGTGCTTTTTGTGAAGGTCTATTTCTGGAATATTAAAATGAAGAACACAAAAACAGGATTTAACAAAGGTGCTTACACAAATTCTTTATTAAAGAATAAAACTAATTGGCAAAATAGTAAAAATTAAATTTGCTCTTTGATTTTTTTTCTGTGTCCTTAGCGGTTACCACTTTACGTAAATGTTTCATACCACAGATTAGTTTTGTCACAGTATAGATTAAACTGAGTAGCTTTACAGTGCAAATGGATGACTTTTTTGATGTTAGATAACTAACAACTGAAAATGTTAACTGACAATTTTTACTAGTTTACATTATTCTAATCTTAAATATCCTGTTTAGCTGTAAGTGGAAAATTATCATCTGTAACAGATCTAAAGGCTTGAAAACATGATTCTGTGAGTACAGTAATTCAACTATATAATGTGATTTACCATTAGTTTGGTTACTGAAGTAAATAAAACTCTCACAGATGTTCTAATTTTTTGAATTGGTCTGTATTACCAGCAGAGGCAAAATTTGCATGAAAGGGTTGCAACCAATCATCAAGCATGATGTTGACTGGAAAAGGCAGAATCCCCATGCTCCCGTGAGTCAGCCGAGACTTAAATTCTCAAGGACTACTTTAAACATTAAATGTTGTACAAAGACATGTACAAACACAGAAATGGCAACATGACCTCATTTGGGAAGGCTAATTTGTCACATTACACTGGAAAACGTCATTTAGTCACTTCTACTGTCTATGGAATTGCTGTCATCACCTTCTTTTTTAGGCTTGTTGAACATTTGTTAAATTAGGAATGAACTCACTCTTTAGGCAGAGGGATTGTGTCAAAAGCAAATACTGTTACTGGGTTCAACTCTGTGGGGTTACACTGAAGTCACGACTTAACGGCATTTTTTCCTTGCACACTTTCTAGTGTCATAGGTTTCTTTGGGAAAATGTTTTCACTGGGCCTGTAATGTACCAAAAAGATATTCTGTGGCTGTACAAATGCTGGTGGATGTTAGGGCCTTTCTTGCTCTGCTTTATACATCCCAAAAACAGTTGTGTGTTTAGGATCATTATCCAGATGGAACACCCAACTGTATCAAACTTCTACTCTGCTGACCCAAGCTGTGACATCAGAAGAAAAACTTTTGTTGTAACTTTCGGGAAAAACCAAGTAACCACCAAGTCTCAAGCCTGTTATAAACCGCTAGAACACCAATGTCATGGTCTGCAGTGAAGCAAGTTTTACAGCACCATAAACTGAGAGGTTGCTTACCAAGAAAGAAGACCGTTCTCCAAACTTAACACCATCAAGGAAGACTGAAACTTACCCTGGCCACATGGATAGTTCAAGTGCCTTCTGGAGAAGGTTTTTTGATAAACGAGACATTAATTGATTAAAGTATTCAACCAAATCAAACTATGGTGGGGGTAGTATCATGCAAGGGTAACTTTATCTTCCAAAGTTATTGGTGTATCACATAAAGTAGATGGAATAATAAATAAGTAGAAATATATACAAATTCTTCACCTCACATCATTGGTTGAGTGGTTGAACGTTGGACAGGGTGGGGGTTTCTGCAGGACCATGATCTGAAGCACACTTCCAAACTGGTTTCAGAATGGATAAAGTAGGCTGATGGTTAATGGTAAGAAGTTGACCACATTAAATGTTGTCTAACAATTCCTGATAAAAAGAATAATTTAATATTTAGCAAGAATTATGTCAGAAGTTTATTTATGTGCCACAAAGCTGTGAGATCACTCTGTAACTTGTTAAGTAACTTTTAACTAAAATTAACAAGAGTGCAAGTATATATTTCAGACAATATAAATAATTATGAACTTTTGAAAATTTCAGAAATTTCACAATGCACCCAATTTATATCTTTCTAAAAATTATTGAAGTTGTTTGTTGCTTAATTTCACTACAAAAACAAAAACAAGGATATAAATGCAGCATTAAAAGCACAAAATTAATCATTTTTATGCCCAGGGTAAGAATATGTAAACTTCATACCAGCTTCGTATCACTGGCGAAGCAATACTAAAACATGTTCAAGCCCTTAATGGCCATGAATGGGTGGAGAAACAGTCACCAGACGCAACACACAAATCTTCCTCTCCACAACTCTTAAACAGAGTTTTTCCCCCACCTCCCCTTCCGGCTGCAAGACCAACATACCAGCATGTGAGCCCTGTGGTCTGAAAGGGAAAAATGGAAAAATGGCACGAGCAAGAAAACGTATGCACACATACCTCTTAGAGTTTTCTGGTTTATGTTCTCATCAGTGCTTGTCATCAGAGAAGGAAAAGAAGGTTGGAGGCAAAAAGCTGCGGGAATGAGGCTATCAAATGAAGCAATTACAAGCTTTGTTGCATGAATTTTCCATGAGTTCATCTCATCAGCTTCTGGTCTTCAACATGAAGGCTCTGCAGGATCTCCTGGAGAGAGAGATTGTGTTAGAGATGGATAGAGCTTTTCAACGGTTGTACAACAGAGAAATTTAAGAAACCATGATTGTCCCTGCTGCTTTGAAACCCAGTAGGGGTTATCAATCTTCAGTATCAGTCTTCTAAAGCTGGTTTCTGTTCCATTTCACTTCAATATTATCTCGTCAAAAGCTTTAATCTCTGACCCCCTCTTTTTTTCCTTATTTCCTTCATGATAGTAGTAATTTGTTCTTCTCATAGTTTACCCCTTGTGAAACCAGAGTTCACCTGAAAAATAGGTACTTGACCCTGAACTCCAGTCCAGTTCTAATGCAGCCTGTCATTTTTACGGCTCCCACCTGCTATCCACAGGCGATAGCTTGCATGGCACTAAGTGTAACAAACTGTATTTCGTACCAGACTGTGCAAAGGATAAAGATAAGGTCGGGTGCTGATCAGATCTTCTTGATGGTTTCTGCAAATGTCTGGTCCCTGGGCTCAGATGGAGTGACTGTTAAATCTATTTAGGTCAAAGTGATTAAGTTTCAACCCTTGTTCCCTACCCTAGTATTTAATGGGGTTGTTGGTGCCACATCTCCATCCTCTAGATGTTACTATCTCACTTGTGGAACATAGTAAACAAGTAGAGCAATGATATAACACAGAGTGGAGCCTGGAAAGCATTTATTTGTAAGCCTGAGGTCACCTCAGCATTTATGAATATTTTTTATTTCACACCTTCTTGACATTTATTGAGTGTCTCACATCTTACATTTGCTTGTTGTCATCAAGGAGACAGGTCTGGCATGGTGCACCTTAAGTAAGTGTAGCTTTGGGGACAAAGCTTGAGTTCTGAAATCTGTCATAAAGAACGGTTCAATGGATACTGTGGGGTCGAATCTGAGTTTACAGCAAAACATAAATTGTTTTCCCTTTTGTTTAATATTAGCAGCAAGACCTTTAGGTGTGAGAAAACTATCATGGTTTACCTTAAAACATTACCTTGCATGTCTGTGATAATTCAGGAGTAAGTTAGTAGGCAACTGTTTGGTCAAGATGTGTTGAAGTTGCAAAAAGGAAAAACAGTATTGATATCCTCTTAAAAAGTATCAGCTTATATACATCACAAGCTCCAGTTTTACATGTGCCAGGAAAAAGGGAAATATTAGTGAAAGCTATGTTTGAATATGAAAATATTTTTTTAGGTATAGCTTAGGCATAGTGACTTGCAAAAGTATTACAACCCCTTACAACCCTTCGAACTTTTTTATATTTTAAGTACAAACTTCAGTGTACAGTATATTCTTCAAAGTTTCTGTGACCGTTTATGTGACTATAGCTGTAATTACAGCTACAAGTCTAATTAGTAATGCTTCAACCAGCTTTACACATCTACAGCCTAGGTTTTTGCTCTTTCTTCTTGGGAAAATAGGTCAACTCAATTAGACTGGATGGAGAGCACCTGTGAAAATTAATTTTCAACGTCTGCTCCTGTCCAGCCTATTATAGTTTTTCTTCCAGTATTCTTTTGATTTAACCTCCATCCATGTTAAAGCCAGCTAATCAGCTTTCCTCTCCCAACTGACAGAAAACCCTTAGTATGACGCTGCCACCATCATGTTTCACTGGGATAATGGTTTAGGGTTCTATGCGGTGCTATTTTTTGTCTTTGCCAGACCCAGTGTTTTATATGTAGGGCAAATTGTTTACATTTGGTCTCATCTGACCTGAGCTCTTTGATGGACTGGAAACCTGTCCAGGGTGTACCCCGCCTCTCGCCCCATGACTGCTGGAGATAGGCCAGCCCCCCCGCAACACTGCATAGGAATGACAGGTACAGAAAATGGATGGATGGATATACCAGTGCTCTCGAAAGTATTCAAAACTTGAGATGTTGTTTTACAAGCTTTCCTTGCCTGACCTTCTCCACTACTTTATTCCTAACATGTCTGTTGTTTTCCTTGGTCTTCATGATGCTGTTTTTATGCTAATGTTCACTGAGAAGCCTGAAGCCACCAGAACAGATGCATGTATACCGACATAAAATGACAAAATAATTGACTCTGTTTTCTAATTGAGTGACTTATAAAAGCAATCCGTCAAAATAAAGGGGCAGAATGCATATCCATTGCACACTTTTCAGATTTGTGTCTGCACAAAACTTTTACACTTTGCATTAGTATGTAACATCAAATTTAAAAAGTACCTGGTTGTTGCATTTTTATCTTGAAAACCTTCACAATACTTTAGCAAACCAGTGTAAATGTAAACTAGGTATGACAACCCTGGCCATCAATTAGTACAATTAGTCCAAAAATTTATTTCCTCCAAACATGGAGCAAAGAACATTTACTCCATGTTTGCTCCATGTTTGGCAACTTTAATGTGAATGCAAACAAACATTTAGAGACTATTTTGAAGCCTTTGGCACACCTCACTTCAAGAACATGTTATGGACTTGACCTCTGGCTCCACATGGCTGCAAAGATTTTGTAGACTAGTAGCAAAAAAATTTTTTGTTGTCTTTGTTTTTAAGGCAAACAAGCTTTTCAGTTATAAACTATTATACGGTATGCTGACAGCTTTTTCATTTAAAGCATGAATGGAAAAAACATGCATTCTTATTGAACTTCTCAAAGTCTGACAACTCCCTGTGGCCAAAATGAGTTTATCATTCATGTGTGCAATAAATAAGAAAACTGGTCCTACATATGTTTCAGGTCTCAAAAGCTGCCATGAACAGAATGTTCCTTTTGAACAAGACAAACCCAGTGACCCCTCCTTACCGTTATCCTTGGAACAGGGGAAATTACTGTTTGCTTCTGTAGTTGTAGGTTGGCTATGATTTATAACCTGACTTTCAGTAATCTTCAGGTTGGTGTTGTATCCCTGCCTTCCAAACTCCAAATGTCTTTTAGCAGGAAGCTGGATTTCATTAACCATCTTATGTTTCCCTATTTGTTAATTTTTTTTCCTTTGGCTCCAGTATTATGAAAAAAGTAAAGATTTCTTACTTTGTTGCATTACTAGATAAATTCTCCATTGTTCCAAAATCTTTTAGTTTTACTCACCCAAACAACAGTGGAAAAGATGTGACCCTGACCTGAATTTTAGACTTACTAAACCGTCATGTTTTGGACTTTGAAGTAAATCCCAAACCCACTAACTCCATGCAGAAACAGCCAAGGCCAGGATTCAAACCAACAGCCCACATACATACTCATATTTTATCTATTATGAAAGTCTCACAGCAACACATAAGAATACTTATTTAGTTAAACTTTTTGCCCTACACATGTGATCTGGTTGCGTTTATGTGTCATTTAAAGACAGAGGTGGGTAGTAACCAGTTACATTCACCAAGTTACATTTACTTGAGCAACGTTTTGGGGAAAAATGTACTTTTCCTTTATTTTTACTTGAGTAATATTATTATGATCTATGCTACACTTGAGTAAAATTTCTGGATACTTCTACCATCTGTGAGTAAATTCAAAGAATGAAGAACACAAACCTACAGTTTTTTAAAGGAGACCACCTACAAAAGCTTTGGTTTTCTAATGAAATCTTCTGTCTGTTGAGCTTGTTGTTGCATTTTGTGGTCAAATGAATATATAGTAAACACCATAAATTGTTAATGGAACTACTTTTCACCTTGTTTTAAAATATATTTATTGATTACCTTTTGTAAGTATTGATATTGTATTGAAAAAATTGACATAAAAAATCTTTTGTCTGCATGAAATTTGTTATTATGTAATTATGTTATGTATATCATTTTGTTTTTCATTTTAGTCTTTAAAATACCAGAAATTGCCCATAATTTTATATTTTTGTCTGTCTGATTAGATCAGATGTTACTTAGTACTTGCGTAGCCTTTTTGACAAATGCTTTTTTACTCTTACTCAATTAATTTTTTTTGGACGGCTACTTTTAACTTTTACTTGAATAACAATATGTTGAAGTAGTGCTACTCTTACTTGAGTACAACATTTGGGTACTCTACCCACCTCTGTTTAAAGATAAAGTTGCCACGAAGAAGGATCATAGACTGAGCTTTACCTGTCAGCTGTTCAACGAGTTTCATCACGTACTGCAAATATTTCACATAGTAACACATCTGCATTGGGAGAAAAGCCCCCACATCTTGAAATAAAACCTGCTGTGTACTCTGTGTCCAAAAAGATATTTATCACTGCCCATTTCTTTAGATAGTTAAATAGTACTACATACCGTACAGTAAATCATAATAATTACAAGGATCATTTTAAATGGAGCACCTTGTTTAACGCATAAACAAAGGAATATATTTGCCTCACAGGTGAGACAGTGTTACCCATCCCGCTTTTCAAGAATATTTTTCAAAATTTCAAATTTGTTTCTTCAAGTATTCATGCTTATTTTACTTTCTTCAAGAGAAATGGGCTTTCAGGGTGTCCTGTGTGTATTTATGTAATGTCCATGATTCAAGTGTGCGTGTGTGCATGTGCGTGAACCATAGACTGGCTGTGTTAGTTCATTCTGTAGCTGTAGGCAGCTGCTGAGGAAGAGATCTGGCAGATGACCGTTTGGCCTCATGTGGACCTCAGATGTTTGAAGCAGCCAGAAAAGGAGAATTCCACAGAGTACAGGCAATAATTCATCGGCAGCAGACACTGAAGCAGTCTGACAAGTTTGGTGGGGAAGAGGAACATGGCTGACAGTTATAGGAAGGTTTCAGCAAGCAGGTCCTTTTAGATGCAGACAACAAAGGCACAGGGGGACCATCCTTGGAAAAGACATGGTTTTGATTTAAACATAGGGATCTCCATCTGAGCACAGCACAGGTCCAGATTGGGAGCTTGAGAGTACACTATGAACTCTATAGACCTTAAACTGTTCTTAAACTTATCACCTCAAGCCAAGGGTGTTCAAAGCCCGGCTCGGGGGCCAATTGCGGCCCCTGGAATTATTTGGTGCAGCCCCTGACTGCAATTCAAAGAAGATACAAAATTGGCCTACTAACACACTTGGATGATGTAGATAGAAACTTTTTATCTTCAAATAAAATTATTCAAATGCAGGCTGTAGATATAACAAGTGTTTTAGGAGAGTGACCCAAAGCCTCTTTGTATTGCTGAGAGTACACTTATTGTTTTTCAATTAAGCCCAAAAGAATTTGCAAACTGCATATCTTTCTTTTAAGTTGTCATTGGCCTATTGGCTGTTTTTCTGCTCAAGTATGGATTAGACAGTGCTCCATAAAATTTTCAAAGCCGAGAACATTGTTTAATAAGCTAATAAGCTTTAATTGTCCCCATATCTTTATCGGCAACCTGTGTGGTGTGTTCACTGACATTTTCTAACAAACCTCTGAGACCTTCACAGAAAAGCTGTATCTGTCATGAAATTAAATTACTCACAGGTGGGGCCTTCTGAAGGCACTTGATCTGGCCAATTTGAGGAAAGGGGGCCGAATGCATATGCACATCACACACAAGGAATATTTAAAATATTCTTAAATCATGTTTTTTGTCTTTAGAATTGTGGATTACTTTGTGTTTATCTGCCATATAAAATCACAAAACTACAGTTTGTGGCCATAATATGACAAAATATGGAAAAGTATTAATATTCCCCCAAGAGTGAAAAGATTTTAACATGTAGTTTCTGATGAAAGGTAAATATTTTTACAAGCTCACATCTATCTTGCAGGAATACATTCTGAGCTTCCTGTTTTGGCCCATTGACCACTGTTTGGTTCCGTTCTCCACATCCAGATATGTTATCCTACCAGATGCTCCTTGTCTGTCTATCACAACAAGAATTGAGCTTGTCTCCAAACATCTAGGACGGTCAACAGGAGCCAGATTACCAGTTAGGAATAAAGGTAATAAAAAAATTGTGTATGCTTGTGTTTCCATTGAGGCATTTGATGTGTCAGTAGCATGCGTGGAGTGCTTTTTCTCTCATTCATATTTACATACAGAGGTTTTAGAAAAACAACTGATGTCACAAAGGAGCAGTACACCTACAAAGAATAATATAATAATTAGCTGAGACTTTCTTGTGTCAGTATGAGTGTATGGATGTCTGACTGGTTGTATTGTCTGTGTTGCACAACAGGGGCTTGATAACAACCACACACAGGGGAAAAAAACTTTAGGGCTGAATTTATTTAGCAAACATTGCCTTGCATCGTTTTACCCATAGAGTAACGAGAAAAGCACCCTCGCAGAGGATTTGGGATTTCATAAAAAGGCATGTTTTACAACCAAATGGTTCACAAACTCTGGTTTCACTAATAAATGCACTTTAATAGGACATAGGAGAAGAGATCAGGGAACAACTGTCAAAGTCATTACAAGGCCCATTTAGTTCTAAGAGGAATCTGGACAATATTTAGGTTCTCAGAGCCAAAAAATATATTTTCTACAGATCTGATTTTTGCTTTCTGTTGCTTATGGATCTAACATTTTCACTTTACCCTAGTGACTCTACATGTTCAGATGTACCCCAGGTACACACAGTGTATGCTCATCTGGATTCATGACCTGCAACACTGAATAATATATCTTAAAACTACTCCTGAGTATAGACCTTGTAACACTGATCCATTCATCGTCAATCCTCTTATTTCATTTCATTTATTCATTTATAAAGGATTTTCTCCCACCAATCAAGGAGGCCTAAAGTGCTGTACACCAAAAGGTGCAATACAAAATACAGTCACAAATACATACAAACCAATACAAACAATTAAAACCAGCAAAAAACTAAGGCTTGCTAGGCAGACGATACAGTGCGGTGGTGCAAAAACAGCTTGGCTTTAAAACTCTGTACGAAAGTAGTCTCTCTAATAGCCTCCGGGAGTTGCTTCCAGAGTCTCGGAGCCTGCCAAGCAAATGCAATTTCCCTCCGGGACTTGCGGGGGTCATGGTAAGACTGGTGACTATTATCTACATTAAACAATGGGAGGGGTATACCCTGGACAGGTTACCAGGACATAACAGGGAAAAACAGTGACACACAGAAAAGATGACCATACACACACATGCATGCAGACAGTCATATCTAAGAGCCAGTTAGAATAACCAATTAACATAATCGGTCATGTTTTTGAACTGTGGAATGAAGCAGGAGTACCCGGAGAAATTTCACGCACACACTCCATACATAAAGATCCCAGGCTGGGATGTGAACAAAGGACCTTCTAGTTACAAGGCAACAGTGCCACTGCTTCAGTCACCTTGTAACATGTAAACACAAAATACATCCACGCTCATTAAATATAATGGATTTGCATTTTACAAGTGGAGGAATCAGCTTTGCTTAACTTGCTTCTGTTTCTGCTCAAACTGTATCCCAATTGTTGTCCATTATCAGCATTTCTCTCTATCTTTGTTTTACATCATCACCACTACTGTAAAATCTTCAAAGTTAAAGTGACCAGAACCATTTACATACCAAGATCCGTGATGTTAAAATCATTAGACAAATGGGAACAGACTGAAATGTCACAGCAAAACCTCTTATGAAATAGATTTCACCCACTGGGTTAACAAAAGTAAAATTTTCTTTTATGATATATTTCAAAAAGGTGTTTTTCAAATCGTAGAAACTTTTTTTCTTGTTTCTGCCACAAAAGCATTGTACCAACAGATCTTATACAGTAGTTATATATTGCTTACATTCAATCTTGTTTTCACGGGAAGCAGGGAAACTGGACACACCCCGGAGTGCAAACTTGTTTGACTTAAAAATAGAAAACTAAACCAAAGCATGCTTTGAGATAATATGAAATTTCAAAATTTGGTATTAAAGAACATATCTGGATGTGCTTTAATTAACCATGCATTGTAGTTTAAAGAGCTGGTTTGGATTTTTTTAGAGGGGTTCTGTGGTATAGTCTTTAGCAGTCAGTTTCTTTAGCAGATTGAGATGTGATGCTAATGGCTGTATTCCATACTCATTAATTATTTTTATGTCTACATTAAGGTTCTTCTCAATATATTAAAATACCATCAAAAAGTTAGTCTATATTAGTAATTTAAAGAAATAAAAAAATATATAGATTAATTATCTGGGACACGTGGAAAGTGGGATGGATCAGTAGAGATGAGGGGAGTTTGAGTCAGATGGCTGAGGGATTGATGATTTAATCTATGATGAATCTGGGGGATAGTTTTTTAGACATTGACTTCAGGAGAATGTCACGGGAAGATGACCAAATTTTCTTACCTGGAAGATATGTAGGAGCTGGATGTATGTGGTAGTCAGTAAAGAGACAGTCTTGTTGAACAGTGGGGTTGAGAGCGGAGATGGGGGAGGTCCAGACCCTTTTACAGCGACAGATGTGATGGTAAACTGAAGTGACTCCAATATCTCTTTCATCTGAGGGAAAAAGACCTGGTTGGTAACCGAGAGATGATTCAAATGGTTACAAACCTGAGGCGGCGGAAACCTGTGAATTGTGGGCATATTCGATCCAGGAAATGTGTTGACTCCAATCTGAGCGGTTGGTGGATGTGATGCAATGGAGGGCTGCTTCAAGTTCTTGATTAATTCTTTCTATAATTCCATTTGACTGTGGGTGGTAACCAGAAGTGATACTGACCTTGGCACAGAGAGCAGAACAGAAGTGTTTCCAAATTTAAGAAATGAACTGGGGACCAACATCAGGATGTCTTGAGGGATGCCAGGCAGGCGAAAGACGTGTTTTACCAGGAGTTGAGCAGTTTGCAGGACTGTAGGAGGTTTCTGTAATGGAGCCAGGTAGCAGGATTTGGAAAATCGGTCAATGATTGTGAGTATGGTGGTCATACCTCTGGATGGTGGAAGACCAGTGATGAAGTCTAGGGCAATGTGGGACCAGGGTCTTGTAGGAATGGAGAGAGGTTGTAACAGTCCAACAAGGGGTTGTGTACTGGTCTTGCATCGGGCACAAAGAGGACATGCTGAGATGTATTCTTTAATACCTTTATGAAGGGATGGCCAACAGAATCTTCGACTGATGAGAGAACTGGTTCGACTGATGCAGGGATGCAGTGGGGGCCACACATTTCACCCCTAGGCATTTAATGATATCCTACGTAGGCCAGCCTAAATTAATACACCTCATAATATAATCTATACAACACCACTGCTCGAGAATCCATGCAGAATCATACGTACACATTACATCACCCTTAATAGGCTGGTCAAGGGACACTTAGTTTCCGGAGTATTATTGAAAATCAATAAACTCGTATTTACAAGTAAAAGTAGTAAACGATAATCGCAGATACTGTCAAATCTTAAAGATAAACGCCAATTTTAAAATATTAGTCAACAAAGCTTAAATAATTCAACAAAATTATGATATGTGAGTTTAAACAAATTTGTCCAATAAAATGCGCATTGTCGCCATTTCATTTAAGAGACCAACTCAATGAAAATTTATGAAAAGTAAAGCAAACAGTATTTGCATTTGTTTTGGAGAAAACGCAACAGCAAAACAATTTAACACGTTAGCACACCTGCATGCACCACGTTAATTACATTATAAATTGCAGTGGATCAGAATACATTTTTTTTAATTTGTAGCTTTTTTCCATTTTATTTTGTCACCATTGATTGATTATTAACAAAATAAAATGACAAAAACATTAAAAATACAAATAAATTATTTCCACTCACCAACATAGATCATCTCCACATCACCTGCTTTTTTGAAAGTAAAATCCGTTCTTCTTTCTTTTCTCAAGACCTCAGTGGCTTTGTTGTAAAGTTTATCTGTGCGCTTCAGGTCCTAGTCCTTTTCTGTGGACATGGAGGCTAATGCTGAAAGTTGGATCTGTCCCTGGTCGTGCTTCTTTGAAAGATCCTTCTTGAAAATGCCGTAGCAAGTATATCTGCAACCAAATCCCTTATCCTCTACCTTCAGGCATTGTGAATTGAATTGTAAAAGTTCCCAAAAATAAATGTGCACAAATTGTTGAAGAAGTGCTTTGCTAGGAACAGATTGCACTGATAACTTTGCTCTGACCATCCAATAGGAGCGCAGGAAAATTTTGACATTGTTAACAAACACAGTTTGGTTGTAATATAGTTTACTTATTGTAGGCCTGCTCTACTGATTCTGAAGGCCTTGGGCATATTAAATTGCCACTAGCAACACACGGAGACAGAACTTTGATTGGACTAAATATCGATATTCCACAGATAAGTAGGGAAGCTGCACAGCCAAGAGAAACGTTAGACTTAAAAAATAATAGACTTTTGGAAGTATATTGATACAATTTTATTGGAAAAATATTATAATTTAGGTTGAAAATATAGGTTAGTGTTTCTGATTGTGTTAGGCCAGCAGAGAAGGCCTTGCTGGCCCTGACAGCCTGCCACTGCCCGGATGACAGGAGAACTTGGAGGTGTGGATCCAATCAATGAAGTGAGATCTAACAGAAGAAGGAACATAGGTTTTATTGGGGGGACCGGTACCTGGGTTGGGTTTAGACTGTAGTGCTAGGGTTATGATGTCCTCGATCTCCCAGGTCAGGGCAACCACAGTAAAACTAGGAGACAGGATGGGTTCAGGAATGGGGCTTCATCGGGGCTGTAAACTCTAGAGAGGATGTCGAGTTTGGTATCCTGCTTGGCTGCAATGCCCTGTTGGACGGGGGGCATCGACTGGGATGATCCTCCCAGTAACTGAACATCCACTGTGTCCTGTTATCAACTTTTTACTTTCTGTAACATAGAAAGTTCTCTTATATCAGATCCTCTGTTCCTTCTGTGTCTCTGCTCTGTCTTCTCAAACCCCCAGACGGTCGTGGCAGATGGCCGCTCCTACTGAGCCTGGTTCTGTTGGAGGTTTCTTCCTTTTAAAGGGGAGCTTTTCCTCTCCACCGTCGCTACATGCTTGCTCAGTATGAGGGTTTGCTGAAGGATTGCTGTGGTTGGAAAGTCTGCATCAATGGGGCCCAACCTCACGCCAATGACTGACGCAATCTGCTGGGATTCCTTAAATAGGAAACGTTTTAACTGATTGGAATGTTTGTATAAATGTATTGAAGTGACTTCTTGTGAAGTGCCTTGAGATGACATCTGTTGTGAATTGGCGCTATATAAATAAACTGAATTGAATTGAATTAAATAGTATTCTTGGAACCAGGACTGTAGGTGGATAAGTTGGACCTAGAGAAAAACAGAGACCATTGTGACTGCTGAGGATTTAGTCTTTTGGCTGTTTGCAGATAAGCTAGATTTTTATGATCGGTCCAAAACCAGCGCCTGGTGAACTGCACCCTCCAAAAAATGGTCCCATTCCTCCAGCACAAGTTTGATGGCCAATAGTTCACGGCCCTATCAGCTTTCTGTAGGTGAGAGACAGAAAAGAAAGCACTGGGATGGAGTTTGTTGTCTGACTCTGAGCGTTGGGATAGGAAGGCTCCAACTTCATATTGGAGGCGTCCACATTGAGAATGAATTGGAGTTCCAGGTTAGGTTGATTCAGACCAATTAATCTGAGGATTGTGTTTTAGCAACCAATAATAACCGAGAATGATGGGATTATGAGGTGAGTCAAAGACGAAGAAGGATATGGTCTCATGATGATTGCCTGAAACAATCAAGTTAATGGGTTGAGTCTGGAAAGTGATATTTGTATCGGTCAGCCGTCTAAAGCTGAGACTCGGAGTGGCAAGTTAAGCGCTTCGGTTTGGATGTTAAACACTGCTTGCAACCTTAATCAATGAAGGCGCTTAAACTAAGTGGACCGTTACAGAAGTTTATCTGAATAGGCAAGAATAATCTGGGAGTTTGGTTAAAATTTGGGTGGTCTGCCAACCTCCCTGAATTCATTGGCATACCTTCTCTTTTAAAGGAGCTGTTTGTAAGAAATGTATTTCAATTAATCATAAAATTGCCCTGTATGTCACTAGTCAGTACAGCCTGTCTGCTGAAGGAGGAGCAGCTGCTCTCTGTCTCTCCCCTGATCCGTTCACTTTATTTTATTTTCTGTTTGCTTTTCTTGTTTTCTTTCTTAACCTTTTCTTAGTTACTTTATCTACCCAGCCCCTGGAGTTACTGTATTGGACCGGATCTCTTCTTGGATTACTTTTTAATGGACTTATCAACATGGCTTTTTGCTCAGCTGAGGATTTTGAAAAACTGCTCGACAGAATTGAGGGCATTGAAACGAAGCTACGTCGTCTGGAAATAAATTTTGATCTCCACGCTGATTATGGAAACGACACAACTTTACCTTTGAATACAAACAGCCCGGTGTTACATCGGTCTAACCGTGTCACAGAGACTCCCTACGGGCGCCTGAGCGGCAGAACTCCGCACTCTAATAAAGACTGGCCAGCTTTAAAACGCATGGAATCATCAACACCAGCCTGTTCTCCGAGGAAGAAAAAACAAAAGAAACTCTGGCACAGAGAAAGCTCTGAACCCAGACCTCCCGCTTCTGCTAAAAGTAAACAAAAGAGGTTTCAGCCAAAAAACAAGAGATATTTCTCCACCTGGAATCCCGCTGAAAAACAGATTCACAGCCTTGAGTTCCCTGAAAGATGACGCAGCCCCCGGGACCAGTCAAAGCCACCAGGAGCAACCCAGCCGCATCAAACGGACACATAACAAATTAAGAGCCCCCCCAGCAAAGATTGTTATCATACAAGACGGATCGATTAATGGAATTGAGGTTTTTTGTAGCAAGAACACAAGAGTTTATAGCTGCTACAAAAATACAGTGAGCGAAATCTAAGAAAAAATCCCCAAAAAATCTTGGACCAACATCCTGCTTTGGAAAAGCTCGTCATTCACGCTGGATCAGCAGATATCGCGATGAGACAATCAGAGATTCTGAAGAGAGACTTTTCTGATCCCCTAGAGAGACTTGATGGACTTAACGTAAACATCCTCATCAGCGGACCAGTCCCTGAAGGGAATGATTAAAGATTTAGCAGACTCCGCATGCTCCATAAATGGTTGAAGAAACAATCAGCTGAGAAGTCATTCACATTTATTAATAATTTCAAAGTATTTGGAAGTGCTAATCATCTGTTCAAAGCAGGCCATTATCTTAACAAGGCCGGAGTAAGGCTGTTAGCAGCAAACATTTTTTCTTATCAAAATCATAAAGCAAAACACTTGCTCCCAAAAGCTGACCTTGAGGCACCCATGGATATCAGAGAACAAAAACACCAAGTCATGATGACACTACAGGACCGAACAGATAAACAACCATCAGAGATTAAGTCTTCATCTTCCTGTGACTCAGCCACATCAAATGAGTCTCCATTTAGAAACTTTACAGACAGACTGAACGAGCAAATCAAATTTGGGACACAATTAACACCTAAACTTAGACTACACCAAACGCCTGGGACTAGTGTCAATAAGTCTGGGAGCTTCCTCCCCCCCGAGTCTAAGATTTCCGTGATTATCAGCAGCAGGAAACATAAATCGTTAACCACACGCTCTCATATTAAACAAAATCTCAAATTGATAACCTGTCAGAAGGTTCAGCTGCCCATCATCACAATACTTAAGTTAGCTTTATTAAACATTAGATCTCTATCCGGGAAGTCTTTTCTTATCAATGACTTCATCACTGAGCATAATTTACACGCCCTTTTTTTATCAGAAACTTGGCTAGATGAAATAACGAAACAACTGCATTAATAGAATCTACTCATCCAAATTATAATTTCTTAAGCGAGAGCAGAAAGCACAGATGAGGTGGAGGTGTAGCCACCATTTTTCACAATTCAATTAACTTTAAAAAGGTAACTCTGGGCCCGTTTGATTCTTTTGAATACCTAGCCACCCAGATAAATGAGCCTATCAAAGCTTTATTTCTAAGTTTATATAAACCACCAAAACTTAACTCTAACTTCTTTAATGATTTCATTGACCTTCTTTCTGTAATATGTATCGACTATGACCAACTAATCATTGTGGGGGATTTTAACATCCATACCGACAACCCCCAAGATAGACAAGCAAAAACATTAGATGATACTCTCCACAACTTCGGCCTGATCCAGCATGTCAAACAACCAACACACAATAAAGGACACACTCTGGACTTAATTATTAGCAAGGGTTTACATATTTCCAACATCTCTGTAATTATTATTGCGTTATCTGACCATTTCTGTATTTTCTTTGAAAGTACCATCAAGTAATCCACTGGTACGTAGTGAAAAAAGAGAGTGTTGATGCGCCGAGAGAAAATGGCGGAAAACTCAACTCCAGGTTCACTGTGAGATCTACAAAGAGAGAGTGAATAGATATCAGCTAACTATAAAAGATGCTAGGGAATCGTTATTTTCCGAAATCATCAACAGAAACATTAATAATGCACGGACCCTATTTGCAACAGTGGAAAGACTAACTGATCCTTTAGTGACAGTAGCCCCTGAACTAAACTCTACCAGCGCCTGCAATGAATTTGCCAGAACTATAGACCGATCTCTAATCTTCCATTCATCAGTAAGATTATTGAAAAAGCCGTGTTACAGCAGTTGAATAGCTTCATAACAATGACAAACCGTTAAGATGTTTTTCAGTCTGGTTTCCGTGCTCACCACAGCACCGAGAATGCCGTCGTCAAAGTATTCAATGACATCTGCATAAATACAGACTGTGGAAGAACCACAGTGCTGGTTCTGTTGGACCTCAGTGCAGCTTTTGACACTGTTGATCATGATATTTTATTGGAACGACTGGAGAGCTGGGTCGGACTCTCTGGTACACTACTTGGTTGGCTCGAATCTTACCTAAAGAACAGGGACTTCTATGTTTCAATAGGAAACTTTTCATCAGAAAGAACAGAAATCACATGTGGGGTGACCCAGGGCTCCATCCTGGGGCCCCTCTTATTTAAAATCTACATGCTCCCACTAGGCAAGATTATAGCAACCAATAACATTAGCTACCATAACTAAGCGGATGACAGTCAGCTCTACATTACAATGTCACCAGGTGACTCTGAACCCATTCAAACCCTAAATCAATGCATTGACCAAATAAATGGATGGATGTGCCATAACTTTCTCCAGCTGAATAGAAACAAAACTGAAGTGATTATTTTTGGACCCAAGGAGGAACGATCAAGAGTCAGCACACAGCTTAAATTAATACAGCTAGAAACTACTGATCAGGCTCGAAACCTAGGTGTAGTAATGGACTCAGACCTGAACCGCGGGTCACATAAAGGCAATAACAAGGTCAGCGTTCAATCACCTGAAGAACATCTCTAGGATTAAACGACTGATGTTGCAACATGAACTAGAAAAAGTCATCCATGCGTTTATCTTTAGTCGGATTGATTACTGCAAAAGCATCTTCACAGGTCTGCCTGAAAAGTCAATCAGAAAGCTGCAGCTGATCCAGCACGCTGCTGCTCGTGTCCTCACTAGAACCAGGAAAGCACATCACCCCAGTTCTAAAGTCCTTACACTGGCTCCCTGTAGCTCAGAGAATAGACTTCAAAGTACTCCTACTAGTTTATAAATCATTACATGGCTTAGCACCAAAATATGTTGAAGACCTGTTGTCATGGTACCAACCACCAAGACCACTCAGGTCCTCCAACTCTAGCCTACTAAACATCCCTAGACTCAGAACTAAACATGGAGAAGCAGCTTTCAGTTTCTATGCTCCCCTTATCTGGAACAGACTTCCTGACGAGTGTAGAGCTGCTGAAACTCTGAACTGCTTTAAATTGAGACTAAAAACCCATCTGTTTAGAATTGCCTTCGAGTAAATGGTTGATGTCATATGTATGAAATGTGTTCATGTTCTCTTGCTTTTTTGGGGGGATCTTTCTCTTGCTTTATTGTGTATCATGTGCAATGTGTGTTTCTTTTACTTTTAATTTCCATTGTTTTTTTTGTTTTTTTAATCACCAAATCATGTAAACCACCTTGAATTGCCCTGCTGTTGAAAGTGTGCTATACAAATAAAATTGCCTTGCCTTGCCTTGCCTAGACATTAAGAAATCATGTTCATTTCAAATACTTACATCACTGACAGCATTGATACGGCCAGGATATTGTCATTTAAAAACTGAAGTTGCAGCCCTCAACTGATGTTGATGTTGTCATCTTGTGTTTTTGCCTGAAGTGCCACCCTCCACCTATCTACCAATGACGAAGTCAGTTGTGTTTCAGCATTAAGGTTGTCAGCTCTGCTCTAGTTACTACTGCTGCAGCTACAAAAGTGTTTTGGATAAAAAATGTCTAACATTACTACACCTAAAATACCTTGTTATCATTCAGAAATACGTTGTGACAAAGTCCGAAATAAAAGAAGGATTTGTATAAGAGATGCCTTTGCAAGATGGAGACGGCTGAAAACAGAAGAATTTGAAGACGGACGCCAAGGTTGCTAATTTTCTCATGGACAGGTAAGATTCATTTATATTTGGCTAACTTGTACTTAATGTAAATAGACATTTCAAATATTCACGACAGTCAAACAAAGTTATGCATGTTCATGCAAAGTAACGTTACATTAGCGCATATGGAGGAGGAGGCTCATCATATTGAAAAGGTAAGGAATTGTTTGGGAAATAAAAACAGCGAGTCGTCATTGCTAACATTAGCAATGCGTTATCAGAGCCTGTTTCTCTGTGATTATAATTAAACATAATTAACAGAAAAGAAACTTACTGTGTAGGACTCGTCACTTGCCATTGGAAGCTCCTTCTAGCAGCCTACATTCCTGCAGCCTATCTGGCAACCTCGAGTCGGGAGGGATCATTGACTGTATGGAGGGATACACCGCTCTACAGTAATTTGAAAGTGATTGCAGTACCAGTTTTGGCCACAATCTTACACACGGCTCCTTTAAGGTTATTATTTAGAGAATGACAAAACACACTTGTTAAAGCATCAGAATTCCAACAAGTTGCCACAGCTAGGGTACAGAACTCTATGAAATTTTTGACAACAGATGTATTCCCATGTTTCAGTTTCCACGTTTCTGGAGAGAGAAGTCTTATCATTACCTTGATCGAAAATTTGTTTAAATTCTTGAATGAACTCTGTGAAGGTTCTTTCATAATTGGAATAGTTGTGGAAGTGGGATTCCGCCCATCTAAGTGCGTTGTTGGACCTAAGTCCTTATCGGGAGGTGGTGTGATGATGTCACAGTTGGTATGGTCCTCTGAGGTATTCAAATTTAAGGCTGCAGCGGCATCTGCAGGGGGAACTGGAGCAAGAGCTGGTTGTTGTGGTTGTTGTTGGAATAATGCTTAGATCTAATCCGAATGCTGTAGAGTTTCTTCCTGTTGATCTATGAGAGACCTGAGAACATTGTTGTCGGTTTGGATTTGAGAGTGTTATTCAACAACTGATCTAGTTAGGGCGTCTGCTGGGTCACTTTGGCCTGAGTGTTCTGTCATGTTTGCATTGGGCTTTCTGACCCACATGCAGAACACCATGAGGAAGACAATCAATCAATCAATCAATCAATCAATCAATCAATCAATCAATCAAACAAACTTTATTTATAAGGCGCTTTTCATACAACAGTTGCAGCTCAAAGTGCTTTACAAAATTAAAATGACCCCATTCCCATCCCTCCCACACATAATTAAAAGCACGATCACAGTTATACCCCTCTCCCCCAGACCCAACCTTCATGCACAGGTTAGGTCAGGTTAGGAAACGCCATAAAAATAGCCATCTACACTTGCACCAACACATCAACTGCAGCAGCCAGGGCACTGACCCAAGGCACCCAGAGGAGTCAAGGCCGAGACCTCCACCTCCACCCAAGTGCTACCTGAAGAGCACCCAGGCAGCCACAACCAACCACCACTCCAGAGGCAGAGGGCTCCCATAGAGGAAACACTGGAAGGAAGATTAAAATAACACGGTAAAATATAAAAATGAACAGTGGATAAATATGATAAGATTAAATAGTAAAACACTGATGATATGTATTAAGTACAACATGCACAGCGATAAAACTGACTATAATAAATAATAATCAGTTAAAAGCTAGGCTAAAGAGGTGAGTCTTGAGCCGGCACTTGAACATTCTGAAAACATGAACGTTCTGAGGTCCTCCGGCAGCCTGTTCTAGAGGTGAGGGCCATAATAATGAAAAGACGCCTCTTCTTGAAATGTGTTGACTACATCAAATTGAGCAAAAGGAAGATTGAAAAAATCCAGTTTAAGTCATAGAGTGAGGCACAATGAGTTTTTTAAATAAAAAAAGATCTAATTGATGAAGATGTACCAGACTAAACACAAAAGCTCATATCTGATTCATTATTCACTGTTTCAGCAGTGACTCAGATGTTCCCAACATTTAATCTCAGCATTTCAACTAGTTGTAGTCATTGAAGTATTTGTCTGTGGAATAACACAGTTGGGCATTTATTTTCCTAGCTCTCTCCATTCATCAGTCCTCTGCTACTGTGTAAGCTGCTGCAGTCATACCAGTTTGGCTGAGGGATGCATGGCCCCTTGGTTTTCTCCTCGAAGACTCATCAGAGCAGCTGATCTCACAAGGAAACTCAGACAGTGTTTTGATCCTAATCAGACAGCAGGAACTCCCCCTCCCTGTGGTTTAGACACAAAATAATCTCATGTCAGTCAGATATGTCTGTGCAAGCACATGTGCAGTTGTCACAAGTCTTCTGTGTACATAAACTATCATGGTTTCTGTCTGCTCTGTCTTATATCTGTATATACAGTCTTACACATAAGTGTGTATAAGCAGAGGAATAAACCTATTTGAGCCTGTTTCTGATTACTGTGATTGGTCAAGCAACTAGAGGAAATGTTAAACAGCTGAATCCATAGTAGCAAAACTTACCCACATGAAAAATGAGTGGAAACCCAGAAGAGCATCTCGGTGAGTTAGGTCATAGCATTTAGAGTAAGAGTTTCCTGTATTTTCTGTGTATGAAAGACTGCATGAGTTCAGTATTGAAGTCTTCATAGAGACTGAACTGAATCTCAAACCCAGATGGAGCCACTGAGTGATCCCAAAGAGTGTAAGATGGGATAAAAGAATCACACAAGCGACAAGTCAAGGGGTCTCCTGATCCAGGCTGAATCAATCAATCATACCCCAGGAGTTGGTTCTGCTGAAGTCTTTCCAAATCCAGCTCTTTCACCATCAGGGAAAAGGCTTTGTTCTGTTTGCGTGAGCACCATTATGGTGTAAAAAGAAGTGAAGCAGACATACCTTTGCACATTCACATGCCGAATAAGTGCAACCATAGTGAAAGAAAAAAAAAGATGATAATTTTGCTAATGGATGTCCCCTAAATATCATAGAAGTCAAGCAAATAGCTGAACTTCACAAATGAATTTCGACTTTAACTGAGGTAAGGTTTCACAAATATAAAATACCATAAACAATAACAGAAAGTTCTGATATAGTTCTATATTCTAAAATATTTTAGCTTCCTCATGGTTGCATCACGAACAACATCTGGGATTATTAGAATTTATTACCAGAGAACTACAACTACCCATGCCAAATCAATTTGTGAAACCATGAAGTCGATGTGGGGAAATTTTGCAGAGCAAGTCAATATAATAGTGGTTCTTGAGAATTTATTATCTGGGAAACACTGATGTCGGTACAAAATGGCAATGCTTCAAGTCTTAGTTGAAATGTTTCAGTCTGAAATTGGTATTGACAGGCAGACACAGACGTTTTAGGTCATTCTGACCAAAAATGTCAGAACAGCGCAACACTTCATTCATCAAATACAGATTAATCTCTTGTTTTTCTATAGCTTGTAAAAAAAATAGTGATATTCAAAAAAAGGGTTTCAATATGTTTCTCAACTTTTTTGATCACTGTTGACTGAAATCTCCAAACTGGTTCCATATCAAATAAAATCAAACTTTATTTATAAAGCGCTTTTAATACAACAATTGCAGCTCAAAGTGCTTTACAGAATTAAAATACCTTAAGAATTGGTTAATGTTCCTGGAAGTGGGGCTGAGTGCACTACCCATGAGTAGTTAGTACCTTGGCTGTTGTAGAAAGCATTTAGAGCAAACTCAGTTTGGACATTTGGCAACTAACAGTTATTGAGGACTCAATGTGACTGCTACTTGGCAAAGATTATAGATTTTTTGTTTTTGAAACATCACTTGGCCCTTTCACAAAACACTTTTAAGCAGGATTAAGATGCCTTTTGACCACTCGGCTCACTTATGTTACACCCTGTGACTTGCAAAGTGAGGTAGTCAAAGCCATGCATAAGCTGGCTTGAGTTTAAAATTCTTTATTTTGAACATTTTGCGTTATGCATATGTAAATACAGTACAAGTTGACAATATGTGGGCATGAACAAAGGGAAAACTGAAAAGGGGGGCTGATGCCTGGGTGTGCCTTGCAGCTCAAAACCTTTCAGGTTATTTAGCTTTTCTTAGAACTACAATAGAGAGATACGAACCCCTAAACCAATCAGCTCTTACTTGTTTAATTTATGCAGTCCAACTGGCCCATCTTTTCAAAGAGACATCTTGTCGCAACCTGATGTTGAAAGTGAGCTATTCCATTTTGTAGATTTTGTAGATCTCGTAGATAATATTGACCTATTCATCCATTGTAGGAGGCTGAGGCTTGAGACACTTTCTGGTAATGGCTTTCTTGGTGCACAGAGGATTCAAAACATGTATTTGTCCTTATGTGGAACTTCCTCCCACTCGAATCGTCCCAGGAACAGGGATTCTAGTTGGAAGGTAATGTCCTTCCGAAGCACCGTTCTTAAGATCTTATGCACCTCCTTCCAAAAGAGGACTATTAAGGGGCAAGACCAGAAAATGTGGCAATGATTTGATTCTGCACCTCCCCATTGTCTCCAGCAGTCGGACGAGTTGGTGAGATACTTCAACTGGACTGGGGTCCTGAAAAAGCGATTTTAGGTTTTCCAACAAAATTCCCTCCATACTGTTGAGTTAGATGTTTTCTATTGAGATACACAATCACTTTCCCAGTCACTTTCTGCAACAATTGTTGAGCCTTCCTGCTCCCATTTCCTTTTAATATGAATTGGGTTCCCATAATTTGCTGTAGTCCTCTGTGTAAATCTTAGATACATTTTTTGGGTTATAGTTAGAGGTGTAGGCCTCCATAAAAATGTTCAACCAGATTAGTCTGGAGTTTTCCTGTATTTAGTTTTAAGAGTTTTCCAATGTAATCTCTAACTTGAAAGAATCTATATAAGTCTTTATTATTTAGTTTATATTCATTTTTCAATGTTGGGAAGCCTTTCACCCTTCCCTTTTGCAGGAATAAACAATAAGAGGTCAATCCCAGGGAAACCCATTCTCCAAACTTCCTATCTAATTTGTTAGGGATGAACTCCTGATCGAACGCGCACCATTTTTATATCCCCACTGACTCGTTTAATTTGATAGATGCTAGAGATAAAGATAATATCTTGTACCAAAGTTTTAGAGAAATACAAGTCATTGAGTTATCCAGAGTTCTGAACTCCTCTGTTTGAAGTTTCTCCCCTACTAAATTTTGTACCGGGAATTGACCCGAACTAGCCACAACCAATTCCTTCCATCTTGCTTCATAAACTGGATTACACACACAAATCAATGGTCACAGTTGGGGTGGAGTATAATAGTCCTTTAGGCACGGCAGTGCATTCCCCCTTTCGTTTTAGGAAGTTAGAGAATCCTATACTTAAGTCTGGGTCTTCTGCCCTGCCAAATATACCGCAAAAGGTCCCATTCCTGAAATTCCTTGTCAGGAATATCGACTGGGAGAGACTGAAATAAATAAAGCAGTTGCCGGAGAATATTCATTTGATAGTATGAACTCGTTGCCTAAAGTTTAAGTGGGAAATTGTATCCCATCCCTTTAAGTCACTATTAATGGATTTATTCAGTAGAGTAAAGTTCATGGAATAAAGTTCCGCTAGATCCTTTGATATGTTTACCCCGAGCTATTTCATATATCTGGCCTCCCTCTTGAAGGGATTTTTTTCCCCAAGATGTTTGGATGGGGTATATCCAATGCATAGTACTTGGGTTTTGGAAAGATTTAATTTATATCGCAAGAAAGACCCGAACTCCTTCAGATTACAAATCAACTGTTCAAACGAGCGATCTGGGTTTGTTAAGTACAGCAGTATGTCGTCCGCCAATAATTAGATTTTTTGGATTTGTCCTCCAACAGTTATACCTATAATGCTTTGATCTTTTATGATCCATTGGCTTAGAGACTCAATGAATAATGCGAACAATTGAGGGCTGAAGGGGCATCCCTGTCTCGTGCCTCTTTGCAGCCTGAAAGAGCCAGATAGTGCCCCATTCACTTTAATTTTTGCCTTTGGGCGATTGTATAGGGCTTCAAAGATTTTAATTAAAGTCTTATCAAAACCAAACCTTTCTAATGTTCTATACAGGTAATTCCAAAATGCACAATCGAAAACTTTTTCAGCATCCAATCCAATTAATAATGATGGTACGCTGTATTTCTTCATGTAATCGATAATATGTAGGGTTCGTCTGATATTATTTTGGGTTTGTCGCTGACGAATAAAACCATTTTGATCTCGGCTGATTAATTGGGGAAATAAAAGTTCAAATCTTTTTGTCAACATGAGAGTGAAGATTTTGTAGTCTTAGTTTAAGACACTTCTTGGCCTATAACTGCCACAATTAAGCCTATCTTTGCCTTCCTTTGGTATTAGAGATATCACCGCTTCTCTCCAAGAAGGAGGTGTCTTGTGCTCCTTAAGGATCCAGTTAAATATACGTTGGAGAATTGGGGTTAAAGGACCTTTTAGCACTTTATAAAATTCTGAAGGGAAGCCATAGGGCCAGGGGCTTTATTTGTTTTACAATGACTTATGGCCCCTTCAATTTCTTTGATGGAAATTTCTTTTGTAAGTTGTTTGTTTTGGTCTGGTGTGAGTGTTGGTAAAGTGGTAAAGATGAAAAAAATAATCCATTTTGGCCAAATCAATAGGGGGTTGAGAATAAAGATTCTGATAATAAGACTCGAAGCATGTTAGAATGTCTTTTAAATTGTGGTTAATTTTATTGGTTTGAGAATTCCTAATCTTATAGATTTTTGTTTTTTCATTTTGTAAGCCAGCAGTTTTATTTGATGCCTGCATCTCCATTGTTCATTCCCGACTCAATCATAATATTCACAGATCTGCCCAATTGTCCAGTTATGTGAAAACCAAATAAGATGCCTCCGCTGAATGGAGAAACTCACCCAGTGATGGTAATAGAAGCTTTAAATCTCCCACACTTCTCTGATCTTGTCGCCTAAATGCTTGTAATTTCTCCAGGAAGGTGTGAGCCTTGGTACTCCCGGATTTTCTCACCGTACGCCAGCTCAGCCTTTTATACCTGATCCAGTAGTGAGGAGGGGGATTTTAGAGCGATGATCTGGAAGCCTTGTTTCTTCAAGTTGTTTGTCGCTTCCACTGCAGATCCATAAACCACCGTTCCATCTTCATAGAAGACTCTAAGCTCTCCCGGAAAGGGCGATTGGAACCACATTTTCTTTTCCTTTAGAACCTGTTAGAACCTCTGGAGCTTAGTCATGATCCATATTCACCGGCGTTCCACTGTACTGAAACCCACGCTTTTGCCATGCCAACTTCAATATTTCTTCTTTTAGTTTATAGCCTTCAAGTTTGGCTACAAAGGAACTCGAGGGTGCCTCTGCAGGTGGTTTTCCAATCGTTGCGCAATGTGCCCTTTCTACTCTTATTTCCATCCTTGGTGGCACCCCAAGACCGTCCCTCAGCAATTTCTCCACAAAAGCGGCCATCTAGGGCATATTTTCCTCGGCCCCGTCCACCATACCATAAATCCGAATATTATCGCAGCAGGAGCGGCCTTCTAGGTCCACCAGTCTGTCGCACAGCTGAATCGGAGACCGGAGCAGCTCCGTGATGGTTTCCTCCGTAGCTTGTACTCTGGATTCCGCTGCTTTGATCTTTTCCTCCGCCCTTTCGATGCAGTTATTCGCTCTGTTTAGCTCTTCTTTAATTTCTTTAAGTTGCTGTGTGTTGTCTCTCCTAAATTCCTTCAGCTGTTTCAGTACCAGGCCCGAGGCTGTGAAGCCAGCTTTCTCTATTTTGGGCTCAATATCTGGAGCGGTTAGCATCTCTTCCTGGTCAGATGCTTCGATCCTAGCTGAAGCTTGGCTAGCTTGTTCTCCTTCACCAATGAGATCAGTTAGAGTCTTTCTTGACTTCGTCTTGGGCATTTTCAAAACCCGGGATAATGTAACCACACTTGCTCTCTTGTGCTCTGCTACCTGAGCAGATTCTTGGTCATGTGGGCTATCTTTATAAATTAAGAGTCGGGAGCTCGGATTCTACGCTGCCATCTTGTTTCTCTCCAACCGGAAGCCGTAAGTACCGAAAGACAGCTTTGTTAGTCATGAAAGTGATATGGAGATGACGCATGGTTTGTGTGACCAGTCAGTTGTAGGATTTAAAACAATAAAAAGACTCTGAAATCATTTCCAATGTGAATAATGAGAAGGTGAGGTACATGATTTAAATTGGAAGAATTTCCTTTGCCAACAACAGGATCGCTACACTGAGTTAATGTTTTGAAAGTATGGTGTGTATATAGACTTGCCACAGAGATTTAATGCATAGTGGTGAAGATGACGCCTCATCGCTCAACCTGTTGTCCCACACTGGTGTCCCACACTGGTGTTCACAGCTGTGCGGGATATCGGGATCTCCAATTATGATTTATGAATGGCTGTAAGCAGTGCAGAGGAAGCTTGTCTTGGTGGGTTTATGAGGCAAATGTTTTGTGAAAGAGGCTATTGTGGCATCAGATATTGCCATATGATGCAGTGTAAAAAGTTCCAATAAATCTTTTCCTCAAAAAGTTCCAATAAATCTTTGTAGTCTGAGCTGTTGTTGATTGTTGAAATTTAGACTTGAATGGTTTCTGCTCTGTGTAGTCATAGGCAGGACTCCCTAGTGAGACCTTCTCCCCAAGTCTTTAACTCAGATTGCTCTGACTCCTGTCGACAGCAAGTAATATACTACTAATATAAAATCAGCCAAGCCACCCAACATCAAATAAATGTGCACTATCTCTTCATATATGAGTGTATTTCAGAGCTGTCTCTTTGGGCTTGTAGCGGCTCATTGTGTACAAATATCACAGATGCAGACATAGCTAAGTGTTGGTGATTAGCCTCTGACACACCAACAGACCGTGACTCACAACAGGAGATGGCATTCATCTATGCATGCACAGACAGACACCAGTCTTTCAAAATAAAATATTTAAGGTGATAAGTTATATCTCATCTACTTGAGGAGAACTGATCATAGTGATAAAATTGGAAATCTGAAGGGGAGAAGCATCAGTGCTACAAGGTTGCTCTGGAATACTCTCTGACAATCACTTTTTTTTTCTGTCTGGCCAAGCTGGCCTTAAGTCACATGGAGGTTGTGCAAATATACTCTCCCTCTTGGTGGGATGCAAGCTTAAAGTGATTTTTCCATGACTCACTCTAGTGAATGAAGCATGCTTTGCCAAAATAAACTCAAAGTGCCGGTCCAAATCAACACAGGGAGCCGTTTAGGTAGCTTAGCAGGGGAGTTAAAAAGTTTTCAATCAATTGATCTTTGTCATTGTTGCTGCTCAATAATTCCAAGAGAAGAAGTTTCCACTGGATGTGCTCACTGGTTCTTTCCTACTGATGTAAGAAGTAGCCCCTCCCTGGGCTGCCACCCTATTGTGGTGGAGGGGTTTGAGTGTCCCAATGATCCTAGGAGCTATGTTGTTTGGGGGCTTTTGCTCCTGGTAGGGTCACCCATGGCAGTTTGGTCCTAGGTGAGGGATCAGACAAAGTGCACCCCAAAAGACCCCTATGACGGAAAAGAAAATTGGATTCAGTGTTCCCTCGCCAGGACGCGGGTCACCGGGGCCCCCCTCTGGAGCCGGGTCTGGAGGCGGGGCACGTTGGCGAGCGCCTGGTGGCCGGGCCTCTACCCATGGGGCCCGGTCGGGCTTAGCCCGAAGAGGTTACATGGGTCCCCCTTCCCATGAGCTCACCACTGGTGGGAGGGGCCAGGTGCTGTGTAGGATGGACGGCGGCCGAAGGCGGGGACCTTGGCGGTCCGATCCTCGGCTGCAGAATTTGGCTCTCGGGACGTGGAACGTCACCTCTCTGGTGGGGAAGGAGCCGGAGCTGGTGTGCGAGGTTGAGATGTTTCGACTGGACATCGTCGGACTCACCTCGACGCACGGCTCTGGCTCTGGAACCCATCTCCTCAAGAGAGGTTGGACTCTCTTCCACTCTGGAGTTGCCCCCGCTGAGAGGCGGCGAGCTGGGGTGGGCATACTTGTTGCCCCCATCTTGGCACCTGTACATTGGGGTTTACCCCGGTGAACGAGAGGGTAGCCTCCCTCCGCCTACGGGTGGGGGGACGGGTCCTGACTGCTGTTTGCGCTTACGCACCAAACGGCAGATCAGATTACCCACCCTTTTTGGAGTCTTTGGAGGGGGTGCTGGAGAGTGCTCCTCCCGGGGACTCCCTTGTTCTGCCGGGGGACTTCAATGCTCACGTGGGCAATGACAGTGAGACCTGGAGGGGTGTGGTTGGTCGGAATGGCCCCCCCAATCTTAACCAGAGTTGTGTTTTGATTGACTTCTGTGCTCGTCATGGATTGTCCATAACAAACACCATGTTCAGGCATAAGGGTGTCCATATGTGCATTTGGCACCAGGACAACCTTGGCCGCAGCTCGATGATCGACTTGGTTGTCGTCTCATCTGATCTGCGGCCGCATGCTTTGGACACTCGGGTGAAGAGAGGGGCTGAGCTGTCCACTGACCACTACCTGGTGATGAGTTGGCTCCGATGGTGGGGGAGGAGGACGGACAGACCTGGCAGGCCCAAACGTGTTGTGAGGGTCTGCTGGGAACGTCTGGCAGAGTCTCCTGTCAGAAGGAACTTCAACTCACACCTCCGGCAGAACTTTGAACACGTCCCGGGGGAGGCGGGGGACATTGAGTCCGAGTGGGCCATGTCCCGCGCCTCCATTGTCGAGGCGGCTGACCAGAGCTGTGGCCGCAAGGTGGTCGGTGCCTGTTGCGGCGGCAACCCCCGAAGGGATGCTGTCAGGCTGAAGAAGAAGACCTATCGGGCCTTTTTGGCTTGTGGGACCCCTGCAGCAGCTGATAGGTACCGGCAGGCCAAGCGGAGTGCGGCTCGGATGGCCGTGCAGGCAAAAACTCGGGTGTGGGAGGAGTTTGGAGAGGTCATGGAAAACGACTTCTGTACGGCTTCGAAGCGATTCTGGTCCACCATCCGGCCTCTCGGGGGGTCGAAGCGGTCTGCCACCAACACTGTTTACAGTGGGGATGGTGTGCTGCTGACCTCGACGCGGGACATTTTGGGTCGGTGGATGGAATACTTCGAAGACCTCCTCAATCCCACCGGCACGCCTTCCAATCTGGAAGCAGGGTTTGGGGACTTTGGGTCGGGCTCTCCAATCTCTGGTGCTGAGGTCACAGAGGTCGTTAAAAAGCTCCTCGGTGGCAAGGCTCCGGGGGTGGATGAGATTTTGCCGGAGTTTCTCAGGGCCCTGGATGTTGTGGGGTTGTGTTGGTTAACGCGGCTCTGCAATATTGCATGGACATCGGGGGAAGTTCCCTTGGATTGGCAGACCAGGGTGGTGGTCCACCTGTTTAAAAAGGGGGACCACAGAGGGATCTACACAGGGATCACACTTCTGAGCCTCCCTGGTAAGGTCTATTCAGGGGTTCTGTAGTGGAGGGTCTAACGAATAGTCAAACCTCAGATCCAGGAGGAACAATGCAGTTTTCGTCCTGGTTGTAGAACACTGGACCAGCTCTACACCCTCAGCAGGGTCCTGGAGGGTGCGTGGGAGTTTGCCCAACCAGTCTACATGTGTTTTTGTGGACTTGGAGAAGGCGTTCAACCGTGTCCCTCGGGGGGCCCTGTGGGGGGTGCTCCGGGAGTATGGGGTATCGGGCCCCTTGATACGGGCTGTTAGGTCCCTGTACGACTGGTGCCAGAGTTTGGTTTGCATTGCCGGCAGTAAATCGGGCTTGTTTCCGGTGAGAGTTGGACTCCGCCAAGGTTGCCCTTTGTCACCGATCCTGTTCATAACTTTCATGGACAGGATTTCTAGGCGCAGCCAAGGTGTTGAGGGGATCTGTTTCGGTGGCCTCAGGATCGGGTCTCTGCTTATTGCAGATGAAGTGGTCCTGTTGGCTTCATCGGAACGTGATCTACAGCTTTCGCTGGAGCGGTTCGGAGCCGAGTGTGAAGCGGCTGGGATGAGAATCAGCACCTCCAAATCCGAGGCCATGGTCTTGAGCCGGAAAAGGGTGGGTTTCCTTCTCCAGGTCGGGGATGAGGTCCTTCCCCAAGTGGAGGAGTTTAAGTATCTGGGGGTCTTGTTCACGAATGAGGGAAAAATGGAGCGGGAGATCATTAGACGGATTGGTAGGCCATCTGCAGTTATGCGGGCGCTGTACCGGTCTGTTGTGGTGAAGAGAGAGCTGAGCCAAAAGGCGAAGCTCTCGATTTACCGGTCGATCTACGTTCCTACCCTCATCTATGGTCACGAACTCTGGGTGGTGACCGAAAGAACGAGATCACGGATACAAGCGGCTGAAATGAGTTTCCTCCGTAGGGTGTCTGGGCTCTCACTTAGAGATAGGGTGAGAAGCTCAGTCATTCGGGGGGGGTGGGGGCTCAGAGTAGAGCCACTGCTCCTCCACATCAAGAGGAGTCAGTTGAGGTGGCTCGGGCATCTGGTCAGGATGCCTCCTGGACACTTCCCTGGTGAGGTGTTTCAGGCACGACCAACTGGGAGGAGGCCCAGGGGAAGGCCCAGGACACGCTGGAGGGACTATCTTTCTCGGCTGACCTGGGAGTGCCTTGGGATTCCTCCCGAGGAGCTGGAACAAGTGGCTGGGGAGAGGGAAGTCTGGGTGTCCTTGCTTAAGCTGCTGCCCCCGCGACCCGACCCCGGATAAGCGGAAGAAGATGGATGGATGGATGGATGGATGGATGGATGGATGGATGGATGGATGGATGGATGGATGGATGGATGGATGGATGGATGGATGGATGGATGGATGGATGGATGGATGGATGGATGGATGGATGGATGGATGGATGGATGGATGGATGGATGGTTGGTTGGTTGGTTGGTTGGTTGGTTGGTTGGTTGGTTGGTAGTTAGGTAAGAAAGAAGTAGCAGGTCCGAGGGAACTATTCATCTTTTCACCCTTTTTTCTACCCACTCTGTCTGGTTCAGGATCCTGGGGCGGTAGCATATCAAGCTGTCATTAGGGTGTGTAAATAAGTCATTGTAATGAAGCAGCAAATTTGCCAAAGGAACTTCCTAGTCAAACAATATACCTCTGAAGAAATGAAAACCTACAAAATTGCTGAATCGTAAGAACTATAATACAACAACTTGCAAAAGTATGCATGACTCTTTTTTCCCATTTCGTTACATTACAACCGCAAACCTCAACATAGTTTGTGGATTTTATGTGATACACCGACTTATAATAATGTGTAATTGTGAAAGGAAGGAAATTATTTTAAAAAATGTTTTTAAAATAAAATATAAAAATATTTGAATGTGCTTGCTCAGTCAGATTGCATGGGGATTGCCTGCGAACAGTATTTTTCAAGTTTTGCCATAGTTTCTCAATAAGATTTGCGTCTTAACTTAGACTGGGTCAATCTAACTCATGCATATTCTTTCCCATGCTTTTGTTGCTCTGGTTGTATGTGTAGGTCGTTGTTCTGCTGGAACCAACAGCACTGTTTAAAATATGTTGTAGCACATTTACGAATTATGTATCAGTTGGGCATGTTTCTTGATGCTGTTTGTTAAGTAATATTCTTCTAAAGGCAATTGATTGCACATAATTTATTTAGTATGTTGGGAGTAAAGGAAGGCAAAGGTATCTCAAGCTTTTAAAGTTTTAATTGTAAAAACATTTTGAAAATCATTTACAGTTTTCCTTCCTCTTTACAATTAGGGTTGACTTTATGTCAGTCTTTCATGTAAAATCCTAAGAAAACACATTGAAGTTGTTGGTTGTAATTCCACAATGTGGAACAGTCCAAAGAGAGGTCCAGAATTTGCAGATATATTATCGAGGGTTAGAAAGCTTCAGTCCTTATAAACCTTGAATATAGTCATGGCATTTGACCTAATCTGACTGTCAATGTGAGATATTATATTAGACAGTTCTCAAATCTGCTCTTTTAAATAGCAAGTCCATGTCATCTTAACCATTGAATGCAACTGGTGTTTATTTTCCTAGCCTGACCCACAGCACGGCTCAGGTTTGCAAAGGTCATTTGTGGTGACTTTTTTGTGTTCGTTCAGTGACCCTTCGTGAAGACCAATTCAGAGGAGGAGTCAGACATACACAAGTTTGCACAAGAGTTCTTGTTTGGAGATTGTGTTAACGAGGTTTCTCTGAAGGCAGACTGAGGTTAGCTTTAAAGTCACCTCACTTTAAATCCCATCTGTTCTTTAACCTCAACACAAGCCCTAAAAACAGAACCCATTTTAACCCAGATTTAAACCTTTCATGACAAACAGGTTCCAACAAGCAGAAATATCTCAAAAGAAGTCATAAAGACAAAAACAAAAAGGTTTTTACATCAATAATATTATTGCAGCTTTTGATGTGAACTTAAACCGATGTGGAATTGGTCAACATTTATTGTTTTTTGTAGTCTTTTAGGTTATGTCTCTACTAGCTTAGCAAATCAAGACTGAAAATGTAGCAATTTAAGAAGTTATTTGGCAAATTCATACTTGTCAAATAGTTAAATATCTTTCCAACTGGGTGGAGAGTGTCTGCAAAATCAGTTTCCAAGCTCTGCAACCAATTGGATTTATGTCATTCTAACACAATACATAATTTAAACCATTCACTTGCTACTCTGGCTGAATGTTTAGTTTGTTTGGCTTTATATTTTGTTTGTTGTCCTGCTGGAAGCTGAACCTCTACCCTAGTCTCAAGTATTTTGCAGTCCCTCACAATTTAAAAAAACAATTATCCTTTATTTGGCTTAATTTGTGTTTCATCTTCTCTGAGCAGCTTCCCTGCCCCTGCTGCAGAAAAGCATCTCCATACCATTACGTTGCCACTAACATGTTTCACCGAAGGAATAGTGTGTTTAGGGAAATGTGCTGTTAGTTTTGTACCATAGTGTGTATTGCATGGAGGCCAAAACATATGTATTACTCTCCTCACATTCCTTACAAGGCTTCAAACAAACTTCTCCCTCATGTCATTTATCCATACAGGTCAGATTTGTGGAGTGCACAACCTATAGTAGTCATAAGTTGTGGTTCTCTGCACCGTCTCCAGATTTACTTCCAGAGCTTCTTGGCTGTTTTTCTAATCAATATTGGCCTTCCTTGGCATGTTAGTTTAGGTTGAAGGGCTTGTCTCCGAATATTTCCACAGTCGTACTGTTTCCATCTTCAGATGATGACTTGAACAGTGCTCCAGGAGATGTTCAAGGCTTGGGATATTGTTTATAACTTTATCTCTTACTGTTCTGGTGTTTTCTTATGTTAGCACATCTGTGAATTAAACAACATACCCCAAGAAAGAGTGTGTCCATCAGCTTCAGCAAAAATATAACACAAAAAATATATGGAAAGTGTGCTGTGCACAGGTAATCACATCAGTTGTCAGCTACGTTTTCCTAAGCTTTGAATCCATTACTATTATGATGCTAAGCTTGCCATCTAGTGTCCATAAATGCTGAACTGCAGCTCTAAAGCTTTATGTGTGAACATTGCAGAAAGAGCCTTTGGGTAGCTGCCACGCTTTGCCTACATTCTGGTATGAATTCCTGTTAAGCTTCTGTTTTGCAGTCAAATTTGTAGCAACATGCTTCTTTAACCTAAAGCGATGTAGCAATTATGTAAACAATTATGAAAATAGTTAAAGTAATGTCAGTATATCTTTGGACATTGGTTCTGACCATTAATAAATGCTTAGTTTCATATAGGTATGGAAATGTTACATGTATTTAATGTTTAGTCTTCCAAGCAGCAAGGTAGTTTACCAGTACACCTAATAATTATCCAATACAGAAAAGCAATGACATCAGATAAACAAAAACCATTAAGAAATACATTTTCATAACTTAGGCCCTGATTGAGTAATGTAGGCTAAAATATAATAGTAAATTTCACATTTTTCAAGTGATGTCAAACCTGCTTCCAATCTGTAGATGATTTCCATGTGTGTGTACGCTCTGCATACTTCCGTAGGTCATGCATTCCTTCAGCTCACGAAAATGTATCAAGTCAGAAGGGTAAAGTACGCTTATTCTCACTGCAGATCATCTCGAAAGGCAGATTTCCCTGTAGGCTGCATTTGCAGAGTCACTCAGTTGCTCCATTAAACTCAAGAAACTGTATATTTTTATGAGTAAAACCATCAAATTCACAGCTCAGTCATGACCTGAAAAGCTGATTTTTTTTGTCAATAATCTTTTTTCTGACTTTCTATATCCTCAAACAGTTTGATATGTCTGCTTGTTCTGCCAGAAGACTGACAGCAGGACACACATGGACCTGCAAAATAAATGCCATCTACACATATGTTCTTTATTAGATGTTCTATGCCAGTCAATACATAAAGACATATGTAGAAAAAACAGACTAAAACAGTGAATAAAACAAAAAAATCGAGAATGTATGCTTGATAAAGTAATAACTTGAAAGATGAGCTGCTTACATGAATTATTAGTCATGGATTTACTCCTTCTCAAAAACTGTCAAACAGATTGTAAACACTAGAGGGCGCAAGTGCACTTAGCAAAAACAGCAGCATGCATTGAGTGCATGTTATTGTTAAACTTTTTAGACTGAAACAAGGAAAACAATGACTCCAACAAGCAGGGAAGCCAAACTGCAGGAAGTAGCTCCTGTTGAGTGAGATAACAGATGGGAAGTCACAGCAATGGTGATTCCAGGCCTACAGTTGTCACAGTTTTTGCCACAGAAAGAGCAGGAGTCTGTGTTGTGAAGACTTTCCAAGTTGTACATTCTTGCTGTTTTCCTAGCTAAAAAACATAAAAAAATGACATTGGGATCACAGATGCACTAGATATTTGACTCACATCTAAAATAGAAAACTGTATTTCTAATATGATAATTATGTGCAGTTATACTCACTTGGTTCATAGTAGTCATAAACCTGCAGCACAGCATCTTGTACACGGGCTACTTTAAAGCCTCTTACAAGAGGAAGTCTGATGCAAACCCCTGCCTTGGTGATCTACAAATGACACAAGAATCTCAGTTCTTCAAGGTATTACACAGATGAGGAATAACATCATGACCACTTGTAGGTAAAGTGTATAACACGGATTATCTCTGCAGTAAAAGAAGGATCAGGCCAGTGGTTATTATGTTATGCCTGATTAGTGTATAATAAAGAAACTAAAAAGGTACCAGGGAAGTATTGATGAGGTGATGGTTACACAGCTGGGATAGCACATCAGATTATGTGGCTGTTAAATGCAGAGGCCAGTATCAATCAAAACAAACTCCAAGGATGGAATGGGCAAGATGTGAGTTGGTATCAGATCGCCTACATCTCTGAGATGAAAGCAGGACTTTGTACTTTTAAACACAGCACAAATGCTCTTAAACATTTAATACTACTTATGTAACACCATTTCTATTATAAATAAAACACAAAAGTACCCTATGACATCAGTTTTGGGTTGTGCTACATCATTTTGAAGCATACATTATTTAGAAATTACAGCTTTAAACATTTAAAAGCAATTTTATGAAACTACAGTATATAAAAAAATATTGCTGTCTATCCAGTGAGCAAGGCTTTTCCAGCCTAAATAGTTTGCACCTTTATAATTCTTTTTTCTCATTACTGAATAAGGTATTCATCCATCCATTCACTGTCTCCCAAATATCCAAGAGCAGGTCAGTGATGTAATAGAACATCCACCTCCTCAGCAACACTTGCAACCTCATTATACAGTAATGCAATGCATTTCAGGGCAAAAGAAGACAGCCAGCCTTAGTTTTTGGTCTGCTACAAGATCTCCTCCTCGAAGACCTCCAAGAGTCTCCATTTATGCATTATCAGAATTTATTGCAGCCATTAACTTTCTGTTTCCCTTTTTTCTCTTCATAGAAGTTACATCTGGCTATGAAATTTTACTGTAAGGGGCCAATGTTCTTTTTCTATAGATTCACTTGACTCTGTCTTTCTGTGTTTAACACTCTCTATCCTGGAAAAATCCACTGAAGGAGGTATTGCTACCATTGACTCTTCCCTTTTTCTGTAAAGTAGAAAATATTCCTGGACAGGTGCATCTGGATTTTTTGTGTGTCTGTTATGACTTCTCAATTCAGCAGGCTGTAGATGTGCAAATAGTCACTCACACCAAGCCAGGTTCTGTTGGAGGTACATTCCTGTTCAAAAAGCAAAGTTGGTCCTTTCTACTATTGCCACATGCATGCTCGGTATTAGAGATTGCTGTAGAGTTAATGACTCAATCCAATCAACCATCTGCTGTTGCCACAGGCTTGTTAAGAATAGAAAACATTTTAGCCAGTTAGCACATAAAACTGTACTTGACTGACTTATTGTATAAGAAGTTAAAATTAGAATGATTTAAATGAATGCCACTTAATGTGTCTATATATGCCTTTAAGATGACATTGGGTTATCCACTGGCCCTGCAAAAAAGACAAATCTGAATTAAATCAATGTGAAGGAGCTTTTTTCTATTTTCAAACTCCCCTGGGAGCTCTAAGGTTGAGCCCCATAATCCTGCAGTGGAAGGTCATATCAGCTGCTTTTTATCTGGTAGCTTCTTCTTTTATCAATAAAGGTTGTGGTAAAGGGGCAAACTGAAATAATCCTCACAAACTGACACCTGTTTTGTCCCTAAAACGGGTGTCCTCAATGGTTTTTTACACAATAAAAGCATCCTCTTTTTTGATGAACTGCAAATAAATTATACAGTATATACACCTAAACAGATCAATAAAAAGGACTTCCGCACTTACAGAATCCAGGTACAAGCTGACTTTCTCAGGCGCTTGGTCTACTTTCCTGATAAAATCTGCCTGGATCACTTCGCTGGGGAGGAGACTGAAACCACTGAGCATGCCCACCTCCAATATAGCCATACCTGTGTGAGCTATTGTCTGATTTTCCTTTAATCTACAGAAAACAAAATTAAAATATTAAAGATTTATGCAAAGTATTAAAATTATATCAGCATTATGCATTGTAGAATTTACCTTGTGCATACAGACAGCATTATGTGAATGGAGTCATTGGTAGTGAGATCAACATCTAATATGAATGCATCCTCTTCTGTGATTGGCTCGATGTCCTGTGTGCTCTTTATGTTGTAAAAGATGTTCAGCTGGATGGATTTATGAAATTAAAATGAAAGCAAAACCCTTAGACAAAGAAAAGTAATGATAATAGGCTTTAATGCTATCTAGATTCATACAAGCTGAGAGCTAAAGCCTGCAGTCCAGATGTTAACTGCTGAGCAGCGGTCATCAATGCTACATTTACATTTGTTGTTTTGAATCTAGACTTCAAATGTGAGACATGCTGGGGCATTTATCGTGCACAGCTGCTGCTATTAATTTATTCTGATCATGTTAATTTGGTTAAACAGCCTGTCAGCAGGCTGTAGAGCCAGAGAAAATGAATGGAGGAAAACATCACTGCTCTGCAAGGGTTCAAACTGTGAGAATATCGACATCATGAAAGAATTCCCGTAATATTTTTTGTATTAAAACAACGACAAACTTTACCTGAAATATGGCAAATCCTCTTCCTTCCATGTAAATATTTAAAGGTAAATCTTTGTCTTCATTAATCTGATAATAGAAAAATAAAAGAAAAATATATAAAACTTCAGCTTTAAAGATGAGTATGTACAGTAGCAATCAGAAGTTTACATACAATCATCATTGGCACGAATGTTATTTTAATATTGGGCTTTTTTCAACAGCATGATGCTGCCACCACCATGTTACCAGTACAGTGTTCTTATGTTTGAAATCCTCCAAACACACTGCCTGTCACTGTGGAGAATAAGGGTTATCAAAATAATCAATATTTAGATAACATAAACATAATCTTGCCCATTTGTCGCAAAGTGTCAAATAGCTGTTTTCACACAGCTGTTCAGCCTCTCGTCCTACCTGCAGCAACTCACCTCAACAATTATGACTCAGAAAACTAAAACAGTTACCAGCTACTAACAATTTAAGAAAACCATTACATAGAAAGTATCTCTGCAGAAGAGACATCACAGTATGATCATTTTTAGTAGGGTTGTTAAGGTTAATGATTCCCATTGATGAGTGGCCTCGGTGAAACTGGCAGAATCAAAAGAGAACTTTGCTAGAAACTTCTTTATGGCAAAAAGTGTACAGTTTCTTTGTAATTTACCAAGGGACATTTAACATTAGGTCAGGGTTATATCTATATTTGAGACTGTCTTTTTGGCTTAGAAAAAATCTGCAATAAATTCAAACTTGTGCACCCAAGTTTTGTTTTAAAAATTCACTTTTTAAAACAACAGAAGACAGAAGACACTTTTTAAAACAATGATCATGCACTTTTGCATGATCATTCCAGCCTGGAAAATGGTGGAAGTAAATAATTCAACAAAAGTAAATGATAAAGTATTTATTTGGGTTATGATAGCACATTCAACATAACAGTTATATAAACAAGGGTGATATTTTTCAATAATTTCTTCTTTTGTTACCTCTTGGCTTTGATAAACCAGGTAGTTGGTTGAATTGATATGAAACAGCAATGCAGTTGAAGACACAGGGGAGGATATGTTAAATTTCAGGTCGATGGCATTTGCACCACTGAATGCAGCATAATAAGACAGAGCCTGAAGGGCAACTACAGTGTCCTGCAGAAAATGTAGGCGAAACACACTTGAATTATCACACTATTTATACCATAAAACTTTGTATTGGACATAAGAGGTGAGAGTCTCACCTGAGTGGTTCCATAGCCACCTAGATAGTTCCTCTGAGTGCTCAACCACTTTAGGAGTGTGATGCCTTCAATGAAGTTGCCACGCATAAACAGAGCCAGCAGCACATATGAGGCCATCTCAATCTGTGCTGAATGTTGCTGATGGTTGTTTGAAATTGTCCACATCATGACACCATCTTAGGAGGACGAAAAAACAAACCATGACAAAGTATGTAACAGTTTACTTTAACTGCTTCATTTAAGCATATCAATATCGCAAACCATATCAACATGCTTAGTATGTTAGAAACAAAAAAGACTATCACATGAAGGTTTCTTTTAATATATTTTCAAATGAATGCGGACCAATTTGGTCAAAATCTCATCACCATAAGAGTTTTGCATTCTTCATGCAATAAAATGTATTCTGAATCACCTTTGTAATCAGCTCTATTATTGAGCTCTGAGAGCACTCTTTCCAATACAGTACTTCTGCCCAGAGCTAAAGCATAAGCCACCAAACACAGGGTGTAGTTGCTGACCACACTGCTGGACACTTTGCTCTCCAGGTACCTCAGAGCCAGAGACACATTGTCCGCAAACATCTCCTATACATAATATAAACACAAGCAAGTTTTATTATTGCTAAAAATAAAGTGTTAGGTTTTTTATACTGTAATCAGACAAGTTTAATAATATACACAAATCTCTTTGACTTACAGAATAATTCTCGTCCTCCAGAAATGCCAGAAGCACATAAGCAGTAAGAGCAACTGGGCTATCATCCCGCCCTCCCTGCATCTCGGTATGGATAAGCTTGCCGACTTCAGTAAACTCCCCTTGGGTACCTTGGTGTTTCATGAGCCAGGCTGTGGCCTTGGTTAAAACTGTCTGGTCTATCTGCATGTATGGCTGAGCCTGGAGGAAGCATCGCAGCACAAAAGCTGTCAGCCTATTTCATAAACATAAAGCAAAGATGAAGAGATAAGAAGGAATGGAGAAAAGAAAAATCAATTTAATGAAGATCCAAAAAAACTATGACCTACCAGGTGCTACCAGAGGTGTCACTTTTTCCAAAAGCACTAAAGGAACCATCATCTCTTTGGTAAGAAAGCTGTTTCTCATAACCTATAGCAATAAATGAATGAATAAATAAATAAAAAAAATAAAAAATAAAAAAAATGTTAGTACTTGGATCATTTTAGTAATGTTATCTAGCAGAAAATGTATAAGAAATCGCAAGACATAAAAAAAAAAAAAATCATGTCCCGTTCCATTACATTAACCAGCCCACCACAGGACAACATAGAGACACACAGAACAAATAGATATCCTCACATTTATACACAAGGTACATCAGAAAAGAATTGAGAGAGGATACATATAAATTAGTTGAATATGAAACAGAAAGACAAATTCAGAAAAGCAATGCAAATGGCTCCATTTGTTTTCCTTTTGCTTTTTTTGGATGCACTTTTTTATCTTTGCACCATTTCCTGACGCAGACTCTGCTAAATATATGGAAAAGCAACACATCCATCAAGTGCAAATAGCTTTGTGAATTTACCCAAGTTTATTTATAGTCCATGACTAAATTAGTGTTGCAGTCCAGGTTACCTTCCATCATGGAGCTAAGAGCCTTGCTTCTGATTCCTGCATCCTCTGTGCTTGACTTCTCCAGGTACCGGAGTACGAAGACACTTGGAGCAAAGTGGACCATGTTCTGCTCTCCACACCCAGTAGGGAGCTGAACGAGTGAATCCAAATTTTCAATGGACAAAGCCAAGAAATCACCTGTTTGAATCAGATGAGATTTTTATCTTTAAATAAATATTAATAAAATGTTAGACATTAATTAATCTAGTTTAAACAACAACCAACTACAATGATATCTTTTGTTCACCTTTAGTAGTTTTTACCATTAAATATAAGTCCAATTTATTTTAAAAATGAAAATGAAATTGTGAGCACATATTACAATTTGGGATGCCTCGATCACATTCTAGGTATTCTACTCAGGTAAATAATGGCATCAGAAGTCTATGACATTACTCAATTTTGAATACCTGTTGTAAGACTACTCTCGAATTTTGTGACCAGCAAGCTACGATGAAGCCAATTTTTGTGTGCACAGCTTGCAAAACTGTGTTGTAAGTCATGAACCTTATTTGGCTGATTGAATCTGGATCTTTGCCTTTGCCTGGATCTTTGCCTTGTAATACTAATTATTATTATTATTATTATTATTATTATTATTATTATTATTATTATTATTATTATATCAATAATTTAGAAATATAGCTGCTGAATCAGATATATCTTTAGCTATAAAAGTTAAAGCTATGCACTTCTTAGATATGCATTGTCAAAATAATATTGCAACTTTTAGTTCAGTGATTAGGGCTATCCTGCAAAACCTCTGGTAGGGATCAAATATCTGTTGCTGACAGGAGAAGTAAGAAAAGGAGAGACTACAGCATCCGAAAGTCATCCGTAAGTGAGTTGGATAACTAACCCATTCTGTAGCTATTGAGTTTTTAATCATATGCATGGTTTTGATTTGATAAATTTTATGACTATGACTATGAAACACTTCTGAGTGCAAACTGACACAGAGCAAATGATGGACGTACCAACCAGTGCTATATGGGCCCTCTGGCTTCCTGGTACCAGATTTGGAGGAAAAGAAAAGGAAATGGATCTGGAAGAGTCTTGTGCCACTTCCAAGAACAGGGAGCGAGAGAAGGTTTGTTCAACTCCTTCAGGCTATAGAAACATACAAGTAGTACAGGTATTATCAGATTGATTAAATGCCACATTGTGAGTTGTTCTTTTACCTCAACATCAAATAAATCCTTTTGTGCTTTGCAAACTTGGTATATTTAATATTTTGTCTTCACATGTTGTACCTTCACCCAGATTTTTCCAACAAAACCATCTGAGGCTTCTGCAGACACAGCATCCACATATATCTCCATCTCGCCAACAGCCAAAGCTCTGATGGGGAATAAGGCTGAGGCTGACACATGATTCCCTAATGTAAGTTTCTGGGCATTTATAACAGATGCATGCCTTCGGTCCATTAAAACAAACTCAAAGGCCTCACTCTGTGCTACCATCACGATCACCTGCAAGAGAAAGATACTGCATTGGAACAAAGAAAATTATATAAAACACAAACAAACAAAAAAACAACACCCAGTGTCGAAGAAGCAAAGAAAATATATGCCCCTCGACCCAAAACGTATCAAACTTACCTCAGTTTCTTGCTCTAAATGGTTGATGACATTTACTTCCAGGACAATCTCCTCCCCTCTAACAAGGTGTGAAGGTACAACAAGAGACAACGAGAAATCTTTGGATATGGTTAGCTGTCAGTGGTAAGACAGAAGACACAAACAGAAGAAGTTAGCGAACAGAACTGGGGTACACCCACGTACCAATAGAGACAAACATTATGGTTTTCACACCTTTTGTGGCACAAGAGTGAAACTCAAACCCAGGTTCTCTGACATTACCACTGCTACAGCTCCTAAAGAGGTGACACCATCTGGTACTGTTATTTTCCCACTGGTCCAGGTCTTATTACTGAAAGACACAAGGTAAAAGAAAAACATGTTTTGGACCATTATTTTACCACCACAATCTCTGTTAATATTACCTTTTAGCTCTTACCTAATGCTTGTGTCCAACCATAGCAGAGATTCAGCAGACTCCATCCAGTGGTTCCAGTAGTGGTCTAAAATTGACTTATTTGATTTGTCTTCCTCTTCAGGTAAACATCCCAGAAAGAAGAAATCAGATTACATCCCATGTACGAGGAAGGATTCACAATGTGGAATGGAGTATTTATTGTCAATGTCTTAATGAAGAGCTTTTCAATATCTAGCAACTCTTACCATTTTTAGGTCCATTTGCTTGGTTTTTCATGTAAAATCTTGCATTTGTCATCATCTTAATATTACATTTCTGCAAGAAAAAATCTAATCTTACTACCCTTATTTCTTGAATTGGTTTACAACTATAAAAATTATACATTTATTGTGTTTTTATTGTCAACTAGATTCTAAATTAGTTAAAGATTATTCATTTGAAAGGTGTACATACAACAGATATACATTTAAGAATTTAGGATAGAAATTTGCAAAATTAGGCATAACAGAGCCTAATCCCAACCACTAGATGGCATCAAAGTTACCAATGTGATGCTTGGTATGCTTTAAATATGCATCAGCAGGCATATTCATATAGTCAAATATCTCTGCTACTTTGGCTGTATGTTGGTTCAAGACAAATTAGGCAGTGTCTATAAGTGGTTTAAGAGATGGTACATGAAAAAAAAGGATTTATGGCGTAATTAAGAGTAGTTTGTGTCTTACCAGAAGTAAAAGGTAAAAAGAGACAACTTAGTTTGGAGAACCAGCAAAACACTTTCATTGGGAAATTACACTCGCTGACAGACAGAACACTGTAGCAGGGCACTACTTTTCATTAAACATTAGAATTAGAATAACTGCAGTCTTTTTTAAACCCAACACGAGTTGCTGGGTATATATGCATCCACTCCGCCTCCTGAAATCTGCTCCAAATTCCCTTATGACCTAAGGCCTGTAACATTAGAGAGATTAGTTCTTTAGTCTAGGTACCAAGAACAAGAACACAGTTATTTGTTGGAAACCCTCATAGGACTCTACCACTGCAGCATTTGTTTGTGTAGTAAATGCACCTACTTCGAATTTCTTATAAATTACACGATATTCACCAGAAACAACAGAGGTAAAAAGTTCTGCTCAGAATCATTCATGAACAAGCTTCAGAAACACCCAAAGCAGTGATGCAAGAAAAAAATGAGAAGGAGCCCCAGCTCTGGTAAACAAAATACTTTTTTCTGTTCTTGGGTAGTATGTATGCCTTTAGAACATAAAGTCTACATATAAACAACACTGCCATGTGTGATAGGATATGAAATAGCTAAAACAACATACCCTCGACAAGCAAGGCACGTTCTGAGATTGAGTTCCTTTAGATGGTGAGCATGTGTTTTTTGGTCTGCTCTGAGCAGCTTGACCTGAAAGCGGAAGACCCCTTTAAGATTTTTGTAAAAGTATAGACTCACTGTCAGACACTGAATTGGTTGCATGGATGTTATTCAGAGAACAGCCTCAGGACTACAGTCACCTGAAAGATCTAAGTTGTTTTAAATAATTGATTCTTCACACAATACAGGTCACCAGATACAGTTGTTTCCTCATATACTGTCATCAATTACCCCCAAGCTCTGTTCCCAAAAACTGTACTGTACAGTGTCCAACTGCTAGAACAACAAGTCCCCTCCAAACAAAGCAGCCAGATATGTTACATCCAGATCCCCTCTCAACATCTTGAAGTAACAGCAGTGCTGACATAACTGGAGACATCTCTTTGTAATCAAAATAACAAAGGGTGCATAAAGCATATACAGCTCTGTCCAAGCAAGAAAATCTTCTCAGAAAGTTTAAAAAGTAAAATTTCAGAGCTTTTTTTTGCACCTCTCTTTGTTGACACAACAATTGGATATACTGTACGGCAAATGTCAAGTTTGATCCCAGCATGAAACCTTTTAATGTTTCATTGACTGCAAAAAAGGGGGAACGTTGATTTTTTTTTCTAATCCAGTGTTCTCCTACCTGTTCAGCTCTGTGGTCCAGATCAAACTGGAAGGCGTCATTTTGCATTGCCATGACTGTGACTCCTACTTGAAACCTGGGTTCACTGCCAGCTACGGTAAGTGATACCTGCTCACCGGGTTGGGCCCTCTCACTGCTCCAGTTTAAAGTTACCTGAGAAGAGAATGTAAAACATTTTACCACCAACACATTCAGAAGGAGAACAGCATGTTTCTATTAGAACTGTATTTAAACTGGTTTTGTTGGAGGAAAAAATAATAACATATTTTCACACATGATTGTACTGTTGGATAGAAATGTAGGTTGTGTCACTACAGATTTCCCCATCAGAATGGATGTAATAGACAGTGATGCAGGCCTCGGGATACCAGGATAGCTCTGGCGTGAGAGTGACAGAAGAAGAGAAGTTTTTTGTCCCGGCTGCCACCACCTGACCTTTAGAACTGACCTAGAATTACAACAACACAAAAGAGGCATTGTATTTTTAGCATGCTTTGTATCCAGTGATTCATCGGGTGTCGTTGTTCATGCAATATTTGACAGATTTTAGCTATGATACCACAAAGTGAAGTCTCTCTGGTTTGATGGTGCTCTCCACGTTAAGTTGAAGTGGCAATCCAATCTGAGGGGCAATGAGATGAATGACATGATCTTATATCATCGCCTGTATGCAGTAAGTGCAAAATAGTGCAAAATGTGTTTATAATTACCTGTACAGGCAAGGTGTTGACTGGGCTGATCTGAATATATGAGCCAGTAGGAGAGGAGTAGTTGGTGTACACCCTCAGGGTCTCCTCACTGGACTGGAATCTGGCCTGAAGATAAAATTAATATACAGACTTTGGATTTGTTTACTCTGTTAGATAAACATCTTTGTTTTTACGAATTGTGTATTGTACTGAAGCTACTTAGATGCATCAAAACTGCAAAATAATACTTTTCTTGGAAAACCCAGCTCTGTGAGCTATGACTCATAATACTCACCTGTATGAAAAGCATATCTACTTGACCTTGTAATTTAAACTGTAGGAGAATGTTGCCATTCTCAGGCACAGGAAGAGTTTGAGTCATAGTGGTTGAGTTCTTCAAAGAAGTTCTCTGAGTGACTTGAATCACAGCAGAGTGCTTCAAATCCAAGGAGCTGAGAGGCTTTTGGTCATATCTAACTATCCTAAGCTGTGAAATGAGGATATTTAGATATCAGGGTATATGAGTTTAACATATTAATAATAATAATAATATGTCTTTTTAGAGATTATTCAACTTACACTTGCTGAGAAGTTTAGGGATGGCTTAAGAGTTGATGGGAAGTTGAGGAACATGAGCTGGAATTTGTTTTGCAATACACGGACTTCAACAGTTTTGCTCACAGTAAATTCTGGAGCCACAGCAACAGAAACAAAATGCTGTGATAATGCAATGAGGTATTCAAGCTACTGTTTAAAATAAAACATACCTGTGGAGCCATTATTGACTTGGGCAGTAATGTGTAGAACATGACTGTTGTTGCTAGTTGTTGAGTATAGAGACTGAAGCTGGTCTTTGCTGAAGAAAAACTGTGCTGACCCATAGATCTGAAAGAGGCAAGTATGTTCTTTTCTCAACTATTCTTGCTTCAAGTTAAGTTTTACTTTAATTAGATAAGAATCAATCAATAAATCCCACCTGTTTGGTTTGGGTTTGCAGAGATGAAGAGAATCTGTTGTTTATAAGAGGCTTCAAGGTGACATCTAATGTGCCATGTACAGGTTTTCCATCAGGATAACTGGAAGTAAATTTTACAAAGAAAACATAGTGTGACACAGACCCACAGTCTATTTTATTAGGTGCACCCATTTAATTGTTGGTCAACACAAGCTGTGGGTCAGCCAATCATACTGGAGCATATCAATGCATTTAGACATTTAGACGTGGTGACTCAAAGTGAGTGGGACAGCCACCTTCCAGGCCAATATTGACAGAATGCAGCACAAGGAACAGAAAAGACATTGTGAAGAAAGCTCAAGTTCCCAGCTAAAACTGAAAAAAAAATTAAAAGACAACCATCAACATAAGTGTAACACAACTAAACTTACAGTGCTCTCACTGATCCTGAGATGTCATCTCCAAGAAGGACTTGAGAGGATATTTTGACCATCACACCAAAAGGAAGAGACCATACATCTGCCAAACATGAAGTTATGAGAAAATTTCATATTTCTATTTTGTGGTTTTTTTCTAAGCAAGTTAATTGTTCATACGCCTGGCATATTTGGGTTTAATCTTTTAATTTCTGTGGATGGAACTACAGATTAGGGTGATGGCAAAGAGGGCCTCCAACATCAAACACCTGTAACTCATTGAACAAGATAAATCATCCAAATACTATATTTAATGTTTAAAACAATTGTCAGCAATGCAATAACTGTTTGATTGCTGTAATGCCATTACAGGCTTTTCCATTAGATACTGAGAAGGATATGAATAACTATCGACATGCGCTTATAAAAATAACATAAATAAGTACAAATAAATAAATATTTTTTTCAGAAGCAAACTACACAGCACTTTATTTCTGAATCAACCATGGGCATGAGCAATTTGGAAAGTAGCTGTATTTCTTTCACTTTTATTCTTAATTTTTTTCTGGTTTGGTCTATGTTTTATTATTAACTTGAAACATAGGTTCTAGCTTTACAGGGCATGTGCCCATTAAAATCTGATAGTAATAATTTTGCAACTGGGCATTGTAAAAATCAGTTCGACACCTCCATGCCTTCTATGTTTCATGTGAAATTAATTTAAAGTTTAATTTCCAATTCATTAGTGGACTTGTGAGACCTTATGAGGGTGAATTTATCAGTTATTGCACTATTGAAAGCCAGTCGAGACAAGATGTATCTAAAATCTGGGCTTTTCAGCATCGTAGATACCCATGTCCTGGAACATTTTACATTTTATCTGCAGTGATGTTTAATAATAGATAATAATTTTAAAAAAGTATTTATAATTTTGTTAGTTTAAAAAGAGTTAGATGAGTAAAATAAATAAACTAAACAAAAAACAATTAAGTTTGATATTTTTAAATCAATCAAATGAAATATTGCTAAAATGGTAACTGGCACTTTTGACCATAAATAATATTGGAGTAAATAAGTAGAATCGTTACCATGATGCTCCACAATGAATGAGTTCTCAGCAGTCACACCCTGCCAGCATGAAAGAAAAAGAAATGTTTTCCTATTAAGCAGAATACTTTAAAAGAACATGATAAATCACAAAAGGGAGTGCATTCCTCTATTTCAATCTTACGTTCACTGTTGTTGCGATCACCCACTCTCCAGGAAGAGACATCTGAAGTAAACTGAATTCTTTCAAGGCAATCCCCAGATTCCCTGTGGAGTTCCAGCTTTCAACAGGTTTTCCATTGGGATCCTGTGTGTCAAGGGAACATTAGTCCTTCTTCCCACCTAACTAAACTGTGGATTTTCTCTGGAAAGCAGAAACCTTACCAGTAGTGTAATTTTCACCATGCCATTGTATGGCTTGTTATCCAGCTGGAAAGCGACAACTCGGACTTTGACGGTGTCCCCTGGTTTGTAGCTTGATCTGTCGGTTTGTACGAACGAGGAAACCGTTCTGGGATTGAAGGTGAGGGTGGCAGTGTTTGAGAAAAGGAGGCGAGTCTCCATGTAGCCCTCCACAGTTAAGTTTAACAGTGAGCTTTGTGATAAAGAGCCTGGAAACTGGAAAAAAGTTCAGAAACAAAATGAAACCTGGATGGACATTTTTCAGAACATTTGAGTAATTTCTGACTTGGAATGAAGATAAAAAAATAAACCTCACAGGTGGAAGCATAAGGACAGTAGTAACACCTTTAAAAAGACAAGATTTTAGTACACACTATCCATTTGAAATATCAAGACAACCAATCTTGAATTTGTGAAATTGTAGTACCTCCTTGAAAGTTCCCTTTTTGTGTTACTTTAGTGCTCCCATGTGACACCTCAGCTGTTAAATTGCCAGGGAAGTCAGAAAAAACAGTGACTGCGATGGAAGTGGGTGAACCAACATGCAAGACCTCTGGACCCGAGATCAGAAACATCGTTGTGCTTAAACAGAATGAAGAAAGAGCATTAACCAAACAAGCTGGCTAAATTGGTATTCGGGGAATAACAACTGTGTGACAGCATTCAGAATAAAGAACACTACTCACTTAGGGGAATCTTGTGTCAAGCCATAAACAGCACAAGACAGAATGAGGGTCCATATTCTGTTCATGTTGTCCATCTGCGATCCCATTCTCAAGTTCATCTTTAGTTACACTTTGCAAGCTCCAGCTCCTATCCCAACACTAACCACGTCTCACTCAAACACACACAGATTATTTGACAAAGACAAACGGCAAAAGAGGACTATCTCATAATCGTGATTCCTTTGCCCATGGGATATGTCTCATGTTTCTTACCATTCATAGCATTGTCTAAGCCTATTGTATGTATTATCAGTATCAAACATCTTGAATGTCTTAAAGTATACAGTCATCTGTGGAATATTTGACACAAACATCCCTGCTGAGGTATGTTCAAAAAGTGCTTTGTACAAGTATCCATACCCCTTAAACTTTCCCACATTATGTCCATCACAGCCACAAACTTCAGTCTATTTTTTGGGACTTTACATGATGCAAAGTACCAAATAACTGTCAAGTTAAAAATAATTATACATAATTTAAAATTTTCTTTTAAAAAGATGGCATTTTTCTTTCCAGGATTGTTGTATATTTAGCTGTGTATCCCATCAACTCAGATACCTGTCCCTGCAGATGAAAATTATCTCCCAGCAAGATGGCATTATGGTTGATATCAAAGTCTTCCTACTTTTTAGGTTTCTAGTCGCTGATGAAGGAAATGTTCTCAAATTTTCTTTAACAAACCTCTTAGGCCTTCATAGCACAGCTTTATTTATAACTGAAGTTAAATTACACACAAGTAAACGCTATTAGCTGAATAGCTGGCTCTTGAAGGTAACTGGGTGCGCGTGGTTTTATTTAGGGGTACCAGGGTGAGGCGCCGGATAGACATACACTTCACTTTTCAGATTTTTGATGTTCAAAAATTAGACACCAGTGTATTTTTTCCTTCAACTGCACAATTATACATGACCAAGTGCTGGTCCATCACATAAAAATCCAATAAAATTCACTAAGGTTTGTAGTTTTAACGTAACAATATGTAATAAATTCAGGGAATGAGTATTTTTGCAAAGCAGTGCAGCTTCTCTTAAAATCAATTATGCTTTTTATATTTGGATTGAAGGAATGTGCTGGTTGTCACAAATATTGCAGCATCTAGGATAAGAGCTGACACTAAGGGTCAAGCTGGAATCCCCAGTGAATAAATGTTTCACAGGGGAACCCTCGCGTTTGCATGTATTACCTCAGTTTTACCAGTAGGTGGGGGTAAAGCCTAGCCTTTCAAAGCACATGCTCCACCCAGGTTAAATTTGGGAAACCCACACTTTAAACTAAAAAAACATAAATGGATAACTTTGTCCAGTCGTCGCACAGACGCTGTTGCTAAATGTTAACACCACACAATTACACAATACTAACAGTAATATTTTACCATTTTATTGCTGTGGGATAAGCTTTTCACTCTAGTTACATATTGACATATTTTACAGTAGAGTATCAAAAGTTTGGCACATAAACCTTTGACAACAAATGCAGCTTACACTTGTAGCAACAATAGCAGTTAAGAATTAGTGAGAAAGCAGAACAAGGTCAGATAGTGTTGAAACTGGATTTAAAAGCTTTTAAAGGCAAGTATTTGTCTTTGCTATGTTAGTATTTTTGTAATTCAGATCCCAGATAACCTAATGGATGCTGGCAAACTTGTGATATCATAAAGGGGCTTTCAGGTTGTATCAGTTCTTAAATGTTATTTTAGACCTGACAAAACCCTTGTTTTAATCAGTTTTATTCAGTACTAATCTCTACTAAACTCAGCAAAAAAAGAAACGTCCCTTTTTCAGGACTGTGTATTTCAACAACAATGTTGTAGAAATCCAAATAACTTTACAGATCTTCATTGTAAAGGGTTTAAACAATGTTTCCCATGCATGTTCAATTAACCATAATCAATTAACATGCACCTGTGGAATGGTCGTTAAGACCTTAACAGCTTACAGAAAGTAGGCATTTAAGGTCACAGTTCTAAAAACGCAGGACACTAAAGAGACTTGTCTACCGACTGTGAAAAACACCCAAAGAAAGATGCCCAGTGTCCCTGCTCATCTGCGTAAACGTGCATTAGGCATGCTGCAGGGAGGCATGAGGACTGCTGATGTGGCTAGGGCAATAAATTGGCATGTCCGCACTGTGAGACGCCTAAGACAGCGCTACAGGGAGACAGAAAGGACAGCTGATCATCCTCGCAGTGGAAGACCACATGTAACAACACCTGCACAGGATTGGTACATCTGAATATCACACCTGCGTGACAGGTACAGGATGGCTACAACAACTGCCCGAGTCACACCAGGAACACACAATCCCTCCATCAGTGCTCAGACTGTCCACAATAGGCTGAGAGAGGCGGGACTGAGGACTTGTGGGCCTGTTGTAAGGCAGGTCCTTATCAGACATCACCAGCAACAACGCTGCCTATGGGCACAAACCCACCTTCGCTGGACCAGACAGGAGTGGCAAAAAGTGCTCTTCACTGATGAGTCACGGTTTTGTCTCACCAGGGGTGATGGACGGATTTGTGTTTATCGTCGAAGGAATGAGCGTTACACCGAGGCCTGTACCCTGGAGCGGGATCGATTTGGAGGTGGGGGGTCCGTCATGGTCTGGGGCGGTATATCACATCACCATCGGACTGAGCTTGTTGTCATTGGAGGCAATCTCAATGCCTTGTGGTACAGGGAAGACATCCTCCTCCCTTATGTGGTACCCTTTATGCATGCTCATCCGGACATGATCCTCCAGCAGGACAATGCCACCAGCCATACTGCTCGTTCTGTGCGTGAGTTTCTGCATGACAGCAATGTCAGTGTTCTGCCATGGCCAGCGAAGAGCCCGGATCTCAATCCCATTGAGCACGTCTGGGACCTGTTGGATCGCAGGGTGAGGGCTAGGGCCATTCCCCCCAGAAATGTCCAGGAACTTGCAAGTTCCTTGGTGGAAGAGTGGGGTAACATCTCACAGCAAGAACTGACACATCTTGTCCAGTCCATGAGGAGGAGATGCACTGCAGTACTTCAAGCAGCTGGTGGCCACACCAGATACTGACTGGTACTTTTGATTTTGAGCCTCCCTTCATTCAAGGACAGATTATTCTATTTCTGTTAGTCACATGTCTGTGAACATTTTTAGTTTATGTCTTATGGTGTTGACTCTTTTAGTGTTCATACAAATATTTACACACATTAAGTTTACTGAAAGTAAAAACAGTTGAAAGTCAGAGGACGTTTCTTTTTTTGCTGAGTTTATGTAATCTCAAGGCACTTTACAACACAAACAGATGCAATTCATGTATATAAATATTGAATTAAATCAATCCAATAATAAAGGCGGGTTCAAATTCAGTTGTCTAAAAGCTGATTCAATTCGAGCTATGTTTCACTGCAGTCAAATCCCCTTTGTAACACAAATTGATGAAAGATTATCTGTCAAATGAAGGCGAGCCAATTGCATTGAGCTATTGACTTTTTGGCAACTCTTCCTCCTGAGCAAACATGAGGTGATAGTGGACGATTGATTGTATTGTGTCATTAACTTTGTACCAATCCCTCATCCTGAGCAAGCATCTGGCAATAGTGGAGAGGAATGACTTATTTTTAACGGGAAGAAGCCTCAAGCCTCTAAAAGAAGCCAGATCGCTCATGTAGAGCAATTCCATCTCCAAAGTGCACATCACCATCTCACCAAGGGATCCAGTAAATGATGCATTTTTGTACATATATAAGCAAAAGGCAAAATATATTCACAATTAAAACTTTATGAAGAATGAAAACTGCTTACAGAGTTATTTTGGTATAAAGTACTTACTACCAGTAAAGTACCAGTGTGGAGACACTTACAGTAACTTAGCATCCTCCACAAAAGAATGCTTGAAAAAAAGAAATCAGTTGTATATTAAAGGGCATATTTCAACATATATTAGTACCAGAAACACATAAATATTGAAAATAAATATAAATTGACAACAATCTGCCTTTTCAGTTTTTCAAAGCAGATAAGTAATTTATAAAGAAGACGATTTTATGAAACATTTGGTTCCTTTAGATTTTATCTCAATGGTAGGTTAGACTCTAACTGAAGTCTTCCCCATCACTGCTCTCTTCTTGGGTGACCATTGTGTTCTGTGTTGTCTAAGAAATTACTTCATCATTCTTTAACTCCTTTCTTGACTGCCTTCTGTTTTTTAGGGCACTAAACTTGAAAATGAATATAATACATAATATAATGAACATTAAAAACGCATGAAATATGCCCTTTAATGATCATTTTAATTCCAAAAGATAAATATCTTAAAAATATTTTCAGTAAGTAATTTTGGTTCTTTTTCTTTTCAACTGTCATATTTATACTCTGGTTTTAATTAGTGCACTTCCTTGACTTTATTACAAGAGCCACTATCCCTTAAAAGTACACAACGCAGGTTACAAAGCCTTGTTTTGACCAATTCCAGGATAATTTTCTCTTGACCAAAATGCCAAGAGTTACCCAATATACCAGCTATTGCCACCATTTGGTAAGACTGGTGGATGTAATATAAAAATGTGTTCTTTCTATAAAACACTCCTTTATCGACTTTGTTGTCACCATCTCATGCGTTCACATCTCAAAGTGACGGTAGATGCTCTCCACGTAACCAAGGACCCTCTGCCAGTCAGGTCCACCAGCTCGCAGCATCTCATCTGGTGTCTGTTGGATGAAGATTTCAGACAAATTTACCAGCTTAAACACAAACCAAATCTATGTTGTTCATGTAATCAAGGAAGTGATCCTTACCAGTGATGGTGAAATCCCTACAGTCTCTCCTGTTTTGAATGCCAGGCTAAGATTGTCTCGCTGAAAAAAAGGGGCAAGATGAATGTGTAAAATAGCTTGGTGTTATATAGGATACCAAAAATGTGTGCAATTTGGTACCTTGTTTTCAGGACTAAGGCTGCTGTAAGGGATATGTGAAGGGAGGTAGGTGTGATAGACAGCACAGAATGCAAGGCCATCTGCCCAGCTGCTGCTGAAGTTGGTGATGTCAATGTTCTGCATGAAGAGGAAAGGTAAATTTACCTTGGAGATGCCACACAACCCGGAAAATAAAGAATCATCCTGTTTTTTACAGTTAAATTGTCTTGTTTTAAATCAATACGGGATAGGATTTTTTCTCTATTTGCGACTTGACCTGAATACATCATGTACACTTGCGCACTATTTGTATGAAAATGAATGTGGATTGATTTGTCGCGATCTTAGGCTCTGGTGATACAGAAAGATATTTAGAAATTGAGGTCCTTTGGGTTTTGAAATATGTTTGCTTTCATTTTTGCAACATTTTGTGTTTGTCACTCTTAATGCTTTGGCATTTTTCCCCCACTGTTTTCTGTTGGTGATTTACTGAATTCATCCTGTTTAGTTAATTTTCCTGTGTTTCTTTTGTGTTTTCATAGTTTCTTAGTTATTCTCCAGCCAAATATCCTCAGCTCAATCAAGAATCTGGCTTTCCTCCATCAGCTGCAACCGTTACTAATCAAGCACCTGCTCCTTGTTCAGCAATTACTGTCTCAGCTTAAATACATCCCAGTTAAGTCCCTTCCCTTCAAGGTTCACCTATTTGTACTGCTTTATATGGTTATCTATTAAGGCCAAAATTTACTACCTCCTGCCTACCTCCAGTTTATTGTTGGGTCCCCTATTCCAATCACACAGGACACTCCTTAAAAAATATATGTAAACTGTATGGCAGCTGAAAATACTTAAGTGAAAACTGTTTTTTTTTATTCCGTTTATCTTCAGTCATTGGTTGGAAAGCACTGTGTGTGGAGGCTGCATCATGTAGCACATTGTGGTTGTCACCTAAATAAGAACAATATAAGGCCAGATCTGGTAGGCAATATTTATTGCTTGAAATGTGGCAAGCCTAGACAATGTGTTAATCATGATTTACCTGTATTTCTTAATTTAAATTGTACTAACAGTGTTTTATACCTGTGAGAACTGAACCATGTGTTTTGTGAATCCACAAAACATTAAGCCGGTTCTTGCCTAACCTTGTATCCTTGGGTTCTGCTCTGACACCATCGGAGCAGCGAGTTTCTCTTCGAGCCTCCATGGCGACGCAGCAGCAGGTTGAAACCATCCGGGGACCTGGCAGCAAGATAAAGAAAAAGATGTATGAGCTCAGCTTTTTTTTTTGTCTTTGTAAAGAGTTTGAAAAAGGGCAGGAAACTTAGTAAAACGTAATTTGCAGCAGGGGGCGTTTGTTGTCCTTAACATGGAGACTTCCCCAGACAAATTGAATCAAAAGAAGCACAACTTTAACAGGATGTGGCAATTACATTGGGTTTGATGTCAGAATGGTATTTGGATTCGTGTGTGGACTCACTTGGTGGGCGGCAGCTCAGTGAGGGCTGAGTTGTACTGGTTTAATGACTCTTCACGTTTTCCTGCAAAGAAAGCAACAGCATTTATGACATCTATTCTCAATAGACATTTTTTTATATATATATTATATTTCCTTTTTTTTCAAATCAAGTAATCCTCAAAACAGCTGGTAAAAAATTTACCCACATGAAAAATATTCTATGGATCCATTTGTCTTTAAAACATTAAACAACGTTGTGTCAAACTTACACATGATGTTAAGTTAGCCAGTAACACATGCTTTGATAAGATATTTTCTTTCAAATCCATGACACACACACAGGAACATCAGAATTGATTTGACCCTGTGCTTTTAATCTATTCTTGTCCTTTAAATTCACGTTATCTTTAACTATGGAGAAGAATAAACAGAAAACTTTGTCCTTTTGCTGTATAGTGTTTCACAGACACCATGGCTTGGGTGGTCAGATATATTGTATGTTTGTATTTTGAAAAATATTTGAAAAAAATATGTATTTTTTCCTCCTATTTACAATGATGCACTATTTTGTGGTGGTGTATAACAAAACAACCCAATAAAATATATTAAGGTTTGCAGATGAAAAGTGACCCAATGTTCAAGGAGTATGAAGAAATTGAATGATAAGACAAAATCCCATATTACCAAAATTGAAGAGCAAAATCCCTCTAACCACAATTAGTATGCACATAAATTCCATAGAAAAACAGACCTGCATCATTTGACAACTTGCTTTCTTGCCAATCCAGACTTTTTCTTCCTCTTAGTGGCCCCAAGTTCTAGAAAACAAATGTTGCTTTATCTGACAGCATGGATAAGCTTTAACTGATCACTAAACATACATTAATTAAAAGGATCTTTGTCAAGAGACTATCTCACCCTGTTTGTTGACCCCAGTGTTGCAGTGGAGTTAGTCTGGGATGCTCCATTCGGTATGGCAGCGATGTCTGAAGAAGCAGGCAATCTAGACAGGCTTCTACAACATAATAATGACAGACTTTAATACCTAACAAGTTTTCTTTGGGGCAGTTGTTTCTCTCAGCTCCAGTTTTGAGTTAATCAGTTGAGGCTCTCCTTATGTAGCCCCATGATGGTCTGTGGAAACACATTCAGAAGAAACCACAGCAGCATTCCAGCTAAACTTGGTGATTTCTATTAATCTTTGTGTGCAAAAGACAATAATTGCTAAAGACACAGCAGTTTTGATTAGAAGGCTACATCACATTACACATTAAAATCACACCAACTGCAAAGATATCTTTAGATTTTGTTCATTTTCAAGAGAGCAAAGGGCTGAATGTTTATCTCACCTTGACCTCTCGGAAGTTATCACCCTTTGTGAATTATTGGACCGAACATTTGCTCCATCCCGATCCTCACTGGTCACATTTCTCAGAGAACGCCTGGTCACACCTTTACAGTCTATTATTGAATCGTCCTCAGCAACATTCTTGATCACTTGATTCTGACTCTTACTTTCCATCCTTTCTCCCCCAAGCCTATACAATCCCCTTACCCTGCCCTGATTGGCCCCCTCTTTGCTTTCAGAGTTATTTGATTCGCCGTTGGACTTCTTTAGGTCCTGCTGAGCATGGACTTCAGTCTTGTCTTGAGCCTCGGTAAGAACAGCCACTTTTTGCCTGGTTTCCTTTAGTTCTCCTTGTAGGGTGAGAAGCTGATTTTCAGCCTCCTTCTGTCTCTGCTGAGCAGCAGCCAGCTCCATCTCAATTTCTTTGTGGGCCGTTCTTAGCGCCGTAAGCTCCTCTTCTGCCTCGGCTTTTAGGCGGTCAGCCACTGACACGGCCACCTGAAAGTCTGCCTGGAACTGCAGCCATTCCCCACGCTCTGTCTGTAGGAACATGGTGGGTGTTTGTAATTTAAAAACGGACATTCACCTAATTGTAAAGTACATGAATATAAAAAGGGGTGATACAGTTTTAATGTATTAGTTATTCTTCATCTATACAAATTTTAAATTTTTGATCTCTAAATTATAGGGTTTTGATGAGAACTCATTTCAAGGCACAAGTTATCATTAAGCTTTATCCAGCCCCTGTTTTTATGACTTCACTTCAGTGAAATAAAGATATGCTACTAATAAGAATCCTGAGAGTGAAGCGATTTGTAGGCTAACATCAATGACTTGAGTTTAATGCTTCCAGTTAAGAGTAGTCAATGAAGCTGCACAAACAGAGGGGTGACATGTGCTCTTTCAGGCTAACTGAAGACCAGATACACCATCCTATTTTGGAGCATCTACAGAGGTTTCACAGCACAGGCTGGAAGACTGGTAAGGACTGCACTAGGAACTGGGTGGCATGTTGGGTTCGGTTTAACAATCAGTATGTTTACATGCACATCTAAATCGCGCTTTTGCCAAAAATCAGACTAATAGCTTAGCCAGAATGGGAGACTCCATCCCTGTTTATCCCTCTCAGAAAATTGAATTATTGAAAAAAATGCGTTCGCCACCTCGACACTAGGTGACGACATGCGCCGTGTCACGTTGAATTTTTCCGGCTGGCCTAGAGTCACACAGATAGTAAACAAATGACAGCAGTGAAGCAGATGGAATAAAAGCAGGATATGAACAAGGAGCGAAGAAATGGATGACAAAAATGCTGCAGCACAGTACATTTAGTAAGTACTTTACTGTTAGATTGTGTTACACTCGTTGTGCTGCTGTGTTGTTGTTGTGCACCGGTGTTGCTATTCCCGCTTTCTGCTTCCCACAAGCTGTTGATTTTTAGAGAGCTTTAGTTAGAGATGATTGGCTTTCATCCATTTCAAAATCTCAGAGATAGCCTGAAATTCATGCTGAGACCATGTGGAAGTCAGGTGGGAATTACAGATAAACCTAGATATTCTCAGCCTAGCAGTGGTATGAGAAGCCATGTGATTGGATGATCTGGTCCAGTGAGGTGGTGTTTATAAGAAAGACAAAAGGTCCTAGTACTGAGCCATGGGGGACTGAGGAGGTGTGCTGTAATCATTGCACTGTCCAACAACAGTCAACAACAAAACAGATTAGCAGAATCCTTCACCACTTTTGAATTGTTAGGTTGAATAAAAAAAAAAATGTTTTTTGGCTTGAGGACCCGCTTAGGATCAGACAAACCTCAACACCACAACATAGACTAGCCAAGCCTGGACTGGAATACCTTACACAAGCTGGAGTCTAACTGTGATATTACAAAGAAATTTGAAAATATTGTCTCAATCTTGTTAACCCATAACCCCAGTATCATCTCTTTATAAAATGGATGCATCATCACATTCACAAAGTCTGACACCATTTATAACTCCATGTATAACTCCATTCTTTACCCCATATTTAAGCATACTGTACCTATTGGAAATACTGCCAGTGTACATAGCAAAGCACTCTCAAATAGCAGGGCTTCTTATCACATGTAGATTGGGTGAATTCTGCTGAAAGTTGGTGGTAATTTACAAAAAGGGTTCGTAAACCTGGTAAAGAAACAAAGCCAAAAAATTTTTTTAAACTGTATAGTTTTGGGAAATTATCCTGAAATTAATATTGTGATTGTGGAAAGATAACTAAAAAACTAATAAATACATATCAGTAATGAGAGTTTCAACAACAGTTAATGATCAAAATAGACACAGATTTTAGCTTTTTATGTAAGAGTCGGTCTATTTTCTACATCCTACATGTGTAGTTTGTCCCAAAGCAGGCATATTTAGATAAAATTAGGCTGAGAAAATGAGCAATCAAATATCCATTTGGCCCACACAAGTCAAAACAAACTAAACAGCAAGTTTCAGCAAGTTGAAAGGAGTGGAACTGCAAGTCACTTCTAAAGAAGCGCTACTAAATGTGTAAGAAGTGTTTAACTCTTTTTCTTTTTCTCACCAATCTTCTATTGTGAAACTGCATTCTATGTCTCAACTCCTTTGGCTGTGTTCCACAAACTTTCTTTCATTTTTTTTATATATGAGCAACACAGTTTCTGAGTAAGATTCTTATCAAGCTGACTATGTTTCGCAACTTTAAGGATGAAAGAAAAAAAAGGTTTGTACATGTTTGAGGCTAGCATACTAAAATAATGGTAAAGGCAAACATCAAACAGTGATCAAAAGAGGAAATCTGAACCACCGAAGCCAAGAGGTAAACGATAACAGACTATTGTGAAAGTCAAGGTAATCATTACCGTAAGAAGAAATGCTAAAGGATATGAATATAAAAGTGTTTTAAATCACACACAGGTTTAAAGCAGAGCTACGTGAGCCAGAGAACTGGAACTGAAGAGCAGAGGGATTGGGAAGGTTTGGGAATTAGATGAAGAATGGATGTAGATGTGAGGAGGAGGGGAAGTCTGAGCCAACACGTTCCCTCATCTGACCATTGACTCCAGACCGCAGCTGGGCCCGAATACACTGGATGCATGCATGCGCGCACACACACATGCACACATAATATCATATTCCTTTCCTCTCTCCCACACATACACTCCCCCCCTTCTTTTTCCACCTCAACTTTAAACCTTACTGTTAACTTCACTCCGCCTGACGACATGAAAGGAAAAGAAAGATAGCGTTTCCTGATTGAAGCTGTGCAAGTTCTATATTAAGGAAATCCTAATTGCCACCCCCACCCCAGTTCTTGAAGGATCGTGTCTGTGCAGAGTATTTCTTATCTGAATGTGGATGCGCCAACTAGAGCATGTCTGTTTAAGGAAACAGGAAGGGGCGCTCCTCAGTTCATGCTGAGATAATAGTGTTCATTTACACACAAACTAACCCAGTCCCAGAAGGCCTAACCTTATGCCTCCCTGAAAGACCAGATGAGGTATCTAACCTTGACAGAGATGCATATACGTCTATGCACTCTCCAGGCACAGCTGAAATCCTAACAGATCCTGGGAAAGGTCCACCACACTTGGAAATGTCCTCTGAGTGTGTCCCACCCATCTATCCCTTGTTCACCTCCACACCCAGTTTTTGGAATACATTCTTGGAACTATCACAACTGCGTAATGGCTCCTTTCTTCAGTTTTCTACTTTTCCACAGCCTGTAATTTGAATTCAGAAAGTCTTTGAAAGCTCATAAGGCACAGTGCCTGACAAAAGTAAAAATAACTTTTGAAACATTTTATTAAAGTAGAACCATAAACTATAATGTACTTTAGTACATGTACTTTATAGACTTTTTGTTCTCTCATTTTCTGCTATTTATTTGTTTTTACTGTGTTTTATACTCTGTTTAATTTCCTAATGTTTTTAGCCTGTGTTCTGGATTTTGGTTGATTTTTGTCATTTGTAAAGCGGATTACAAATAAAATGGTATGGTATGGTATGGCATAATGTATAGAATTATGAATTTATGTAGTAAAACCAAAAAAGTAGTGAAACATTGGGAGGAAAAAAAATTATACCGTGAATTATTGTTCTTTGTTTACAAATAAAAGGTGAGGGGATTTGTATGCAGCCCTATTTACTGATTCCCTTAATCCAGTGCAACTACAACTTCCTTCACAAATTAAATAATACCAAATTAATAAACATAGCATCATCTAGACCAAGGAACACATCTGATGGGTCAGGAGAAGTGTAAAGCAGGATTAGGTAAAACATTATCCAAAGCTTTAAACATCAATCTAAACTGTGGGGCACAGCTATAAATCTACTAAGACGGTGCTTTGTCTTTTATATTGAGTGCATGTTCCAGCTCGGGCCCTGGAAATCTGGTGACGTTAGTGCCACCTCGCTTCTGGATTAGAGAAAAATACCACTTTCGTCAGGACGTAGAGATGGGCTCTGGGGAAATAGCAGCCATTTTAAATGTTGTGAGCACCATGTTTAAAACTCTGGAGTTTAATTTTATTTTTGATGTTTAAAATTGAAAACTTAAAAACTGTAAAAACACAGTGCTTCAACATTATAAATCAGAAGCATTATTTCCACAGTTTATTTTTAGATCACCCATCAAGGAGTTTAAGTAGGTAAACTCGGCAAAAAAAGAAACGTCCCTTTTTCAGGACTGTGTATTTCAACAATAATGTTGTAAAAATCCAAATAACTTTACAGATCTTTATTGTAAAGGGTTAAAACAATCTTTTCCATGCATGTTCAATTGACCATAATCAATTAATTAACATGCACCTGTGGAATGGTCGTTAAGACCTTAACAGCTTACAGAAAGTAGGCATTTAAGGTCACAGTTCTAAAAACGCAGGACACTAAAGAGACTTGTCTACCGACTGTGAAAAACACCCAAAGAAAGATGCCCAGGGTCCCTGCTCATCTGTGTGAATGTGCATTAGGCATGCTGCAGGGAGGCATGAGGACTGCTGATGTGGCTAGGGCAATATATTGCCATGTCTGCACTGTGAGACGCCTAAGACAGCGCTACAGGGAGACAGGAAGGACAGCTGATCATCCACGCAGTGGAAGACCACGTGTAACAACACCTGCACAGGATCGGTACATCTGAATATCACACCTGCGTGACAGGTACAGGATGGCCACAACAACTGCCCGAGTCACACCAGGAACACACAATCCCTCCATCAGTGCTCAGACTGTCTGCAATAGGCTGAGAGAGGCTGGACTGAGTGCTTGTAGGCCTGTTGTAAGGCAGGTCCTTATCAGACATCACCAGCAACAACGCTGCCTATGGGAACAAACCCACCTTCGCTGGACCAGACAGGAGTGGCAAAAAGTGCTCTTCACTGATGAGTCACGGTTTTGTCTCACCAAGGGTGATGGACGGATTCGTGTTTATCGTCGAAGGAATGAGCGTTACACCGAGGCCTGTACCCTGGAGCGGGATCGATTTGGAGGTGGGGGGTCCGTCATGGTCTGGGGCGGTATATCACATCACCATCGGACTGAGCTTGTTGTCATTGCAGGCAATCTCAATGCCTTGCGGTACAGGGAAGACATCCTGCTCCCTCATGTGGTACCCTTTATGCATGCTCATCCGGACATGATCCTCCAGCAGGACAATGCCACCAGCCATACTGCTCGTTCTGTGTGTGAGTTTCTGCATGACAGCAATGTCAGTGTTCTGCCATGGCCAGCGAAGAGCCCGGATCTCAATCCCATTGAGCACGTCTGGGACCTGTTGGATCACAGGGTGAGGGCTAGGGCCATTCCCCCCAGAAATGTCCAGGAACTTGCAAGTGCCTTGGTGGAAGAGTGGGGTAACATCTCACAACAAAAACTGACAAATCTGGTCCAGTCCATGAGGAGGAGATGCACTGCAGTATTTCAAGCAGCTGGTGGCCACACCTGATACTGACTGGTACTTTTGATTTTGAGCCTCCCTTCATTCAAGGACACATTATTCTATTTCTGTTAGTCACATGTCTGTGAAACATTTTTAGTTTATGTCTTATGGTGTTGACTCTTTTAGTGTTCATACAAATATTTACACACATTAAGTTTCCTGAAAATAAAAACAGTTGAAAGTCAGAAGACGTTTCTTTTTTTGCTGAGTTTATATGCATCGCTTAGAGCTGTGTTCCCCGCTGATTATTTTCCACTTTATCCAAAAATGCTATTTCTAACTCAGTTTGTTTAAAGCTGCATTGTGTAAGAACTTCTTCCATCTAGCGGTGAAATAACCAACTGAATATTACGTTCTAGCCCCACCTCCCACCCCCCCATTCCGAGCGCGTTTTAACTCCTACGGTGGCCGTTTTATGCCAAGGTTGACATGGCTTCCAGTACTACGACTTCGTCCAGTGTTCCTTCCAGTGATGAGGTTACTTTAGAAAACTACATTGCATTTAGTTATATAGTCAGACGTTTGCCGCATCGCGAGTAGACAATCTTCCTCTGGCACTCGTCACGGTACAACTGAGTGTAGCCAAAGCAGGAAAGGCCGAGCTACAATTTCCAGGAATGTCCCTCGTTGGCGAATGTATTTCAAAGATGGAGGCTCAACATGGATTCAGCCATTCCCGCGACTCGCCCATATGTGTTCTGAATAGCAGATTCCACACTTACAAGAATACTTTCATTAGTAGGTGGAAGTAATTACTGTACACATAAATGAGCATATTTTTTTGGAAAAACAAATGGGTTTTTGCAAATAATAAAAAAAAAAAAAACACAATGTAGCTTTAACACTGTCTGTCTTTTAATTACCACAGGTGTTACCTATTTGCCAGTACTGCTGAGTAGGATTATCATGCGTTTACAATCACAAACTGTTGTTTTAAAGGGTTAATAAAATAGGATGGATGATATTAGTCAATCTGTTTGGAGGGATTCTCGGATTCGTAACATGATTTGTGTAAACTGCCTTCATGCGCAATGATCCTTCACAAAAACAGAATAAAACATGGGGAAGATCAGCCATCAAATGAGACCTTTAAAGTGGTTTAATAACATGGTTTGGACTTGACTCTCAGGTGGTGGTGGAATAGTAAAATTAAGTTAATTAATTTGCAGAACCAGTTTGGAATTGGCTCCAGCACCAGACCTGGTAAAGCGTCAGAACTGCTTTGGTAGAAAAACTTCATTCATGTGACAGAAAACTAACACTGTATCCTGAACATACAATCCTCTCCAATGTAAAACATGGTAAAGGCAGCATCATACCGTGAGGATGATTTGGGCTGGGATAAGAAAGCTGTTCAGCAGACTTCTTGGGACTGAAGGAGAGCTTTACCTTCCTGCAGGACAACGACCCTAAACATACAGTGAGGAATATAAGTATTAGAACCCCCCTTCGTCTCCCAGGTCTCCCACTTAGAAATTATGGAGGGGTCTGAAATTTACATTGTAGGTGCATTTCTACTGTGAGAGACAGTATTTTTTTTATTCATGAAATCACATGTTTATCGCGTTTTAAATAATTTATTTATATTTTATTGCTGCACATACGCATTTGAACACCTGAGAAAATCAGTGTTAATATTTGGTACATAAGCCTTTGTTTGCAATTACAGAGGTCACATGTTTTCTGTAGCTCTTGACCAGGTTTGCACACACTGTAACAGGGATTTTGGCCCACTCCTCCACACAGATGTTTTCTAGATCTGTCAGGTTTTGGGGCTGTCGTTGACAACAAGGAGTTTCAGCTCCCTCCAAAGATTTTCTATTGAATTTAGGTCTGGAGACTGGCTAGGCCACTCCAGAACCTTGATATGCTTCTTACAGAACCACTCCTTGGTTAACCTGGCTGTTTGCCTCGGGTCATTGTCATGTTCTAAGACCCAGCCACGACCCACGATCTATGCTCTGACTGAGGTAAGGAGGACCCCATTCATCCTCTCCTTAATACAGTGCAGTCGTCCTGTCCCCTTCGCAGAAAAGCACCCCCAAAGCATGATGTTTCCACCTCCATGCTTCACAGTAGGGATGGTGTTCTTGGGATGCAACTCATCATTCTTTTTCCTCCAAACACAACAAGAGAAGTTTAGAAAAAAAAGTTCTATTTTGGTCTCATCTGACCACATGACTTTCTCCCATGCCTCCTCTGGATCATCCAGATGGTCATTGGCAAACTTCAGACAGGCCTGGACATTTGATTACTTGAGCAGGGGGACCTTCCGTGCAATGCATGATTTTAAACTATGACGACGTAATGCTCTACCAACAGTAATCTTTGAAACTGTAGTCCCAGCTCTTTTCATGTCATTGACCAGCTCCTCCTGTGTAGTTCTGGGCTGATTCCTCACCTTTCTTATCATCCGTGATACCCCACAAGTTGAGATCTTGCATTGAACCCCAGTCTGAGGGACACTGACAGTCATCTTTAGGATCTTCCATTTTCTAACAATTGCTACAATAGTTCATCTACTTTCACCAAGCTGCTTGGGAATTGCCACGTAGCCCTTTCCAGGTCTACAATTTTATCTTTGGTGTCTTTTGACAGCTCTTTGGTCTTGCCCATGGTAGTACTTGGGAGTCTGACTGACTGTGGGGTGGACAGGTGTCTTTAACGAGCTCAGACAGGTGCTACTAATTTAGATTAATAAGTGGAGTAGAGGTGGACTTTTTAAAGAAAGGATAACAGGTCTTTGAGAGCCAGAATTCTTGCTAATTGCAAGGTGTTCAAATACTTATGTGCAGCAATAAAATACAAATAAAGTATTTAAAAATCAGACAATGTGATTTCCTGAATCTTTTTTTAAATACTGTCTCTTACAGTGGAAATGCACCTACAATGTGAATTTCAGACCCCTCCATAATTTCTAAGTGGGAGAACTTGCTAAATTGCAGTGTTCAAATACTTATGTTCATCACTGTATAGCCAGAGGTACAATTGAATGGTTTAAATCAAATAACATTAAAGTGTTAGACTGACCCAAAGTCCACCACTTCATTTGACTGAGAATCTTTGTCTAAACTTGTTTAATGTTCACCCTCCATCCAATCTGACTGAGCTATTTTGCTAAGAAAACACATGAATTACAGTTTCTAGATGTTCAAAGTTGCAATGAAATGTTATTCTAAATAGTGTTGACACACTAGGGCTCATTACATCGGCACACTGCAATACATTTTGATAACATGTATGCTTTTTATTTATGCACTACTTTAAACATTTGTAAATCACAATGGTATGATTTCTAAAAAAATGACACAACTTGGGGGAGTGTGCAAACTGCATGTCTTGAGGCCTACAGCTGCAATCACCAGGAAGCAACACCGCAAATCCAGCGCAGTATGGACACAACCCCCACCTCAAATCCCTAGTTGGTGCACAGTCCTCTTTCAACACGTGACCAGCCTGCATGACCTCCATGTACAGAGGCCCTTTTTAAGCCTTGTTTGCAGGAGCAGTCTAGCGAGCAGAGAAGAGAGAACCAGCAGATGATTTCTGAAGATCTCCAGCAGCGTTCACCTGGAACTGATTCCGGAGCAAGGCTTTGAGAGCGACTGGTGGGAACACAAATCCAACCAGCCACCCACGCAGAAACACACATACAGGGTACATGCAATTGTCCCACGACGAATGGGCTGATTTCATTTTTGCTAGTTAAGACAACTCAAACACATAAGCACAGACAGATGGTGCACTGCTGCTAGAAGTGCACAGGGAAAGCATTCAGAATCTCAGATAGACGAGCATGACAGGAACATTTTTGAAAGTTGCAAAGAGAAAGTACATAGAAGAGCATTGCGGTCAAAATGACACAGGAAGAATAATAGGGTACTTAAACTGAAGATAAAAAAAGATTAAGCAATCAGGCCAGATCTGATAAAGGAAAATTCAAACTTGAGCTCATATAAAAGGATTGATTAAGGAGGGGAGAAGGTAAAATAACATGGAAGTAAGGAGAGTAAGTGGAAGAATAGTGTGACAAAAGTGTTAATAAAATTACTGCAGACTCATGCTCTGTATGTATGTTTTCACTTTTATACATACATACATACATGCATACATACATACATACATACATACATACATACATACATACATACATACATACATACATACATACATACATACATACATACATACATACATACATACATACATACATACATACATACATACATACATACATACATACATACATACATACATACATACATACATACATACATACATACATACATACATACATACATACATACATACATACATACATACATACATACATACATACATACATACATACATACATACATACATACATACATACATACATACATGCTGCATACATGCATACATACATGCATACATACATACATACATACATACATACATATTTTTACATACAGAGAAAGAAAATTAACTCATCTGAACATTTTGTCAATTTGTTTTGTAAAATAGCTCCAATTCCGACAAGCTGGATAGAGAGTGTGTCAACATCCAATTTCATGTCTTTCTACAGGTTCTCAATTAGAATTAAGTCTGGATTATTCTAACTGAACCTGCTCGAGTCTCAAGACTTGGGAACCTTCTAATAGATTTTATTTTATGATTGCCCTCTGTTTACATGAATTAATCTTCTCATAAACTCTGACCACCTTCCCTGTGCCTGCTGAAGAAAAACATCCCCACTGCAAGATGCTGTACCACCATGTTCCACAGTGAGGGTGGTGTGTTCAATAGGCTTCTTCTAACCAATCTCCCATAAAAGTTGACAGATTCTCCCATCTGAGCTCTGAAGCTCCTCCAGAGTTATTGTGGGTCTCCATGGGTCTCTTGACTGCATCTCTGACTTAAGCTCTCCTTCTGGGGCCTATCTGTTTACTTTTACCATTTTTCACTTTGAGTCTATTTTCACTTTTGTCTATTGAATAAAATCCCAAATAAAATACATTCAAGTTTGTGACTGTAACATGAAAAAATGTGAAAGAAATGCACTGTAGACACAAAAGCATCTGTTGCGCTATGCAGGGGGCAACCAGATCCCTGAGGAAGTAAGAAATGCGAAGTAAGAAAAACGATGAAAATAATTTGGTTCTGGATCTATCTGCATGTGTTTTTCTATTGGACACAAACAACAACCTATGCTCAGTCAGCTACGCTGCAGAGCGCAGCCCCCTCCAGCTCACAGAACACATAACAAAACAGGTTTTGTTTGCTGAACAACCGAATGTGAACCCCCGTCCTTGACATCACAATTCTACTTTCCTATAAAGAAGAATCCCAGGCCGTCAGAGGAGACTGAGAGGGTTTAATAAACTGAGCTCTGCTTGCTCATATCCCTCTGCAGATGGCTCATGTAAACACTAGTGCTGAGCTGCCCCATTTCCATGATATGGTGGTGCCCTCAGTGCTGTACTAGTTATTTTGAGACTGGCCTGTGTGAGGTTGATATTTCTAACACTTATTGGGATGTGGTAAAGTCTACAAGAGATTGAAGAAATGATAGAGCAAGCTTGGATTAAATAAACCATTCCACATCTGTGAGGTTTGGAGTACAGTAGAAACAAATCATACATTTTATCTGTGTCAGATTTTGTAATTACAGATGAAGAAGGCAAAAGAAGAGGTGGAACAAAGATGCAGATGAGGGTGGTGCACTATAGGTCATATTCAGATGATGTAATCTGGGGCAGATCTAGAGGAAACTCAGAGCATCTGGCTATAGTGCTCTGAAGGGAGGGTCAGGAATTGGAATGAGTGAGTGACAGGAAATTACCAAAGAATATAATCATCCTCATGAAAACACAGAAAGCTTTAGCAATACAACTGAGGAATTCTCAAAAGAATTACATTTTATTCTCATTGTACTCAGGTTATTCAGGTTGGGCTTGGTTTTATTGTAGTATGAGTGTTTAGAAGGAAATGTGACTTTTAAGTTGAACTTTCTGCTTTCTTACATCAAAGTGGGGCACAACTGTCAACATTATCTCACATAAGAGAACTCTCTCTCTTTCTCTGACCCCCACCCCCCTTCCTCCAGGGAGAAGCAAAGGAAAGGAAAAGCTTTAATTAACAAAGCTGTGGCTCCCAGCAGGCAGAGTGAGGCTCATTCCAAAGTCTATTGTGGTATGGAAGCTGGGAAGTGACAGAATGTGTGCGTTGGTGTCATCTCACTGCTGAAGGGTCATAACAGCTAACTTGGCTTTTGGATAACTTCCTGTTTACTTAAGAGCAGTAAGTTATCAACTGTGCTGGGGAAAACAAGATCGCTCACATCAAACATGTTTCTGGAGGCCTAAAAACATGACATTCGACTGCATTAGACAAAACCTAATTTATGGACTAAAATGTTTTGATTTCTTTCAATGTGTTAAATGAAAATCTAATGGGAATTCCATGCCGATAGCTCCATTAAAAATGTATTTACTGTGAGAAATGCTATTTTGCCTGCTGTTAACGGAACCATAATCCTTGAATGATTGAAATGTCTGTCAGTGCAGCCCTAATATGAATGTTCAGTCACCAAAATGGCAGTTCAGTAAGCACACAATTTAAAACTGACAAGGAAAGCCATTTCTTACCTGCAAAGTAGTCTTTAAACTTTTCACTTCAGTAAGCATTTGCTTTAGCATCTCTGAGGGAAGTGAAAACAAATGTTATGTGAAATAACATGCAAACAGGATATGGGTCAAAGAAAGACTGCTGCTGCTCAGAATCACTTTGCAACAAAATATCTTAAAAACTAGAAGAAAAGCTCTGACAGACCAAGACAATTCCTGCCTGTTGTATTTGTGGCCCCATCCTGTCTGTCTGTAACACCCAGTGTAGTCCTGCACTCCTCCAACAGTTTTGCTATTTCCTTGCTCTGCCTTTCTTTGTCTTCGTAACCTGGCAGCAGAGACTCACTCAGATTACTGTCGCTTTCCTTTTTGCTGTGCTCTACAGAGCTGGTGGCAGGTGGCGCACTGCACACCGACAAAGGACTGACAGCCACACTCTTCACTTGGGAGCCTGAAGTCCTGGATGTACAGGGCAGTAGACCAACATTTCTCCCTGGAGAAGCTTGTCCCCTGCCTGCCCCAGTGCTGCCTGTCTTCTTGAGAACTGGGCTCACTACAGGACTGATTGCAGAGCTGTTTGGGCTGCCTGGTGGAGGAGGCCTCCAGTCAGGAGGGGGAATGGGGCTCCTTGGAGAGCACTGCTGTGATTTCTTCCCACTGGTAGGGATGGTTGAAGCTTTCAATGGAGATGAAGCAGGGGATGTAGTGGTAGGTGGAAGTTGAGGAATGCTGCTCTGTGGAGATGAAGGTGGAGTGTGGAAACTTTCCAAAGGTGCCCCTAAGGATAAAAACGCAAATACAACATTACACTTTTGGGGCTTGCTTTACTGTTATTTCTAAAGTTCAAAGGAAAACTTTGAAACACCTCCACAAAGCCTTTTGATCAAGACTACTTTAAAACATCACAATAAAGTATAGTTATTCGAAGCAAAGTATGAACAATTTAGAAGTGGCTGAATAAGCAAAAAAATGCTTTAAACATTTGGATTTGTTTTTAAAATTTTAGCTGACATGAAAAACAAAACTGCACATCCTCCTGAAAACCATCTCCACAGTAAAACATGGCAATGGCAGTCTCATGCTGTGGAGGTACTGTTTTCAGCAGAGGCAGAAAATATGGACTGTATAATCATGGAAAAGCAGTTACGCAATGCTAAATAATTGAGACTTGGGTGAAGGAGAGTAGATAACAATGCACATCCCCTGAACAGACAATCCCCATGGTTAAAGATGGCAGTGTAAGCATGATGCTGTGGGGATGTGCTTATTTAGCATAGCTGGTCAGAATTAATGGAAAAAGTCCAGTTCTAAATCCAACTGAAAAACTATGCCAAGCCTTGAAATTGTTGTTCACAGGTGCCAACTATGGAGTTTGATTAAGCTTGAGCTGTTCTGCAAAGATTGGGAAAAGACTTTGCAGTCAAAGCTGGGGTTAACATGCCCCAGAAGAATTTCAGCTGCAATTACAACAAAAAGATAAGCACTAATGCGCGTTAAACATTTTTACGCATTTTAATCGCACTTATTTTTGCACCGCGGAACGTTTCTCACTGGAGGAGATTCGGCGGACCGATTATACTGGCGCACCAATTAGCGTTCATTAGACAGTTAACAACAAACCACAGTGAACATGGACAAAAAAGCAGATGAGAACGCTTTGGTTGGCCCCGTGGATGGGAAATTTTGTTAAATGGTACACTTTATGTTGAACTATGTATTATGTTGTTGGCGCAACTGAAACTTTTATGTTGAACTCTATTGTTTTGGCCAAGGTTATTGAGAGTTGGACTGAAATTAATTTTATTTTTTTAAACCAGTAGTTGGTAAATCAATCAAGTCTGTTATGGCCTCTGAAGCAACAGAGAGAATTTTTCTACAGTAATAGTCAGGGTTTCCAATGTTCTGAATGTACTTGAAAGTATTATGTTTTACCTAAAAAAACAGTTTACAGAAGGTCTACCTACCTAAAGGGTACCTGAATTTCTGAAATATAAGCTATTATATTTCTAAATATGCTATTGCTACACTTAATGGCAAAATTACACTGGTCTGTTGGACTTGGTTGAACAAAAATAAACAATATTTGTTGCTTAAGCTTATGTATTCAGTCATTATTCAATGGTATACTAAAAATCCATATAAAAACTTACTTCTCACTGTTCTCAGGTCAAATATTTATATGCGATTAAAATGCGATTAATTTCGATTAATTAATTACAAAGCCTCTAATTTTTTTTTTATCGAGTCCCGGCCCTAAAAAATACATAAAAAAACATGTACAATTTTCATGTTGCTTCTTCATACGGTGGCTGTTATCATGAATAAAATGTGGAAAATGTTACAAGGGGTATACATACTTTTGTAAAACATTCTAAAACAATGGAACCTGGAAGAGCCTGCAAGCATCATATTTTATGATCCACAGCTGCAAGACACAACAAAACCAATGAAAACAGCTGAACTGAAGCCAGAATTAAGAAAATATGCGTTTAGTCGCCACTAGTCTTTCATGTTGACACTGAAAACATTATTCAGAGAGATGGCTCTCACAAAACTCCTAGGCTATAATCATGGAGTCAACTGCTGCAACACTCATTTTGCACATTAAATAACACAGGGGGCAACATTTTGTGAATCAAGACATGGTTGCAGCATTAGGCTTCCAATAAATGATCAGGTTTGACACAAAAGCACACATTGTTTCCGCTTTCTGGTTCAGCAATAATTATACCTTGACAAACAAAAGAAAAAGGGGGGAACAGTGTCTTCTTCTCTTTCTTTTCCATGTTTGGGCAAAAGCTGCTCTACTAGCAAAGGAATGATTTTTTTTCTAAAATGATGTAAGAGCTGCATTTGAACATTTGTAAAGTTATGCACCACCTGCTGCAAGGCCAAACTCACTCAGGAAGAATGACAGGATTGTCTAATAAAGACCTAATGCCACCCCTGCTTTTTATCTTCTATTACAATCCTTAATGTGCTCTCCCACTCATGCATGGGTGGTGAAGTGACTGAATAGGGCAGAATCTGAGTTATTTTACCAAAGTTTATGTCTGTGTGTCAGACAGTATTAGGCTTCCTATGATTAATCCCCTGCCCTTGCAGTAAGCAGGGGAATTCTGCCGATTCATCACAGCTGACTGAGTGGGCCCAGGACGAATCACACAGGGAAGCAAGGAGAATGACCACTCACTGAGCAACATGCAGGAAGGCTGCCAAGATTCCTGCAGCCACACACATACAGCTTTCGCCCTTGCTTTTCCCTTGTTGCCTTCCGTTTCACAATCACATCCAAGCCACCAATTCTTTTGGGGGGATTTGTGTACTTGCTCTGTTCTTGTCCTTTTCCCTATAAGGCTAATTTTATTTATTTTTTACTTAACCAAAAAAAACGTTTAAACATTATAAAAATAAAAAAAATGAGTAGAGTGAAATTTATCTGATATGAATGCATATTTATACCTCCCCAAATGAAACTGACTTTCCAAGGAAAGGAGCTAAAACTCAGTTCAACATGGGTAGTTGGTGTCATCTCTAGAATTTCTCTTTCATCATCTTTTTATTTTGCTGATTTTTATATACAGCCGACCCCCTACTATTCGCGGTGCACTACTTGCGGATTCATCTATTAGCAGATTTTTTCTGTGGAACGTGACTACAAATTATAGGCTGAAAACCTGTCTATTCACAGACTTTCTTTGGTAAAGCATATCTAAAATGTTTAAAAAAATTAGAAAATTCCAGCTTGGGAAGCTTAAACACCTAGATGCAGTACTACTTGACAAGCTACTGGGTGCCATTTGCAAAGCAGCCAATCCAGGAGTGCCATGCATTTTCCTTGGTGTTAATTGGCTGTACCCTGCAAGGGCAGATATAAGTTAGACTGTAGATATCAGCTTCTGCAGTAGTGCTAAGACATTCCTTCACAGTGTGTATTATTGCATACTAAGGTATATATGGTGTTTGAACTATTAAAATAGACAGTCGTGGACGTTCTTGGAGGGAATCCAGGTATTTACGGATTTTAGCTATTCATGTTGGCTGTGGTCTGAGAATACCTCAGGTCCACTGTATTTATCTCTCCAGCTACAAAACACAAGGAAAATGTTGAATAGGGGAAATGTTCTTATTTCTATTTAGTGTTTTCTTTTCTTTTTGTTTTTTAAATGTGTTTACAGGGCGGTTGGGTGGGCGAGTGAGGGCCGAGCAAAGGACTCACCCAGGCCACCAATCCTGCAAGAACCGGCCCAGCTGACAGCTCCATTTGTCTGTGTGCTGACTTACCTGTGTTCCCATGGTTATCCTTGGTGGAAAAGTTGCCCATCTTGCATTAACAGACACTGGCCAGGGATGCGACCCTACAGGTGCTTGTTGCACTTAGCCCAGACCAGCGGAGGTGACCTGCACACATCCAGTAATTTGTCAGGTGACCTCATACAGCAGCCAACAGACCTCTAAAAGTGTGCGTTTGCACAGTGTTAATAACGGACATTCGCCTGTTAAGAAAATCACTATGTTTACACAAGGCAGCTAAATTACAGTAGAAACTGAACTGCCTGAACTGAACCTGGACGGTCTAGTTAAGTCTAGTCTAGCGCGATGAAAGCAGAAAACAAAATCAGCTGATATATGAACCTCAAACTTTAGCAAAAGAAACCAGTCTGAGCCATTGTGCAGGACATTACTTGTCGAAGCTGTGAATAAAGCAAACGTCTAAATTCTAAAGCCACAACAACTCTGAGCTTAAAATGTTTTCCCCAAAACGCAAAATAGGGTTAAAAAGTTTTTTTCCGTCAGAACTCATCAATATAACATGAAAGCTGGATACAAACCTTTCAAAGTGAATAAGTAATTCCAAGATTGTTTTGGATCTGCCTGGAGAGTCGTTCTTCTGCCTCTTCTGCTTCTTTCCGCTTCACTTTGTGTCTCTGAAGCGCTGCTCAACTAGAAGCGCTTCCTCTGCTGGTTTCTTCACAGAAGAGACGCGATGGCAGCTGCACTGATCCAGCCGCAGGTCTACCGTTCAAACTGAAACGCAAGCAACACTTTCCTCCTCTGAACATCTTCATCAGAGGAAACATTGTAAGAAAAAAAAAAAAAAAAAAAAGTTTCAATCCCCAAAACAAAGTAAAAAGATCTGTGAACTACTACACCCGAAGGCAAGCCAACAGGTCTGTCCACTGGAGGGCACAGTCTCTGCTTGTGAAAAAAAACAAAAACGTCTGGGAAGTTATGACCCGCCCTCATTTGTCTCTGGACCTGCTGATGAAGCAGATGACCTACTGACCTACGGCACCCTTCTGTTTCTATTATAAAAAAAAAAAGAAATCAAACTTGATCAGAGTGTGGATTCGTCTTTCAATTTTTCGTATTCTGCCATGTTACGACATCAAACTTTAATGTATTTTGCTTAGAAATTATCTAATGGAGCAACAAGTCGTAAATAATTAAGTAGGGGAAAATATAGCTGAAATATTTTTTCAAAATGTCCATTTTTGTCCTTTCTTTCTCAAAATAGTTTAAGTTAGACAAAATAGAGAACGTTGGTGAACATCAATTTTCAAATGTTGTCACAGAATCTTGCTTGAATTTCTGTCTGGAGTTTGGCTGGGTTGTTACAAACCATGGACATATTTTGTATGTTTAGGGTCATTTTCCCCATGGAAGCTGAACGTCTGAAGCCTTTTATCAGTTTAACTGGTTGTGTTCTGGGATCCAGCACCTTCTTGACTTGTTTTCTGTCCCCTTTATGGCTTATGGCCAACTTTAAACACCACTTATCATGGCCTTATTTTAACTGTGGATTTCTCCTTGCAACTCTACCAAAAACAATCACATTCTAATCTATGACCTATACGACTACTATTTATCCCGGTGACAGATTCTGAGACCTATAAATAAATGTTAATAACAGAATACATATACAGTGGCTTGCAAAAGTATTCGGCCCCCTTGAACTTTTCCACATTTTGTCACATTACAGCCACAAACATGAATCAATTTTATTGGAATTCCAAGTGAAAGACCAATACAAAGTGGTGTACACGTGAGAAGTAGAACAAAAATCATACATGATTCCAAACATTTTTTACAAATAAATAACTGAAAAGTGGGGTGTGCGTAATTATTCAGCCCCCTGAGTCAATACTTTGCAGAACGACCTTTTGCTGCACTTACAGCTGCCAGTCTTTTAGGGTATGTCTCTTTTTTTCTTTTTTCTTTTTTTTAGGGTATGTCTCTACCAGCTTTGCACATCTAGAGACTGAAATTCTTGCCCATTCTTCTTTGCAAAACAGCTCCAGCTCAGTCAGATTAGATGGACAGCGTTTGTGAACAGCAGTTTTCGATCTTGCCACAGATTCTCGATTGGATTTAGATCTGGACTTTGACTGGGCCATTCTAACACATGGATATGTTTTGTTTTAAACCATTCCATTGTTGCCCTGGCTTTATGTTTAGGGTCGTTGTCCTGCTGGAAGGTGAACCTCCGCCCCAGTCTCAAGTCTTTTGCAGACTCCAAGAGGTTTTCTTCTAAGATTGCCCTGTATTTGGCTCCATCCATCTTCCCATCAACTCTGACCAGCTTCCCTGTCCATGCTGAAGAGAAGCACCCCCAGAGCATGATGCTGCCACCACCATATTTGACAGTGGGGATGGTGTGTTCAGAGTGATGTGCAGTGTTAGTTTTCCGCCACACATAGCGTTTTGCATTTTGGGCAAAAAGTTCCATTTTGGTCTCATCTGACCAGAGCACCTTCTTCCACATGTTTGCTGTGTCCCCCACATGGCTTGTGGCAAATTGCAAACGGGACTTCGTATGGTTTTCTTTTAACAATGGCTTTCTTCTTACCACTCTTCCATAAAGGCCAACTTTGTGCAGTGCACCACTATTAGTTGTCCTATGGACAGATTCCCCCACCTGAGCTGTAGCTCTCTGCAGCTTGTCCAGAGTCACCATGGGCCTCTTGGCTGCATTTCTGATCAGCGCTCTCCTTGTTCGGCCTGTGAGTTTAGGTGGACGGCCTTGTCTTGGTAGGTTTACAGTTGTGCCATACTCCTTCCATTTCTGAATGATCGCTTGAACAGTGCTCCGTGGGATGTTCAAGGCTTGGGAAATCTTTTTGTAGCCTAAGCCTGCTTTAAATTTCTCAATAACTTTATCCCTGACCTGTCTGGTTTGTTCTTTGGACTTCATGGTGTTGTTGCTCCCAACATTCTCTTAGACAACCTCTGAGGCCTTCGCAGGGCAGCTGTATTTGTACTGACATTAGATTACACACAGGTGCACTCTATTTAGTCATTAGCACTCATCAGGCAATGTCTATGGGCAACTGACTGCACTCAGACCAAAGGGGGCCGAATAATTATGCACACCCCACTTTTCAGTTATTTATTTGTAAAAAATGTTTGGAATCATGTATGATTTTCGTTCCACTTCTCACGTGTACACCACTTTGTATTGGTCTTTCATGTGGAATTCCAATAAAATTGATTCATGTTTGTGGCTGTAATGTGACAAAATGTGGAAAAGTTCAAGGGGGCCGAATACTTTTGCAAGCCACTGTAAATATACAGTGGCTTGCACACAATACAATAAATCCTTTTGGGGCTTGTTTGTTGTTTTTTTGGTGGTGGTTGGGGGGGTGGGGGAGATTGCATATCAATGAATCCTGATCAACATCTTGAAGCATGGTGGTTGAAAATTTGCAAATAGTCTTTAGTCTAGGATTTCTAGCAATTGCTTTTGTCTTTCAGCAGGGCAGCAACTGCAACAATAACGGTTACTCCAGCATTGTGGCAAACAAGAACCACCACAATGATCATCTAAACAGGTTTGCAATATTTATCTCTAGCTGTACAGATTGTTTTATGAATGTTTTCTACTTTGAGGCATTATACTTATGTGGTCATGCAGTAAACTCAATGAGGAAAAAAACCTCAATACGGTGCTCCAGGTTGTTGATGTTACAGTTTCCTCAAAAGATGCAAAACACTGTTTTGTAAAACAAACTGAAAAATGTCTTCATTAGACATTTATTTTTTCATTAGGGTCATGGAAGCTGGTCAGAGTTGAGACTAAGTATAGGACAATCCTGCAAGAAAACCTCTTAGAGTCCTTCAAAGAATTGAGACTGTCCTTTAGGTTCAGTTTCCAACTAACAATGCGCCTAAACATGCAGTTAAAGCTACAATGGAACGGTTTAAATCAAAGCATTTTCATGTGTTTGAATGGCCGAGTCAAAGTCTAAATCTCAGTCTAATTAAAAAAAATTTTATTGTGACAATAAGCTGACTTTTCTACCATGTTTTGTTTTGTTGGTATTTTACAGAAAATTAATCACAGTGGATATTTGATAACTTCAGTACCAGACTTTCTTCAAGAAGCACCTTCTATGTAAACTCTGTAAAAAGGGACTTAATTTTCACCCCCACTACATTGGAAAGTGGTGCAAAGCCCATATCATGTTTTCCCACCATTTTGCACCAGTTTATCCACAGTTTACAATTTAGATGCTATGCCTGTTGATCTTATTGTGAAGAGTGAATATGTGTAAAGGTATTGCAGATTTATGTATGAATTAACTAACACAAAGTACTTCTACTTATCTTTGAACTGATTTTAATTCCTTGAATAAACTCATAATTTTCAGATAACAGTCTGTTATGCATTTTAGCTTTAATTATGTTTGTTAATGGCCTCCTTAATTGATCATCACTGCCCTAAAAAACATTCAGCAGCTATTGAGACCAAAGGTGGTGAGTGAGTTAGATAGGGCTTAATAAAGACACATATATATACCAAAAATGTGTGATTTTATTTGTAAAAAATAACTTGAAAAACTAAAAATCACTTACTTTCTTTTTCTGTAATAAACACTGCTTGGTGTTGGCTTTATCACATAAAGTGTCTTTGAAATTCATTGAATTTAAATTTCAATTCAATTCAATTCAGTTTATTTATATAGTACCGATTCACAACAGATGTAATCTCATGGCACTTTACAAGAAAATTCATTTCAATGCAATCATACAAACATTCCATTCAGTTTAAAGTTTTAGTTAGTTTCCTATTTAAGGAATCCTAGCAGATTGCATCTGGTCATTGACTGGCAGCTGCGCCCCATTGATGCAGATTACAGGGACCCACCCACTTGGGTCAACACACTTTGGACCTTGTGCCGACACACGGCATTGAGTGTTAGCAAATAACAGTCCTGCATAACATGGTTCTGTCCGGACATTTTTTGATAACTTTTAAATTTACTTTAAATTACCACATTATAGTAGATTTTATCAGTCAATGCTGAAGTTTTAAAGAATCTGTTCCATTCTTACTTTCCTTAGTGTCTCAGAGTAACACAGTGGAGGCCAGCAATTCCATCTCTAACCCTTTGAAATTGATGGTCTGGTTCATAGCATTACTTACTGATTGTGTTTGGCATTAGATAGTGTAGCCCCCTTAAAAAAGAAAGCAAATAGCCATAGGAGGCGGACTCCCTGGTTTAATGGAGAGCTGCGTACTGCGTAAATTCATGGTTGCTATATGACGTGAACTAGTTCAATTGGTAAAAATACTTGGCACCACTTTAAAATAAGGCTTCTCTTATAAATGACTAGTTTATAGATACGTTAATAATTAATCTGTAACACTTTATAAATAATCAAGAAGCGTTTATCATGCATCAATGAAGGGGGAGAATAAAACAAAACTGAGGGTGTTTTTTGCCAAACAGTTAGCTAACCTATATATTTCATCTTGAGTTACTACCTTGTAAGCACAATGAGTATTTGTAAACATATTCTTTAGCATAAATTATTGTACGTTATCACTCCAATATAAATATGCATTGTCAAAGGAAGCCTTACTGTGACCCTACCTACTACAAAGTAGTGACTTAGTCTGAAATGTTTAATTTAGCACCTCTAGATGTAATTTGTAGGTCAACAGATTTGATTCACTATTTAGCAAGAAACTGGACAATTTTGTCCCTTTTCCACCTTTAATTAATGCATGATGAACACTTTTTAACTATTTATAAAGTGTTTACAGATTATTTAACAACTTATCTATAAACTATTTATTAGCTATTTATAAGGGGAGCCTTATTGTAAAGTGGTACCAAATACTTGATACTTGTACACCTATGTCATAACTGAAAACTCTGTAAATTAGATTTTTGTTTTAAAACATCTGTTGTTGACAAGAGAATGTGAATTTTTGAATCTCACTGTAACAACTTTGTCATATCTTTCTATATGAGCAGTTTAATCGTAGTAGAAATATCCTCCAGCTTCCCATCAAACCAAAACAACATGAATTGTAATTTAACTAAAAACATTTATTTCTTTATACAAAAAAAATAGAAAAACCCACAAATGGTTGCAAAGGCAGTTCCACTAACATTTGTGACTAAAGTGCAACAGCAGAAGAGATCTTGTGCAACATGAATTTATTAAGTATGAACTTCTACAGACATAACAGATCTATTTTTTATTTAACAGAGCTAAAATAAAGTTTCCATATAACTAAATGAGCACTGATGTGTGACACACAGCAAGCTGACAGGATGAATATAATGCCTTCAATCATCCCCTGTATTTTTAATCTACTGCATTAATGTGCCAGTATTCTGTAATAAGGTGCAGAAAACTGAGAAAAGGTTTGATGCAGTGGGGAGAGGAGCTCTGCCTCTCTCACTCTCTGACTGAGATCAATAGATTTCCACAGGGCTCAGAGCTCGGTGTGCAATGCTGCAGCATAGTGAGGATCTATGAAAGCCAGTCAGGTGCATTACATAGCCTTCATCCCATGACCACATCGATTTCACAACTCCTCGGATTGCAAAGTCTGAACATGACACACAAATTTTGACTGCTTCTCATCTTGGAACAGATAGAAAACTGTTTTGTCAGATATGTTTCTGCCGGATTACTTCTTTTTTTTCAATTATAATCCCATTATGTGACTGTTAAAAGATGTCGGCCCCCTGTCCAGGGCAATTCTTCAGCATCTGTTACCACTTGGAGCTTTCAGTGTCTCTGTTGAGTAGATTATGACCGTTTTGGTGGTGACCCGCTGCGCCTGTATTCTGTAGATGTACTGCTGGGGCTATAAAACACTTGCAACCCGCTACAATTCGCCACTCGTCCAATTTGGCAGACAGACAAGCCTGGCTCTTCAGATGCATGAAAAGAGATTACATAGTCTGGCTGACCTCTAACTGGTCAGACAGTCAACTTTCTCAGCATCCCTCTTTTTTCAAAACACTGTTTATGTACTCTCAGAACTTCCTCGACAGCTTTTGTCATAACAGTGTAATCCCGTGCAACCAATAAGGCACAGTGCACGTTCTCAACCACACTCAGCACCTCGCCAAATCTCAGATCCCTTTTTTCCTGTTTAATGTCTACACAATTAAAAACACCAACTTTAATATTATATTCAGCTCTGCGTATGATGCTGAGAGGAGTGGTGGACACTGCAGGGTGAACGGCACATTGTTTGGTCACACAGGAACTGCTTGCTTTCCTCAGCTCCCTGTCTCTAATTCCAGATTAGGATAATGAGAATGTGTTGATTTTCCACTGAGGTTGATCCCAGTAGGACAGTTTATGCTGAAGGAATCATCACTCTGCTTTGCCTGACTGCCAGCAATAAGGTCTCAGACATGTATCCTCGCAATAATGGTCCTGCTAGGTATAGTTCTGTATGCATCGTTTACATGCTTGGATTTTAAATAATCTTTTAAAAATCTTCAAATTTTTCTTTTAAAGATGCTCCCCATCGACAATATAGTCTGTTTAAAATATCAACACTTGTTGAATGGACCACACCTGATCCACATAAGAGGAAATCCATTGAAGTCATGGGCATCAGTATGCTGCTTAAGCACTTGCTTTCTGCCTTTGTAAGACTCATGGAAAGAGGGGCATTGCCAAACCTTTGGTTTTTTTAAAGTCCAGCTTTAGATGATGAAAAACATTTTTAAATTTAACCATCTAACTCGCTGAAGTCACACTCAACAGGAGCCTGGGAAATTCCAGCATCATTATTATACTCATTCAGTAACTCTTGCTGCCACGTGTCCTATTACATCTATTAAACTAGGTGCGGAATTCCATATCATTACAGTTTGCATGTTAAGTCAGGTATCTACGCTTACTCATCTTCAGAGAGCACATGGGCCTCATTGCAGCCGCAACGGGCCAGCATAGCTACAATCTTAGATCTGAGAAAGTGTAGCTACAAGAACTTCACCTACTATGCTTTATAATCTAAATGACATGGTAGTTGCTAGTTTAGGGAAATTTCTGGCCCACAAAGGAGGGAGGTGGGATCTCCTGAGAGGTGGGAGCCCGACGGGTTACATCCAGGACAGAGGTCCTATGTGTTGCTGTGCCAGGGCCGCCAGTGTCAGTGTGCTTCCCAACCCAGTGCAGCACTCGAGTGGAGGGCCTGTGGTGAAGGGCCAACTGCCTGGAGCTGTAGCCGCACATCCCAATCCCCACGGCACCCAGAAGCATAGCCATACCGGGCACGGTCTTCTCTGCCGGAGGTGTCACAGGCATGTTATGGAACGCCTGGGTCTGATGGGAGAAAAAATGAACTTTTAGACCTCCCACAGATCCTAAACAACCTTTTATTTTTTACTAAACTGCAATTTTCTTCTTTTAGCAAGCAGGAGACTCATCTTTCATTAGACATGAACAATTTCTTCTATGCTGCTGACAATTATGGGACACAAAGATGAGCAAATCATAAAAACATCATACTTTTCTATAACTGCTGTGTCACAGGCAGTTAGGAAGCAATTCCTGTGCTCACTCATCCACTTCTCATATCTGCTTACAATCCAATGGACTGTCACAGGTCTGGCTTCTCTGTTGCTTGAGTTATAAACAACCACCTCAGTGCAAAAACAAGTTCCCAATTACAGTCACAGCAGCCTGAAAATATCTCCTAATTGTGGCTTATGAGTGTATATTAAGATAGTGGAGTGTTTCATCATCTTGTCACAAATGAATTTATTGAGGCAATAGACTGAAAGAAATCCTGGCATTATGGCACCATATGGCTTATGGGAAATCATTCTGTCAAAGGAGCTGCTACTGCAGAAACAACTTATGTGAATTTCCTTTAAATCAGGATCAAGTTAAGTAAAAAAAGTTCTCTCATCTGCCTTTATTGTACTAAGTTTTTTGGTACAGGATTTTTTTTTTTACTTCTCCTCCAAAACATTAGATTGTCTGCAAACAAAATTCCTAATTCGGCAAGATATGAATCTAGAACATACAAATTTAGATTTTCATCAATTGTTTATGCAAACTTTAAAAGGAAAGCTGTGCTCAGCTCACCTGCAGCAGCCTGATGTAACCGGGAGTGAGTGTTGGGAGTCTAAAAAACATCTTGGAGCCCTCCACCATGGACTCCTTTTAAAATCCGATGGAAATCAGAGTTAAAGGTCGGATCACCTATTCTCTGAAGCTCCTCTCCCTGGATTCCCTAGATAGGAACTCCCACTGACAGATGGTCTCCCTGGGCGTGCGCGCTGACTGTCCAACCTATGCTCTGCAGTCTGACATGGGACAACCTGGTGAGCCCTTATACCGTCTCCTTCCACTGTTTGCATAACAGGAAGGCTGCAGGAGGTGAGAATAAGAGGATTAAAGGAGCTGAGCACATGAACTAAGAGGTTGGAGAAAACAGAAACATTTGGAGAGGTTTGCTAGATGATGCCTTGACATTAAAAATAAGATTATATTGAAAAACTGTATGCTACTGTTCAATGATCTACATAAATTATAATTAGGATAATCTTTTCTGGTCAAGGATATTGCATCGTGTGAGCAGAAGTCTTTGTTTTATATCGACATTCGCCGCAGTCCTGTTTTATTCAGATTAAATTAATTTAATCATATCACCAGATAACAGCGTATTTTGCATGGACTATAGGCAACAGCAAAAGTATTGATGCCCCATGAACATTTCCAGATTCTACTACGATTCAACCAGAGATTTCAGTTTCAGTGTCCCATATGGAGTCTAAATGTAAAAGGCTAAGATAAAGTGGTGCACATTTTTCCAGGGAATGGAAAATTTGATTTTTTTTTTTTTTTACAAACAAAATCTTAATATTCAGAGGTTGGTTTATAGTCTGCTTCACTCAGATATCCCTGAAAAACCAGTGCAGCCAACTAGCTTCATAAGTCACCTAATTAGTAAACAGAGCCAAGAAGCCCACGGTAACTCTGGAGGAGCTGCAAAGATCCACAGTTTAGGCAAAATAATCTTCTGAAATGACTGCTTTTAGTTGTGCACTCCACAAACCTGGCTTTTATGAAGGTCTGACAAGTAGGAAAATGTGGTTGAAAAACTGGAAAGACTTGATAACTGATGCTTACAGATGCCCCCAATTGAGATTACCTGAGCAAAACTATTTCACAGTGAAGACGTGGGAATGACTGCGATGGACTGGCGACTTGTCCAGGGTGTATCCAGCCTCTCACCCGATGATTGCTGGAAATAGGCACCAGCCCCCCGCAACCCTGCATAGGACAGACGGTATAGGTAATAGATGGATGGACTTGTGGATGAATGCAACACTTTTAGTTGTATCAAAATTTAAACACTGTCTATTTTTCTGTTACTTTATGATTTGATGCCTCCTAAACTTTCTCAAAGCAAAGTTGAAAAAAATTACAGAACTTGCTAAATATAAATACAGTACATTAGTAAACATGTGTAACATCTCCTTTAACTATTGAAAAAGTCATTTAAAGTCAAAAACACCATTCCCATCTGAATCTGCTGTTATTCTGTTGATGTCCATGACGACCTCTTCTGCTATTTCAGCTGTTTTTATTTCAGATTTAATATCTCTCTTGACCGCCTTGACCGCAGGGTCCTCGGCTCCAAACCTAATAATGAGGAAGCTTTGGTGTGTTGAATATCTCTCGTTGCGGTCAAGTGAAATTGTCTCCAGTGAAGATTGTCACTCTTTCTCATAGCTGGTAATAAATCTGCCTCCTAACTCATGCATTCATAATCAGTCTCAAAGTCTGAAAATATTCCTGCAAAGTCATGATAAAACTAGGTCCTTTAATGCCAGCACCCAGGGCTTTTCTTTTTTTCTTTTGCACGAAAAGGATGCATATAACATCCGCTTGTACAAAACAACATAAATCTGATACAGAGGACTGTAACAATGCATTAGCTATCGAGATCTTTCCCTCAAAGCCACAAATATGAATATAGCGTTCAGAAAACAGATTTGTTGCCAGGAAGACTGAAATATTTATTCTAAGCCAAGTTAACAGGGGAAATTGGGAGATTGTGAGAGAAAAGAAAAACCAGACAACAGCATGTTGGATTTACTTAAACAAGATCTTATGAAAAAGAGATACAGCTACATTATTGAGCAATGGTTGGCATCCAAAAATGCTATTCTGGAAGTGTAGGGTAGCAATTATTAAATGGACAGATTGTTCCTTGATACTTAGCGCTGGGTGTGTGTTTGCAATTTTAGGAACATTTTTACCGATACAAGACCAAAAAAACTGGATCAACAAATATTTTATGCAACCATGAACAAGCTTCTTTTCCTCTCAGTCTTTAAAAACTACTGCTAACTTTATTTGCTATAATTAGCTTGATATGTTTCTTTGCTTAACAGAATTTCTTATGACAAAACTATGCAAATGTACAGTTCTCTAATAAAAAGGGTAACTAAATAATTTATATATACACTGTATATATATATATATATATTTAACTAAAAGTGGGTAAGATTATTGAGACCTGACACTAATAAACTCGCTGTTGTTGGGAAGATATTTAAGCCATTGATCCAGCACTGAAATCCCTCGAGCCATTAAGCTCGTCTAAAACTGGTCCATTAATCTGCAAATGATCACCTCTGTTTGATCTTACGTAATCTCACGTCTGCCCTTTTTTTCTCCTCTGGTTAATATCAGAACAATGAGCATCTGAGCTCCCATAAGGTGCAGCACCTGGTCTCCATTCATCCACAAACGGAGGCCATGGATGGTTGCCCTACTCCTAAAATACCCAGTCATCAACCACACAGATCTGCGTTGTGATTTGTAACATGCTCCTATCCACTGGTGTGTGCCGTATCCAGAACAACACCTCCACTGAAGGTGATAAGTAGCGAGCAGCTTTTGCTCAGGCCACCAAACTGCCACAAACCAGCTGAGATAATTATTTGGCCTCTTTCTGAACTCGGTGCTGGGGAGTAAGCTGTGAGAAACCGTTTTAAAATAGCTGCAGACGGGCATTCTACGGAAATCGTGTTAAATCCCCATGTGGTATAGGTTTAAACTGTTTACCAACAAGAGTGCATGTTACCATTTAAAGCACATAACTAAAGACATGCAATACTCTATACTGAGTCTGGGCTCCTTTTACATAAATTACTACATAAGTGCAGCCTCACATGGAAGCAATAGGTCTGCAGCTGCTGAGGTATAGTGGAAGGAGCACATCAACACAAGCAAATTGACAAATGTAGCCTATGTCATGGATACTTGAGATTTGTGGAACAGAACCAACTCTTGCCACACTGCATTTTCTTTCACAATCCTCCAAAGGCTGTACCTATTCCTTTTGCTTGTGCACCCTTTTCTACCACCCTATACACCTCGTATAGGGTGTCAATGAGTTTAGTTACAACAGTTCTGGTTTTAAGATCTTGTATACGTCTTCAGTAAATAAAATTCTTAAAAATATATTACTTCAAGTATAACGAATCCCTAGAACACAGGTTTGACTTTTGACATGTTGAAATAAATGAACTTTTCAATATTTAAAAATTATTTAGATGCACCTGTATGGATGCAGAGCAGAAACATTTATTAAATATTAAAGGAGGCTACCTAACTTTTACCATACGTAATTATATGTCCAGAATCCCCTGGTGGTTAATGAGTGTTCAATTATTTTATTGATTCCATTGAGTATTGTTCCTTGGCATCTAGACAAGCCTCTGTTAGGGTAAACCATACGGATGTGGTGGGTACACCTGTAACTGCTGTCTAGCATATTGGATCTCATCATGGCACCTGGTATATCAGCTGGCTGATAAGTGTTGAAAAGGTGTGGAGAGTCTTACAATTACATGAGCAAATGTAGCTAACCCAACGATTATTAGGTCTTTTTTTTGTAAATCAATACCAAATATGATTAAGAACAGTCAAAGCAAACTTTAAGGTTTTAAGTCATTTGGCCTGAACAGTAAATATAAAGAAATTCTGGCAATGCATTTTCAGAAAGTGTGGTACAAATTGATCAGTTATAAGATTCCTACAAACAAACGAAGCTTTAAACAGAGCTGGCATTTTCGTTTTGACTAGATTAGTAAAACAATTAAATAGATTGATTAAATTACAACTACATAAAAATAAGTCAGCTACATTATAGATGTTTTTGTCAACTTCAAGATTACTGATAGGGGAGGAGAAAAAAAGTTGAGAAATCTGTCTTGTTAGCATAAATAAGGACAGAAAAATACTTGACACAACACACAGTTCATCCTTTTCATTTGTGAAAACGAAACACTTTCAGTAGCAACAAAAGTCAAACATTTTCCCAAAAAGCACAAATATTCCTTCTGTACAGTCTCTGGTTTTATTATTGCTGTGCGGTAGGAAGTCTTGTCGCCTTGTCTCTCTGCATGGGAAGAATCTCTGTGATCCAGTACTTGAACAGGGAAACAACAGCATTGTTTTCCTCTGAAACACACAAAAAAAGACAGAGCAAACACTTAAGTTACTGCTGACAGCACAATACCACATGAACAATTATGGTTTCACCCCCAAAAGACTTGTCAGCGCATCATTTCAAAATCTGCTTCCCACACATTTATTCAGAGACATCCTACATCCAAAAGACATGGAATCCTTTTTTAATTTTTTCTCCTAAAGTTAGAACCCAGGTTTAACTTGTGCAGAAAGTAAAAAAATAAACAACACAAGGCAGTGTTTTCGAGCTAGTGCTATTCACAGAAAGATTCTCAGGGTGAACCAAAACATGCTTAAAGGATATCTGCTTTAAATCTGGTCTTGAAGTCAATTAATCGCCATCGCCAGGAGGTAGACGGAATGAGAAGAGCTTTGGAACCTTTATTTGAGGAGCTTTAAAAGCACGCATTCAACTGGATTAGCTCCTGCATGCCAGTGAGTCTGGGTTACACTAAAGCACAAGATGCTGCTAAAATAAGGTACATGGAGTTTGAAATGCTGCATAAATCCTAAACGTGACAATTTCAGTAATTTAGAATGATGAGGTGAAATGTAGCTAAAATTTGAAATGTTTTCTTGCTCCTTCCTCGTAAAGAGAGTATACACCAGCAGCTACCTTTATGTTTTAGAAGTAGTTTTTGTGTATATGCACATTTCCAATATACAATACTTTTTTTAACGATTGTTTTCTATTTTTATCATTGTGCAATTAAATTTCAGCCAAAATTTTCTGCATTTGCAGGAATTGACATCTAATATCCTGTGATAATGCAGATATAAATATCACATAGGGGGCACTGTAAAAGTATTTACACTACTTGAATCTTTTTACATTTTATTAGAATTTCATGTGCTGCTAATGTATAATTATAGAATAGATTGGACATTTTTTCAAAATGCTTTAATCAAACATTTGATCAAGCATGCCTATTATATAAATTTATAGTTTTCATTTGCAGGTAGTTTTATGCATGTTTCCGCTGGTGACCTTTGGAGTCTTCGAAGTCCTCCTTGTCATCACCCTAATCCTAAAACTATCAGTTTGGAGTTGCTGATCTGGATAGGCTGATCCATAACTTTAATATTACTTCCAGTCAAACTAAAAGATTAATTTGAACCAAAATCGGCCACGGGTATAAATAATTTTGGTCTCGACAGCAAACATAGGGCAATCAAGGAAGAAAACCTGTTAGAGAGTACATAAGACTAGAGAATAGAGTGGAGTTTGACTTTATAGCAGGGAAGTGGCAGGTAGTGCACAGACAAAGTTCAAACCTAAATCTAATTGAGAATATGTGGAATTACTTGAAAACTGCTGTTTATACATCCTCTCCATCCTATTTGATTGAGCTTGACCTACTTTGTTGAGAAGATTGGGGATAAAAACAAAATTGTCATTACATGCACACTAATCTTTCAGATTTACTGTAATTTTCGGACTATAAACCGCTACTTTTTTCTTTTTACACACTTTGGACCCTCCGTCCTATACAACAATGCGGCTAATTTATAGATTTTTTTCTGTTTCTGTTTATTTTCTAACCCAGGGGTTCTCAACTCTTTGCAAGGTGGGGCCCCCCAAAGCTGGTTCATTGCAGTTGGGGCCCCTCAAATCATCCTCGATTTGTACACGATTGCAGTATTTTGTTTTGAGTGCAGTCATTTATGAGAATCCTGCCTCACACAAATATGTCGACGCGAAAGGAAGGAGAATCTTCAAGGCGACGTCACAGAGTTGAGGATATTCCTCCATCAATGCTGCCCAGAATGACGAAAGAGGCCAGGAGCTAAAGAGTTCCTTCAGTCTACTGTCACTCTTCAGCTCAATAAGCTGCTCCTGCATATCAATAAGGTGACCATATTTTGATTTCCACAACAAGAGGACACCTGGCACAGTACTGAAACACTTTCAGGACTTGGCCAAGACTTTTGATTTTAACATATTTAAAGTGTGCATTCTCAATGTGGTTAAAAAAGTTTAGTTAAATAAACTTCAAAAAGGCTTTCACAAGATGAAAATGATTTTATAATCTCTGGAAATAAATTATAATACAAATAGTTACTCTTCTGAATTAAAAAAAGTTACCAGCAACAATATTAGTTTACTTTTTAAATTGCACTGGACAAAAACTGAAGAAGAATCTGAAATAATCTTCTGAGAAAACAAGTATTATTTTATTTTCACTGTAATAAAGGCAAACAGCTGCACCCTAAAATACAAAGCAAAAAAGGGCATACTCTGTTTAGTTTGCATCTTCATCCTCCACAGTCAGTTTGTAGATCAACTCTCACTGTGCTCAGCCTTTTTATAGTTTTTGTGTTCATGTGATCTATTGGTTATTTGCCACTTTTGTCACACACAGAAACACGATGTGAATGGCGCATTCCGCCACCCATTTAGTGTAACCGGAGAGTATATATTTTTGTGGTTCGTGCATGAAGCTTGTGCTTTGACTTCTTGTAAACAGCAGTAACTCGGCGCTGTGCAATTGCGTTGCGCAATGCAGGATAACTGCGGTGCAACTCGGCGCAGAGCAGCGCTGCCCAATGCATGCGGTGCGGCGCAGCTCGGCGCACAGCCTGCTGTCTCTGCCGTCAATAAACGGATCAGAAGCAGCTCGGGAGGACGTTACATGAGAGAAAGGCTGCCATACTGCATGCATCACACCAGTCAGTTTAAGCATGGTCCTATATAAAAAACAATAAAGACCCGGACATTTTCGTCAGTCAAATCCTCCCAGATCCCCCGGACAGCGCATGAAAAGTGGACATGTCCGGGGAAAAGAGGACGGTTGGTCACCCTAAATTGACAACTTGTTTGCTCTGCACACAAACGGATCTCGAACCCAAGCAAAAGAGCGATTTTGAGTGAAGGCGTGCACTTTGTCTGCAAGGAGCAAAATATGAGTGTTGCGGCCTTCCAAAGACAGTTTAAGGCCATTCAAGCGGTCAAATATAGATCAAATAGGACAGAGAAGCTCGCCACATAGTGTCATCCAGATGCTTCACCAGATCTGATTTGATTTCTGTCAAATCACCTCCTCTCGCAGCTCATTCAACCGCTGTAACACCCCCCACGGAGAGCCAGCGAACTTCAGTGTGACTCGCTGAAACCACTTATCACCTGCATTTGCGCTCACAATCATCAAACAAATCAAATTTGTTCAAAACTTCTTCTTTTTAAATCAGTCCAAACATATTTTAATTTCTATTCAGGAGTTATTTATATACACAACTATAACTTTTTATGACAGTAGTTTAACAAAAATAAAAAAATTTGCAAATTTTTCTTTTTCTGTTTTTTTCTTCCCATCCTGTAGCCTACTGGTGCCCCCCCCAGGAGCGCGTCTGCGCGCCCCACCGGTTGAGAATCACAGTTCTAACCAAACGTGTTACTGTCGTGTTGTCTTGATGCCATGTTCGTGTCTCGTTGCCGATTTTCAAGCAGTTTGAAAAAAAAGGGGGAAAAAAAGCACATCTTAAATAAATAAGAATTTTTTTAAATCTTTCGTGTATGTCTTTCTGTGTAAATATCTCATGTTACAACACGAAAACATGCAGCTTATATTCAGGTGCGGCCTATGCATGTACAAAATGTATTTTCTTTTCAAATTTAGCTTCTGCGGCTTATATTAAGGTGCCCTCAATAGTCCTAAAATTACAGTAATTTGTACAAAGCTATGTGAAAACCATGTTTCATTAACTTTACACTTCACATTTATACCCTAATCTAAGCTAATAAAAGCACATTGAAGATTGTTGTTGTAATGTGATCAAATATTAAAGGCTTAAGGGGTATGAATACTTTTGCAAGGTACTTAATAAAGCCACTTTACTGCTGAATTTTACATTTTGCTCTGACTCAATCTGTTGTGCTTGCATTAAAAAAACATGTATACCTGTGAATAGACGCATGACTCATACAGTAGGATGACAGCTGCACTGGTTGAGTTTAAAAAGCTTTGAGGTAGATGTAGAACAGGTGGGTGGAGAGGGTTCTCTTGCGAAGCAGAAAACTAATCATTTCATGAAGACATATTAATGACACCTGAATCCTCTGGCTGGACTATCTAACACACGTGCTGCTTTCCATTTAGCAACAACAACGTACAAGCTCATCCCACTCCTACTACTCAATCTGCTTGTCCCCCCTGTCAGCCCGATGTAGTGGTGTCTGCCTTCGTTGACCAAAAGCGCATGAAATAGAGACAGGAGGTGTCTGGAGATGCAAGAGAGGCTTTGACTGGTGATGGCTTTAAGGCAAGACAAAACATGTTTGCTAAGTGATGCTGAGGGAAACCAGCATATGGACAAGATCAGCTTTAGTATTAACTAATTAGGGACAAGTAGGTACAGGTAGAGGCAGAAATAGGCAAGTAAAGGCAGGTATAATCAGCCGAGCAATAAATATTAATGTTCGAGAGCACAGGATGGGAAGCAAGCAAGGGCAGAGTGAGACAAGTATTAACCTGCAGGGACAGCTCTGAGACGTGCCAGGGGCAAGCTCCAGCAACAATAACAGAGCACCACACTAATAAAAGCTTCTTATTGACCTATTTCCATTATAAGCTTTAAGATATTTTGACCCACCTGCAGACATATAGGCGGTGTCGTTGAGCTCTACAAGTGCCTTTTCTAGACTGCCAGCATCATTCAGTTGAATCAATTTTTTAAGACTGTACAGCTGGTTGAGAATGGAGTTCGGCTTAGATCCACTTGCTAGACTCCTTAAAAGGCCATCCAGTGTAGCAGAAAGATGAGGAACCTTGACTCCATGAGGAGAGGCTGAGAGGACAGAAATCAAAAAGTGGCTTGTTAGATAGGGCATCAATATAAAGATTAGTATCTTATACAAACTAATATTAGGATACCTTATTTATTCAGTCAAACCTTTCAGTTACAATGTGGACAAGACAAAGTGCTTTCTATATGATAAAAACAGGAGAAGGGGTTTAGAATTAGGCCGGATGAACTTGTTAGATTTGTTTTGTGATAAATGTTGGTTTGCATTATAAGTAACACTATATTTGTATAGTTTTGTGTGAAGCTGTGCTTGATTCAGGTTTTTTTCCCCTCATCAAGACTTCCAAGCCCAGCTGAGAGACAGGAGTGTTATAACTTTGTGAGCAAAGGTCCAATCGGTTGGACAGCAGCCCGATTTCAGACCACAGTTCATTCTACCTTCGTTCTGCTGCTAAAAGCTTCAGGTCGGGGTGGTTCAGAGACTTCAAATTCTTTCTCCCTTTTTCTCTCTTTTTAAGATGAGAGATTGGAATCAAAATCAGACCCAAACTCACTTTTATTAAATCCTGAGATAGTAATAAATCTTTATAAATGTCACATCTTTCATCTCACAAAACCTGAAATTGCCGCTCAATTCTACTATGCACAGCTTAGGTGGTTTTCCATTACAACTGAGTAACAGCTCCAACAGTCCGAGAAGTAGCGTGACATGATCTGTACGCGACACAAACACAACGCAATAATGGAGGACCTGAAAGTTATGTTAAAGACTCTCTTCAGTCTGTGACTTTTTGTTTGACTCAAAAAAAGAAGAGCCAGAGAGACGAATCATTGTTCAAAAATAATATTATTTAGAGTAATTTAAGTCCCAGAGCTGCTTTGGCACCGAGTACAGGCCTGAGAGTCGAGAGCATGATCAATGTCTACAATAGCTACAGTGGAATGACCATTACTTACAGTCTGACATATAGATTTCCAGTGTTGTCCTCAGGAACTCTGACACCTCAGCAGCTTTTTTCTTGCTTACTTCCTCCTCCTTTACCCCCTCCTCTTCATCTTTACTGTAAGTGAACTCCAGAGCAGCAGCACGGGGCATCAGACCTAAGGACAGCAACTTCTCTTTGTGCCTCTTCTTCTTCAGCTTTCTCTTCTTGTTCCTGCTAATATGCTCGACTCCCTCGTCCACTGGCACCTGACTCTGACCTGACCCGTCGCTCACTGGAGCTCCATCTTTCCCAGACTCCTGAGGAGGGGCTGGCTTCCTTTTTTTCCTTCTTCTTCTTTTCCGGTCTTCTACCTGTTTTTCTTCCTCTTCACTCATCCTATGGACACTTTCCTCTGTTAGCAACAAGGGTAAATTATTCATTAGTTTTAAAAGTTTTCATGTGTACCTATAATTTAGAACAAGATTAGTCTAAATCAAAATGAACTGACACTGTCAAAATAATAACTAATGAACTATACATTAGGAATGGAGTTTAGAAAAAGCTAAAACAAGGACAAGTTTGAAACTATTATTTCAAAAGCTGTGAGATTCCTGTTGTAATCAAGTCAACTGCTTATTCCTCTAATTGTTTATCTGTTCTCAAGAGCTGATTCTAATCAACAGAATCAGATGATGTGCTCTGTGATTTTTATGATGAATAAAATTACAGCTCCTATGAGGGGTGAATGAATTGTTCTTTTCCAAATTTAGCAATGGCTGCTTGAATTCAGACAAGAGCAGCTGAGGCTAACCTTAAAAGACCATCATATTTCTCTCATTTTCCATGTGTTTAAATGATTTCTTTCTTCAATATGTAATGTTAATTTTATTTTGATAATACATAAAAACAAAGGAAAAAGTACTCTTGTATTAAACACTTTTCTCTTTATCAACCTCGTCTGAGCAGATGCTCTTCATCGGGCAACTTAAAGAAAAGGTTCAACAGTATCCTAAACTAAATTAAGCTGTACTGGCAGTTATTTTAGCTTCTCTACTTTCTTTCTGGGCCGCATATTAAGTCTTTGATCATCACAGGGCTAAAAAATTTTTTTAGATGCAATATACTTTAACTTTGATATGGGTTGACCAAAAGTAAGATGTAGGCTCACTTGAAAGACAGCAAGTCATTGTTCTAGACAGCTCCTCCCTTCATTATATCTCTGCTGCTCGCCTTAACTAGACGCACTAAGAAGACGGGTTAACCAGCTCTCATTAAATTCTGATCTATAAACGTCAGTGAGCAGAGGACCAGCTGGCAGCCAAAACAGTGGCAGAACAAGTATGTTGAGCACTGCAAGACAATTTACAGATATCTCTCCTAGTTTTAGTTTAAAAGGGGATATTTTCAAAGTCATCCGTTTTGATTTACTTGCATAACAACCCTCTCCTGCTTTATTTTTTTAAAGACTTTCAAAACCTCCCTTTTGCAATCGTTTTGATGTGTTGTTTCTCCAGTTCAGAAAAGAAAAAAAATTCAACAACTTTTTGATCTCTCAGCTTATTTTTATTTTACATTTTCTGTGCCTCAGAAGGCTGCAGCTTTGTTTTTGCTTTGCTCTTACCTGCAAATAAAATCACAAAGTATACATTTCAATTAATATGGATAATAAAAATCAGAGAATAACATATTAAGATTATATATACGTTGTCTGGTTTGATTTATAGTTACCTCACTATTGTTGTTAACCGTGTTGAGTACAAAGGCCTTAAAAAGGTTGTTGTTATGGAGACTTAGTGACCACAAAATCATCTTTGCTGCAGATTCAAAAATAGACCTTTGGAGATTATTTTTTTTAACTTCCCTTACCATCATTCTCACTTTGCGTGGTGACAAGATAAACTAGTCTTTATGCAGCCTTGTTCGTTGTTTAAAGCTTTTTAATTGCTGCTCTGGCTTTAGATATGAGCCCGTTTAAGGGAGCAGCCATTTCTTTTTTTTTTTTTTTGCCATCTGTAGATGTATGAAGATATATTTAGACAGATCTTGCTTGACTGGCATGTTCTCTCGTCTCCCCACTTCAAAATCCTCTCAAAGCTGTGGTTATACCTCTTTCTTGTGCAGCTTTTTTATATACAACTTTTTCCCCATCCACTCAACTTTCCACTAATATGCTTGGAACCAGCACTCTTTGAACAGCCAGCTTCTTTAGTAATGAACCTTTGTGGCTTACCCTCCCTGTGGACTGCCTGCTGGACACCTTTCAAGTCAGCAGTCTTCCCATTGAATGTGTAGTCTATATGATTTTGTATGAGGTAAACCTTTTAATTGAATTACTACAATAAATTAACTTCTCAATGACATTTGGATTCACTGAGAGGCACCTGTTCTACTGTATATTGTTCCTTATCTTCTTTGACAACTTGTTTGTCTTACCAATGTGATGAAGAGGCTGGAATGGTAAAAACTGAATATGTTTAAAGGTGTACTTTATAAACTGTGGGAGCCAGAGTCCGGTCTAATTTTGTAGGGAAACAAATATCTGACTTAAAGACAAGCAAATGATGATTTAAGTTTTATTTTTCTAGGTGGTTAACATTCTTCATTTTCATATAAAAATGGAAGAAAACTTGCAGGAGATTATTTCCCCCATGGTATATGATCAAGCCATTTTTGACATGCAAGTTTAATCAAAATCTAAATTACAGCTTTATAAAAGTGATATACAAATATATTCACCCAATATCAACCGCCAGCTGCAAAGCAATAAACTTAATCGCAGAAAAAAAAAAGCGTGATTAATTTTCACTGAGTACTTCCCTGCATTAGAGCTGTAAAGACAATCAGAATGAATGATTTCAACGCTCGGGAGAGCCAACCTAGAGAAACCCAATATCATAAATCTCTGCAAGCTAAATGGTGCATGGAGAAGTCCATAAATGCAAGAACTATGGCTATCTTACCAGCAGGATCATCTGCACGGTTTACGCTTTCAAGCTGGGGGAGTGTGACAGATTCCTCTGTATGTATATTATATCCTGGGGGAGGAGGAGGGACCGTGTATATCCGGCGACATGGAGTGGCTGCATTTTGTGGCTTCCCTGCATTTCCTGATAGAAAAGTAGTAAATAAAAAAATTAAATGCAATATAAAAACAGTGCAAGGATGAGACAAGAACTGTGTGTTTTTACAGTGCTAATGTAAGCTTACTAAATGCACAATCTTCTACACATGTTCTTCTTTTCACAGGAGTTGTGTCCTGGTTCTCTTCTATGGCTGATAGGTTTTGTTCCTTTCCCAGAGTGGTACATGCAGGATAGAGCTTCTGGAGAACTTTTGATTTAAAAACTGTAGACACAACACCCAAAACAAGGTCAACAACATCTCTTGAACATTTACCTTTCTTTCTGAATCAAATCTAGTCATCCCTTTGACACAAAGAATTTTCTTTTACATGCATTCATGTTTCTTGGAATTAGCTGCTGCGTCATTTGACTCTAAAGAACCCAGTGTAACTAAACAAAATGAAGGAAAATTGAAACTTGTATAGAGTGCTTTGCAAAAATATTCAAATACATTGAACGTGTTCATTTTATTACGCGTTACAGCCACAGAATTAAATGCATTTTAGGAGATCACGACTAACACAAATATTTAGCATAACTGTTTAAAAAACAATATACGCTTTTCAGAATTTTATTTGTAAAAGATTTTGTAAACCAGTTATCTATTACCATCCACTACACCAGTATGATGCTCTTTTAAATACAATTCAACAGAATGTGAAAAACTCAAGGCGTAATACTATTTGCAAAACACTGCATCATTTCCACTTTGTCATGTGACACACTAAAACAATAACAAATGTGTGTGAGCCTCTACGAAAACGTTTATGATAACTATAAAACTTAAATAAGCTATTCATTAAAAAAAAGCCTTTAAAATGCATTTGGCTACGGGAGAAAAATAGGATGGAGGGGGAAAGAATGAGTGTAACACGTGCATTTGTTTACTACATGGCTAGTTAGCAACTTAGCATGAGAATAAAACGGCTATCTGCAAAAGCGTTTTTTGGACAAATGAAACTATTGTAAAAGACACAACAGTTATCAGCTCACCTTGTTTTCTGTGTGCCATTTAAACATTTCCAACCGACTGGAAGCGAGAAGACGCAAATGTCAGCAGACGGCTAAGCAGTTTAGCAAGCTAGCTGCGCTACTAACATTCGCTAGCTTCACCCAGCGCCACAGTCTTTATCTGGGAACTTACAAAAATATATTTACACGCTAGAACGGATCTACAATCACCCAACTGTTGTTTCAACTAAGCATTAACCAGACAAACGTTTGAAAGTCGCCACTTCATCGCCAGCACCCACCGCTCACCCATTTGAATGTGGAAACCTCGAGCTCTCTATACGGAGCCAAACTCCGTTCACTTTCGTACCAATTTTGAGTAAATTTACTTTTCAACATAGATAACGACGTTATTATCAGACGTCTAACACAGTATGGACCACTCAAATCCACTCGGCATAAGATTAATGCTTTTTTGATGTAATGCAATAAGGTAGAAGAAGTTGATTTAACAATATATTTGCTTTATGTCAACAATTACGGGAATAATCGTTTACATAAAATAGGTAAGAAACTAATGAAACCTAATTATATAAAGGACGAATTAATCTTGAGACCAATACTTTTAAAATTACCTTCCAAGTATTTTTTCTAGTGTTACCATAGCCAAAACAATCCATGCCAGTTTAATTTCACGATTTATTTAAATTGAAAACTTTCTTCTCCTAGAAAGTAATAAATCAGACTAGAGCTCCCCGTGTGTTTGACTCCTGTAACAACAGCGACTAGGGGCGTACGCACACCACGCCTCGCTGTAGGACGGGATGGACGCGAGATGAGAATACTAAGCAGGTACCTCATGGCTCAGTGTCAGCACGGGGCTGAGTTTAGATTTGCGCACCCATCAAACTTGGCTTGGGACCTCAGCATGTGAGCGCACTTTTGCAGGAGGAGGATCCGCCCAGGATGTCAGCTCTGAAAAAGGTAAATTCCCCCCTCCCACTCTCTGTTTCTCAACCCTCTAATATTGCAGCACATTTAATAAGGTTACAGTAAATACTAAGATTTACAGCATGTATCGCAGACAAATGGGATGGGTGTGTATTTAATCAAGCTGCAGGGCTTCTGGCTATCGTGCAGAAGATTTGAATGAGGTATCAGCTATATGGTGTACACTTATTATAAACAATGTGTTTTGTTTTCTTCATTGTTTTGCATGCACTTAACATCTGCTTACAACTACTCTTTAAGGTTGTTTAAGGAGTGTTTTTTTATATCAAAGGAATTCCTGTAGTCTTAGATTAACTTCTAGAATATATTATATTTCATATTTAACCCACCTAAAACATCCTTTTAGTGCAACGTCACGTAATACCGTAAGTGCTGTGCTGAGTGTAGTTTTTGTGGGGAGATGAGCTTCACTGACCGTCTGACAGAGCACCGTGACCAGTGCTGGCAGTTGTGAATGAAAGTGGTGCTCCTTCCAGCTTAACAGATACAAAACTACAGAAATTCGAGGTAATTTGTTACATAACACGTTGCAGGCAAGACTTTCAAGAGCATATGCACCATTTGCTATGAGATCTGTTGTGAACTCATAAAACTGGTGTGGGAAACAGTTGCTGTTAGGGAACTCTTAAAAAAATAAGATTTTGTCGCCGGTATCAGCTATAAAGCAGTGACGAATGGTGTTATTAAATTTTCAGAGCCGTTGTAAGTGCTGATGTCTGAGCTCCAGCTGATTCCCATGATTGAGTGACACAAGAAGGAAGTTGGATAGATTGCCTGCTTCAGTGCCGTGTTGCCAAATCCAGAGCAAATGCACGGTACTGTATACGCACTGTGAGTGACAAAGTGCTTGCTGGCAGCACTCACATAGTCAGACATCATAATCACAGAGGCACTAAAAATAGAGCGCTATATTCATTGCAACTCTTCAGAAGTTGCTGCTTCTCCACCTAAGTGGCTCCGAGCTTTAGCTTACTCCATGATGTTGTTGTCAACATGGAGAACACATGAATGTATGTTTTACTAAGAGTTTGAACAAAATGTTAAATGTCATTATGTAGATGGCGACAAGCACTAAAGTACTCGTGGTTGTGGCAGTGAAAAATTATCATTAGTTATTAGCAGCAATTATCCAGAATCAAATGAGCAGAATCATGATGTTTGTCTGTGTACACCCTGCTAGGCTGCTCAGTTTGTAATGTATGCATTTACTGTGTAATCAACAATAAAATAACTTGCAAAAGTTTTCATACTAAATGAACTTTTCAAACTTAGTTACATTACAATTACATGTTTCAATTTTTTTTGAGATAACATGTAACTGATCAACACACTGTCTTTACTTTCATACCCCTAAATGAAATCCAGCGCAACCAATTACTTTAAACATGTAGCATTCAGAGGTGACCTAATTAGTAAATAAAGTACACCTATTTAAAAGTGTTGTCCTCTTTAACAAACCTCTGAGGTTTGTTAAAGTACATTGAAGAACAACTAGGCACATGAAGACCAAGAAACACCCCAGACAAGTCAGGCATAAAGTTGTGATAACTTTGGAGGAGCTGCAGAAATTCATAGCTCAGGCAAGGCAACAATAGTTTGAGAATTCCACAAATCTAGGCTTTACGGGAAAGTGGGCTCAGGAATACCAAGAAAGGGAAAAAGACAAGTTGCAGTTTGTCTCAAGCCATAGAGAGGACACAGCAAACATGTGGAAGAAGGCACTCGGGTAAGATGAGAGCGAGATTTAACTTTTGGGTATACATCCAAAATGATTTATGTGAAAAGAAACTAACACTGTAAATCACCCTGAACAAGCCTTACCCATGTGCAAACAATGTGGTGGAGAGGCTTTCCTTCAAGGACAGTAAAGCTGGTTAGAGTTAATGGAAGTAAATAGATGAAGCTAAATACATTAAAATACAGGGAGCACACCTGTTAGAGATGGCAAAAGACTTGAGACTGGGGTGGAGTTCAGGTTCCAATGGAAACAAAACACTAAAGATAGTAGCTAAAGCTCTGATGGACTGGTTTAGAGCATGCCATATTCCTGAGTTACAATGGACCAATGAAAGATTAAATTGAGAATCTGAGGCAAGACTTGAAAGTTGCTGTTCTTAGCAATTGCAAGAAAAAAGTAGAATTCCTCCCGAGGTTTGTAAAGCTGGTGGAGACATACCCCGAAAAGCTTGCAGATATATTTGCAGTGAAAGACGGTTTTATAAAATGATGAACAAGAAGGGGTAAATAGAAATGCAAAAAAGTAAAAATCATGTATAATTTTCTTGCTTTTTTAAACTATGCACTACATTGTTTTTGCCTTTTACACCCACCCCCAATAGAAATTTGTGGATGTAAGATTAAATGTGAAAATGTTCAAAGGATACGAATAACTAAATGAACTTGGACAGGTGCCACTCACTACTGCACAATCCTTGGGTGACAAAAAAAATCTCGTCACATGTGATTTTCCTCTGCTTACCCAGGCAACTACTCGTACTTTCACTAAAAGGTAGATGATTCATACGAAGGATTTTTTTTTTTAACTCATAATTCTGCTCCTCTAAAAAGAAGACAGCCTAATTAAAAGATACCACTTGGAGTGAACAGATAAAAGACTGAAACACCTAAGATTGCCTTTTTTCAGTTGATTTCCAAGGCTGTAAAAGCTTCCGCAGACGTACGCGCTCACCCAAACAAAAGAGCTTGCCTGGACTCTGCCTACTTGGAAGTGGCGAGATGAAGCTCTTTTAATCCATTTGAGGATGCACAGCATACTGGAAACTTTAATTACAGTGCATCGCAAAAGTATGAATGCTACTTTATCATTTTACAGTTTTCAAATCACAACCACGAACCTCAGTGAACTTCATTGTGATTTTATGTGGGAGACCAACCCAAAGTAGTACATCATTGTAAAATGAAAGGAAACGGAAACACACTTTTCAAAATTCTTTTTAAATGAAAAGTTTGTGCTATGAACCCAAAGTAAAAAGATGTTAACACATTTCAGATATTTATTCATAACAGGTAATGAATGTTTTTCTGATATTGTTGCCCATTGTTTGCATAATAGCTCAAGCTCAGACAGGTTGGATCAATGCAAACTAAAATGTACTTGATTGTGTTTATATGTGAGAAACCAACGAATAGTTATTATACCTAATTCTGAAATGGAAGAAAAATGAAACATGTTTTTTTTTATTCTTTGCAAATTAAAAATCTGAATTTGCATTTACATTTAGAACCACTTTACTGTGCAATAACACATGCCACCAGCTTTGCACATTTAGTGTAGGGTTGGTCTATCTAATAAATTCCCAATAAACATCTTGCAGTTTGTGGTTTTAATCTGACAAAATATAAAAAACTGAAAGGTTATGGTTACTTTTGTAAGGCACTCTCTAAGACGTGGTGATAGCATGTTTTCTTTTATATTGCCTTCTTATGTACACCAGACACTCTTTTTTTCTCCATTTGTCTGCTTGTCCATTCTTTTCTTTTTATCCATCTCTTCATTCACTGAAATGTGTCTCTGCACATCTGTTGTAGTTTGGCTTCAGTAGAGTGAGCAGGGGACTAATGAGGCTTGTGCTTCATGGATCTAATGATAAATGAGAGCCAAGTGTGTGTGTATGTAAAGCAATCTTTGTATGCATGTGTGTTTTGCTCACATAAATATATAGACTTTGTGCTAAGAGTGGCCACCGACCTTCCATGTAGGCAGGACTCAGTGTTCTGCCACAGTTGCACTGTTAGTGCCGTATTGCCCACATACAGTGGCTTGCAAAAGTATTCGGCCCCCTTGAACTTTTCCACATTTTGTCACATTACAGCCACAAACATGAATCAATTTTATTGGAATTCCACGTGAAAGACCAAATACAAAGTGGTGTACACGTGAGAAGTGGAACGAAAATCATACATGATTCCAAACATTTTTTACAAATAAATAACTGAAAAGTGGGGTGTGCGTAATTATTCAGCCCCCTGAGTCAATACTTTGTAGAATCACCTTTTGCTGCAATTCCAGCTGTCAGTCTTTTAGGGTATGTCTCTACCAGCTTTGCAGATCTAGAGACTGAAATTCTTGCCCATTCTTCTTTGCAAAACAGCTCCAGCTCAGTCAGATTAGATGGACAGCGTTTGTGAACAGCAGTTTTCGATCTTGCCACAGATTCTCGATTGGATTTAGATCTGGACTTTGACTGGGCCATTCTAACACATGGATATGTTTTGTTTTAAACCATTCCATTGTTACCCTGGCTTTATGTTTAGGGTCGTTGTCCTGCTGGAAGGTGAACCTCCGCCCCAGTCTCAAGTCTTTTGCAGACTCCAAGAGGTTTTCTTCTAAGATTGCCCTGTATTTGGCTCCATCCATCTTCCCATCAACTCTGACCAGCTTCCCTGTCCCTGCTGAAGAGAAGCACCCCCAGAGCATGATGCTGCCACCACCATATTTGACAGTGGGGATGGTGTGTTCAGAGTGATGTTCAGTGTTAGTTTTCCGCCACACATAGCGTTTTGCATTTTGGCTAAAAAGTTCCATTTTGGTCTCATCTGACCAGAGCACCTTCTTCCACATGTTTGCTGTGTCCCCCACATGGCTTGTGGCAAACTGCAAACGGGACTTCTTATGGTTTTCTTTTAACAATGGCTTTCTTCTTGCCACTCTACCATAAAGGCCAACTTTGTGCAGTGCACCACTAATAGTTGTCCTATGGACAGATTCCCCCACCTGAGTTGTAGATCTCTGCAGCTCGTCCAGAGTCACCATGGGCCTCTTGGCTGCATTTCTGATCAGCGCTCTCCTTGTTCGGCCTGTGAGTTTAGGTGGACGGCCTTGTCTTGGTAGGTTTACAGTTGTGCCATACTCCTTCCATTTCTGAATGATCGCTTGAACAATGCTCCGTGGGATGTTCAAGGCTTGGGAAATCTTTTTGTAGCCTAAGCCTGCTTTAAATTTCTCAATAACTTTATCCCTGACCTGTCTGGTGTGTGCTTTGGACTTCATGTTGTTGTTGCTCCCAACATTCTCTTAGACAACCTCTGAGGCCGTCACAGGGCAGCTGTATTTGTACTGACATTAGATTACACACAGGTGCACTCTATTTAGTCATTAGCACTCATCAGGCAATGTCTATGGGCAACTGACTGCACTCAGACCAAAGGGGGCTGAATAATTACGCACACCCCACTTTTCAGTTATTTATTTGTAAAAATAATTTGGAATCATGTATGATTTTCGTTCTACTTCTCACGTGTACACCACTTTGTATTGGTCTTTCACGTGGAATTCCAATAAAATTGATTCATGTTTGTGGCTGTAATGTGACAAAATGTGGAACAGTTCAAGGGGGCCGAATATTTTTGCAAGCCACTGTATGTCCCAGTTCAATGTGACTGCAGGATTTATTAAACCAAGCCCATTTTTTTTACAAAGCACTTTTTATAAATCATGAAACAAAGTGCTGAACATAAAAATAAATTACAAGTATTAGAATATATCAGAAATAAAATAGAGCAAAATACAGGTGAAAGGATAAGTGAGAATAAATGATTTAAAAATGAAATTAACGTAAAATTAACATCTCATATCAAAAGTTTGGAGTAAGACAACTGGGTATTGAAAAGGCTCTTTATTTCCAGACTTTATTTGTTAGCTTTTCCAAAAGAATCAGACCAGACATTATTGAAGAAAGCTTGAAGCTTGTGTTTTAAATTATAAGCTCATAAGAAGTACCTGTCTGCAGTCTTCAGTTGTAAGGAAACACTTGCGGTTGTATGTAAAAACTCTTAAAAATCCTCAGGATTCTGAAAAAGGAAATGTGTAGCAGCCCTGAGAAACGTTTATACAAATAGTTAAAAATACGCTTCTAGCAAAATCATGCACAGCTGAAGTCCAGTAATATGTTATGTCTCGGAACACTTCATTATAATGCTTGCAATGTATGTTGAAAGCACCAGTTGTGATATGCACAAATTGACAAAGCACACGGCAGCACTTTCAGTGTAGTTTCATTTAAGAGAAGGATCACATGAATTTGGCCTACAAAATGTCGTTGGAAAAATCTGCAACAGTTGAAAACCCTCCACAGCTCGTATCCAGTGCTGTGAAGAGACTTAAAATCAGACTAGAAAAAGCCCACGAGGACATAAGTTTCATCTAGCTCAAGTCCTACATGTAGTCTTTACCCCATTTTGTTGCATATTAATGTCCATCTTATTTAGTCCAGATTTTAAAAAAATCCTAATGATTGGAGCAGCTTTCCTTTGATAGTTTGCACAATGCAGATATAAGTGACCATGTGTCTCATCAGCTGCAAGCCTTTTAAACCTTCTGAAAAAAAAAGCAAATCATCTTTTGCTCTGCTTTGAATAGTGATCTTTTTCTTTCATCACTGCTAGGATCCTCTTGTTGAAAACATATGTCCTACAAAATATGATCTGAAGCTGAAGCAGATCACATTAATGACAAGCTACCAAAAAGGCTGGATTTTTGATAAGGACAAGTGGCAAAACTGATTTAGCTCCATTGAGTTGTCTGCTCCTTTAATTACCTTAATGTGGACAGTTAAATACTCTATATCTTCTTGGGAACATAAAATAGGCAAGTCAATTCTTGAGGCATTAAAAAAGGTCTTGAATACAGTATGTTTTTACTGAGGTTTTTATCTTTCACATTGTGATCTCAAAAACTCAGTGATGAGAAAGGAAACACTACCCTCATCTTATCTTTAAGAAAAGGTTTTAAGTATAAGGTATGTTCCTGTAAAAAAAAACAAAATCAAAACTTCCAGATTCAATGGTAAGTGCTTCAAAAAGGAACTAATTGAACTAGATCTATATACATACATCGGGGGGCAAAAAAGTATTTGGTAGCCAATGATTGTGCAAGTTGCTCCACTTAAAAAGACAAGAGAGGTCTGTAATTTTCATCACAGGTACACTTCAACTGTGAGAGACAGAATGTAAAAGAAAAATCCAGAAGATTACACTGTGTGATTTTTTAAAAAGAATTTATTTTTAAAATGGTACAGAAAATAGATATTTAGCACCTAGAAACAAGCAAGAATTCTGACCCTCTCAGACATAATACTTCTTCCTTAAGAAGCTCTTCTATACTCCACCCATTACCTGTAATAATGGCATCTGTTTGAACTTTTTATCTGTATAAAAGACGTCTGTCTACACCTTCAAACAGTCAGACTCCAACCTCCACCATGGCCAAGACCAGAGAGCTGTCCAAGGACACCAGGGACAAGATTGTACACCTGCACAAGACTGGGATGAGTAAATCTGCAATAGGCAAGCAGCTTGGTGAGAAGAGATCAACTGTTGGAGCAATTATGTGAAAATGGAATAAATACAAGATCACTGACAATCTCCCTTGTCTGGGGCTCTGTGCCCACTCACTGTGTTGGGTGCATGATGCATGATCTTGAGAACGGTGAGGAAACAGCCCAGAACTACACGGGGGAACTGGTCAATGACATGAAGAGAGCTGGGACCACAGTAACAAAGGTTACTATTACTAACACACTACGTCGTCATGGATTAAAATCCTGCAGTCTCCCTGTTTAAGCCAGCACATGTCCAGGCCCATCTAAAGTTCCCAGAGACCATCTGGATGATCCAGAGGAGGATTGGGAGAGTATCATGTGGTCAGATTAAACCAAAATAGAACTATTTGGTATAAGCGCCATGTGTTTGGAGAGGGAAGAATGCCGAGTTTTATCCAAAGAACACCATACCCACTGTGAAGCACAGGTATGGTGTATATGTATATGTGTGTGTATATATATATATATATATATATATATATATGTATATGTTGTGGCACAACAGATATGTCGTGGCTATGAATAATAAAGAAAAACTCCTAGTTCGGTCTCAGTTATATTAATGATTACCTGCCTGATAAGGCTGATGTAATTAAATAATAGATGAAGGAATAAGTTCTTGGCATTCTTTGAACAGCAAGTTACTACATCTATGTGGAATAATAACAATGACTTTCCTCAACACAAGAGTTTGTCAACAAAAATAAATTAACTTTCCAATCAAAATACTTTAATCAACACTCACTAAGCTACTAACACACAACTAAACTACTAAGTAAAAGAATATGAATAATAAAACTAACGCCAAAAGTAAAACAGTAAAATGGACAAATATGAAAAAAAATAGAAACAATAACCAATAAATTGATAAACTGAAGTGCATTGTGTGATTAGTTCTTACGACTGGAGGTCTGTGTTTGGTCCAGTAATCACAGCGGTGGCCCAACATATGTATCAGGAGCAGTTGGTCTTTTTCATTCTGTGTGTTACATTATTTTTGGATGGAGTCTATTTCTGCTTTTCCATTTCCAGTTTTTAAAATCCCAAATTTCTGCCTTATTGAGAGGCAGGCAGTTCATGCAGAGTCATCTCTTTGTGTTCCATGTATTTGAAATGTAGAAATAATGCATCTGTGTTCCACTTGTGGCTTCGGCAATCATCCATGTTTCTTCACACGTCTTTATACTTTGAACCGATCTTGCTGCTGTCCGTGGAGACCTTAAGGGGCTTACACTATTACTTTGTAGGTAAATTACAGTGCAGTGTAATAGGATTTGCTGAATTTTGTTACACTAAAGTGTTTAATATAATCAAACTAGCTTTAATATCAGACAAAGTTAGCTTAAATAAATACTAAGGAGTTTTCAAATGATAATGTCATTAGTTACGCGGAAAAAAGCTAACCTAACCCTATGCATAACAGCAATCACCTCTTTTGTTAAATAATGAATTACATAACTATGTTCACAAAATGTTGCAGTAAAACTAGGATATTGAAAGTCACAGAGCAGTCGCCCTCTACAACTCTGGAAATCTACTAATGCAGTAAAGTCCACCAGGTTACGACTGGAAAGATGTACAAATAGAGCCCAACAAACTCATATCCCATCATATCCCCTTCAACCATTTCTATAACAAATTATAACACACTTATAACTTTTTTCGCACCTCAATATATGAAATTGCACCATACTAAAATATTTCCATGTCTTCCTACCAACTTAACTTATTTAAGAAGAAAATTTCTAATTTAACTGTCAGACAAGCTAAAAATGTACATTTCATTTTTAAAAGCTACTTACAAGTCGTGCTTCCTCTGACTTCATTTTTTAACTCCTGATATTGAAAATAACCAACTAAGATTTCTTCTCTCTCCCTAATATACTCCTTTATAGCATCTTACAACATTACAATTGAAAGTCAAATCTATCTCAGTGCCTAGTACCTACTTTCTGTCTAAGTTATTATTATGAGCCCCAGGTATAAAGGTTATGGCTTTAAGCAGTACTTAGGTTTAGTATTCTTATTTAACATAAGAAAGAATTGCTTCGTGTTAAACTAAAAGATATTCACTTGTTGAAAATCTAAAATAATGAGCTGAGCTGAAGTGCATAGTTGTACATTACACAAAGCATTTTTTTAAATCTGTTAGAAAATTATAAAACCTTTTAATCTATTTGTGAAAACACAAAAAGAGAACATTTGCAATACTTTTTTAGCATCAGTACCACCTCAGGCCCTGGTTTGGGAGTTCTTGCACCTCCATCATCAGGGCAGAACGTTTTTCATGTGTAATATCTGAGAACTATTATGCTGCAGAAGGAGGAAAATATGGAGGACTTTCCAATAGTGCTGCTGTAGAGTTTACTGTGTCAGTAGCAGACTGACATGCGGGCATGCGCAAGGAGGGGCGAGGGTGCTTGGGTATATGCCCCTTTCCTCCATGATGCCCCAAGTGCCCTTTTTTTATTTTTTTGGGGAGGTTTTTTAAGTGTGTGTGTGCGTGTGGAGGCCTGCCTATGCCCCTTTACAGTTACGTTTAACTATTAATAACATTTAGATTAATAAAATGTTTTGGCTGGCATCAGTCACTGATCCTTAATGTGCCTCTGCTTTGCTTTATGAGTGAGACTGCAGTAAGGCCAGTAAGTAGATACAATATTCTACTAGATTACTGTTGTCTGGTAGCAAATGACTAAGTGAAATCAGCATAATCTGTGTGCACCGTGCGACTGCACCAAATAACATTACCTGTTCTTTTACTAACAAGCACGACTGCTGACATTTGTTTTGAGCCCATGGTAGTGGGGTAGAGGGGGGGGGGGACTCAGCCCCTCTGAGCTATGTTGATCTTTAAAGGTCTCATTCACTCGTTTTTATTTCTTTCTATAAATTTGCTGTGGTCTCTAGCTTAAAGGTACAGTGTGTAAAAAAAATGACTATTTAGCGCTACGCAGTTTAGAGTACGTATTACAGCAACAGTAGCCCACATCAAAAAGGCAATATGACAGCCAGCTTTCAATCCAGCGATCAAGTCTGTTCTTTTAATCTGTATTCTTTTCTAAATTTTATCTAATTATGTGCTGAGTAATTATAATAATTTATGTTAGCTACGTTGATGTTAATTATGTTTGCTGTATTTCATGGCTAACAACAACTAGCAAATTTGTAACTATAATGTTTTGTTTATGTTATTTTATATAGTTGAGGCTATTTATTCAATTATTTGTCATTTTGGATATATTCAAGGTAGTGGAGTCTGTAGTATACCGATCGAACTTGTGGCGGATGTAAACACTTGTTATAATCTGATTCATTTTTTCTGGGCCCATGTACACAGTCAAATTTTAATCCGAACTATGATCCGAATAAAGATATTTTGCACATGTAAACGCAGCCACTGACATCACACTACATGATTGTCTGGACGTTAGCACGTTGACTTAGTGTGCAGTTCTTTTTTTTTGGGAAGAACTTTATTAAACAAATAGCAAGTATACAACACACAAACAAATGAAGTATACAGAATAATTAAACAGATACAAGCAGCCAGGGGAGTTATATAAATAGTGTACATGCAAATATTTACATATATGAAGTATTTCTAGAGCCTTTTCTTGATATTCTGATATTGATTTTAGGTAGGCCTATAGTTAAACATTTATCATCTTTTTTGGGTATTCTAAAAAAACACAATGAAACATGTTTCCATCATAAGAGAAATATGCATAAGGTTAATAACAACTTCCTAAACTCCTTCCAAAGCCCATTTATGAAAGAACAGTATCAGAAAAGATGTGTGATGTTTTCTTGATGATCCCCACAGGAGCTGTTATTAACATTTATGTTGTAAGATGTTCTAGAATCTTGCTCTGTGTGGCCCTCTTTAACTTTGAGCACTTGCCCCTCTAAAAATCTATCCACGGCACTGCTGGCATGAATGGCAGAGCATTGAAAGGCACCGGCTGCATGTTCGCCAGCTTGTGTGTCATGTCAGGTACAATAAATGCTAGAGTGAGTGTAGATCTTTTCATCGGCTCAATATCTACAGTGAGTACATTGCAATCTTTAAGAAGCAGCGTGTCCAGGTAGACAGGAATAGCTTTGAAATGTACTGAAGTGATTCCACTTCCTGTTCATGGTCTAAAATCTCCATCAGCACTCTACTCCTCAACACCAGGCAGCAAGCTATCCTATTATACATGTCCCACTTGTGGTAATTGCCTGCACACTGCAGATGCAGTGTGGAAATTAGTAGTGAGTCACTATCCTTGTGTTTGTACTTTGTCAGTGTAACCTAGCCCCCATGTTTACTGGTGCTCATGACGGTGGTGACAGTTGATGGTGATTATGGCTTTTTTGTGTCACACTAAATAAATTAAACATTTAAAATTAATAGGTACACACATTTTTGGAAGATTTTTTTTCAAACTGTATTTTTATAAACATAAGTTGTAGAACTGCAGTTATGAACCCTGTTTTCACCCTCACTCTCCAGTCCTATAAGGAAGCCTCTATTGAAAACTATTCACACCCACCCGTCTTCAAGACTAATGGGAAGTCAGAAAATAATCACAATAATGTCTGGGCCCATTCTCTTAGAGTTTATGTCTGCATAAAAAGTTTCCTCATAGCATCAAACGGACTGTGACCCAGATTGGCTTGTTTGGTTGATTTCATTTCATGGTCGTACCTTCAGATGCTTCTTTTTTCAGAGACTTTCTCAAACAGTGTTTTAATGTTTCAAAACTAATTTTTCAAACAGTTCGGTCCCTGCCATATTTATTGGACAACCCTTTTAAAAATTTACAAAAAACTTTAATATAAATTCATCTTCTACTACAATACCGCAATCTGGCAGATATTCTATTTAATCAGATCTTTATTTTAGCAACATTTACAATATCTAAAGATGTTTTAACCAACCCATGACTTCATATGTTTGTCCCATTTCTTTAAGCCACTCTTCAAAATGGGAAAGAGACATGAACCTCTCATTAGCATAGCACTGATGTTTGTTGATTTTGATAAGTCAGGAAATGGCTAAACTTGCTCAGATCTACAGGCAAAGATTTGTTTAACTCAATCAAACTTTTCTTTTCCCCTAAGGCCAGCTAGTTTTGATGCCCTCAGTCAGTACGTTTACATGCAGCAAGAGAAATTTGAATTATTGCCTTAGTCCGACTGAAATCAGACTTTTAAAATGCATGTATGCACCTTAGTCCGGCTGGAGTCGAAACGAACTGGAGTTTCAGAAGCTCGACTACTGCAGCTAGATAATGCGGTTAGAAATTCGAATTTCACTGCATGTATACTCTCGCCTTGAGAAGCCGAGCTATCAGGAGCGGTGCCCTGCCCCTCCAGGAAATGACGAGCTCGGAAACCCCGTAATCAACAAAAAAAGCATGAGACTCTGTGTGGAGCTAGCGTGTAATACTATCAAACAGTACAGAATGTAACAAATGTTCAGCGCGGTAGCGCTGTCGTCATCCATTTTTTAAAACTATGTCGGCTTCTCTTCCACAAGTGTTTGTTTACCCTGAGCGTGTGACGTGAATCGGAAGAATCCCACACGAAGGGTTGCATGTCGCCACCTACCGTTGCGGTGGTCGGCACACTTCTTTCAATAATTCGATTTTCTGAGTAACATATAAACTGGGACTCGGCTCGCTGCAGGAGGGAAGTCTTTAGTCCGATTACTCCAAAAAGCTCGATTTAGCTGTGCATGTAAACGTAATGAGTATTTGTTGGCCATCTCCCCAACCCCAGCTTGCTCCCTCACAGCTGTTCCATATTCTGTTAATTAGACTTACCGGTTCCTCACTTAAACAATCAATCCTTCACAGCATTTGGGATCCCTGTTTACCCTATCTGCTTGCTGAATTGATCTGCTTTACACTGTTCTGGTCCTGTTGTTCCTGGTTTCCATGTGTTTCTGTCTTTGAGGACTTGTGGGGTCCAAAAACTGGTTTCATTATTAAATATCCAGATTCCACACTATCTTCTCCGTCTGCACCATTTGAGTCCTTGAAACTCACATGACTCACTTGACACATTGACATTTTAAGAAATACAAAAACAGCGAGCCAAGAAAAGCACTGTGTTCAGTGCGATCTGTGATTCCCTCCAAAGGCCTTAGAAACTTTACCAAGAAAACAAGTTATCATAAACTGTTTAACATACCAAAACATTTTAGATAAAAATCTGAAGGACATGGGTTGTCAAATAGCTCTTTGAGACGTTCTAAAAAACCTTAACCATCAATGTGTTGGCCCCCTGGATTTGTGTTCTCTCTTACCTTTTTTCTTTCAGGTTGTGATTGGCAGGTGTAGCTCCCAGCTGGTTATAATGAGAAATTAGGACTCCCTTTTAGGGAGGAGCAGGTCCAAAAAGCAGATGCCAGACGGTCATCTCTCTTGGAGTTTTCTGGATCCCGGTTCCTGTCGCTGCTCTTCCAGATTGCCCCTCCAAAGGCTCCCTGAGAGGGCACCCGTCGTCTTTAGGACTCTTGCTCTCCTTCCTGTCCACCCTTGAAACGAGCTCGCCCAAAGCTTGCTGCCTGGGGACAAGAAGAAAAAGGTTACCTGGCTGTCAACGTTCGTCACTCTCCTTCCTTGCCCATCTCAGACTCGGAAGAGCAACAAACCCCCCCAGGTCTGAGCTCCCCACCTGTGCCATGCAGCCCTGTGGTCCCTGCAGATCCTTGCCTGGGACTCCGTGTTGATATTCAACAAAAATAAACATTATTTGTTTCTTACGTTCCCTGTCAGTGTCGTTTCTGTGCCCGCTAAAGAGTCCAGTTTGCTGTATGACACAATGCCCATCTTTTATACTTGAAGTTTTATGTTGTGAAGCCTCTCTTTTAACTGATCCAGAAGATGTATTATGAGCTGTAAATAAATAGGTGTTGTTCTGTCTCCATATCAAATTAAACTGTTGGGGTAAAATTGGTTATTCAGATCAGCAGATGTTCAAATTTAGGTTTGCACAAATACCCACGGCATTTAACCCATTTCCATTTTTACATTTTCATTTGTCCCAGTTAAATATGTGCATACATGTCCATTATTGATGTGTATTTATAAATCTTTTTAAAACAAACAAATTTGCTTGTGTTCATATCTCCAGTCTTAAAGTGACAAAGAGATGTCTGAAAACTTTTTGAATGCAAAATTAAAAGCATTCTTTCCAACTCTAATCTTTTTAAAGCGTAAATGAGAGGCAAGTAACAGCGGTGTCTCTGACAGCTTGTTCTCCACACTTGTCCGATTTAAGTGTGCAGACCAGTCAGCACCATTAGTTATATCTGACTGCCATGGGTTTGTGTTTGATATTTACCTCATTTAAAGGTTTCTGATCTCCGTCTTTAACGATCAGCCTTTTTATAAAGGAGTGGATTACAGTATCTGTCCATTAATCCATCCTGTCTGCGTTTTTTGTTGTTGCAAGTTTCACATTTCAGCTTAACCAGATTAGATCTTTCTACATCTATCATCAATGCATTATTTTGCATGTTTGTCCTACTTAGATGTTTTACATCATCAAATAAGTAACTGCCCCTCATGTTCAGTCATAAACTGACTGTTACTAACTCTTTTTTTGTTGAATTTTATCAAGCCTAGTGTATGCTTCTTTTTCTGCGGAGGTGCGGAGACATGCAACTCCATCATCCGTCAATGCAAGGGCTCTCCAACAGGCACTCAACGACAGACACAGTAGAGCCCAATTTTTTAACTGTCTGTCGAACGCACGCCTGTGACTGGACAGCCCAACATCAGTCCAAGATCATTTCACCAGCACCATGCTCTATAGTCGAATTGTAGTCAATGCTGCTTATGGTCACTAGATGCTTTATATTGCAAAGCCAGTTTATCTAATATGGTCTTTTGGTGATTTTGATCACCACAAGGTTTAGAGAACAACAAATCCGCTGTGTTTGTTTGTTCACATGCGTTTTTAGAGTATTCAATGAGCTCCACTTTGAGTAAAAAGCTTTCCTGCTCAATCAAAACTTGCTCTCTGTCGGCCATTGCTCCTTGAGTGGATGTGAGTTTACAAGCTGAAGGAAATAAACTATCGTCGACCAGAGACGTCACTGCAATGGTAGGAAGGCGCGCCAGAAAAGGTCTACACCCCCTGCTGTCCAGGTGGAGAATTGCTTTGCAAAACTGACACCAACAAAGAAGTATAAAAAGAAAACGTCCCCATCAATACGTGTGCGTGTGAGTGCAAACTTGCTGATGGAGAAGCATAAACTTGGTTTTACTGATTATTGGTGATTACTGGAAAGTGCCCCCCCACAACCCTGCATTGAATAGGCAGTATAGATAATGGATGGATGCATGGTCTGGAAAGGATTAGAAAGTCTTAAGTCTTTGGGACTCCAGTAAAACAAAATAAGAGTCATTATCCACAAATAGAGAACAGAAAGAACAGTGGTGAACATTTCCTGTAGAGAATGGTCAATCAAAATGACTTCAAGAGCACATTAATGACTAATCCATGAAATAATGGAAAGCCATAAAAGAACCCAGAACATATAAAGCTTTTCAGACCTCACTTGCATCAGTTAAAGTCATTGTTTATCTTTAAAAGCATATTGATAAACTTCAAATCTTTTAGTAACTATTCTGTGGACAAGACAAAGGTAGAAATACTTGGAAGGTGTGCATCCTGTTACATCTGGCGTGAAACTTAAGCACTATTTTTGAAAAAGAAAGTCATGCCAATAATCAAACATGGTGATGGTGGTGTGGTGCTTTGCTGCTTTAAGGCCAGGATGACTTGCTGTACTTAATAAAATCATGAATTCTCTAGAAAAACTACAAGAAAGTCCTGAACTAGAATGTCCGACCGAGTTTGTAGCCTAAAGCTCAAGCATAATTGGTCTATGCAACATGACAATAATTATCAGTTTCTGATGTATGTATGAAAAAAAAAAACTACATTCGAAAATTTCTGTAGAAGGGAAAATATTTTTCACACCACTGCATATCAATATACTGATTCACTGAAGTTGTATGTAAATAAATTCTCATAATCAGCTATATCGCTCAATTTTTATAAATATTACATTAAATGTTATATAATAGAACAAATACTGAATACTATTCACACATAATAGTTTTCTTTAATTAAACTGATAAGTAGTTTTCAAAAATTCTGTTACAATTCAGAAAATAAGGCATTACATTATAATAAAAAAAACAACCATGTACTAATTCCTCCAAATTCCCCCTAATGGAAGGTGGTACATTGTCAGATCTTTTTGAGAAAGTCCTTGCTCTGCTAATGAAGCCCAAATGTTATTTTGTGCTCGATATCAACAAAGGAGTTTTATCTTTTTTGCTTTGGTTTCCGGACTCTTTCACGCTGTTATTGGGTTGTGTCTAAACACCATCTGCTTAGAGATTGCAGCCCCAAATCAGCTGGAAAAAACAAAAGAAGCAAAGAGAATATAATCATGGAAGGGGGTCTCTGCTGAGAAACACATCACCACACTGCTCTAAAAGAGACATGAAGAGAAACAGCTATTGCTATGAATCTAGAGTTTTGTTGTCGCTAGGAACAGTTTCATTCTCTTCTTTTCTTTATACTAATTCAAATCCACACATAAATACCACCAATAAAAGCTCTTATTAGTTTATGTTCTCTAATTATTGTGAACATCTAGCGGTTCAATTTTGGTCTCATCTGATAGTTTTGATAATTCATACATTAACCTCTGTTGCTCCCTATTAAATTTTTAAAATCCCATTGTGACTAAATATATAAAGTTTAAAAAAACTTGATTATATCCGATTTATCACCTTTAATCTCAGACTACACAAACATTTAGAGTATTTACCTCCAAACAAACAAGTGTCAGATTTTTATGATATACTTTTTTGTCTTCTTTTTCATCATAGTTTCTAAATTGCACTGAAATATATGTATTTTATAGCTTTTTCTACATAATATTAGATTAGGGTTGGTATAGGAAAATGTATGTGCTTAAGGCTTTTCTTTTGATAACTCTGAATTTCTTCATAAGATGGTCCATTTGAGTTAATTTTTGTTTTTAAATATATTTTCACTCTTTCTATCATATACTCTTCTCTCTTTAATTAAAATGAAGCCTTATCTGATGTTTTTCTAATTCAATCCCTGAGAGAAATAACATTTGTTTGACGGATGGCAGAGCCTGAGATAACCATTTAAGTGAATATGTAAATGAATGAATGAACAGGACAAAAAGTAAGTGCCTGTCTATATTACATTACTACAGTGGTTACAGACTGTGATGAAGTTGTCAGTCAGCTACAAGGACAAAGAGGCATTATTACCACAGGTAAAACCACGTCCATGTCTTTATTTAATTGTCTCATAATTTTTTCCTAGTAAAAATCTTAAACAATAGAATTAATATTCAGTGTCACAGAAAAGCTCAATGAAACACAAATAGAATAGAGTGCAAATTCAGTTTTAAATCTTAATTTTGCAGCTGAAATTTAACTTCAGATTGGTTAAAGATTTATTGAACACCTCACAGGATATGCTGTAAGCATGCATTATTGATCAGTGTGACCATCTCAGGCGTGTGGGTAGCGCAATTATGTTTGCATGCAGCTATAAATTTCTGGAATAACAAAACTGTTGGTGAATCAAAAGAAAGCTTGTGGTTTTACAACCTTGTTTTTCTCTACAATTTCAATGTTTTAGCTTTATAATTCAGTGGATTTTAGATTTTTATTTGTATTCACATGACATTTCACCCACCTTGGACTGAATGTGGACTGAATTTGAAATCTGAAGTCTATAAAGGTATTTTCCATGCACATACCCATGCTGGAACTATCATTTAGTGCTCCTCTGCTATGATCAGTGTGCATGAGAAAAGTCTTAGAGAGCTGTGGAGGCATCTGCTTTGATATAAATGGTGTCAGAATTGGGTGTCTGTTTCTGCTCTGTAAATGAGGATCTCAGCACGCGTCAGTGCGTCTCCTCAGAACTCCAACTTGTTTATGTGCTTTGAGTTTCTGTGATATTAATGTTTTTCCTTCTTTTCCCTCCTGTCACAACCCCCTTTTGTTCCCCCCCATCCCCATGTTGTTTCCTGGAAGGTGTTGCCAGGCATACTGCAGAAGCATTGCTGTATCTTACCCGACAAGAACACAGGTAAGGACTAAGCAGAGGGATCCCTCTCTGCTACATACACACAACGCTGGGATAAAAGCAGAGTCTCCCATGATTTTAATGAGTGGGTGGTCATGCTGAGGTATAGACAATGAGGAGGGGAATGAGATGGGGGGGGGGGGGGGGGGGAGTATTTGTCTATCTGTTTTTGTCTGTGTTGTATTCCTTTGCAAGCTCCTCCAGCCTGATGATATATCTATATCTCATACAGATTTTATCTTTCTTTTTTCTTGGCTCTCAGCTTTCTTTTTCTGTCCAAACAAAACTGATATCAGTTTATTGTTCTGATTTCTTCTTTAGTATTGTCATTATCTTTGGACTACTAACTGCCTCTAGCACAAATTACCAAATTTCAACTCGGTCTAAAAAACAGAATGGTTTTGAGAGATGCACCGATTACATTCACTCAGCCAGTGAATGCAATCGAACAACTTCCTGCTCAATCTGCCCTGACTGTTGACTAGCTGGTTAGATACTAAAAGAATCAGAGCTTTTTGAAATCGGTGAAAACATCTTAGGCCATCAGGCTGTGCTGACAAGAACACTCTTGCATGTAGATGCTATTACTGAGTGGAAAAGAGTCACAGTTGGCTATTATCAATAAGGTGTTTAAAAAATTACTAGAGGACGCGCAGAAATGTAAAATAGCTATTTAATTTAAATATTTTTTTTTCTGTGGCAGTGTGGCTAACTTAATGACATTGTAGCCATATATTGTACGTTTTCAGATCTCTCTCACAACTATTTTTCAAAAAGTGACTCAGAACAAGTCTTTCACTTGGTCAATTAAATGTAAAACCACATATTGTTCTTACTCTTCTCAAAAGCAGTGGTTTCTGTTCTCTCCCATCCTAAAGCTCTCACAAGGGATGAAGTTCTTACTCACCAGTCCCTCCCAGCTGCAGTTAGAGCCCCTCCCTAACTACTTGTCCACACTGTTACTGAATCATGCATTTCCAAAGCCTCCACTGGCTGATCCCTTACAGTCATAGTAGAATGTAAATATAAAAATTTCCTTCTGTAAAATAAATATTTCTGTTTTCTGTTTTTGTTCCATGCTAATGTAACATGGACCAGAGGGTTAAAAACAAAAGAAGACTTATGTGAACTAAACTGAAAACTGAGTTAATAATATTTTATGATTTTACCGTCTTACTCCCTACTGCATCCGTGCACACGGTCTATTATACAAATTAGGTTATTATATTTTTTGCAACTTTTTTTTTTTACTTCCAATGTGTCCTGCAGTTAACCAATCACAATTGTTGTCCATATACCTGTGGAAAGGAAAACTGATCCAAGAAACCACAGCCACAAACAAACTATACAGTTGGGCAAAAAAGCATTTGGTAGCCACTGATTTGTGCAAGTTGCCCCACTTAAAAAGTTGAGAGAGGTCTGTAATTTTCATCATAGGTACACTTCAACTGTGAGAGACAGAATGTAAAAGAAAAATCCCAAAAATCACATTGTAAGATTTTTAAAGAATTTATTTGTATAATGTTGCACAAAATGAGTATTAGCACCTCCAACCAAGCAACAATTCTGCACCCCACATACCTGTCCTTACACTGGCTCTCTGTAGCTCAGAGAACAGACTTCAAAAATACTTTTACTAGTTTATAAATCATTGAATGGATTAGCACCAAAGTATGTTGAAGATCTACTGTTACTATAGCAACCCACCAGAACACTCAGGTCCTCTAATTCCAATCTACTCGACATCCCTAGAATTAGAACCAAACATGGAGTAGCAGCTTTCAGTTTCAGTTTTTAAATTCACAACTAAAAGCTTATCTGTTTACAGCTGCGTTTGAGTAAGGCTTTAATGTATCATGTTTTGTGTGTGCTTCTTGCTTTATTGCTGTTTTTACTTGAAATGCTTTGTCTGTATTTTACTACTATTTTTATTTTAACCCTTTTACCCCTTTATTTTAACCCTTAAAATTGCCTTGCCTTGCCTTGTTACTTCTTTAATCTATCCTCTACTAGTTACCTGTAATAATGGCACCTGTTTGAACTTTTTATCTGTATAAAAGACGTCTGTCTACACCTTCAAACAGTCAGACTCCAACCTCCACTATGGCCAAGACCAGAGAGCTGACAAAGTACACCAGGGACAAGATTGTACACCTGCACAAGACTGGGACGAGCCAATCTGCAATAGGCAAGCAGCTTGGTGAGAAGAGATCAACTGTTGGAGCAATTATTTGAAAATGGAATAAATACAAGATCACTGTGCAAGAACTCACTGTGTGGGGTAAACATGATCTCGAGAACGGTGAGAAAACAGCCCAGAACTACACGGGGGAACTGGTCAGTTACATGAAGAGAGCTGGGACCTGCAGTCTCCCTCGCTTAAGCCAGCACATGTCCAGCCCGTCTAAAGTTTGCCAGAGGAGGATTGGAAGAATGTCATGTGGTCAGATGAGACCAAAATAGAACTCTTTTGTATAAACGCTATTCGTCGTGTGTGGAAGGGGAATATTGCTGATTTTTATCCCAAGAACACTATACCCACTGTGAAGCATGCTGGTGGAAACATGGTCTGGAGCTCCTTTTCTTCAAAGGGGACAGAATAACTGATCCGTATTAAGGAAAGGATGAATGGGGCCATGTATTGTGAAATTTTGTTCAAAAACCTCCTTCCATCAGTGAGAGCATTAAAGATGAAATGGGGCTGGCTCTTCCAGCATGACAATGATCCCAAACACACCGCCTGGGTAACGAAGGAATGGCTACGTAAAAAGCATTTCAAGGTTCTGGTGTGGCCTAGCCAGTCTCTAGCCCTTCAATCCAACAGAGAATCGGTGGAGAGAGTTGAAAGTCCATGTTGCCCTGCGACAGCTCCAAAACATCTCAGCTCTAGAGAAGCATGGAAGAATGGGCCAAAATACCATCTGCAGTGTGTGCAAACCTGGTGAAGACCTACAGGAAATGTTTGATCTCTGTCATTGCCAACAAGGGTTACTTTACAAAGGATTGAAGTGAAGTTTTTGTATTGGCCAAATACCTATTTTCTGCACCATTATACAAATAAATTCTTTAAAAATCATACGATGTGATTTCCTGGATATTTTTTTTTATTCTGTCTACCACAGTTGACGTGTACCTATGATGAAAATTACAGACCTCATCTTTTCAAAGTGGGAAAACTTGCACAAATAGGAGACTGCCAAATACATTTTTGCCCCACTGTATAAGAATAACAATAACGCTGAAAAGCACTTTTGTGACTTCTAGTGACAGCCATACAACTGTTTCCTTACTGAGGAGTCGGCAACAGTGGCCATACAGAGACATCAGCAGTCCCTTCAGGGTGCAAGAGAGAGCAGATAACAGAAAGTCTATACATATTATAGCAAAGTTGCTCCGTTTAATCTTTTTGATTTTTCTCAATCTGTCTGATATCAAATATGCTGGACTTAGAAATGTTGGCAGCTTTTTGGAAAGCTCTGAGTAAATGTAATGTTTTACATTCCCTTAAAAACACAAAAACATACAGTTTATTAATGCCAGCGGCTCACCACACTAGTTACTCTTATAACATGCCAAACTCTTAAATAATTTTGTCTTTCTTTTAAAACAATCATACAATGTTCACAGCACACAGTGGGAAATCACCCATGTTCCTAATAAAAATAATTAATAAGCTCTTATGGCGTAAAGACAAGAATATAATGTTTGAAGACCATTATAGCTCTTAAATGGAAATCAATTGGTTTTGGGTAAATTGGAATTAGCAGGTCAAAACTTTAAAGAAAATGCATATTTTAAATTTGCCACATAACTCTAGTCAGTGCATCTCCAGTTACTTTGGTTTACTTTGACTAATTTAATTGACAAAGGAAGGGAAACATTTAGAGGCGGTTGCTGTGACTTGTGATGATGATGGGCTTCTTCACACCATTGCAGGTATGAAGAGGTTGCTGATGAAATTGAAGAGCAGGGAAATATATTCAGGTACCTGACCGCAGTTCTCCTCCTAATGACTTATTTTGTAATTATTTATGGGGGCTTTTTTGGCAACTCAACTTCCCTAGCCCCTCAATTGCAATGAGACTGCATGCAAATGGGTTCAAACTCCATTCATCTCATTAACAAAGCTTCAGATGCTGCTCGGGGGGAATTATTTTTAAGCTCATGTCAATGTTGTTATGGTAATGGTACTCCTTTGATTATGACCTTGGTCTTCTGTTCAGCATTTTGTTCAGTTTTTAGTTGCTATAACGGCATGTTGTCCTGTTGTGACACAGAGAAATGCAAGAGACTGGAGCAGCAACCTTGAGTGTAATGAGGTACTTTAAAACTTGTTATCAGGCGCATGTGACAACTTTAAGCCATTTCACAGTACGACATAAACGTAAACGTCCCTACAGGTGAGATTAGCTGCCTTTAAGGTCAAAGTTACCTGTTACAGTGTAATCTGAAACAACAAAGTGCACCAGATTTGTATTTTTAAAGAATGCAAGATAAATAGTACTGGTTGTTACAGAATAGTCTTTGTTTTATGACTTTCAAAAGCAACCAAGTACAAAAAAAATTAAATGAATGTTTTTTTGTTTAGTTGCATTACTTGAGAACCCCAAAGATGCATTTCTCAATTAGTGTGTTTATGTGCAGTGCCTTGCATAGCTACTGAGATCCTGCAATTGTTTTTTTCTTTCTATTTGGCACATTACAACCAAAAGTTTCAATGTAATTTATTAGGATTGTATGTGATAGACCAACACAGCCTTACAGAGTTGTGAAGTGGAAGAAAACTGAAACATGGTTCAATGAGTCCCAGAGTTGATACTTGAAACATCCTTTCAGTCGCCACCCCAGTCACGAGTCTTCTGTAGCCTCTAACAGATTTTCTTCCATTATAGCCCTTTATTAAGTTCTATCCATATTCCAGTAAAATCTTACCAGCTTCCCTGTCCCTGGGAAAGAAAAAACTGTGTTCCCAACATGGCTCATGGAAAGTTACACTTCCATCAGCACTTCCATAGGACTTCTGGCTTTCTTTAAAGAATAGCTTTCTTCCTGCCATTCTTTTATAGAGACCAGATTTGTAGAGTGCCCAACATAATCTCCCACCTGACATCTGATTTAGCAACTTCTTCAGAGTTATCATGGGCCTCTTGACTGGTTCTCTGTATAATGCTCTCTACCCACCCCTGGGAAGCTGCTCTAATTTCTTGATAAGTTTTGAAGTGTGCCATACACTTTCCATTGACAGATAATGAATTGAACTTTTTAGAGCTGTCCAGCTAGCCGGGATAATGTTTCATAACCTAACCATACTTTAGACTTCTACACAACGTTGTCCATTGCCTATTTGCTTTGTTGCTTGGTCTTCACGAGGCTGTGTTCACTAATGTTCTAAAACAAACCCTCCAAGGTAGCTTTATTAGTGTGGAAATAAGGTGAGTTTAATACAACTTCATGCCTTTCACAGCTTTATTTGTAAAAGAAAGTGAAAACTATAATTTTCCTTTCACTTCAGAATGATGTGCTATTTGGTGTTGATCTCAACAAAATATTTAGACATTTGTGGTTGTAATGTTAAAATGTCAAAAATTACAAATGGAATCGATAGGCTACTGTTGAAGGCATTATACTTCAATCCAAATTCTTATCACTGAGATATTAGGACAAAGTTGTGTTAGATTGAGCTAACTCTAGGATTTTTGCATCTGTACAAAGCTATGTTCAGGCATGTGAATGCAAGCTTGATAGCAAAATTAGTTTGGCTGCATAAGCTTGCACCTTCAATTTAGGTTGTGAAAAGCAGTTCACCTCTCTAAAAAAGTCCCTATTCTGACAGATTACACTTTTAAAAAGAGCACCCAGCACATCATTTAGACACTCCTGGGCAATGGTGCATCAAGACGCCTCTGATTTTGTAAAAAAAAAAAAAAAAAACGCATTGATTTAAGTTTATTGACCACCGCTGAGCCAAATGACACATCTGAATTTGAGCCAGGGCTGCTGCAAAGTAGCATTTACCTTGGCATCCTGTTGCCATGGAAACTTGCCTTGTAGATGCAACCTTTGCGTTTTGTCCATTTGCTAGAAGCATTACTCATTTGCATTGTTGTCGGAGCTTGGATTTGAAGCTGATAGCCAGATGCTTAAAGTCAATACTTGCAATCTTCTGCTATCTGGGTCTTTTGATGACGCTAATTGGTAGGTACTTTAATTCAAATCTGATCCGAGGAAAGATTGCAAGTAAAACCTTAAGGTGGAGTGATAAATGTTTATTAAGCATGACTGTAAAGACAACAAAAAACGTATTTAGTTTGCTGGTGACGGTAATTATATGCTGCATTCTGTGTCTTACGTTTATGTTCTCTGCTGTACTACATTAAATTGAATTAGGGCGCCCTCTTCTGGCCAATTTCTCAGATCTCACAGTTTGTACTCAATACTTCTCCCATCTGTTCTCCAATTCTGCGCTGTGTTTTTACAGTATTTGCATAAAAAACTAAAGGGGAGAGGCTTATCTTTCACTCTGGCTGTCATTAGCATGCCCCCTTTGCTCCAAATTGACTCGACATGTAGAACCTCTTGTGCTGATCAGCGCTCTGCATTTCTATGCTCCTCATTCACAGGCCTTTCTATTTATAGACATTAATTTGTGTGTGACTGTTTGATAGTTTTTGGGGCCTCTTTTCATGTCCGTTCTTAAACTTCTTGCATCCTGCCATCATGGTCTTCCTGTGCCTTGATTGAAGCCAAATCCTTGTGTTTTAGTGATGCAGCGATACATGAGCATGTGTTCAGAGCCACTGAATGAGGGTAAGAAGGGTTTTGCCACAGAGATACAGTAGATTCCAGTTAATGTTTCACTAAATTTGTTGCCTTTATTTAAGTGTCAAGTTACTACACATTAATTATGTGTTGCCTCTTTGTTTAAATTCCTACTTGTTGTAGTGCAGCTTTGCATTATTGTTTTGCTTATTGTAACACCAGGAGATGGCTGTGGGCCTGTGTGATAAATATTGCTATTTACCAACAGATTAAAATACTTGAAGTTACAGGATTTTTTTAATTGGAGGGCTTTGAAAGTAGTAGCTGTGCAGGACGACTACACTAAAAGTACAATATATGCACATGTTAAACTAATTCAGTATAAGTGTTTGCCCAGCATGCACGTATGAAAGAATAAAATAAACAATAATGAGAGAATGTTTAAAGAAAAAAAGAACTTTAAAGATTTCGAGGCAAGCTGCTACCCAGATGGCTCATTGACCAGGGCTCTGCAGAACTAAATGGCATGCTGATGAGGGATGATTCAGGTGTATTGGAAAAGCGATTCATTTAAAACTTGCAGGATAGTAGCTCTCAAGGACTGGACCTGGGGACTCCTGATTTACAGCAAATCATTCAGGTCCTGAAGCAGCAAAACAGCCCCAGACCATCACACTAGCTCAACCATGTTGTAACCGTTGTTATGGCATGCAGCTACTTTTTTAAAGAAGCTGCATATTTTTTTATACCAGATGTAGCAGGATGGCCACCTTAAAAAAGGTTCCACTTTTCCAGATATTTGTCAGAATAAGAAATCTTTAAGAAGGCAAATAAAATTTTCACAGTGCTGTAACCTGCAACAGACCGTGACATAGAATATTATGTTTTACTTGTTAAAAAATTAAAACCATAGTTTGAATCCTGATTTAAGCATACTACATTAAAATAGAATAAATTAGATAGAAAATGCTTGTTTTAACGCAAAATGATTTTAGCAGAATAAGACGACTCTGTTTTTGCTATTTTGTATTTGTTTAGGCAAATCAGGGGTACCATTCTTTTCTTATAAGAATATCTTTACCTATGAAAATACTTGCCTTTGTAAGTGTTTGCTAGTGCAGCTGACAGGACTTTGTTCTAAAAGGCTTCCCTGGAAAAAAATCAATAGCTAGATAGTATTTCCCCTACGATATCTAAAATACAGCTTATCCTTGCAGTGTTGTGGAACTATTAATTAGCTTATTCACTACTAAAATCATGTGTAAAACCTAATGCTGTCGAATTTGTCTGGGGGACATGTTTCCATGACGACAAATTAGCCTGTAGGATTTGGTGGGGTTCTGATGAGATATTGTGAGGTGAAGAAACAACAGAAAATTCCTCTGAAAATCCTCACAGAGCATATCAGAGGGCATTTTAGTCCTAATCTTACTAGCTCTCCTGTTTCTACCTATATCTGCGGTCTCAAAAGCTTTCTATTTCTACCGGTTCAGAGACCAAAGAAGTCCCTGAACTACATCAGTTTTAATAGCTCCTGTGCCTTATGGAGCTTCTGTGTGGAGTCACAACACGTCCATCTTAATGCTTCACATGTCCTGGCTGAGCCTCGTCATCCCGCTGTGAATCTCTCTGAAATGAGAATGAAACAGCAGCTGCTCTATTAACTTGCGTAATTAACGGGCGGGCTGTCGCTTTCCTCTGTGATATTGCAGTGAACACTCTACCAGTACATCCTCCGCCACATTTCAGATACTTTGCTACGGAAATACAAAGAATATTCAGAATGTCTTTAAACTTGACTTGTAGAGAGAAGAGCGAATTGATGAGAGATGGCAGTGTGATTCTTGCCTAATTCCTGCAGCGAGTGTTTACCTTCGACAACCAGCTAATCAGTCTCTCCTGCTCTCCCTTCTCTTGCACTCCCTCCAGCACCATGAAGGCATACTCACTGAACTGTAAAAAGAGTGGGTAGTTTTTCAGCAAGACTTTTTTTTTTTCTCTGGGGCACTTCATCTAAATGTATAGACAACAGCATCTCCAACCTAACTGTACACAATAAGATACTGATATAGTGCATCGTAAATAGGCTTAACAAAACTTACCAGTGCCTAACACAATCAATCCTTTTCAAATAGCGGCAAAGTGAAAACACTTCATATTGATATCATTGCTTTGGCCACAGTTTTACTTTCTTTTAATGTGTCTTGGCACATACAGTAGAATAGTAAAGCGAGTGGGAGATGTGTAGAGAGCTTGATGGCCTCTGGTCCTCCATTTTCAGTTTCAAGTTGCTTATCCTACCAGTGTAGTTGTTCAGCTGCCATCTTGGCTCTTAACAATCTGGTAGCTATTAAATTTGCCAGCTTTTAAACCAGCATCTCTGTACCTTCTGAAAAAAAGCATTTCCGCAATATGATGCAGCCACCATCATGTAAAATCATGAGGATCGTGTGTGAGGAAGATGTGCAGTGTTACCTTTCCACCACACGTGTTTTGCATGTTGGCCAAAAGCTGCTAAGAAGACTTGTTACAGTTTTCATTCAACAATGGCTTTCCACTCACCAGTCTTTTATAAAGGCTTGATTTGTAGAGTGCAACAATAATTGTTGTCCTATTGACAGACTCTCTGATGTGAGCCGTAGATCTCCTCCAGAGCTCGCTTCTCTGCCTAATGTTCTCCTTGCCTAACTTGTAAATTTACGTGGACGTACATTTCTTGGTACATTTGAAGTTGTGTCATACTCTTAATTTTTAGATGTGTTAAACAGTACACCAGTGTTTCTCAAACTATGGAGCAAGCCCCACTAGTGGGGGTATTGCAGAGGGCAGAGGTATTGCAGAGGGCAGAGGTATTGCAGGTGGGGTGTGACATCAATGGGATTTCAATAGTTTTTTCCCCCCTAGATTCTGTCGTTGTAAATGTTTCACTGCACTGTAAATTAAATCAACCAGCTCCCCCCTCTCACAAAATTAAACTCACTCAAATAAAATAGCAATTGTGATCATCATTGTAAACAGAACCGGGACCTGGAACATCGGACTGGGAGTTTGACGTTGGAATATATCGCAGCAGAACAAAACAAGCTGAAGTAGCCGCATTATCAGAGATTCCATCTACAAAATGTACAAATATCTTAAAAGATCAGGGAATGTTTCAGAGTCAGAGAAGTCACACGGTCAACCACGGAGGAAATACAGGGATGAGTATCTTGCTCTTTATTTATTTTATTATATATTTTTTTATTTTGTACTTTTGAAAGCTTTGTAAATGTGATAAAACCACAACTTTTATTTTCTCCAACTGTGAGCTGAAGTTCTACATGTAGCAACTACTGACAGCATATATTTCTGAGCCGGTTTTATAACAGTGCACAACCCCTTTTTCCAACTAATTTATACCCTTAAAAACTTGTAGACTAACTCGGCTATTTAAATAAATAAAACACTTTAAAAATCAGGCGTGGTCACCATTCTGTTGGGGCGATAAAAGCATGGGGGGCTTGTGTATGCTCCTTTGTCCAAAGTGGGGAATGATAAAAAAAGTTTGAGAAACACTGCAGTACACTGAGATTGAGTTTAGGATATTGTCTTGTAACCTATCTCTGCTTTAAATATCTCCACAACTTCAACCCTGCACTTTCTGCTCTGTTTCCTGTCTTTCCTGGTGCTGTTTGTTCATAAATGTTGTCTAACAGAGCTTGGAGGCCTTTACCGAAAAGCTGGATTTAGAAGGACTCTATTTGCTTCTACAGGGACTTTATTTTTATTAAGGGGTAACAGAGTAAAGGGGGTTAAAAAGATATACTTATTGCACATATGTCACTGTTGGTCATGCAAGCTCCATATTTGTTTGTAATGTGACAAAGTGTGGGAAAGGTTTAATGATAGGATTACTTTGGCAAAATGCAGCATATTCTAAAAGTCAGCTTCTGTTAAACACTTATCTTTTGTCCAACACACTTACCAGAGGAAAGTGTAATTGTTTAATGTTTTTTATGAATTAGAGATGAGCAAGTCATTCCAAATGTTTTCAAACTTTGCTTCCAAGAAATAAAACTTAACATAATAATAAGCAACATAAGTGTTCCTTATGGTTTCACACATTTTCTTTTCAAGCCTTGTATGTGAGTGGGACTGCATATAGTGCAGTTGCTGGATTAAGGACCTAAGGGGTGCATCCTTTTTCCGTTGATTATCTTCACATGATCATTTTCAGCTAACAGCTTCTTGGGAAACACCTTTGTACTAAGTTTCTAGTTTATGTTAGTTAAACATTTTGTAACAGAGTGCTGGTGCAGAAATCCCCAAAGATCTGAAATAATTAATAGATGAAAGTGATTCTCTATATTACTATGTTCATCCCTTGTGTTTATAAGTTTTCGTTTTAAGAATGAATACATACGTCACAGTTAAGTTAGAGTCATTTTCAGTCCAAAATAGGAGTATTTTGAAAGGAATCATTAGTTTTTGCTTTATTTGTTTGTTAAGGTACTGGACTGAAAATCTTAGAAACATAAACAATCACTGTCCCTCTGAAATTATGAAGATCTTCAGAAAGCCTGTTGAAATTCCACAATTTACAATTATGTTCATAGATTGACTGGACTTATGTCTTCCATTTAAAGTGTGTGTTTTTGTTGTGTTTGTCCCTGTGGAGACCTTTGTCATGTAAATTAGTCTGGAGGACACCTGACCTCTGTAGACTGCATAGCTCAACCTCCCTGACATAATGAGTAAACTGGAAAAAAAAAAGCTTTGATGTAACGCAGAGTCTATAAATTGTTGAGGTAGCTTATTAATCGATGAATGACAGTGTCATAGAGTTCAACAATTAAGGCAACCTGTTTCTGTTGCTCTCCTGAAACACCTTTGATTTTCTCCATGTGTCCTTGCCCCTCTCTTCATTGGCTCTCTGATTACTTTAACCTACACACTGTGTTTCTGCGCACATCAACAATCAATTCAAAGCCTATACTCCACATAATTAGAGCTATAGTATGTTTTCACTGTTGCAGGAGTATAAAAAATGTCCGACTGGGTTTGCTGAAATTGAATTGCAAAGCTTTGCAAAAGTACTCATCCTGCTTGATTTTTTTTTACATTACAACCACAGATTAACATTTATTTTATTGGGATTTTAATAAATAGTCCAACAAAAAGTGGTGTTTAAAAAGGATGCATGATTATGATTGTGATGATTATTATTTTAAATAAAAATCTGCACAGCATAGGGCGCAAAAATATAAATTTTATTCTGATACTTTTAAATAATATCCAGTCCAACCAATTGCCTTCAGATCACCCCTAATTGATAAATAGACCTGTTTTAATTCTAATTGCAGTATCAAAACAACAACATCAGAAATTTCTTAGAGAAGAAAGTCAAAGAGCTTGGCCTTCTTTCATAAAAGAAAGCCAAGAGGAAGTTGCAGTATACTACCTGCATGGCAATACCTCTGGCTTTCATGGAACTGCTTGATAGAATTGGGGTTGCAAGGTGAAGGAGACAGGTGATTGTAAAAGCTTATCTGTAATCTCTAGCATGGTTGACCAGTCAGATAGCTTTTTAAAGTACAAAGTGTCCTGAAAATGTATATGCTAATGAAGCTGGTCAAAACATCTGTCCTGAGACTGAAGAGTAATGTTTCTTAGTGGTTTTCTATAGATAATAAAAGCTACTTTACATGTACAGGGTAGGATTAAAACTTTTAAATCATTTATAATATCTACTTTTAGTTTATATATTTAAAAAGCATAATAGGAATTAACAGACTTTCTAAAATACACAAGATGTTTTACTCAAAACATGTATTCTAATAAGTAAATAAATAAACAAATCTGGAAATACACAACTAAATAATAAGGTTTGGTCCACATTTTAAATATAGGGAGCTGTTGATCTACTAGCTCTATGTTAGGCTTCTATGCTGCTGTTACTGTTGGTGATTTCTCCTCTGTTCTCATGTTGTTTTTCTTTCAGTTCAACTTTTGGGACTTCGCAATTGAAAACATTGATAGCTTTTACAAAGTTGCTTGTATTAATCTTTTGAATTAAAGCTATATGGACTGAGCAGCATTTTAAGATTTTAGATGAGTAGGGACAACAATTTCATTTGGAATTAAAACTGGTACTACACCCTGCACTCCTCTCTGTCCAAAATGAACAAAATTCTATTCACTCACTCATCTCAGGCTTATCTTGAGGTCAGTAGTTGTTAGGACAATCTAGTGTTTTTAAGTCACACATTATACAGTGCACTATACAGCTATCTTCTGGCATAGTTGTTATGCTCCTCTCAAGAAGTCCAATATATGGAGGACCGACCCTACAAAAACTGACCATAAATATATAAATAAATAAATACAATTGGGAATATATAAATGTGGGAATAAATAGATAAATATTTATTTCCACATTTATTTATTTATTGCCAGTTATTAATTTCCACATTTCAGCATTTATTTATTTTTGCCTGAAGTGTATTCTAATAAGTAAATAAATAAACAAATCTGCAAATACACAACTAAATAATTTTGTTTCCATATATATATATATATATATATATATATATTCAATTGTATTTATCCATTTATTTATCTATTTCCACATTTATTTATTTATTTACAAATGTATTTCCTCATTTATTTATTTCCACATTTATTTATTTATTGTTAATTTTGCAGGGATGGTCCTCCATAACACAATCCTTTTACCTTCACTTGGACTGCTTGGATGTTTGTTCTGAGAGGCTGGGAATCAAAGAATTCAAATATTTTATAGAGATATAGAGATGCACAGATCAGAGATGTTAAGCATGATTTCCAAAACCAGATTTTCAAAGCTCAGATCTGATCTAATCTGCCAATTAACATTTGGCAGATCAGATCAAAATTTTATCATTGTGAATGATGGGTTAGGGCTTTATCTAAAGGGAAAAGTCTAGTCTTATGTTAATTAATTGGATTTAAATCTACTGTATGGTGAGTTGTATATTCACCCCAAAGCCTCAGTGTCAGACCAGAAGAGAGGAAGACGAGGTTTTCATAAAAAAAGGATTGCCTGTCAAACCTCAAACTGTGTAAAACATTGAAGAAATTTCATGATTGTGACAGTTCAGCTCAGATTATCAGACATTTAATACGTTTGAAACCTGTGTTGGATGCATGGTGTTTTCCTTCTTGATATCAAGCAGTTGTACTTTCTCCCTTTGTTCTTTTCGTTACTTTCCCTGCAGCCCATGTTTTTGTTGTACTCAATGTTCTGAACATTTCTCCCACTGCTGCAGTTATACTCAAGCAACATCACTTATCCAAGCTCTCATTATTAACACAGCAACGGTTCTGAATAGATGGTTCTCGTAGTAACCTGGAGCTCATTGACACCTGATAAAGAGAGTTGAACACATCTCTTGTTTGAAGCTTCCAAACAATGCAACAAAATAAAATGCTTTTGTTAGTCTTTGGTTGAACATGCACACCCAAAGTCTCACTGCTGTTTAAAAAGAACTGAAATATAAAAAAAGAAAAAGCCAGTTTCATTGCCCACATTAGTCCTACTTTTTTGCTGTTGTCAGATATTTAAGTCCTGAGAAATGGATGATAACCCACACTATTACCTTTAACAAAAAGAAACATTTTCTCCACCTGTCAGCCTGCATTTTAGTCTGTGTTGTATTTACAGTGACTCAGATTTAGTTTTGGTGCTATTATTGTGACAAATAACAGTGGCCAAGTCAGCTTCCAACATCCGTTTGTTTTTAGAGGAAAGGACATTATCTGTGGAGGAGCTGCAGCCAGTGGTCCGGCAACTGGCCGTCTGGAGAAACTAGCTGTAATTTAATTTTCCAGTATCAAACAAAACATCAAACAAAATTGTTGCAGTGCTCTGATATTGGTTCATGAACATATATTGAATAAAGTAAATGAGAAAATAATTCAGTGTAGATATAGATTACTATTTATAGGCAAAATATTAGTTTTATGTCAAGTTTGTATAAGCATGCTGATTCAAATACTGAGTCAAAAAATAATATTTTTCTATTTTACTATTTGTTTGTACTATAACTTAAAATTGGGCTATTTACTTGTAAAAAATAAATTGCACCAAGTATCATGATAGAAATTCCATTCCATATTGCCAATCCCTAATTTCAGGTTTATGTCTAGCAAACCCTTCATCAAAACTTTAGAACTATCATCTGATTCTAAATAAATGCTGTGGATTTTAAGGTACAGTGTAATGATGTATCCCTTTAGGTAATTCATGTGGAGATAAAATCATTAAAATTAGTAATGTATCAGATTGTAAAACTATTAGCTGTCTATGCAAAGGTTTTGCAGTAACTTGTAATTATATAAGAATAAAAACACAATTACATCTCGTTAATTTCATATAATAAATTAAATAAGGGCTTTGTTTCCTTAGTACACGTTGTTGGCCAAATTTGGCTCTTTTTTTGCTTTTTCTTTGAAGTCAGTCGTGCAGCAGGTTGCCTTTATCATTTTGTCTTTTCCTACACCTCGATTGTCAACAGGTTTTAGCAATTTTTTTTTTTTTTTCATGCAATCTGTATAACACAAACAGGTTTGTTCTTGGAGAATACTATTTACTCTGGCTTTGGCTAACATAACTACTCATTAATATATCTTCCCCTGTATGCATCCATGGGGGCCTTAATTCAGTATGGGCAAACTGCTTCAGGCCAGAAAGAGGCTATTTGTTTGGTAGAGCTATTTTTGGATCAGATCTGCCATTGCTCATTGTTTAAAATTAGAAGGATACAAGACCAGATTTGTACTCATTAGACACTTGCAATTACATTTGAAAATGTGCCTGTAATTGTATAGTCAGATTAGTTGCAGTATTTACTTTTATACAATGGAAGGTTCTTCTTAAAAAAATGGAGTGAGTTGGACGAGGCCAATGCCAAATAACAGCCTTAGGTAGTAGGAATCAAGTCAGTTCCTTACTAACAAGCAAACCTTTTAGTATCCGTTGTTTGTTCTATCCATGACTTAAGTATGCATCCATTACTAATCAAGAATCATATTACTATGGATGTGGGGAAAATACAATTAAATATCACTGTTTTTCCTCAATGTTTTCATTTTATATTTGTTCATTATTTTCACAGTTGTTGCCCAAAGGAAGATTGGTCTGATGTCTGTCAGCTGCAATTTTTATAATAAACGCTGTTTCTAATTTTCTTACAAGACATAATTAAATGACGATTAGAAACCTTTTAACATAGTTTGTGACACTGTGTGGTATTTTTATTGGACAAAAGGACCTCAGATTAATTCCGTCTCTCATTGTTTGAGCCCTGCCACAGAGCAATATTGGCAATAACAGGCAAAGTATGACCCTCGTTGCTTCTGTAATGATGTCTTGCCTGCTTGATTGCACCTCTTATGGCCAGAAAAATCCCTCTGACTGGTTAAATGATAAAAGATGACCAGTGTCAAACTCATTTCACAGCTCATCAGGACAATATGGCGTTAAAGAGCGCTGTGTATTTGTGTGTATAAAAAGAATGACAAAGTTAGAAAAATAAAACACACCTTAGAAGTGGTTTCCTATTTTAAATAATATATCTATATAAAAAAAATTAAAAGACCCTTTGGATTATGTCAATAACGTTTTAAGGTAAAATTGGTATTTATCTGAATTTTGTCTGGAGGCAATGATGCTGTTACACTCTGCTAAATCACCTGGAAATATATGCATGCAAATCATACACTGTTAATAGAAAATTGGCACCATACTCAATAAGCTAAAATCTGTTAACAATCATATTAATTATCTGTCAAATAATTTAATAATTATTTGCTAAGTTAATTAAATGCTAGGACAGCTGATATGTTAAAGGATGTGTCAAAACTACCAAATGACTATATTGTTCATGGTGTAAAATTATCATGTGTTAATACTTTTAAAAAATTGCCTTGTTATGGCTTAAATAAAATGGTCAAGCAATTATTTCCTGTCAGCTGTGATGTCCACCACTTCTGAAGAGGGAGAAGATATTTAGTGGCTTTAATGTGCTGACTGTAAAAAACATGCATTGATGAGAGCCCCATTCAAGCTAGTACTCGAAAGTACCTGCTACCCCACTTGTCAGATTTAGGTTTTGAAGTGCATTAAAAGGTTTTAAAGTACAAAAGTACACGTAGAACAAAAATAAGAGTTTAGCTAAGTGTTTGCCTTTAGGTCATCAATGTGCACTTTACAAAACATAAGACATTGACTATTCTTCTCTTAAACCTAAAAGACAAGCAGTATCATCTGTGATACATGTTATTTTCCTTGGCAATTCTTAAAGTATTTTGAAGTCAAATTGAACTGAATATACTTCTAAGACATGTACCTCTTTAACAAAGTTGATTTTATTTTTTGGAAACTTTATTTGAAGTTGTTACATGATATAAACATGAAGTAAATACTGCAAGTCCATGACTTATTACAATCTGCTGGGTTTCCTTAGATAGAAAACTTTCCAATCAACTGGAATAATGAACTAAACTTAATGCACTGTTTAATAAGTAGGATCTGAATTGAACTGAAATATGTCCAAACAATTCTAAGAAATCTGTGAAGAAAGTGTGTGTATAAATTGTTGTTGTTCTTTTATTCAGGTATATTTTATCAGTCAGTGCATCAGTTATTTCTTTTTTTCTGCCAGGTGTTTTTTAAGACATACAATCTGTATCTTTGTTGTGAAAATAAAAATAATGCATGATCATAATTGGCAAATGTATCAGTTATGATACATACATTTTAAAATATAGAATTAGCGGAATATTGTATTCCCACACTTTAGAAATGGAAAACAACGCAGTAACTCTAATTGGTATGGATGCAGAAACAGGTTTTGCTGCTCATGACCAAAAAAAAGGATATGTTCCAAGAAGCCACTCCACCCAAATGAACAGACAGACAGTTATGAAGACACATTGCTGTTATCTTGTCCATCCATCTAGTGTGCCTGACAGCCTAGACCTAAATGGGGCCCTCTTGGGACCACCACAAGGGGAAACATGCACTGGGCTCTTTTTAGGACAGCAGTGATTGTGTACTTCCCCTCTCTGTCCATCATCAGCAGACAGCAATGGGGATTAATCATAAGGACAGGCAATGCTGCTTTAAAAGGTCTTATTGAACTCATAATTCGTAACATACATTATCAATGGAAGTGAAAGTAACTCAACCATCACTATTTTAAAGCTAACTGTGTTTAAAGGTTACAGTGGTGGCTCTCTGTTTGGGTGACATCATACAACAGACAACATAAAGTAGGCATTCTAAGTTTTGGAATGAGAGTGTGTGTCTTGACCAAACCAAGAATGGAAACAAAGATGCAATTTTCAAACCATTTTTTTCCCTTTGTAAAAAATCAGCTGCTTAAAACACTTACAGTCAGAGTTTAAAGTTCTTAGGACTTCCTGACAGGGAAAATAATCTGATCATTTATTAAAAACTTGTTTTGCAGTTGCAAAACATAATCTTTGGAAGTATTTTGGAAGTCTAGAAGAGCTGTTGTATGAAAAAAGTTTGAACTTTGATTCTGTAATTACAGATGAATTTCTTAGATAGACCATGAGATGGTGCTATGTGTCTAAAATATGATCATTGTTGTGGGGAAAATAATTACATTATTATGTACAGTAACATTACTCATGTCAATGTTGAGTAATGCTGATTAATGGCTGGAGCTTATTAATTTAAATGTTCTTTGTGATGGTGATGCATAGATGGTTTGTTACTGTGGGTGAAGGGCTCTGTAAGTAGACGTGAAGCTGTAGATCTAAAGCTCTTTTAGCCACTTTTTCCACTCCTCAGCCTGGTAGTAAGATTCACCCGCACTGTTTAGCATTCACCTGTCATGGACTATGAGTCAGCTTATCTTTAGTTGACAAGACTGAGAGCCTAAATCTCAGTGAATGGGCCTTTGCTATAGATTTTTCCATCACTTTTTCATGGTACAGATTGGCTGAGAGGAAACTGTGCTGGGATATGGGCTAGCAGAGCAGACCAGGGACCCATGAAGCATTTTCTTTGCTCTGTGACATCAGGATGCATCAGCTCAGTGAGTTTGTTCTGCTTGTGGCGACACATATGGAGAACTATTTAATAAGGTTTTAAAAACCTGCTATAACATTGAACATTATAGTTCTGTATGCAGGCTTAGAGAATAATTGAAAAATATGGAAGATGATGATCAATAATTATCTTCGATCTTTTCTTAACTGCTTCTAATCTGTTTCCACATGTTTTGTTGTGATCAGTATTCCCTTATAATATTCACTGTTCCTTATTTATTATGCATAGTATTTTGACCATGCATTAAAATTTTCACTGTTGGTGCAGTTGAAGCACTTGCAAAATTAAGGCAATTAATCATGGTTGGGACATCCATTATTACCATTAAGCTCTGCCAGGAAGTGATCTGAGTCAGCATATATCGACAGGAGCCCATTTGAATACTTTAATTATTAATAGGCTGTCTTAGTCCTAAGAGATGCCGATTTACTTGCAACAAAGATCTGAGGCCAAACAGTAACTTTGTTGAGATCTGAGTAATTTAAACATAAAGGCAAAAAAATACATACTGTGTCCAGGAAAACTATCTATACCCCTCAAAAACATTTTGTTATGGTAAAGCCCTCAAACATCAGCATTTTATTGTACAGACCAACACAAAATGAAGTATAATTCTAAAGTACAAAGTAAAGGATTCATGGTTTCCAATCTTTTTAAACAAGTTAAACTTGGAAAAGTCTTGCATGCACTTGTGTTTATTGAAGCACCTTTAATTGCAATTACAGCTGCTGGTCTTTTGAATTTGCCCACTCTACTTTGTAAAATAGCTCATGCTTAGGCTTTGGTGGCTGGGTAACGTCAACAAAATGCACGAGCCACAATGCAACAACAAAAGCCACAACTTTGTTTTTTGTTGTCGTGGCTTTTACATTTTGTTGACCCTTCTGGGCCACTGTATCAGTCAGACTGGGCAGATGTAGTCTGTGAAGATCCATTTTAATGTTTTGCCATGGATTCTCTATTTAGTTTAGATTTGTGCTAATCTAATGTGTTTCTATCTATCCCAGAGTGGCTTGTGGAAAACTGCAAGCAGGACTTCTTGATGTTTTCTTTTTGCCAATCTTCCTTAAAGGCTAGATTTGTGGGGTGGATGACTAATAGCTGCTGAGTTAGTTGATTCTACTACGTTAGCTGTGGATTTCTGCAGCTCCTCTGGAGTTACAATGGGCCTCTTGGATGCTTCCCTAATTAAAGCCCTAATCTCCTTCCTTTCCCTTTACGTTTTGGTGGATGGCCACCTGTTGGCAAGTTTGCGGCTATACTTTGCTATTTTCATTTTTTAATGGTGGATTGAATAGTTCTCTGTGAGATGTTTAAAATGTAGAATATTGTTTTACAACCTTGCTTTAAACATCTTCACAACTTTGCACAACCTCACCACAGGGGTCACCCAATGCTCAGTACTGGGACCTCTTTTATTGCCATATACACCACCTCACTGGGCTAGATTATTCAATCACATGGCTTTTGCTACTACTGCTATGCTGATGATACTCAGCTCTATCTGTCATTTCCACCTGACGACCACACCGTTTCATTCATTAAGCTACACTGGCTACCCTTTTGTTGTCTGCATCAAATTCAAGTCACTGGCCTACAAAATGATTAATGGCATAGCTCCCATCTACTTGAATGTTCTCACAAAGGCTTATGTCATGATTCAATCACGCCCGTCATCAAGTGGATGTCAGCTTGCAGTGCCTACACCATGCTTAGGACAAACAAGACTATTTTCATGCTGGTGGAATGAATTACCAAGCGGTACCAGAAGAGGAGTGCTCTTGTCTATCTTTAAGAAACTCTTAAAAATGCAGCTCTTTAAAGAGCCCACCCTGTACTTCTATCTTTAACTCTACTGCATGTCTTTCTCAACTATCCTCTGTGCCTGATCTCTATTTCTATTTCTCTTTTTTTTCTGCCACTCTAGTTACCTTGGACAGAACCTGACCAATATCCCTCCTTCTAAGTAGCTTATTGTGTGTTTGAATATTGGCTGCATTGTTATGTCCTGATTTGTAAGTCACTGTGGATAAAAGTGTCTGTCAAAATCATAGACTGTATATAAAGAATGAATAAATTCAGTCAAATGCATAAACACAAAAACAAACAACTCTATCCCTGTCTGCTGTATTCCCTGGTCTTCATCATGCTGTTTCTTCACTAATGTAAACAGCAGACTTCGATCTGAGAATAAAAGGGGTTGGATGCAAATGCATGCCCCATTTTTTCAGATTTTTTTCAGTAAAGTTATGAACACAATGTAATATTTGTATTCTGCAATTATGCACTACTTCCTGTTAGTCTGTCACACTAAATCCTACTCAGATTAATAGCAGTTTGGGGTTTCAATGTAACAAAATGTGAAAAAGGTTCAGGGGCTGTGAGGCACAGTATTGTATCTTTCTTCTGGCTCTCATTGATGTTATGATTTTTATCCTTAAATTCACTCAAAACAAAAAAGAATACAAAACAAAAAAAAATCAAAACAAAACGAGCCAACAACTAGAAGTTGTGTTGTCTGCCACTGGTGCAGGTGTTTGGGAAATTGCTGATGTGTGAAGAGTTATTTGAGGAAGCGTAGTCTGCATTTACGGACTCACACCTCATCCCTTGTCCAGTCTTTGTAATGGAGCAAGCCTCCATGCAGAGGGAGCATGAAGGCCAAAGCTGCCATTCATCCATGCTGGCCAGAGGCCCAGAAGGGAAAATGGAACACCAATAAACGGTGCTTGCTTGAATGTGTGTCCTTTTCTTTCTTTCCTTTTTCCCATATGAGAGAAAAGAAACAAAACGTTCTGTCATCACTTGGTGCTGTTTTTTTTTTTTTTACTTTGCGATAAAAGTCTTGGAAAAAAAAAATCACACCTCACATTCACAGTGATGCACTTCAGTATTGTGCTCTGACCGAAGCTGTTTCCAAATCATTTCATTTCCCCATTCTAACCTTCATCTTATCTATATGTTCCTGTCCTTTGCTCACCTTCATTTCCCCATCCTTGAATGACTTCAACATATTCTGACACTCACGCTTATAGAAATTGTAGTTCTGCCATCTTTTATTAGTAATTCTCCTGCAAACCATTCATGTCCAAATTACTTACTTTTTCAGACTTATCTTAGGTTTCTCTGTGCATTTTCAAAACAATTTTAAAGTACAGCAAATACAGGAAGGAAGGAAGGAAGGAAGGAAGGAAGGAAGGAAGGAAGGAAGGAAGGAAGGAAGGAAGGAAGGAAGGAAGGAAGGAAGGAAGGAAGGAAGGAAGGAAGGAAGGAAGGAAGGAAGGAAAGAAGGAAGGAAGGAAGGAAGTGCACCTTGATAGTGTTTGGAAAATTCAGAAATGACAGGCCTTCTTCCTCCTCCATTTTTCCCTTTTAAGTTCATATTCCGCTCAAGTCCCTTAATGTTATATACGCTTTTTCCTGTGGGGCCACTGCCATATTTTATTCCTGGTCACGTAAAAACACTGCTGCTTAATGTGCCAGACACCCGGGCACATTTATTCTCATATATTACTTCTGACCTCTGAAGGGAAACCTTAATTACAGGATTGTGATCTTTTGACCGTGTCTTTGTTTTTTTGTTTTTTTGACAGTCCCACCAGTTTATAACAGATAGAGTGGCTCTGTTATCACACCTGGCTAAAATATAAAATTGAAGGATTATACTAAACCTGGTGGCTGTCCTTGTCACTTCTGTCACATGGATTTCAGCAGGCCTCTGATTTCTTTTAGAGCAAGAAAAGTGTGTTTATATATATGGAAACCATTTATTGTGAGTGTTGGTTAGCTAATTCAACACATACTACAGTACATTTATGTTCAGATTTATCTGTTGTCTCAATGTGTGTTTAGTCGTCTTCTTTGGTTTGTTGTTTCCATTTGGCCTGTGAGAGAAAAAGATGGATTAAAAGTGTAGGCAAGCAAAGGGTAGAGAGAAAATGGCAGAATAAGGAGAACTAGAAATTACGACTGTGTGGAGGAAGGTAGGTTTCTTGAGCACAGTCAAGTGTTTTGGACAGTAGCAGGGAAAACAGGTGGGGAGACTGTAAGCAGCAGGGAGGCATTTTTGAAACTGAAAAGTCTTGCAAAAGGAATTACACCACTTTAAGTTTTTTACATTGTGATACACTACAACTACAGACCTAAATGCATTTTCTAAGGATATTACCTGATAAACCCACACAAAGTACTGCATAAAAGTGAGGTGGAAAAATATAAAATCTTTATCCAGCGGAAGCTGTACAAAAACAAAATATGGTCCACAGTCCCTGGTTTAAGATTTTTTCTCAATTCTAATCACGAATTCAGCTTTTCTCCAATGTGTCACGTTTGGAAATATTCTGGCATGTTTTTGTGTCATGACCAGAGGTGAGTATGCAAAAACTGTTCTCAAGAAAGAATAGCACTACTTCAACATATTTTTTCAAGTAAAAGTAAAAGTAGCTGATCAGCAGGTCAGTTCTATTGGCACTGCTTTTTTTCCAAAATTATTTCATCAGAAAGACAAAAATACCAAGTTATATGCAAATTCTGGTATTTTAAAGAGTAATATGAAATAATTAATATATACAAATAGAATTACATACTAAAGAAAATGAAGCTGAAGATACTTTTAAAATCGAAATTTTCATCATAAAACTTATGTTTTATGTTTATGTCCCTATGTTAGAATAAGGAAAGTGCTTCTAGCGACAACATAAAGCTATTGTTTAATGTATATACAGTTCATCTCCGAAGCTCAGCAGCTAGAAAATAACATAAGAACAGCAAAGCTTGTGTACAAATAAGATGTCTCAGTTTAACATAAACTCTAGGTTTGTGTCCTTGCCTGGTACATTTTTGGTTAGTACATGCTTGTTTTGATTCAGTTAAATTACTCACAGTATGTATAGAATCCAGAAATTTTACTCAAGGAAGAGTAGCGATACTTCATAATAATAATAAGTAAATGTAAACTAACAGAGCAAATGTAATGTGGAGGAAAATAAGCAATTACAGGTATGTTTAACTTCGTTTAACTTGTGAAAGAAACTTAATTTAAAGGTGTTCTCTGGAATGGACACTTACAGGTCAGCAACCTTACAGGTTAGCTGCCAGGAACAGGAGGGTAATTTAGGCTTTAGAAGATGTCATGAGATACTGGTTTATGAGGGGGGAACAAATCCCTTTATTCAATCTTTTTCCTACAACTGGCTGGTGGGGTAATAAAACCCCCTGGACTTCTTAGAGTTTGGATTAAGTGGAAAATAACTGTGGGATGTGGGGTGTGACCTAACTATGTATATAACAGGGTTGTAAGTCGGATTTTGTCAGACACAGACCAGGAAGAAATGGTTGATATGTCTCTCCTTGCATGCAAGAAATTAAACCAAAGAACTGTCTCAACCGTCTTTATTTAAAACTTAACTCTGTCAGCACAGTAACTAGTTACTACACACCTCTGGTCAACATAAAAACATATTATTATTATGTTAAACATGTTATTAATAAGATTGGTAGCATAACTTTATTATGCTGTTATACTACCAATACAGGTATTTTTCATATAGAGTTATTGTTCAACTTTCATTTTTGCAATCTAATAAAAGGCCTCTACGAATCAAGCTTCCGGTCTAAATTTCAATACCAGCTCAACCTTGCTACAAAATAAAATCTAGTGTAACCAACTGCCACACGAAGAACCTAATTAGCACGGAGTTGCTGTGTGTGTAACTTCATATTAGGAAAGCATCTATGAAGGCCTCAGAGATTTCCTAATGGACATCAGTAAAAAACAAGAATCACAAAGACCTTGCAGAAGGTCAAGTATAAGTTGTAAAGATCTTTTAAGCACGGTTATAAAACATATAACGCGCTTTGAACATCTCAAAGCACTGAGATGATCTAAATTCCTTTGCAATCTCTCTCTATCCACTCAGACTAAGCTTGAGTTTTATTTAAGAATAGGCAAACATCATGAGTTTTTCTAGATATCCACGGCTGGTGCTGACTCAGGTTTCTGTACTTAAGATTTTCATATTTATGTTCCTTTAGTATCTTTTTTTTTTTACTTCACAATTATGCACTCATTTGTGTTGTTTTACCCCATGAAATAATTTTCAAAATGTTTACGTGAAACATTTGGAAAATGTCATCAGATATGAGAACTTCTGCAGAGGACCATGTGTAAATGGGTGATGAAGCGTTATAAACCAAAAAGTATGAGCCCACCCACGTATCGTTCCATTTTCTTAAACTAGCTGTGTGCCGCAAAATGTGCTGCAGTTCGGGGCCCAAATTTCCCGCGCTGTCCTACCGTGTGACGTCAATTGACACTGCGTGTGCGTTCTCGACAGCTTTAATTGTGAGAATGGATTCTTTTGCAACTGGGAAACGACCAAGGACGACTCACAGCCCACTGAAAAGTGGCACTAAGAAAAAGAAGTATGTCACTGTGAAGAGGTAGGTTTTTTTTGTAACGCGTTTGTGGGCTCTCCTGTGCGCATGGCTACAGTTACTTGCAGCGCCGGCCGCATCGCTCGTACGTTTTGTTTCTTCATTCTGCCCCCTGCTCCTTTAACACAAAAAACATGAACCTCAAAAATAATGTTCTTAATGTAGACGCAGGCAGCAGTTTGTTTTTATTTTAGCCAAGCATTTTTCATCGTCAGCTCTCGGCTGACAGGTTCTTACCCAATGGAATATTAAGTAAAATTTAAGCCGTAATACCGGTATTTAAAATGTCTGGCCAATAATATGTTCATAGGGATTTGGAATAGGTCACTCAAACTGGATCATTTCAGTGCATCATTCTTCATATTAAAGTCAGTCATATTGCACTGTAACACATTGTTACCACAGAGTAATAATTATGCCCTTGAGACAATTCTTTCATCGATTTTCGAATGATAAAATAGTTGTACAATGCACAGATTTGATAAAAATTTGAAAATAAAGAGAAATATTTCAGCTTGGCTGATAATAATAGGCTTATACTTTCACGCTTTCAAGATAGCCTGTGCATGAGCGACAGTTCCCCTCCTGACAGATTTTTTTTAAAACTGCACTTCTTTTGCAATTTTCTTCCCTACAAAAAGATCCTCTGTTTTTCATTTTCTCACTTTAACTACTGAAGTGGTGACTGAGTGCTAGCTATATGGAGCAACTCCACATTTAACCAGCAATTGTTTTTTTTCTCTCCAAACAATTGTTACTGTGATACTTTTTTCTTTAAAAAATAATTTTCTTTATTTTTCTTTAATTATTTGTGGATTACATTTGTCCAATATGTGATGGACACTAACAGTTGGTGGGTTGTTAAGTCTAATAATAGAGTGCCAGTTAAAGAAAAGACTGCAGATTCTACACTGGGGATCCATAATGTTACAGCATTTAGTGGCCACTACATGTTTCAAACAGCTGATCTTTGACAGTATCCAGCTGCTGGCTTTTCTGCTCTGCCTGGTTCTAATAGTTGGATTGTGGCTGGATATGGCTATCCTTTTGTCTTTGGTTGTGTCTAAATGGTGTTATAATTTGAACCTGCAGGGCTTTGTGTACTGACCATCACATCACCAAATTTTGCCTGCACAGTCATTACTGTGCATACACAATTGGTGCTTGTAGTCGTTGTTTGCACCCATTAAAAGCTAATTTGCACTGCTATAATTGTGACAACTGGAGCGCAGACGTGGTAGCAATCACTGTGTACTCCATCCAACAGCTTAATCACAGTAGTCATAAGCAGAGCCAAATTCACAGCTGATGATGCAGACGAAATGTGTTTGTTTTAAAAGTTAAGAAATGGTTGAGGGGAATGTCTTCAGCAAGCTCAGCTGTGGAAAAAACATGATCTAATCAATTAAACCAATACATCATATAAAATGAACTGACATACAGAGTTAAACTTAATGAATATCGAAATACATACTAAAATTTCATTGATGAAAACATCTCATGTTTTAAGGGAGTTTGTTCCAGAGCTAGTTCTGGTCCTGGGGACAGTGAGTGGACACACTGATTTGGTGATTATCTGAGTAGTCAATACGGTTCATACATAATCAGTTCTTCAAAGATGAATTCAGGCCCATGAGTAGTCAGTGCATTTAGCTATTTTTACAATCTACCCAAACAGGCAGCCAGTGCATTGATTTTAAGGACTGGTAATGTGATCAGTTTCCTGGTGTTGGTCACGATTCGGGCAGCAGCATGATGAATGAGCTGCAGGTGCTTGATTTAATTTGTTTACAGAGTGTGTCCTGTTTTGACTGGAAACCCTTTATTACCAATTATTATTACACTCTGTGTTTTTTTGCCTTGTTGATCAAGTTTAGTGTTGCTCTCTAAATTTACAATTATGGTACAAAACGCAATGCCTTCTGAACCATCTCGTTATTGCAATTATGGACGCTCTTTCTTGGTGATTATGAGATGACTGTAGTCATGTGATGTCACAGCAATACACAGTGTCATAAGCACATGTATGGTAGGTAATATTCCATAATGTAAATTAAAATGTTGAATAAAAGTGACTTGAGAAAGGAGCCATGAAGCTTTGTTGACGCAGATTTGTAATCGCTATATGAGTCCAATTCATTTATAAGGCTTTTTAAACAAAACAAAGAACAGGTATACCCAAAGTGCTATCTAAAAATAACACAAAAAGACCTAAAACATATAATAAAAGACTCTTGAAATAGAAAATGTCAGCCCACACTGGTCCAAAGGCCACTGGATAGAAATATATTTTGAAAGACACTAAAACCGAGAAATGATGATGCCGGTTACACAAAGTAGGCTTGGACAGCCAAGCAAAATATTAACCAGTTTCCCAGATTATCAGACATTTTCAACCACTTTTCCACTTTAGCACTCAACATGTTAAGATCAACGTTATCAGCACGGCTTCGAGATTAAGCAATACAAAGACAGACAATTTTTAATATCAAGATCAAGTAAATGTGTTAATAAACTTCGTTTTCTATTATCTTTAAGAAATATGCCAGTTTAGATATATGTATGTAATACACTACTGTGGTATTGAGTTTAGGCCTGACATAATGAAAAATGACAAAAAGAAAATTGAGACAAATGTTGGCGTCAGCAGGGAGGTTATTCATAACTGTTAGGTTAATGTTTACCTCCCTGTGCAACTTTATTACTGAACAAACTAATCAACAGTCTTTGTCTGTTCTCAACAGAAATTTGAAAATTTGCACAGTTTTAGAGAACTTTTAATTCAAACGTTACTTTCTGTTAATGAGAGCTCATCCTGGTCAGATTTTAACTTCCTGTTTGCCTTAGTGGAAAAAAAGCAAGCAATGCAAATGGAGGACTGCAGGAACATGAGAGCTAAACACAAAAACAATGACATGTCATGTATTTGATTCATTAGAGTCTGGAACAGTTAGGAAATAAAAATGAACAAAGGTCCTGGGGTCTCATATATAAAACATTGCGTAGAATCCCTACTAAAAGTGTACGTACGACCAAAACAAAAAGTTTGCGTACGCCAAAAAGATTTCTGATTTATAAAACCATGCCTACGCACAGGTGTAAGCAATTTCCCCTTTAAAAATCACAGTCTTCTTGGAAGTCTGCGCACGTGAATTTGGCTCATATTCCGCCCTGAACACGCCCAAATCCGGCTATAAAAGGTCAATGCAAAGCAGGACATGAATATTGATGCATATGAAGAAGAGGGGAAATATGGCAACAATAAAAAAAACCAAGAAGATAAACTTTACGGAGATGGAGATTGAAGTGCTAGTGGGTGAAGTGGAGGCTAGAAGAGACATTTTATTTGGTGGACACAGCAGTGGTGTCACAAATAAAAGGAAGAACTGCGAGTGGCAGCATGTGGCGTCTGCAGTGCAGACTGTCAGTGCAACTGACAGGACGGTACCCGAAATAAAAAAAAAGTGGTCGGACCTCAAAGTCGAGGCAAAAAAAAAACTTGCCTCCCACCGCCAGAGTGGGTCTGCTACTGGAGGGAGTACGTGTACACCCGAGCTGACACCACTGGACAGGAAGATGGCAAGTATCATGGGAACATCAAGCGTGTACGGTATTGTGTCAGAGAAGGAGGGCGACACCGACCTGGCAGAGACGACAGATGAACCCCCAGCACCAGTGCTGCCGGTGCCCGTGGTGCATCCAGCAGTGGTCGGGTTCTGACTGAAGCTGTGATGCAGACACACAGAGACACTATCAGCGCCATCAATTCTGTGACAAACGAGTTAAAGGAAATAAAGAGTGTGCTGTGCGACATAGTGACAGCCATTGGTACCTTAAATGATACAATAAAATTTTTTAATAAATTAACCTTGTCGTTGTTATCTCAAATGCCACATTACATCCTGGCGGATCCTTGCTCCCTGGGTGAAGGCTTCCTGTCGAGGAGGAGGCGGCTGTGGGTCGGGGTTCTCATGCTGGGGAGGGGGTAGGCCAGGATGGAGGGGAATGCCAATTCTCAGTGCCATGTTATGAAGAATTCCACATGCCCTCACGATCTTGCAGACCTTTGTAGAGTGGTATAATAGTCTGCCACCCGAGGCATCCAATGACCGCCACCTACATTTTAACAGGCCTATCGCACGCTCCACGACTGAGCACGGTGACAGGAGTTGTAGCGCATTTCCTCTGCTGTCTGTGGGTCTGGGAACGGGGTCAGAAGCCAGCTCCTGAGAGGGTAGCCACTATCACCTGCAAGTGATAACACGTTTAATTCAGGTGTCAACAACCAGCATTTCTAATGAGTGTGAGAACTTACCGAGCAGCCAGCCATCACGCACAGCGCCTGCCTGCGGTCTGTTCCCTACACTGCTGTGTGTCAAGATAAAGGAGTCGTGTGTTGACCCAGGCCATCGTGCCACCATATTAGTGATCATCATGTGTTAATCACATATGATTTGCACATTAATACTGTGTACATGTTTCAGATTGACAAAAACAAATTCATCCTCGGATGGGGCCCTTATAGCAATATGGGTGCAGTCAATTGCGCCGATTATGTTTGGGAAACCGGACATTGCTGCAAATTTCCCCCACAGTATATGGAAACGTGATGTATCGCCTGCTCATTTAAATTATACCATCCAAGACTGCAGGCATTATTGCGCTCAGGGACGGCTGTGATATCCCAGACCTAGTAAATAAATATAACATATTTGAAGCCATTATTTCCAAAAAGGGACTTTGGGCAGAATAGTAAGAATCATGTCACTCAGACACATACCTGTCGGCTAATTCCCGCTGGTAACAACCGCAAGAAACCCCAGAGTGGTGAGCACCTGCAGCTGGACCGGAATAGCACGGTTCCGCCTGGACGGTCTCTCCAAAACCGGGCCCAATTCAGCACAGAGATCCAAGAGCACAGCTCTAGGGAATCTGAATCTGCTTATTAGCCAGTCATCATCATGGGCAAGGAGGTCCACATGATCCCTGAACACGCGTTCTCTCCTAATCCTTCCATTTGCAAAATCTTCTAGCAACGCCAGTGCATCCATCTCAAATATTACGCTTGAAAGTAGTTGGGGTATTTCTATTGGCACCAATAAGACTGCTTCCTTCCTTGGCACAATGAACGTGCCAATCAATGATATATGGTACAGATGATTCAATTTATTAATTGGCATACAGTCCCGGCCCTTTTATCTGAGTTTGAGGTTTTGAGATAAATTTTATGCATTTATTTTAAAATTGAAAAATATTTTTAGAAGAGCTATAGCTCACTGCAAAGCTACAATATAGATATCATTGCTGGTTTGGATGTTTATAATAACATTAATCCATAATTAATGTTTGGTGTGAGGTGAAATGATGTGTGAGAGGAGTAATATGCAGTCTGGCTGCAGTTCACCACCTCACCAACTGCGTCGTCGATTCCCCCCATCTCCAAAATGTCCGTACGCACGGGTCAGAGTTGGCGTACAGGTGCGCACATTTTCCCGTCAAGTCTGTTTTTTATATATCACAACTTTTGCTTTGAAAGTGGCGTACGCCAGTTTCAGGCCCCGTTTGTGCGTGCGCAACGTTTATAAATGAGACCCCTTATCATTATGGAAGTGAGCATGAGGGTTTATTTTTTCCCAGTCTGTTCATGAGACATGGTTTGGTGGTGAGAGATCCTTTTATAAAATTTGAAAAACATGATTCTTCGTCTTGCACATAATGTTTTTCTTCTTTAAAAATGACAGGGAAATGCTTGAACAACAGCACTGTTACATGTGTGAAAATAGTTGTGAATAAAGGTAAATGTGGAATTCTTTGGTTATTAATTTGGTAAATTGTTTTCAGTCACTCTAAAATGACACACTTTTGGGTTAATAAATACAGTCAGAATGGAAAAAGTGGAATTTAGAAAAATAAAAATAGAAAAGGGGATTTTTGGAAAAATTAAAACAGAATTTGTATATTAGAGGGATTTCATAAGGCTCTAGAAAAGTTTAAAAGAAAAGCGGTGGAGGTGACGTAGGCAAAGAAGTTATGTAAAAAATAATAAGCTGATGAAGCTGACAAGTAACCAATGTTTACAGTTTAAAATAAGTTTTGAATGTTACTGTCTAACAATGCACATCCCAGTGAATCATTTGAACTTTTTCTGATCTGAGCATCACACAGACTGAGCAGTCTAGATCAACTCAATTGGTAACATTGCAACTCATTTTATTGTTTTAACTCTTCACGCTATTTCCAAGTGAACTGCACCTGGTTGTCTTGTGTTTTGATAGTACTCTGAATGTCGGGTTGGGTTTAGGTCTCTCTCTGGGATGGGAACGGGGGGACGGCCTGGGGCTGCGGCCATGGGCCCTGAGTTGTACGTGCCAGGGCCTCTCTCCTCTGGTGGATCATATTGAACGGGGGTGCCTATCCGAGTCAGTGGGGGAGCTGGCTCCCAGGGAAGGCATTTTTTCCCCTAGTCATTTCCTCCCCATCCCCGGATGCCTCTGTCTGCCTGCTCCGTCATTGTACCACTCATGTAGGGTCTTGGGTACGTCACTGGGGTGTGGGGAGGGGTTTCCATCAGATGGAGGCCTAAGTCCCAATTTTACTGTACAACTTAGACACTCTCACTTATAACATTTTTACGAGACACACACATGTGGGGACCTTCCGTCCGTCCGCTGTTGCTGTGGCGCCCTGGCGTGTGGGGGGAGAGTTGTCGGCGGAAGGGGCTGTCTGGGGTGGTGGCGGCGTGTGTTGGCCGTTCCCTGGTCGGGGCCCTGCTGGGGGGTGGGGCGCCCCCAGTCCAGGGCTGGGCCCAGCCTGGTGTAGCCGGTTGCCGGCGGAGCCCATGGGCTCGTTGCTGCGGCCTCCCGGGCCCCTGCATTGTAGTTGCTGGATGTTCCCCTGGGGTTCCCTCTGTTCCTATCTCGGGGGGTGCGGTCAGCCCTGCGCTGTTCCGCCTGGCGCTCCTGGGCTCTGGGGCCCTCTGGACGTCTGTGTCCCCAACCTCCTCCATGTCTGCGTCGATTCCTTTAGGGCTAATTGACGGCTCCTCACACCGACTATCAAACACTCGTATGGGGAAACCTTATATGCACCAGCATGCTCTCACACACACACATAGGTTTGGGAACATCGGTGTCTACAGATATATTCTTGGGCTGAGGTTATCTTCAATAGATTTTGAATAATTGGTGTCAAGAGCTTTTCAGGGACATTGTTGTTGCATTTATATACCAATTTTTGTGTGTTGTGGATGTGTAGTTCTTAGTTCATATTATTTGGTTTGTTTTGTCAATGTTTAGCCCTTTTTTGGTTGTTTTTTTTCCATCCTCTCTGCCGTCTTGCGGATGTGGAGGACTGCGTTGTTTTTCTTGTGTTCTTTTGGTTCCCCTTACCTCTCTTGTCTCTTCGACTCACCTCTCCTGCCTCTCTTCTTCATCTTCTTTTTTCGTTTCCGTGTCCATAACTTCAGGTAATTAAACCCACATTACTCTCTAACAAAGATTTTTCACACATATATATCAAGTGGAGTACTATAGCAAAAGCTGTAATCCTCTGCTTGAGAAAGTAAATCTGTTGGGACCAAGGACACGCTGGAAGGACTGTTTCTCGGCTGGCCTGGGAACGCCTTGGAATTCTTCCCGAGGAGCTGGAACAGGTGGCTGGGGAGAGGGAAGTCTGGGTCTCTTTGCTTAAGCTGCTGCCCCCGCGACCCGACCCCGGAAAATAGATGGATGGATGGATGGATGGTTGTTTATCTGTACATAATTTGGGCTTCTAGCTCATAAAACCCACAAAAACAGTAATTCAAAAAATTTGAATACTGTGAAGAAATCACCATTTACTTCTCAGTTTTTGCAGAAAAAAAACAATGAGGATCACATCAAATCAATCAAAATATGGTACTTTCAAAACGATATGTCAATCTTCAACACTTGGTGGGGAATCCCTTTGCCTTAATCATTGCCTCGATGCCCCGTGGCTTTGAAGCAATCAGCCCTTGGCATTGCCTGGGAGTTATGGAAGCCCAGATTTCCTTGATGCTTGCTGTCAGCTCTTCTTTGTTTTTGGGTCTGGTGCCCCTCATTTTCCTCTTGATAATACCCCATAGTGGGGTTTAGGTCCAGCAAGTTGGCTGGCCAGTCAAGCACTGTGATGGCATGGGCATCAAACCAGGTTTTGGGGCGTCTGGTGGTATGGGCAGGGGTCAGGTCCTGCTGGAAGATGAAATCTGCATCTCCATACAGATCCTCAGCAGAAGGAATCATGAAGTCCTCTAAAAGATTCTGGTAGACTGATGTGGAGACCCTTGGATTTAAGAAAGCACAGTTTACCAACACCAGCACCAGACATTACACCCCAAATCATGACTGACTGTGGATATTTCACACTGGTCCTCAAGCAGCTTGGGTTCCATTCCTTACCCGTCTTCCTCCAAACCCTTGGACCTTGATTTGCAAATGAAAGGCACACTTTGCTTTCATCGAAAAACAGGACCTTGGACCACTGGCCAACAGTTCAGTCCTTCTTCTCCTTGGCCTAGTTGAGACGCGTCTGAATGTGGCCTCTCTAACTATGAACTTTTGTGGCCTACCTATCCTATAGAGGGTATCAATGATGGTCTTCTGTCCAGTTGTCAAGTCTGCAGTCTTCCCCATATTGAAGCTAACAGAGAAAATTTAACCAAAGTGAAGCAATTTAATGACACCTGGAAAAACCTGTGCAGGTGCTTTGAGCTTAGTAGATGAGTAGTGTGTGACACTCAGTTTAAAACGTTCATGCCCTGTAAAATTTGGGCTGATTTCTTCCCTGTTTAAATTTTTTGAATTCTTGTTGTCGTGGGTTATTTAAGATGGAAGCTCAAACTATATGCAAATAAACAACTAAATACTTGAAATCATTTAAGTTGTGGGCCCAGAATTTATAATCTATGGAAGTTTAACGTTTTGAATGGAATTATGGAAATAAACTTTTCCTTGATATTCTAATTTTTGGAAAGGGTCTGTATGTTCACATTTTAGCACTTTCCTAATAATCATTATTTAATTTGGAAATAAAAAAATATTATAAAAATAATTTATTTTTTTCTTTTGATTAATTTGTCATCTTTTACACCTATTTGGCTTTTTGTACAAAAGCAGACTCTACAAAGTAAAATCAAGCATATCAACTTCATTACCCACCATGGCTTTCTTTTCTTCTTTTCCACTCCACAGAGATCTTTTTCTCTTCCACTTCTATAGACAAATTTGGGTTTCTATAATAAGAGATTAGAGAGGGACCTTCTCTTGCATAAAATCCACCTAAAGGTGCAGACTTTGGAAAAATTCATGCAAGCTTGTGAAATAAACTTCATCCATGAGATTTGCTGTAGGAAATAACACATCAATTCTAACCAGTGAGTGCATTTGTGAGATTCTGGGTGTAGTTGAAACATCCTTTATTAGGCATGCTACATGTCCCCTAAACATCCATCATTTAAGATGACACACTTTAATGTTCTGTATTTTCCGGTGTTCTGGTGTTGTGGAAGACATCCTGCCTTGTTCCAGTACCAAAAAGAACTCACCCAACAGTCATCAATGACTATAGACCTGTTGCCCTGACATCCCACATCATGAAGGTCCTGGAGAGACTCCTGTTGGCACCCCTGAGTAAGCAAACAAGAACGTTTCAGGACCCACTGCAGTTTGCTTATCGCTGTGGAGTTGGAGTTGAAGATGCCATCATCCACCTGCTTCAACCAACCCACTGTCATCTGGACAAAGCAGGCAGCACTGTGAGGATCATGTTCTTTGATTTATCCAGTGCATTTAACACAATTCAGCCTAATTTGCTTTGTCAGAAACTCCTGAAGACACAGGTGGAGCCCTCAACAATTGCCTGGATCAATGACTACCTGACCAACAGACCACAATTCGTGAGACTGAAGAATTGAGTGTCAAACCAGGTGGTCAGCAGCACAGGAGCACCACAGGGGACCATACTCTCACCATTCCTTTTCACTCTGTACACCTCAGACTTCCAGTACAAATCAGAGACCTGTCATCTGCAGAAATACTCAGATGACTCTGCAATTGTCGGGTGTTTCAGAGATGGACAAGAAGCTGAATACAGAGAGCTGGTGGACCACTTTGTGAGATGGTGTGAAAACAATCGTCTCACCTTCAATGTGAACAAAACAAAGGAGATGATTGTAGATTTCAGAAGAAACAGGGATAAGTCAAACACTGTTTCCATCATGGGAGAAGAAGTGGAGGTGGTTGAGGGGTATAAATACATCGGAGTTCACCTTGACAACAGACTGGACTGGAGACTGAACAGTGAAGCCGTCTATAAGAAGGGACAGAGCAGACTGTACGTCTTGAGGAAGCTTAGGTCCTTCAAGGTTTGCAGCAAGATGCTGCATATTTTCTACAAGTCTGTTGTGGAGAGTGTAATCTCTTCAGCCGTCATCTGTTGGGGTAGCAGCATCAGAGCCAGGGACTTAAAAAGGCTCAACAACCTGATAAAGAAGGCTGGTTCTGTTCTTGGGACAACTGTGGAACATCTGGAGATGATAATGCAAAGAAGGATTCTTCATAAAATAAAAAGAATTATGGACAACCCTGACCATCCTCTTCATGAGACTGTCATACAAAAACAGAGTGTCTTCAGTCGGAGGCTTCTTCAGTTTCGCTGCAATACAGACAGCTACAGGAAATCCTTCCTGCCCACAGCTATCATCATCTACAACAACTCCTTAAAGAATTAATTATATGAGCTATTCCAACACTTAATTTCCCTCTGGGATAAATAAAGTATTTTTGAATTTGAATTTGAATTGAATTTGAATTTTGCTTCTCTGCCAAATTGCTTGTCAAGTTGCTGTTCTCAAACACATACCATCTATTATGAGCACATTTAATAGGGTATGTCTGCTTGATTATGTGAAAAAACTACAACCACAATTATTTTAGTCAATATTAAAATCACAGTTATTTAAAATGATTAGTGTATTCACTGAGTTTGGAAAACTTTTTTTTCCACTTGGAGTATGCAAAAACTGCAAATGTAGTGAGCTTAAACAATTACTGGTAATAAAATGAATGGGAAATAAATAAAATATGTAAACATTAAAAAGTTAACAAAAATACAGGATTAACAACTAATCTAAGCAATACAATTTGAACGAAAGATTTCTTATTGTTAATAATTAGAACAAAGTTAGTTTGACCATACATTTCAGTGCACAAATGGCTAAGCTATTGAAAGATCCTACAGATGTATTTAAATTTAGCCAAAATGTGCCCAATGAATTCCAGTCAAGGGCTGCATAGTGAGGCAGATGATAGCACTGTTGCCTTGCAGCAAGCAGGTCCTGGGTTTGAATTTCAGACTGGGGTACCAGGGGTTCCAAAATAAATAAATGCTGCCACTCCTCTTCTCTTTCTAGCATCTTGATTTGTGCTGATCCTGTAAAGCACAACCACCCTTTTTAGAACTCAAATTCAGTCAGTGAAAGGGGCAGAAGTGTGCATCAGTCAGCAGTCAAGCATAACTGCATCGCAGAGTATGCCAAAATAATTAAAAAATAAAATGCTCTGATGTAAGGTAAGTGCTTCTAACATGATGAGCTTAATCTTATTTTAAACTAAGATGAGAAGCAGTTCTTGAGTTGTCTGGTCATATGATGGGAGTCAGCTAATAAATAGAGCAAGGTGGACTGGCTGATAAGAGAGACATCCATCCAGCCATCCATTTTCTGTACCGTCCATCCTGGTTGCGGGGGGGCGCTGGTGCCTATATACAGCAGTCACGGGGAGAGAGGCGGGGTACACCCTGGACAGGTCGCCAGTCCATCGCAGGGCAGATAAGAGAGACAAGCAACATGCAAACAATTTGTAAGCACTGTGAGAACACTCTAATTGAATGGTACCCGCTCGCATTGCAAAAGATGGCATCTGCTTCAGAGCGTTCAATCAGTGCTTACTATAAGTACTATTTTACGGTTTTTAATTAATCTGGACTGCAGTTGTGCAGCTCAACATAAATATTTAGACTGCTCAAACCTAAATAACCTGATAATTCAAATCAAATCAAATCAAACTTTATTTATAAAGCGCTTTTCATACAAGAAGTTGCATCACAAAGTGCTTTACAGATTAAAATGACCCCAGATAAAACCACCTTCCCTTCCCTCCTCCACAGATTTAAAAGCATGGTCACAGTTATACCCCCCACCCCCCAACCCAACTCACATGCACACACACAGATAAAAGAAAAAGTAAAAAAGGACATTGGGCCGAGTGTAGATGAACCATGCAAGGAAACGCCGTCAGAGGAGCCATCTGCCCCGGCAGCGGTAGATTAACAGCAGCAGCCGAGGCACCGACACAGGGCACCCAGTGGAGGCAAGGCCAAGACCCCCACCTCCACCCAAGCTCCACCTGGAGAGCACCCAGGGAGCCACAGCCGACCACTGCTACCGGGGCAGAGGGCTCCCACAGAGGAAACACTGGAATGGGGATTAAGATAAATTAAAGTATAAAAATAAACAGTAAATTAATGTGCTAAGATTAAATAGTAAAACTGATAAAAATATAATCATATAAAACATGCAGAGCAATTAAACAGACAGTAATAAATAATAATCAGTTAAAAGCTAGGCTAAAAAGGTGAGTCTTGAGCCTGCTCTTAAAAACATGAATGTTCTCTGCAGCCCTGAGGTCCTCTGGCAGTCTGTTTCAGAGGTGAGGGCCATAAAACTGGAAAGACGCCTTGCCATGCGTGTGTGTCCTGACTTTTGGGGTGACAAGGAGACGGCTGCCAGAGGAGCGCAGAGACTGTGAAGGTTTATATGGTAAAAGCAGTTCAGAGAGATAAGAAGGCCCAAGACCATTGAGACACTTAAAAACCATTGAAAGAACCTTAATGTCGATCCTGAAATGTACGGGGAGCCAATGCAATGATTTTAAGACCGGTGCAATGTGCTCCCGCCTCCTGGTCTTCGTCAGGACACGTGCTGCTGAATTTTGGAGTAGTTGTAAACCTGATATACTCTTTTTGGGAAGACCAGAAAGCAGGGCATTACAGTAATCAATTCTACAGGAGATAAAAGCATGCATCAGTGTCTCCGTATTGGCCCGAGCGAGAATGGGGCGGACTCTGGCGATGTTCTTTAGTTGATAAAAACCTATTTTAGTAATATTTTTTATGTGAGGAATAAAAGTCAGCTCAGAGTCAAAAATTACGCCCAGGTTCTTCACGTGTAAAGAGGGATTAAAAGACAGTGATTGTAGTTTTGGTAAAAGTTTCTCTCTCTGAGCCTCAGGACCGATGACTCAAACTTCAGTTTTGTCCTGGTTGAGCTGGAGAAAGTTTTCTGCCATCCAGGATTTAATGTCTAAAATGCAGTTAAAAAGTGCATCCATTGGCCGTGTGTCATCGGGAGACATGGAAATGTACTGTGAAAGTTGACTCTATGTCTTCTGATGACGCTGCCAAGAGGGAGCATATACAGGTTAAAAAGCACTGGGCCTAAAATCGAACCCTGGGGCACACCACATGTAATCCTATGGACCCTAGAGGAGCAGGTATCTAAACTTATCATAAAAGTCCTGTCTGTGAGATAGGATGTGAACCATTTGTGAACAGCACCAGAGAGGCCAATCTGTTTTAAACGGGTTAAAGAATAGTGTGGTCTACTGTATCGAAGGCAGCGCTTAGATCCAGTAGAACCAACACTGTCACCCTCTGCGCATCATAGTTTAATCTAAAATCATTTAAAATCTTTAGAAGGGCCGTCTCTGTGCTGTGGTTCACCCTAAAACCAGACTGAAATTTCTCCGGGACATTGTGCTCATTAATAAAATCATTGAGTTGAATTAAAAAAAATTTTTCTAAAATTTTGCTTAAAAAAGGTAGGTTAGATACCGGTATAAAATTGTTAAAATCATTAAAATCTAAATTGCTCTTTTTCAACAGGGGCCTCACTACCGCCCCTTTAAAGGCAGCAGGAAAGACCCCCGTCTGAAGGGAGCATTTCATCATGGTTAAAATCTCATCTCTAAAAGATCCCTAAAATTGCTTAAAAAAGGAAGTGGGAATCGGGTCCAAAACACATGTGGTGGGCTTCACTGAGGAGAAAACTTTATCGAGAGTCCCAGCTTCTACCAGGACAAAACTGTCCAGCGTTTCCTCTGGTAAAGACACACACTCAGATTTGTCTAAAACCATGTTACTCTGAGAAGATAAAATCTTACATCAGATGGTGTCTGCCTTCCCTCTGAAGTGGTCTGCGAACTCCTCACAAAGCGTGTTTGAGGGGGTTTTAGGAAATGCAGTAGTAGCTCTGTTAAAAAGTTTATCAATGGTGGAAAAAAGGATTTTTGAATTATTTTTATGTTCCGAGATAATTTTGGAGAGGTATGAATTTCTTGAATTTCTTACTGCATTGTTGGATAATTTGAGAAGATCTGTGTATATTTGATGGTTTATTGTGGTCTTACTTTTCCTCCATTTTTTCTCTGCCGCCCTACAATTTCTCTTCATTTTTCGAAGGTTTTCATTTTTCCACGGCGTTGCAGGTTTAGATTTTAAACTTTTAACTTGTAGTGGAGCAAGCCGGTCAAGAGTGGACTGAATCCTTCTGTTAAAATCCTTGACAATAAAATCACAGGGGGCAGGTAAAACAACAGGAGGATTCTTTTAAAAAATTTCCAGAAAACCTGCAGCCACTTCAGGGGTTAGATGGCGCTTCCTGACAGTTCTCACAGAGGTCTCCTGCTGAATAAAACTGGTGATGTTAAAAAACACACAGTAGTGGTAAGAGACAGCCAAGTCAACAACAGAGGACACACGGGTGGACAGGCCATGCGTGATTACCAAGTCCAGGGTGTGTCCTTTGTTGTGAGTCGGCTGCATGACATGTTGGCTAAAATCCATATACGTCAGGATGTTTAAAAAATCTGTTGATAAAGGATCTAAAAGGTTATCTATATGTAGATTAAAATCACCAGCTAAAATGATCCTTTCAAAGGAGTTGTGCAAAATTGATAAAAACTCTGAAAATTCTTGAATAAAAAGTGCACTCTTTTTAGGAGGCCTATAAATTGTGACACATAAAATCTGAGGAGTGCTAAAAACATTTGCGTTATATTCAAAAGTAAAATAGTTATCAAATAAAACAGGTTTGGCGGAAAGTGTTGATGAACTTATAAAAGCAGTTCCGCCTCCCCTTTTGCTACTCCTCGTAGAATAAGTGAAGTTAAAATTAGGTGGGGAGGCCTCTGTAAGAACAACAGGGGCATCTGCACTCAGCCAAGTTTCTGTTAAAAATAAACAATGAAGATTATGGTCTAAAATCAGATCATTTATTATAAAAGTTTTGTTCAGCAGAGAGCGAACATTAAAAAGTGCCAAATTAATAGTGATTGGAGATGACTTTACTGAAAGTGGGGCTTTTGGCAACTTTTTGAGATTATTTGGATTGCATTTGTTCGGTTTATGATTTTTAGTCCGCTCTCTGCTGATAATAACAGGTATGAATGAGGTAGAGCAAGGTCCAAGTCCAGTATGTGAGTTACTGTTAAAATCAGGGATGAGTTCATAGGAGCAGGGACCATTTGCACATCAGGATGTGGCGGAGGAAGCAGAGAGGACAGGGGCAGCTGTGGCCAGTGTAGTTGACCGGTCCAAACAGGTGCTTCCTGCCCCAAAAATTTTTTAAATTGTCTATAAAACCAATATTGTGAACGGCGGTGATGGAGGAGAGCCAAGTATTAAGGGATAAAAGTCTGCTAAAACGGCCAATTCCTCTGCCGATAGTGGGAGTGGGGCCAGAAATAAAAACAGAGACGTGTGTTTTCTAGAAGATTAAAAAGGTGAATAAAATCACGCTTCAGGAGCTCAGTCTGCTGTTTATAAATGTCATTGGTGCCAGCATGAATCACAACTTTACTCACAGATTTGTGATGATCAATGAGCTGCAGGATCTCTTCGGTAATGTCCGTGACAGTGGCTCCAGGGAATCACAGTGTAAGGGCTCCTCTCATCCTCACGTTTCTGATGATAGAGTCCCCGATGATGAGTGTGGTGGGCAGCGGGTCTGCAGGTGGATGTTTGCACTGGGCAGAGGATCGTTCACCATCCAGGACTTGCTGTATGCCAGGTGTAGAAGCTTCCCCAGGACTGCAGCGATGTTTAATCGGTGCCGAGGGCTCGTTCCATGGGTTCGGAGTGAAGTGGAGCACTCCTCGGCGAGTTCCGGCTGCAGCCCGGGGTTTGGCGCGATGTGGGGGGCTGCGGGAGTCCGGCTGTTGCTCCTGCTGCTGGGAGGGATTAGGCGGCGCTCCTACGGAGCTACGGTGACCAGGGGCTGTCAGAGGAGGGAAATCCGCATCCAGGGCGCTGAAACGGTTTGATAGAGGCAGGCAGGTTGGAGAAGAGCGGTGGCGGCTGCTCCAAGCGCCTCCACCGAGGCCTGGCCCAACCGTTAACCGGGCACCCTGGAGCACCGGAGTGGAGCTGATGGGGGCTTTTGGTTTAGCCCCCTGCTGGAACCAGCGGTCCTCCTCTGCTGCAGATGTTACACGTGCGTTTGGCATCCCGAGTCCGCCTGGAGGCCCAGCGATGGATCCTCCCCCCACAGCTTCGCTGGGCTGGCAGGGAATGGTGTCCGCTAGCTGTGCACTGCTGGCGGCGGCAAAAGTCTGGCCGAAGATGATGTCCACGTCGAGCTCATGGTCCTAGATTTGGTGGAGTGTTGAGATCCTCTGCTCCAGCTCCAGAACCCTCTGGTTAAGTTTTGCGCAGCCATCACACCCAGGACTGCAGGTGAGTGGAGGCATGGTGGGGGAGAAGTAATCCGCGCTTCCCACCGATTAAAACGATCCGGTAGAAAACGTCCTGGTTATTAATAAGTCAGTGGTGTTTAAAAATCTGTTAAAACCGGTCTTTAAAAAGGTTTAAAAACTGTTAAAAACCGTGCTTGATAGGGAGCCGGTCTTGGGGGGCTGACAGATGCTGACGCTGACGCATGCGCACCAGAAGTGATTGTACACTATTTGTACACATCTGTTATTTGCACATCTGTTTTTCTCAGTTTATATTCTGTTAACCTCTTGTAAATATGTTTACTTTTTACTTTTTAGTGCTACACTACACATGCACCTTATGTAAATATTTTCTGTTTTTAAATTGTCCTACTCAGTTGCACATTCTAATCTGAGCATGCCACTTTATTTTTAATAACTGCACAGTACTTTGGTTTTTATAATTGTGTCCTTAATGTAGATATATTATTCTTAATTCTGTATTTATACTTTTTCTACTTTTCTTGTGTGAATCTAAATGCTTTTACCATCTGTCACTTTGCCGCTGTTACAGCTAAATTTCCCCACTTTGCAGGACAATAAAGGATTATTGTATTCTATGCTAAGTTAAGACTCTCTGAAACAGCTTCGGATTTAGGAAACCTTTATTATAATTTTAAAAAAAGGGAGCATTTCGAATAATTTCATTTTTAGCATTGTGTCCTTCTTATTAGACAAGTATACATGTTACAATATATAACATTTTTAATCGGTTAAGCAATCTTTGCATGAAAAGTGCTTTATAAATAACGTTTTATTGATGAATTGATATGTACGAGTCAAACTGGGTATGATATACTAAACCTTGGGCCCCATTAAATCCATTTCATTCTGGGTTGTATTTGTTTGTTTTTAAATCTAAGTCCATTGTCCATATTACCCACTGTTCCTGTCGTTTCACTGCTTCCTTCTCTGCTCTAGACCTGCACGTTTTTCAGTTATTGTTTATAAAATAAAGTGTATTATGATCATCCCAAGCTCCTGTCTGCCTTTTGGTCCTACTTCAAGCCGACAAAACATAACATTTTAAGGCGTTCAAGTTATTATACAGGTAGAGTTTAGTTATTGTTGTCCAAAAAAGCACTGCTCTTAAGTTGAGCTGACCTTTATTGAGAATTGTTTCTATTTTATTCATAAGAATGGGAAACTGGACTTTTTCATTTTTGACATTGATTGGTTTGATCAGAAGCTTAAAAGTTTATTGACCTCATGCTGAGTTCCAATGAACAACTTCTTTTTCACTTAATTCTTCATTATGTTTGTTTGAGTCTCTGAAATAGAGGTTCTACATATTAGAGATATTCAACTCCCTATTATTTCTCCATATTCAAAATTAATATCTTTAACTAATAGCTGATAATTTACACGTTAACCCTGTTATTTAGGTTTATAAATGTGATGCTCATTTCCTTCCTTTACCAACTGTTTTACTCCCAATGGAAAACTGAATTAATAATAAAGTACATTTTGAAGCTGACCATATTGTATTAGCGTTTTCCTGGTTCCTAACAAAGTAAAACAATAAAAAATACAAAACATTCTACTAGCTTTAAACAAAGCCTGTATTTTGGGTAACTCGACTCTCTACAGTGAAATGAAACAGCACCTCTATCTCTGTGTATTTGAACAGCCATGAGCCCCTGCAGTCTGTTAGATCAGATAACTGGCTGTTTCACATAAACCACTGTGATCCTTTTGTCAGTTTCTGCTGCACTGCTGGTAATATCCAATAAGTAGGCAAATATACACAAGATTTACTACGATGAGGGAGGTTTTAAGATGCTGTAGATTATGTTGCTGCACCATGAAGTCGACGGGATGTTTTGGAGGTTTTAAACTCTTCTAGGAAAAAGAGAATCAACGTTAAGTTCACAATCCCTGTTTTTGTAAAAAACAAAGAAACAGACTTTAAAAGAGAATATGGGTATTTTTGTTTTAAAGATATTGACTTTTTAAAGTACTTGCGCAAATTTAGGAGAAATAATTTTCCTTTTCACAAATTAATAAAAGCCTGTTCCTGTTAATCATTTGCTATAAATAAATCTGTTGTTCCTGTCTTTTAAACTGCGAAGAGGTAACCTGACTGTATAATGAGCCGAGGTATAACACTAGTTTACAGTGTATATGCTTTGTTTAAAATTTTCTCTGTGAAGATCAACAAGTGACCCCTAATTGCTCTTTCTGCAGCAAACACCAGATGCAGGGTTGAACATTTGCAGACAGAATTTTCTGCAAGAGGGCCTGTGAAATTAGTTTAAATCAGAAGCTAATTATCAGTTAATTGGTGCTTTGAGCAAGTTCAGAACAAATCTTAATAAGGAACGACATTTCCATTTGTTCAGTGAGCATCATGAAGATAAAAATCTGTCTGTTGCCTTAATTTTGCTTGCTATATTATGCTTAATTTCAATATATACCTAGATGCTCTCTCAGGTGCCTTTTATTCATTGTTTTAGCAAGTCTAATGTAAGACACTGACATAATTTGTGTTCAAACTACCGTTTTCCACCGTTGGTTGCATGAGAGCCTCCATAAATGCTGTGTCATGATTGAACACAGTTATTAGTTACTCTTTAACAGCATTATTGCACTACTGAGTGTAACATTTGAGTAAAGTAGCCTATTTGTTCATGGGTATGTTTTATACTTTGTACAGTTATTTGTTTTAGTTTTCTTTTAGCCTACCTCTGTCACATTTTTGGGTTGGTTTTGGTGATGTTAAGTCTGGACTCTAGGTTTTTCTGTGTTTCTGCTTTGTTTATTAACTTGTTACTTTTTTCCTTTTGATTTTGTCATTTTTGGTTTCCTTGGTTAATCTGTCCATCAGTCCTCCTCCATCTGCTTATGTCTGTTTCCTTAGGTTTATATTCTGTTCTTGCTAATTTTACGTACTTTTCTTTGATTAGTATTTACCCTGTCTCTGCTCTGTATCTTTCTCCTTTCCTCAGCTTGGTGCTTTCTCCTTGCTCTGCTTCACACCTGCAACCTGTTTTTATCAGCCATCTGTTTCTCATCCAGCAATCAGGTCTCCCAGTATTTAAGTTCCTCTCACTCAGCCATTCTCTGTCAAACTCTCTTGTTTGTTTTCTGAGTTCTCCTTGTGTCAGAATTGTAACTCACCCTGTTTTAAGTTTTTTTCATATTAAATAATCTTCAACTACAAGTTATCAGTGCTTGGGTCCTTAAAAACCACGTCATGACAACTTCATGTTTTCAAACAGGGATTTCTTTATTCAATGGATGTGGCTAACTAAATTGAACTCTGCTTCCCAGAACAAGGGTTAATCAGAGTTCATTCATTATTTAACAAGGAAAGTGATTACTCAGAGTAGAGCCGCTGCTTCTCCACATCGAGAGGAGTCAGTTGAGGTGGCTCGGGCATCTGGTCAGGATGCCTCCTGGACGCCTCCCTGGTGAGGTGTTTCAGGCACGTCCCACCGGGAGGAGGCCCAGGGGAAGGCCCAGGACACGCTGGAGGGACTATGTTTCTCGGCTGGCCTGGGAGCGCCTTGGGGTTCCTCCCGAGGAGCTGGAACAAGTGGCTGGGGAGAGGGAAGTCTGGGTCTCTTTGCTTAGGCTGCTGCCCCCGCGACCCGACCCCGGATAAGCGGAAGAAAATGGATGGATGGATGGAAGTGATTACTTTTTCCACATATGTCCTGGTTGGATTGGATGTTTTTTTTTTTTACTCTAATAACTACATTCAACAGCTTTTTGTATCTATGTACTCATATTATTTTTGTCTGATAATAAAATATTTGACCTGAAACATGTATGGCAACAAAGTAAAAACAGAACAACTCTGTATTTGGACGAATAGTTTTTTGCAACATTGTAAACATTGTATATGCCACACATATGTGCTGGTGCCAAATTATCATGGCAAGTTGTGCTCAAATGTCACAGCAAGGACCTAACAGTAACGTTACTGTGCTGTGCATACATTGTCTCCATTGATGAGGATTAACTCATCTTTACATGCCTAATAGTCATACTGGCTCCATCTGAAGACAGGATGACCTACTTTCTGATTAATTCTAATTATTTTACAGTATGGGGACACTCATTCGGTGTGTCTGGAACACTAGATTTTGATAATATGAAAAAAAGAACCAGATGATCAGGCTACAGAAAAAGAAAATCCCATCTGGAGGCAGTAAAACGCTTTGAATTTTACACCTTTCATCTCAATACACACACACACACACACACACACACACACACACACACACACACACACACACACCCACACACACACACACACACACACACGCACGTCTTACTATCCTTGTGTTGACATTGTATTGACTTCCATTGATTTTACTATGCCTAACCCAAACACTTTCCCTAAACCTACCATTACTGATACATGCCTAACCCTAACCTTAACCTAAACCTAATTCCCACCATACCTCTAAACCTAACTAGTAGAGTTTAATAGCTTGTTAAACATTGTGGGGACCAGGCAAAATGTCCTCACAACTACAAATGTCCACACAATGCTGGTGGGCTGTCAAAGGTTGGTCCTCACAAGTAGAGCTATACATGTACACACACACACACACACACACGCACGTCTTGCTATACTTGTGTTGACATTGTATTGACTTCCATTGATTTTACTATGCCTAACCCAGACACTTTCCCTAAACCTACCATTACTGATACATGCCTAACCCTGACCTAAACCTAATTCACACCATAACTCTAAACCTAACTAGTAGAGTTTAATAGCTTGTTAAACATTGTGGGGACCAGGCAAAATGTCCTCACAACTACAAATGTCCACACAAAGGTGGTGGCCTGTCAAAGGTTGGTCCACACAAGTATAGCTATACATGTACACACTCACACGTACACACTATACAAAAGTGGGTCATAGACTTGACAGGAGATGTTCCCCAAAATTCACTTTATTTTTTCCTGCTATGATCCACGTAAGAAGTTTTTAGATACACCAAAATTTGGCAACATAAGAAACGGGATGGCAAAAGTTCCTCATTAGCTAAACAAATTCATCATTGAATAAAAAAAAAACTCCACTCTTTGGGGCACTTTCAAATTATTGTTGTTTGAAGTGCTGATTATCTTTTTTTTTTCAATTCATGAAAACTGTAACTCTTGGTTAGTTGAAACTATAGTTTTAATCCTACAGGATTTCTAATACAATGGACAATCACCATTTTGGATGATATTTAAGTTAAGGTTCAGTTTCTATGTATTATGACTTATTTCATTACTTGTAGTCTCAATCCCTTTTCATTCAATTCATATCACTTGGTACTGAGCCAGTGTGAGAATTAATCAAACCTATGATAGCAGGATCCCGTAAGGTATAATCTCCTTGATTTACCGCTCATTGAGCTCACAAGTCCTCTTCTCAAATCTAAATGAGATCAGCCTCCTTACAGTACCTGCAGTGATGCGCTGAAGCTCATCTCATGAACATAAAGCTGTATTATATTTCAGAGCAAACACTATTCTTCTGCATAAAGTGCCTTCTTTTCATTAGGTCTAACTCTGGCCCCCAAAATACTTCCCTCTCCTGGCAGTACAGTAATCATAATTTCTCCTGTATCTAATGCATCTCATTTTCTTTTACAGAAATATTACAACCTTCCTCACTTTGTTTTCATTTTATAAGGTTTTAGCCAATTTAGGTAGGTGCAGTTGGTTACACAGTATTATTTAAAAGTCCCATTTTAAACTTCCAGACTTAATATTAATAATACTGTGACCTTGGTAAAATTTGTACCCTTTTTCATGCAGATCATAATCGTTTATGTGGCCATGCTTTTAGAGAGCTGATACTCACTTTCATGGCTTTGGTGGCTTTTTCACAAATATATTGTCCTCTTTCTTTTTTGAATTTTCAACTTGAGGGGTTGCCACAGCAAATATTATGTCTCCATTTCGACCTATCCCCATCATCTTTTATCCTCACACCAACTAACTTCATGTCCTCTTCACCACATCCACAAATCTCCTTTTTGGTCTTCCTCTTGGTTTCCTGCCATGAGGCTCTAATCTCCACATCCTATTGATATAATGATCGTCTCTCCTCTGAACATGTCCAGACCATCTCAGTCTAGCCTCTCTGACTTTATCTCCAAAACATGGATTGGAAAATTGGAAAATATCTTCTTCCTTCCATATGGATGTGGCTGGAGTCTGCATCAGCGTTTCTCATATGTTATTACGGCCAGTCTTGCACATGAGCCCATCTGGGCCAACGCTCGAACTCTCTGGCACCCCAGATCATGACTGCCCTCTCTGCCAGCAGCTTCTGCCTTCAGTCTCTTAATATTATGTTTTCATTGCAAGGTTAACCAAAACACTACTCACAGCTGAGGAGTCACACAGTTAGTTCAGAGTAGGTGAAAAGCCTCTTCTCTGACTCTAATAATTATGCCATATTCCCCAGATGCCTTTACTAATAATTACATAAACAATTAATTGATATGACATTGAAATGTTTCTTTAAGAGCTGTCCCTCTGATGAACTCATTCCTGACCCTGGTCTTACTACTGTCTTGTAAACATTTCCTTGCATTCATGCTGATACTCTTGTCACACAACACACCTGATACTTTTCTCCACCCATTTCAACTTGCTTGAACACATTTCTTCACCTCTTTTCCACACTCTCCATCGCTCTGGTTCGTTGACCCTAAGTACTTAAAGTCCTCTACCTTCTTTACTTCTACATCACCATAGTCCATGGAGACCGCTGTCTAACCTCATCTTTCAGCCTGCCCTTTCACAAAGCAAATAAGAAGGGTCTTTGAGCCGAACATTGATGCAGTCCCAACTCCACCTTGAACTCATCTGTCATTTCTACAGGACACCTCACTGCTGTCTCACAACTCTCATACACGTCCTGCACCACTCTAACATACTTGTTTGGAACTTCAGACGGCCTCATACAATACCACACCTCTTCTCTCTGCTCCCTGTCATATGCTTCAGACAGAGCCGGTCCAAGGCAGAAGCGAACTAAGCCACTGCTTAGGGCCCCCAGACCATCAGGGGCCCCTCATAAATGTTTGAATTTAAACACAGACCACAGATCAAAATATTTGCTAATAGAAAAGATTTGACAGTTTGAGCGGAGATAAATTAAAATTTCTAAACATTTAAAAGAATTTTTAAGTTAACTTTATAAAAGTGTAAAAAAACATATTAACTTAGTGATTGTTGTGTTACCATGGTTACAATCCAATGCCATGGGTTTAATATCTTTGTGTTTGAGCAACAGTTAGAATAAATAAATGCATCTCACCAAATAATAACCAATAGTCCCTTATTGCTTCAAGCCCCCCCCCCCCCCCCCCCCCCCCCAGATTCTGTAAGGGGTGCTGATGTTCTGAACAGGAGGATGGGCCCCAATTCAAGTTCTGCTTAGGGCCCCACAAGACCATGGGCCGTCCCTGGCTTCACATATATATTGTGTGAATTCTGTTTATTTTATGTCAGTTCAATTTAATTTTAAATAATGTTTTCATATTTTTTAATTAAATCTTCCAAGCTTGGACAGTTTTAATCTTGGTCAACCTGTTTTGTTTAAAATAATTTCGGCATTACTTTTATTGTCTATATTAATATTCAAAGAAATATAATTGTATGTGATTTTATAACGAGGTGAACAATGGTGTACAAAAAAACTCAGTCATTTTTTGCTGTTAACATCCCCAATTTTGCAAGGTTGTCATGCATAGTGTAATGCATATGACGCAGAAGAAGCAGGAGGAAAAATGATTTGAGTAATGTTACACTATCACTGTCAGAAGGTGTCCTTATGTTTCTGCTTGAAATGGACTAACAACAACTAACAACCGGTTGTTTGTTACAGGGAGGTTTTCTCTATAGCATCCTCAACAGTTTGAAAGGAAACTGCAGTGAAGCTCATGCTTTTGTTGCTGCATCACAAAACGCAATTCCTAATGCTGGGCATTGGGTTTGAGCTATGTAAATGTGTAACAAGATCTCTTGGCACCAAATATCAAGATATTAAACACCACAGGTGAAGTCTGTTTTGCCAAGAGGAATCTAGTTTCTGACAGCCTGACTTTGCCTAGTGAAATCAGTATAAGCTTGGATTTGATGAATCTTTACAAACTTGACACCAAGTTGTAGTAATGTTTGTTACTCTTATTTTGAAGCAAAAAAGAAATTGACATGACTTTTGATATTGGCAGAGTCAATTAATAATTCAGTATAATTCTATTCATAGCGCAGATTAATAAAAATGTCATCTCAAATCCCTTTACAAAACAAGCAGATCCAATTATTATGGAGAAACATAAAATAATTTCCATAAATACATGAACACTAAAGAAAATATACTGTTTGTGTGGCAAAATTTTGTGTATCTGGTAGAAAAAAAACTGACAGTGCTTCTTAGTCTTACTCTTTATAGTTCAGAAGTGTAAACAAAAGTTAAACTCATCAATGCCTTGTATTGGAAAATCGTTATTATATTGCAGAAATGTAAATTTGTGCATTAGACTGTGATTGAGTATGTTTTCCTGAAAGTACACACCGTTGATCCTGTTTTTGATTATGGCACTGTGCAGGAGTAAGCATCCCCCTGATTTACACCTGGCTATAAACATTCACTCTTTACAACAGTGTGTTTATAGAATTGATGCCTGAGATCAATTCGAAACAAACCGCGGAAAGTCCCCAAACTGTTTCCACTGTTAGTAAGTCACAATCTGAGTCTCTAAACAGAAACCCTCTCTTCAGAAACTGCACTAGAAGTAGGTGTCAAAACAAATGTTAGAAAACTTTTCTCCCAAAATATGCTTAGTGGAAATGTCAATTTTTTTCTATCTTCACAATACAATGCCAAACAGATTCAACTGTTATCTATCAGAAAATACAACAAGAAAATACAACGTTGTTTAAAAAAATAGGGGAAAAATTACATAAGTGAACAGAACAGCAACAGAAATAGTCCCATTTTTATAGTGCTTTTCTTGTCTTACTAAGCACTCAAAGTGCTTTTACACTACAAGGCTCTTTCACTCATCCAGACAAAACAGGCTACACGATGTTACTTTTTCTTTCATACACAATTGTAGGTCAATGAATCCAACAAAGTGAGATTCATTGTGTTGCTAGAGACCTATTTGACACAGAAAAAGCAGGACTAAACCATCTTCTGACTGACAAATAATTTTGATTCCTTTTTATGCACCACTAACTCACCCGTGATGCAAAAATCTAAAATGTGCGTTATTGCCCCTTCCCCATCCAATCTCACCACTCATTTTACAAATCATCAATTCACCCCTAAAGCTGGCTTCATTCCCCCTTGAATGAAAAAGCTGACTTAATCCTGACATGTCAAACTTCCAGGACTTTTTCCAATCTCCCCTGTGAGTCTAAGGGTGCTTTCACACCTGTTAGTCTGCTGGACTCGGTACGATTGGGGACCAATTTTGCAACATTGTTGCAACTTTGAGCTGGTGCGGTTTGTGTTCACATTGCACTTTTGACAAACGAACTAAACCTTATACGTGTTGTATAAGATAAGATAAGATAAGATAAGAAATACTTTAATAATCCCCGTGGGGAAATTAAGTTTCAGTACAACCAATCCAAACAGGATATGGAAGACCGCGGTGGCAGCCGGCTTACCCAGCGCCCCTTATATCCCCCTGGCGTGTGGTGGCGCTGTAGCAAGGATTGCCGAAACAAAGTCCAAGAAAAGACAAACAGGAAACAGATGCATGATGTCAGTCATTCCGTACTGGTCCAGCAGCAGAAGAGGTGAAACTCAGTATTCAGCCTTTTAACTTGTCACACGTTTGTTTTATATGGACAATTTGGACTCTTCATTATCAAATGTCATGAATATTATTTTACTTTTGGCCAAATATCATATTCATTGCTGCAAATGAAGGGGAAATAAGCCCTCCTTTCCCTGTTTTATTATGAATTTAAAATTTATTCTTTTTTTGCTGAGTTTATATGCCTTATACTGTTAATTAGGGTATACCATTAAGGTAAGCCATTGGGTTAGTCTTCCGGTAGCCAAGGAAGGCCACCCCACCTTTCAGTATATACAGGCTTGCGGTGGTGATTTAAGGGCTAAAACAAAGTATGATTCTACTGTAAATAACTGTTGTCACCTGGAAAATGCATCTTGGCACATGAAATGTCTAGACCAAGTTCATTAAAACTAAAATCGAATTAAAGTGGGTCGAATACATAACTATGCAGTAACCTCATATGGACAGCAACTTCAAAAACTACTCCACCCTTCTGCTTACAATCATCCAATTTCAGCCTCCTATATCTGTATCTCAGCACCAAGTTCAGACCATAGGGGGGCAGGACCTTCCCCAATTGCAGCGCCCTTACTTTCAAACTTTCTTCAACAATTTACCATAGACTACAAAGAACTGTCCAGATATAAATCACTTCTTGAAACACACATTTCTAAAAGTCCAATTGAAGCAATTATCCAGGTGGTTAAATCTGCAACTTAGAGAAAACATGAGAAAAAGATTATTTAGGCAAGACAATTTTATTTGTATATCACACTTTCAACAACATGGCAATTCAAGGTGCTTTACATAAAGCATAAAACACATAAAACATATGACAGATTAAAACATTAATCAAAGGCAACTCTAAACAAATGAGATTTTAGCCTTGATTTAAAACAGGTCAGTGTTTCAGCAGCTATTTAATACTAGTCTTTTCGACTAAATACTATAACTAGTAAAGGCTGTGAATGTATAGGGGATCCTCCAGCCACCATCTGCCCTCATGTTTTAGATCTGCTGTGAATGACTTGGCTCCCACATAGCTGCTGTACATTAGTCCTTCCCTGTGTGCTACAAACAGCTGAGGTGTGGATCGATGCTGCAGCCTGTAATCTCGACGTATTAGCAGCTTGTGAGGTTTGTCCGTATTAGGTAGCCCCTTTGAATGCTGCGGGCGACATCTCCTTGAAAACTACAGTACAGCAGTGGATGAGCTTGGTTCATAACAGACAAGCACACACCCTCTGCACAAACAAAATATAACAGCAAATGAAATCAGTGAGAGCAGATAGATGCAGAGAACCATTATTCTGCAAGCAGGCCTAGCGGTGCCAGGAATACAGCCAAAGAATCAAATTAACTCTAGATTTGATTTGTCTGATAGACCTAGAGGGTTCCTCTTGGATGCGTTTAATGTCACAGTGGTTTTGCTGTTTGACATTGTGCAGGTGATAGGTGATGTTGGGTCAGTTCATTTTGGATTTTGTTACCTGGTTGGAAAGCAGGTTATAGCAGAAATCTGAAAAAAGCTTTCTTATTTATAATAAATTAAAATGTGTCTAAAGCTATAAACCAGGTTTTTCTGTAAAATCTGTTCACTTGACATTGGAAATGATTTGTCAACTATAGAGCAACATGTAATGGTAAGGTTTTATATTAGTTTTGCTGTTTTGTTGTACATCACTTCTCAAAACAAGCTTCGAGGTATAACATGCCTCAGGTGACTTCACTTAGTTTTTATTTATTTATTTATAGATAATTTTTAAATCCCCAAAACATTTCCAGCAGAACTAAGGCTTCACGTCTTACTTCCTCTGAAAATGATCAACCGGGAGATAGACATACAATGCTCCTTCCACCAACATAGGCCTGTTGGTGGAGGGATAGAATTTCAGTGACAGCATCAACACTAGAAGGTAGAAGTGATTAAAAAATATCCTTTATTCTGGTGTTAGAAAGAGAGAAAGGGGTTGGGTAAGCTGAAGTAGTTTTGAATACAATCTGCATGTAGTGTAGTGAAACTGATTAGTCAAAGCAAAAAACAAATCACTCTCAAAGTAGTAGAAACTCCCAAGTTAAGACATTGTGGAAAAAACCTAATCAACATTGCAGAATATAAGAACTACATTTTTTCACAGGAAATTGGCAAAAATCAATGAGTTCCCCTCACACAAAGTGTTTTAGGCCGTCCATTCATTGTTTATACCCACTTATCTGTGCAGGGTTACAGAGGGACTGGAACCTATCTCCAGTTGCCATTAGGCAAACAGCAGGATAGTGCCTGGATTGGTTGCCAGTCCATCAAAGAGCAACACAGAGACACACAGGACGGATACACTCATAACTATAGCCAATTTAGAGAAACCATTTAAATTAGCATGTATTATTAGTTATGGATTATATTGCCTGTACTTGGAGAGAACCTGCTCGTGCATGACAAGAACATGCAAACTTCATGCAGAAAAACCCCTGGCTGGGATTTAACCCAGGGACCTTCTGACTGTGGGCCGCACAGTGGCACAGTTGGTAGCACTGTTGCCTTGCAGCAAGAAGGTCCGGGGTTTGAATCCCAGCCTGGGCTCTTTCTGCATGGAGTTTGCATGTTCTCCCTGTGCATGCGTGGGTTCTCTCTCACAGTCCAAAAACATGACTGTCTAAATTGCCCTTAGGTATGAGTGTGTGTGTGCGTGCATGGTTGTTTGTCCTGTATGTCTCTGTGATGCCCTGTGATGGACTGGTGACCTGTCCAGGGTGTACCCTGCCTCTCGCCTCGTGACTGCTGGTGGAGATAGGCACCAGCCCCCCCCAACCAGGATGGACCGGTACAGAGCACAGGGAATATATCTGTGAGGTTTTAAATAGTTTTTTGATGTTATGTTAAACTTGTATATATAAGGTTTTGCTTGTTAAGTCTTTATTAAGGCCTTAATCATGAGCAAATAATGGGATTCACATTGAATTTTAGCATTAGGCTGATGGTTTGGGCATTTAGTAGCATTAACTTGAGTTAATATTAAAAAATGCATGTGGTTGTGCATACCTGCATGTTTAATCTAAAACTTGTTTATTTTACCACCTCTAGAGTTCCACAGTATTTTTAGATGAGATAAAGTCAGGTATTTCCTTTGTTTAAATTTCAATTTTTTTGTTAGGAAAACTTCCGAATCAAAGGTTAATTTAGTTGTTTTAATATGATTTTGTAAATAAATCTCTCGCATAATAAACAACTATGTTTATAGGATTATACTATTAATAGTTGCATTATTCTTCGATGGACTGGCGACTTGTCCAAGGTGTACCCTGCCTCTCGTCGCATGACTGCTGGAGATAGGCACCAGCCCCCTGCAACCCTACAGAGGATGGGCAGGTATAGATATGGATGGATGGATGGATTGATAGTTGCATTATTCAGCATTCTTTTTTATTTCTTAGATTAACAATTTTTATTATTTTTTAAAATACAGCTTTAGCATTCTTAATCAGTATTGTTGTATTGCATCTTTGCAACTCAAATTCATCTCAAATGCTTAGAAATCTGTCAAAATATGCTCACCCACCATAGTGTTTACGAATGCCAGCTGATCTGCTCAACTCCCACATACACATGGAGTTAGCATTTTTTTTAAGGGGGCTTATTGTCAGACAAGCGCTCTGAAATATTTGTTAGTGTTGAGGAAACAGTTCACTGGATTGCATCTTTAAAAGGGTACTGTTGGGATTTTATATGCTAAACGCAAATCAGTCTATAAAAACGGTTGTATATTATTACGCAAAACTTTGCAGGAGACTGTCAGTTCTCACTAAAATATACAAGTGTCATGATACAGGTCCTGCTATTTCACATTGAAGAAACATGAGTGCTTTGCAGAGATGAACATTAAAATACAAAAGATGCTATCAAGCTGGATTACAGGAAAGCTTTTGAAAATGTGGCTAAAAGTCAGTTTCTATAACTGTAATGAAGCAGGTACAAAAACAGAATTATGGTATGTTTAATGCACTAAATATTGTAAATCTTTGTGTGGATTGAATAAAAAAAACATTGAAAGGCAGCTGAGAACACAGCTGAAAGTTGTCAAGGGGCAATGATGTTGCGTTTGAAACACTGAACTATAATACCAGTGCAGTATCTATTATTAACTGATTATATATCTCAAGGTCTCAGTAACATATCTAATAAAATGGAACATATATGGATGATGTATTACTGATGGCTGCCTAAAAAGGAATTCAAAGGCGCATAGTCTGTCGGTAAATGGTAAATGACATTATTAGAAACACAAACATTCTAGCAGCATTCCGCTCTTTGATTAGTACCTGTCACAAGAATACTGTATATTAGGAAGACCTGCAGTGATTCTGCAAGTCTCACTTTCCTACATATAATCAGTCTGTACACCATCTTTAATACCCCTTCAAACTCAGCACGTCAGTCTGCAGTTACAGTGGATTTTTCACTTAAAGATGTTGTTTGCACTGAAAAGTCACTGCATACCAATGTATGGTTAGAAGGGAAGGTTACACAGATTAAGCAGGGAAACATTATCTTGTTTGTTTACCTCATTTGGCTCACTCAGACAGAGAAAAAACAAAATGCAGAGAAAAAGCATTTAATTAGCTAATGAATTTTATCAGCAATCAAGCTCATAACTCGGGTCAAGCTTTTGTAACTCTTACTACGGTTAAATATTATGAGGTATGTTGAGTAGTTACATTTGTGTCAACTCTGGACGAGTATCAGAATTTTCTAGATAAGACTATGGAGCCCTTAAAGGATCAGCTGAGAAAAAAACCCACTCAATGATAGTTCGAATTTAAGTTGTATTGAAAAATAGTAAAAAGTTTACAAACCCATGACTATCTAAAGCCAGATTCCTACTGTGCACAAGCGCACATTATATGGGCCCAAAATAAAATGGAAACCAATATCCTTTTAAGGAAATCCCCCTAAGAGCTTCAATTAAAGAACTTCTTCTTCTAGTGCTCAGTCCATTTCCCCTTTGTGGAAGAAATGGGAGTCCCTTGTGTGTGTGTGTTTGTTATTTATGTCCACTGGTTCTACCACTACCCGGGTAGTTTTTAAAGTTTAATGGTTCATTCCATTTGTAGTCAAAAGTCAAAACAAAATTCTGACTTCTGAGTGGGAAAAGTCAACTGGAACGCCCCCTGAAGTCGGACTTCCCAATTGAAAAGTCTACGATTTTTTTTTGCTCAGAGCGTCATTAATACTAGCTGTGGTGGAAACATGCTAATTTTAAAAGACACACTAAGAGTAAGAGTGTGTCTTAAATCAATGTTACATATAAATCCTGAACCTCTTGACTTAACTAAATCAAAGTGGTGTTTGCATGTGGAAAGTACAGCTTATAAAGATGTTTATAAGAGGTACTGCCAACAATGGCCAACTGGGCCTCACCATATCGGAATCCCAACTTAATCCGACTACGTTACTTGAATGCTGTTTTCTCTGATGTGATGTCAATCCCAGCTTCAATTTCCAAATTCCGAGGTAAATGGAACGTAACATTAGCCTTTCTGTATCCTGTATCAAGGAATGAAGTAATGATCCTGAGGTTCTCTGGAGATGGATCCCATGGCTGATCACACCATACTCTGGTCTGTCTACAGTCACTCTCCTTTGGGTTGCCTTGCAACTGAACCCACAGGGTTCAGATCTCAAATGATGTCGTCTTTCCGATGGGGCTATTAGTCTAGTCCCCCCGACATGGGGCAGGGGGGTCATTGGGGTGTTTGGCTGCGGGGATTGGTCTAGGGTGGCGGCGTATCCAGGTTGGCCATTGGCTGGCCATGGCCTCCGCAGCCTGGCGGCAAAGGGCCCCGACGTCGGCCAGTCCCTGGTCGGGTCCCTGCTGGGGGTGGGGCGCCCTCAAGTCTCGGGTCTCCAGGCCCATGGCTGGATCCCTCCTGGCATAGCCTGTTATTTGAGGAGCCTGTGGGCTCGTTGCTGCGCCCCCCCGGGACCCTGCGTTGTAGCTGCTGGATGTTTCCTTGGGGCTGTCCTCTGTTCCTCTCTTAGGAGATGCGATAGCCCTGTATTGGTCTGCCTGGGGCTTCTGTGCTCTGGGGGTCCTTTGGATATCTATGGCTCCAATCTTTTTCATGTCTGTGTCGATTCCTGGCCTCACACCAGCTATTGAACACTCGTATGGAGAAACCTTATATGCACCAGCATCCTCATACACAAACACGCACACTTTCTTCCCACAGGTGTGAGGATTCCAGTGTTTACAGATGCATTCTTGGGCTTAGGTTACCATTACTAAATTCTGTAATAATCAGTACAGCTTTTCAGTGACACTGTTATTGTATTTACATATCTATTTGTGGGTTGTGGTTGTATAGTTCTTAGATTGCATTGTTTGATATATTTTGTCGTTATTTCTTTTCCTCTCCCTGCCATCTTGCTGATTTGGAGGACTGGGATGTTTTCTTGTGTTTTCTTTGTTCCCCTTCCTCTCCTGTATCTTCAACTTACCCTCTCCCGCTTAACTTTTTTCCCTACCTCTCTTCCTCTTCTTTCTTTCTTTCTTCCCCTTTATTTTCCGTCTCCATGTCCCTGGTGCATCAGAAAAAAAGAAAAAAAGCTCTACAGCAATTTCTAATAAAGATTTCTTACACATATATATCAAGGTGAGTACTATAGCAAAGCTGTAATGCGCCACTTGTGAAAGTAAATCTATTGGGCTTCACCAATTCTGAGCACCACAGTGCCAGACAGGACACGTAAGCCCCCCAAAAAACAAAAAATCAATTGGAGCTTCTGGTGACAGCTCGCCACGCTGACTAATTTTTTCATGGCAGAAAACACCAAGTTCAGATTCAGGATTGTTCAGTTAGCCTGGCCGTTGCTTCCTGGGCAGTGGCAATCAGAACATGAAATGGTGACAGAATAATCCCCTCCCCCGCCAGTAGGAAAAGGAAAATTGCACCTCCAATCCACATATACAGCCTTTGAACCCACAAATTTCATGTGAGTTACACTATTCTATTTAAATACGTTTTTTTAGGCCCAAGCAGCAAATGCGCTGCCAATGCCTATTGTATTTCAAATGTTTATTATTATGCTTCCGCCAAATGAATTGGCTTTTTGAAGGCCTAAATATATACAAAAACTTACCAAATTTCTCCGAAGCTTGAGTCATGCATGAAATTTACGTCTTTTAAGGGGTTCACAAAAGTCACAACAAAAACGGCACAACAGCACCCCCCAGAACGCTTTAAAACAAGTTTTATTTAAACTTTGGGGTATGAAATTTGGTACACTTGTAGAACTTCCCAACGTCATAATCTCAAATGACCAGGAAGTCCGCCATCTTGGATTAATCCTGCAATTTTTTACCTATTTTTGCCCCATTTTTATTTTAATTTTTGCCTCTGCATTTGATTAAACTCCTCCTTCAGGTTTTGATCAATTGTCTTTAAAACATTTTTTAACACTTTGTCATGCAGAGTTGATCAGCAGGCTCAGGCTCAGTGGGAGCGATGAGGTGACGTTGAGTTGAAGTGTGTGAGTCCTGCGTTCACAATGAAGGCCAGAGCAGTAGTAAGCTGCGAGTGCCATTTGAGGCTGCTTGCAGCTTTAATTATTTATCTTTTTAGGAAAGCAATCTTTCCTCAGATTTTTTTAGGGTGATAGCGTTACAGACAACACGTGATCATCCATAAAAAGCTGTGCCTTTCCACGTTCAAGTGAGTATTTTAAAAGTCTATTTGCTTCAGAAAAGTCAATTTTAAAGTTTCTCATTCTCTGCAGTGGTTAGGTAAATTGTGATTGGTTTATATTTAAAACGTTTAGGTTTTTTGGCTCTCAATTATGAAGATATATGCCATTTAAGAATTACACAGATGTATGAACTTAAAACAGAGATGAAATGGATAATGTTATATGAAAGTTAATTTGGTTTAAGGCAAGACAATTTTATTTGTATAGCACACTTTCAACAACAAGGTAATTCAAGGTGCTTTACATGATTAAGAGCTAAAATAAAAACAGGAGTAAAACACAGACAAAGCATATAAAGTAAAAACAGCAATAAAGCAAGAAGCTAACACAGATACATCAAGGCATTACAAAGCATACAATGTAAACACAGCAAGAACCATAAACAAAACATGATACATGAAAATATTACTCAAAGGCAGCTCTAAACAGATACATTTTTAGTTGTGATTTAAAAGAAATCAGTGTTTCAGCAGCTTTGCAGTTTTCTGGAAGTTTGTTCCAGATTAGAGGAGGATAGAAACTGAAAGCTGATTCTCCATGTTTGGTTCTAATTCTAGGGATGTTGAGTAGACTGGAATTAGAGGACCTGAGTGGTCTGGTGGGTTGGTATAGTAATGTCACGAGGAGTGTGGAGAATGGACCCAAACGCACTCGCTGAAGGAAGGTGCAGGATGTTTATTACAGTGATGAGGTCGTGGTGATGATGATGATGATGATGATGAAGACACTGGAGATCGGGCAGGGAAGGAAGACAGCAGGAAGAATGACACACCATGGGGATTGACAAATACTACTGACTACTACTAAGGATGATACGGCCGGGAGTGAAAGGAAGTGAGGGGTCTTAAAGGCAGGAGGTGAGTAGGATCAGGTGTGGATGATGAGACAGACAGGTGAAGACAATAAGGCAGGAATAGGGCAGCGTGACAAGTAACAGCAGATCTTCAATATACTTTGGTGCTAAGCCATTCAATGATTTATTAACTACTAAAAGTATTTTGAAGTCTATTCTCTGAGCTACAGGGAGCCAGTGTGAGGACTTTAGAACTGGGGTGATGTGCTCTACTTTCCTGGTTCTAGTGAGGACACAACAGCAGCATTCTGGATCAGCTGCAGCTGTCTGATTTACTTTTTAGGCAGACCTGTGACTCTTTCCCTTTTATACATGCTTTCTGTAAGTGATCATTGGCCAATTTTTTTAATATTTTGATCCTGTTCTCCATTAACCATTCCCTCAGCAGTCAGTAGCCTTCATAGGGTTTGGCATGTATGTCATTAAATGCTGACAAACTGCCCAGACCACATCAGACAAATGCAACAGGACAGATGGGACGTGCCCCTTTTGCACATCATTTAGCAAAAGTCATTCGACAGCACCGATAAGGCCTGCCGGTGAATGACCAGAATGAATAGTTAGCAGTGGCTTCAACCTCATTACAAGGACAAACTGCTTACAGTGGAGGGCTGATATGTCTGGCATGGCCCCTCTTTGCTGTTCTCTGTTTGAATATGGAAGGGAATTATGCTTAATGCTTCTTCCTTCGTGGATGGTGGCTTGTATGTTACAGCGACCCGTGAAATTAATATTTTTGTGAGATGAGATTTCAGGCACACACATGAAAAAGGAGTGCCTAATTTTCTAGCCCACTGAAAACCCTCCTAACACAGGAGACCGGAGGAAGGTGGGGGATGTGTAGAATGATAATACATAAGTGAAATGCAGAATGAGGACGGACAAGTAAACTGTAATGAGAGGTGCTGAATCTACTGCTCAATATTGGTAATATGTTAATCTAATCATGCATTTTAGTTTGCATAGATTGTGTAGATAACGGTTAATCAATAACTGCTTAATTAGTGTTTGTTTTTTACTTCTTCAGTTTTGTGCCAAGTCTGGCTGTAAACTTTGCCAGCCACATTTAATGGCACTACTGTTAAACAAACATAAAACCTTTAAAATAATCATTTGTTTCAACAACATTCTCTAACACTAAAGAGTTTTTATTTTTATTTGAGTTAATTCAGCATTGTACATTTAGTTGGTAAAAATAATCTAGCATCAACAAATAATTTCTGATGAAATTACAAGTGCCACATGGCTTTCTTAATATAAATGTATCAGAATAATTTTAAAAAGAAGTTAATCAGAGGGTCTGGAAGATTTAATTAATAAAAGGTAATAAACCAGAGGTTAACTGTTTCCTTGGGGTAATAGTCCAATTTAGAAGTGACACCTCATGTCCACTGTCAAGTATGGTTGGGAATCTGTGATGCTGTGGCCACTGGGAAAAAAATAAACTTAATGGTCATGCATTATATCATTGCTTTTGAAATATCAGAAAACTTTCAATTAAAGAAAATAGGAAATGGGCCATCATTGGGTCTTTCAATAGAATGATGATCCAAAACCAAAACAACCTAAAAAACAAGTCAGAAATTTTTGACAGACGATCAACCTTCTTGTGGGGTCATCACAGTCAACTGAAACTATATATTATAAAAAACCTGGAAGTTAGCTGAAGAGGAGAGACCAAAAGAGGGCAACTCTGGCAATCTAGAGAGATTGTGCAGAGATCTCCGTCTGTTTTTCTGCATGCTCCAGTCTTAAAATAAGATGTTATAGAAAAAGACTAAGTAGCCTAACTTGCCAAAAAAGGTTAAACAAAGTATTACCAGCAGGGGGGAAAATAAATGTTGTAAGGAGGATTTCATGTAATATGTTAGTTTTTTTGCCCAACAAAAAGTAGCGTTTCAATGACAAGTTGTAAAAATCTTTGATGCTAGATTATACTTTTCCAATAAAAAAAATATTGTATTGCCTATATGTGGAGTATAGGGTGACATACTGTGTTCAGAGAAAAAAACAACAACTACCTAAATATGTCTTCATGTTAATAAACTGAGAAGTGCTTTTGGAAGATATTTAAAATAAAACTGAATGCCTTTTAGTGAGCATACATGGCAGTTAATAGAATGAACCATCTGTTCATGCATCTGTCATGAGAAAACATACTATATTAAACCAATAAGGGGTTGCCAGCAAAGGCATTTGGTAAATAAAACTTTTGTTGAAGTTAAAGCATCGGTGTAGAAAAAAGCTATTACTCAATGTTACTGCTTTAGAAACACATATACAAACACAATTTTAATGAGCATTAATCTTAAAATTACTCTGTAATAGCCAAAACCCATACTTATTGACCAGAAACAACTCATGTTCAGTTATTTACACATAGCAGAAAGCTTAATAAGATAAACCTTTATTGTATCATCATGACTGTGCATATAATGCAACCATGCTGTCCTGTATGGTAAATTTTTTAAAGTGTAATAAGTAGCCGAAATGATCTTGCAGGATATTTTAAAGAGATGTAGCAATGGGTGGTTGTTGGCATCAGACGATTTTCCACATGATTGGCTCTAAGTTGTGACCAAAGAGTTGGATATTAAAAAATCAGATATTTTTCTGAAAAATCATACATAACCATTGCAGTGACAACAGTGCTCTGTGGAGAGAATGCTGTGACTGAGAGAATTTATTTTCTAATTTATTTTTTCTTTTTATGTCAGGAAGTTTTCTGGTTGTTTAAGATTAATTCGGGAAACTCAGAGCAAGCTATTTTAAAAGAAACTACATTTTCTACAACATGTTGAGACATTAGTGGTTCAATCAGGCTGCAAGAGAGCCAGACCTTTAGCAGATAACAGAAACGCTGAACCTAGTGAAGCAAAGTTGCCCTGTTTTATCAATTTTAGCTTTCAACCTCTGTCTGCAATGGAACATATTAGCTTTAGAAATGTTTCCTTTGTCTTTTCAATATTTGTAAAAACTAATTTGCTACCCATATGGTCTGTCACATATGTGGCATGTCGTCTTGTAATGTAAATAATCAATGATTGCTCAGGAAATAAAATATGAATGCTGTTCTCATGTCTTGTTCTAAACATAAATTAGACTTATCTAAATTTGGTATTGTCAGGTTAAAAATTATAAATTGGCCAAATTGACCAAACTGTTCACAAAGAAATTGAGAGCAGTGCATGTTTGTTTAAAAAGAAATTAGATATGTGCCATGAAAATAGAAATTCCACAGGTGTCATTCAATTAAACAACGTGAGATGAGTTGTAGTTTTGTCAAGAACTCTGACAGCCCATTTCTTTCATTGTCTTCCTTGCTGTCTTCAATTTTCTCATCTCATTGAGACAGGAAACAATATCAGTATTATATATGCACCCAACTTTCTCTTGAAGGACAATTCATTTTTTCCTGCTGCCTCATAAATTACCACTGCACCTGGTTGTGCACTGTAAGAATGCTGGATGTTTGGCCAGCCGGCTTCATCCCCCAAGGCTACAGATTTGGATTGACAGCCTGTCTGTCCTGTATACCACTGTTTGTCACCGAAGCTTTTGGCCGGGAAGAAGCTTTGCCAAGTGACCTTGAGCCCTGCTGGGGCCGAAAGACTCTAGCTAAAAGCCTGTTCCCTTGCTACACCAGGCAATAAATACTTCAGCCAAATACTCTATAAGAGGGATTGATCGGTTGCTAGTGTATTCAAAAAAAAAAATTATTTGTCAAACAAGTAGGCTTTGATTCTGCATAACATTTATTCATACTCCTTTATGCACATGATTTGATCACTTACCTTGACAGGTCAGAACTATACATACACTCTTCATTAACATACATTTGATAGTTATTTAGGGCTTTGAATTAAGCATTTGAGCAATTATTAAAAAAAAAGGAAATGTAGTGTGAATTTTATCTAATTCACCCAAGGTCACATACAGGCTCAAATATATACATACAATTGCAACAATTTTTTTATTTAAGGTCCTTTGACAATTTGATGAGAAACCAGATGTGTTTGACCACTCCTCTTATCAGAAATGGTAGGACTTGCATAAATTGCTTAGTTCGCTGGCATTTGCCTTGATGTTAAGCATACTTTATAAATAATCTGCAAGATTGAGGGCTTTTAGAAGGCCATTCTGAAAGCCTTCCAAAATCCCTTTTGATGTGTGTTACTAGACCACCCAACTGGGTTTAACAATCCAAGAACCACCAACACTAGGGTGCCTTCACAGCTTGCTGGTAGCCCTTTTCCATTGCAAAGAACCGAGAGCCTGTTCAAAGCTGGGGCTGGTGCTGGAGCCAGAGCTTTCACAAAACCTCCTTCGTTTTCCATAACAAGGAGCCAACTTGGAGCCACCATGAGCTACGGCGCTGCGTCATCGCTCTGGCTGCTCGCCAGAAAAAAAGCAGACACAGAAAAAGAAAAACCATAACAACAAAGATGGATGACCTCGTCGGAGTGCAGATGCTAATCGTCGCTTTACAAGCATTTGTTGCGATACAGCGGCAAAAGGCATCGCTGTTGCAGTTACTGTCGACAAGGCAACGTGTTCCTGCGACCACTCCTGCTTATCCATGTTTTCAACAACAACAAAAAAAAACATTCCCAGCAGTCTGGATTTAAATATGGCAGTCCTCCATTGTGTAGGCTGTAAATCCCTCCCCCTTCCCCAATGACGTAGTGAGTGCTTAGTTAGCTCTGCTTTGGCCCCCCACAAGAGGGGTGCCAGAGTAGCACCCGTTTCTGGCTCTCCGAGCTGGTGCTCGCGGGAATCAAAAACGAAAACACCGGAGCTTAGTCAGCACAGGAGCCACGGGAGCTCCAGCTCCGCCTCAGTGGAAAAGGGCTATAAGAGACATTTATCTGAATTTAATATATAGTGGGAAATAAAGTATATTTTTGTGTTATGTTTGTTAAGTGTTATGTTTTTTTTTCTCAATCCTTACTTGTAAAAGAATGCTGAAAATACATAATTAAAAGTCATTTATGTTCATGTATGAAAAACTTCTAAATGTCACTTTATGTAACTTTAATGATAGTCACTTAGAATTTTTAACAGTTTTTGCTTTAAGCAAAAAAGAAAATAAACAACCTGTCTGGATTGTGTCAAGCATTCCTAACTAAGAGCACAAGAAAAGGAAAAAAAAGAATATAATAGCCACTGCTAGTGGTGGTTATCCTGTCAAATTGATGATAATCTTTTTGGAAATGGTTCCTAATGTGTCAGCTGAGTAGTTTTTTTAACAACCATTCCCGGTTAAGGAAAGGAAAAGATATTCCATGTCATGGAAAGGAAAAGTATGATGGTGGAGAAGTGGCATGTGGAAAAATAAACCTCTCGATGTATCTTGGTCTATTCATCTCCTCTGTTTGTCCTCCCATTTTCTCCATTTCTCTTCATTTGTTCGGGTAAATGCTCAATAAAGTGGATCCAGACTCCACTCCCAGATTTTTGCTCCCGCCGAGCTCGTGGAACCAGCAGCAGTAAATGCCTGTTTTCCAGTCTCTCTCCTCTCTTCCCTCGCTCTTCCTCCCTCTCTTCATTCTGCTGCACGCTGCTCAGCTCTGCTGCAGTGGACGGTCCTCACGGTGCGCTCGCAACTCGTCTCAGTGGAGGAAAGAGACCTGAGTACCTCTCCTTCACTTCCTCATCAGTATTTCCCCCTTATAGGCAATCATCCTTCCACCATCCACATGCCTGTAATCAGAGTGTCTGGATGAATGTGATGGTTGCAGTCATAGGATAGATGAGACAAGAAGACTTGTTCATGTATGATCTTCTGCTATCTGCGGACGACTGAGAACCTTGTGCTCATAGATGCTTCCTGGTTGTAGAATAGGTGTAAGGTAAGTTCTGCAGCTTGACGTTATTTTAATGCAGAGTGCCTGTTTCTCCCTTTTTTTTTAAACGAGTTGACATGTTCTAGTTAAGATATATTTCCTGAAGTTGGGTGCAAACAAGTTCAGAATAAGGTATGGGTAGGATATGATATGATATGAAACAATGTGCATTTATAGTGTCTCTTTGAGGGTCTGCAATGCTGTGCTTTTTGTCAGACTGTTGAGCTTCTGTCAGATGCTAAAGAGCTCTACAATAAATCCTTTTCGACTGCACCAAATGAAAACTGTTAACTCTTTCAAAGCATCTCTGCTTATGCGTTTGGACATTTTCATAGGTTATCCAATTTGAATTTGGCGACGGGGAATGATATTTTCTAAAGATAGAGAAAATAAAGAATTAAGTTTTTCTTTTCTTTTGGGGGAAACCCTGCAGAGATACCTCACACTTAGAGTAATTCGCCAGAGATGAGAGCCGTGAGATTCTGTGAAAGCTGTGTACATCGAAGGCACCACTCTCTGTGTGTTCATGTGTATGTGTGCAAGTGAGTGCGCAGTGTTAGTGTGGGCGTTTGCATGCGTCTCATGAAAAGTGGAAGAGGTGAACTCCTGCGTGGGTAGCCTTTGTGCTGTTTTCAGAATCAAGTGCTTCTAGTCTGCATTCAAGGATAAATTGGCATGTTTACGTTTCTGTGTGTGTGTTTTCCCTTTTACCACTATCAACTGTCGCTCATCTGTTGTCTCCATTTGCAAGCACACATGTCAACAGCATATACCCTCTTCTGGGAAACACCCAGGTGTAGTGCAGTGCCAGCACTATCAGGTACTGGATAGTGTTTTTTTGGACAGGTCACTCTTACAACTGGGGTTCCATGCTTTCTTAGGCTGCTTGGTGAAGCACAGAGGCACCGCAGTCAGTCAGAGGAGAGGTTTGAATGTTCATGTTCACTGCTGCACTGCAGGCAGACTCTCTCCATCCAAAATCTGTGAAGAGGCCAAGCTCTCCTCTGGCACAAAAAGTCGAGGCTTGATGTTCACGCTTGTAATTCAAAGCAAATTCCACAAATCTGTCGGGTGTATTTCCAGGTTATACTCATTATTTGGTAATTATTATTCCTATACATGAGTAATTGTGTGGGTGATGCCACATGATGAGTTTGGGTTTCTTTGGAATTTTTCAAATGACTCATTTGGAAAGTCTGAGTTTTAATTGGCCATCCCTCATTGCACATTTTTTTAAACTAAAAGTTCCCTGCATTCATTCAAAACCTTGGCCTTCTGAAATATTAAAGCGCTGAATCAGTACACTGAAATGAATGCTTCATGATTCAAAAAAGGGAACAAATATTCAAGAATAATAAAGGAATTAAAAAGTTTTGTTAACAGTGTGTCAGACAGAAATTGACATTTTGCCATTAGAAATCTCCTTTGATTATTATGAATCCATGGAGCTCTTAACTTGCATCAACATCTACCAACATAAAAATAGAATTACCCTTGTATTTCTGAGAAAATCAAACCCTATATAAAATATGTACAGAGTTACAGTATTTAATCGCCCACGACTATTCATGTTTATTTATTCTCACTGCTTTTTTCTCTTCACTGTCTGGACATACAAAATGAAAGCCATAATTAAAGCTTTAAACTGGAATAAGAGAGGGAGAAGGTGAAAAGCTCCAGTCTCCTAGAAAGCTCTGAGCTGAGCTGCTCCTCTGCACAGAAAGGTGTTTGCATGTTTCTGGTCCCGTCCCACTCGAAGGAGACCCAGGGAGAACCAGAACCTGCTGGAGTAACCTTGTGGTATATCTGGGCTGGGAATGAGTTGGGATCCCCCAGAATGAGCCAGACAGTGTTAATAGGGAGAGAAATTTCTAAGTTTTCCTTTGAACCCATTACACTTGCAACCCAAAACATAGATAAGCAAAAGACTACAGATGGATAGAAATTAAAATATGCTTTTTTTCATTTCTTGCTTTCTCCTTGTTGGCTCTGTCCGTTTTCAAGAGAGAAATTGTTTTTGCTGTGGTTTGCAAAAGTTTTTTTTTTTTTTTATCACATTACAATCTCAAACTTCACTGTCACAGTGATGCAAACTAATGATTTTTCATCCATGTAGTGTATTGTCACTAGTTTACCTTAGACCAAATGAGTGGCGTATGGATACTACTTACAGATGCATATTTGATACGCAACAACAGTTGCATTAGAAACACTATGGCACCAACCAGTGATTGGGGTAGGCTAAATTCTGCCCATTTAAGCTAATTTGCTTACTAAATACCTACATTTATATCCATTGTATGTGGAATATATAACCTGTCTCTATTTAATTAAATCCACCATAAGATGAACATTTTTAATGTTTTGAACTAATTTCAGATATTAAGTGATTTAAAGCAAAACTTTTAAAAGTGTAGCATGCAATTGTATTCAGCCTTCTGAAGGAGTTTATACTTTTGCACTTCCTTTTTCTGTAGACATCTTGGATATCTTTAATTTGTCTTCCTTTAAACCACCAAACTCAGTTAGGCTTTAAAAACCCTTTCAACCTATCAACAACCTAAACACCTTCAGCTTGATGACAGCAGATTTTGATATGCATGCTAGGATAATCACCAGAAATCTTTTAAGCTGTATGGTATCCCAACAATGTTAGGATAGTTTTCCAAATGTGAATGTTTTGACAGAAAATAGGCTCAGTAGACAATCAAAACATAATGAAAATGAAAGCTGCCATATGGTCACCACCAGTTATCCCTGAATGCAGCAGCACTCTGAAATTTTAGATTTTTGTATACTGTAGCTTTATATTTTCCCAAATCACCCAACCGCTGTTTTTTTTCCATATACGTGGGGGAAAACTGATGGTTGCATTGCTAGAAATTGACTAGAATGAGTAGAACCAGCCCAAGAGGGTTTGTTTGTGGTCAGTGTTGAATTTGAATTCATGTCCCACTCAAGCAACAAATAGCTCTTTAGTAATTCAGTTTGTACTTAAGAAAGCTTGTCAGTTTAGTTCCAAGGGCCCAAGAGGCCTAAATATATCAGTAACTGCCTATAAAAATATTTTTACAAAACTGCTACTCGTGCCAGTAGAAATTAAGGGATGTAAGATTATTACATATAACAATGGACATTTTACAAATTTAAACCGGGTTTTAGATTGTACTCTCAGATACAAACATCTTCTTGCACAATAGCTCAAACTCAGTCAGATTGGATAGTGTTTTTTAAAGTTTTGCCACAGATTCTTAATTTGATGTGACACATAAATATGCCTTCATTTGAACCATTTGATCTTAGCACTGGCTATAAGTCTTGTTCAGCCTGGAACTGGTTTTCTTCCAGCATTCCCTTGTATTTAGCTCAATCCATCTTCCTAAATAGATGGCCAGCTTCTGTGTCTCTGCTAAGAGACCATAGGCGCATTTCCACTATTGGAACTTTAGGATAATTTTACTGGAACATCCCTGTATGCGCGTGTCTCCACTTCACCGGGCCGGGACGACGGGGCTGTTTTTGTGGCCATTTCAGGAGCCAATGGAGTACCAGTATGGGGGTATGTAATGGCCCGACTGAGTCACAGAGCAGGTTGGTGAAGTCATAAAGATTGATTCTAATTCAGAGGGAAATGAGCAGATGTTGCTAAACAACTGGCTTTGTAAAAATAAGAAGTGTTATTAGCTAAGCAGTTTATAACAGCAAACAGAAACATATCAACAAGCCTTGCTTCTTCCTTGTCAATTTCTTGTTGTTTCTGCGGTTGTGGGTTTTTTGTGTGTGTTTTTTTGCACTGATCTGTGATGCCACTCACTGCTGAAACGGTTATGATATGTGGACTTCTTAGTTGATTCCTTACAGGGCTGATTGTGTATGGAGAGACGGCGGGTTAGAGGAGCGGGCCAACAGATTATCCCGTCAGAAAAAATCTGGTTAAATTACCCTGAAGTTCCGACAGTGGAAACGCGCCTCATGTGGTGGCAGCATCCTGCATGATGCATATCTTTCACATGCTTCCTTTGCCCCCTTACATGGCAGATCGCAACATTGCTTTTATTGGTTTTACGGATACATAGCCTACCATGTTTTTTTTTTAGATTTGTATTTGAAAAATGTTGGTAACATTGTATCATGTTTTTATGCTTTACAAGTAGGCGCCGCTTTGCATTAATCTATCATATACAATCCAAATTAAATGCAACTGAGTTTTATGATTGAATTTCAAGGAGTTGAAACTGGTAAGGTATTATAAAGTGTAATTTTTTTACTTTAAGCCACAATCTTTCAATGTTAGGTTGGATGAACAGATGTTTTTTTTTACTGAAAAAGAATGTATTTCTCCTTTGAGGACTGGTAGACATCAAGAGTCACATTTTGTCTCATAACGACACAGAGCTGTAATCTCAAATGATTTACACAGGGCCAGGCAAGTGACCTCCATTTATTTTTCTGTCATACCTGAAGTGTTACCCTATCTGTCCATTCGCGGGTGTGGCATTTTAAACCCAGACTCTACATTAACCTCGCTGACAGCGACAGTTCAGGAGTGTGTTGTCAGAAACCTACTCGTTTGGACTTGTCTCTTTCTGCCCCACTGCATGGCACCAGAATAAAGCAGAGACACCGGCAGCTTCAAAGAAACACTGCCATGGTGTTTTAATTAAAATTATTATTTGCTGAGTTTCAGCTAAACCTGCTTATGGTCCACATTTTGGTTTGGGTCCTTTCTACTTTCAAGTGTTGCCCAATAGTTGCCTTTTAAGACTGAGAACTGAGCAAAAAAGTGTTTTGACAAAGGTGCAGATGGACAACTTCATTGTTTGTGTTCTTAGGGGCTCACGTTGGAATCTGGGACAACAGCCTTGACGACAATCTTCACAGAAGCTCAGATACTAAAAGAGAAAACCCTTTGTCAGGTGTAAACAAAGAACAAGTGACAACAGTATAAGATCCCCAGTGTATGTCATCTCTCCTGGTATGTAGTGGTAGCAGAAAGAGACTCACACACACACACTCATACTTAAGGGCAGTTTAAAGAGGCCATTTTACCTCGTGCATATTTTTGGATTGTGAGAGGTAGCAGGAGTAACCAGAGAGAACATGATTCAAACCATTTGGGCACCACTGTGCAGCCCAGCATATAGCTGTAGATTCACATGGACATACTATGAAATTGGTCCATGTGTTGTTCAGTATATGCATTCAATGCTTTGTCTATGGTCTTTTTTCCATTAATTAGTGCATCAGTGCTATGTGGCATGGATGCAATCAGCCTGGGATTCTGCTGGGGTGCTTGGGAAGCCAAGATTGTTTTAAGCGTGGCCTCATCTTATCTTATCTGTATTGTTGGTTCTGGTGTCTCTAATCTTCCTAATGACAGTACTCCATAGGCTCTCGATTGTACTTAAGTCAGGTCAGTTTGTTGGACAATCAAGAACAGTTATACAGTGATTTTTAAAGCAGATAATTTTCGCAGCATGAACAGACGCCAAATCCTGCTGGAAAATGAAATCAGGACCTCCATAAAGTTTTGTCAGGAGAGGGAAGCATGAAGTGCTTTACAATTTCCTGGTAGATGACTGGACTGACTTTGGATTTGATCAAACCCAGCACTGACCGTAGAAACTTCACACTGGTCCTCGGGCAACTGGAATTATTTGCCTTTTTACTCTTCCTCCAGACTCTAAGATTATTTTACTCTTCATCCAGAAAGGCAGATTTTTGATTTACAAATGAAATGCAAAATTTCCCTTCATCTAAAAACTACTTTGGACCACTGAGCCAGAGGTAAGTAATATTTCCTCTTAACCGTGGAAAGACACTTCTAAGGTTCCTGGTTCAGAAAAATCTTAAAAAATTGTATGTGACAATTATTGCCTCTGTTCTAGATACATTGTATTTTGTGGATCTTGAAGCATAAACTCCAGCTGCAGTCCACACGTTCTGAATCTCCCACAAATTCTTGAACAGGCTTTTGATCATAATCCTTGAAGTGTAAAGTTATCTCTGTCCTATCTAACATATTCTAGCACATTTCTTCCTTACACTCAGTTTTCCTTTTATATGCCTGGATAGCTCATTCTATTAACACACTGCTTCTTTTTTATTGACCTTTTTTTTTTGGTTTACCTTCCTTCTGGTATCTGGTATTACTGTCTGCTGGGGAACATTTAGTAAAAAAATTATTTTTATTGGTATAGTATTGGTATATTATGCTATTCTAATATAATTATATTAATAAATGCTAATTAAAAAAAAAAAACTGAAATTTGGATTTTCATTAGTTGAAAGCCACAATACTTAATATATCACTGGCAATTGTTACATTGTTCGTGAAAATAATGATGCACTTCTTCAGGGGAATAGGGGGACATTTTATGTTACAGATTGTGTCCTATTAAGTCACATCTTCTAAAGTAGGATGAGACATTCCACCTACTGTACACTATCAGCTGCTGTTTTCAGTTGAGATTGTGCATGTTTGTTGGATGCGTTGGAGCTTGCATGAGGCTTGAGTAAGAATCAGTTCTCAATCTGTCTGCTGGTGTAACAGTTTTGACTTCATGCTGTGTCCAAATGACTCTTTCAGCCCCTCTCTTTTTGGAGAGCTCACCCAAAAGCATGCACACACACCAGTAGTAAACATGCTCTGTGTCACTGAGGCTCTAAACAGCTGACTCTTCAGAGGAGAGCTCTCTCCTGATGGGAGTCTTGAACCAAACCCAAAGACAAGAGAAGAAAGCTTTCCCTTCTTCTTTAGCCACAGCATCCATCTACCCTTTTTTCATTTTAAGTCTGTCACTCATCAGCACTTGCTTTCCCTCCTTCTTTCTCCATCCCTCAGCAGCCAATAAGTTGCAATTCATCCTGAGCCACTTCCTGAACTTCTAAGCTACAGGTAAAAGATTAAAGCCAAATGACTTGCATGCTGAAACAGAACTACCTCTTTGCCACTCGAAAGCACCAGCTTCTTAACAGTTACACTTGAATAAGCTGTGATGCTTTTTCTTCCCTTACCACCAACAGCAGTTTGGTGACACACCCTCATTCCTCTGGTATACAGTCAAAGGATGATAAACTGTTGACTGCTCTGCTATACTGCCTCTGCTTCCCTGAATAGCTGCACAAACGGCATGGCAGAGAATGAAAGGAAGCAAAAATAAGGCTGATGCTGCAATTAAAATAAACATTTTAAATGCATTCTTTGAAATGACATGTAAAGATTTTTGTGCTCAACACATTAATAATAAAACACGCAAGACAGCTTTAGACGCAAAATAAAAAATAACATTGGGAATATGTCTGTTTATCATTTTTTGATTGACTCTACAACAAAATTTTGTTCAAGATAGTGGGTACACTCAATCTGGGATTCAATGCATTAGACAACATCCAACCAAGACAAAAGTAGTGTTGGAAGACATTCCAGCTCTAAATTGATTTAATCATGTGAGGATTGATATAGAGTATTTATACAATAGTGAGGAGGAGGAGTAAGTGTTCTCTGAGTGCAGTAGCTTGGAAACCTAAAAAAGCAAACCCTACCCAGGGATCGAAAAGCACACTGTAGTGAGCCCAGTCTTCCCGTTTTCACGACAGTGGTAAGTTACCACTTTTGACAAACTGTATTTCGAAATAGAAAAGTTCTTGCCACACTGAGATAGTCATTTCTCACGAGGATTGTTACACTGATACCCACTAACATCTGCACTCCCATTTTTTTCCCCAAACAAAATTGTCACTAGAATACTCTGTATCAAGGAGCCATAGTTGTTCAAGTCTCACTTATCTTCACATAATTAGTCCATGTTTTACTGGAGACAAAGTACACAAATGTAGCAGTATAATTATGATTCTGAGGACACCATTTGTCACACCAATCAACTGTTTGAACCCTGCTTTCCACCGGACGCGTAAACAAAACATAACGCCTGCGAAGCACAATACGCAGCTGATCGCCGGCGTTATATTCAATGGGCTTTTTTTCTGCTGGGTGCGAAAAGCTCCTGGTAGGAAGGGACAGGCTGCTGAGCTCGCTAGGAAAACATGTCTCTTACGTACCGCTTACGCATCTGGTGGAAAGCAAATAGTTTTTGGCCTTACAGAAGTATTTTAAGGAATTTCAAATACTGCCATACATTTTAACATCAACTTCAGTCAAACATTATATTCTTCATTTGACTTAGACATAGAGGTACAAAATGATTCTGCTACACCCAATTATTGTGACTAAACAAGCTGAAAGAATGTTTGCAGAGAGCGGTTAATAATCAAACATGATTTTAGGACATTAGTAGATGTTTTCTCTTTGCTCAGCTTTGGGATGCAGCTTTGCCAAAATTTCTAATGTTTCATAATCCTCGAGCAAAACGTGCATCCAACAAAGAGACGGTTTTTGGTGGGGGAGGAACCTTTATCTGTGTTTACTTACATTGGGTTCACCCACATTTCCTGGCCAGATAATCTTTGTTGCAAAAGTGCTAATTCCATCCTTTTTCTGTGTTGCCAGTAAGCAGTAATAGCTATTCGACATACTCCCATGAACAATGTTTTTGCCAAGTTTGTTCTGTTTAAATCTGATTCTCTTCAAGTCGATGTGGTTATATGTCTTCATCCAATTTGTAAATGGGGTTTGGAGGGCATGACTCCAAAGTCTTCTTTTGTGTCAGAAAGGTATGTTGAAGTTACGCATCTCCTCTGAAGAACAATCTTAAACGCTTAATTTGATTTGTTTCATACCTTTAAGATTTTTACATTTTTTGACTTTAAAAAAAGATGATGGTGTTTAACCTGTAATGTAATATCAGTCATTGTTATTTGAGAACAACAATACCCTTCTTAGACTGGTTTAAGGGGCAGAGTCTTGATTGGGACATGTATGAATCTAGTATAAATCTGTTTTCATAGAATAGTTTTATTTAGTTTTAAGCTGGGATTTTGCTGTGACAAGCACATGCACCTGCAGTTACACACTCCTGTTTGCCCTTCTGTCCTTGTGACAAAATGTAGTCAGTACTACTTCATAAACATAAATATGTTCTTTTGTGGAAGAAAATCTACAGTTGTAGAACACTTACAGCTTATTATTTTGATGACTTTAAAATCCTGTGTTTATTTGACACTACATCACAGGGCCCATCTCCCGTAGTTGCCATGGAGACAGCATTAGTCGGTGGTGCCTCAATGTGTTCTTGTGTTTCTTTGCGTAGCCCCATGCCAAGCCATCCTGCTTGTTGGGGGCTCACCCGTGCCAACTGCATATGTGGGTGGATAGATGGGTGAATGTGCATGTTTTACTGACTCTGAGTGAGTGGGAGAGAAAGGAATGGAAGATATCAAAACAAGATAGGAGGGATAAAGAACCCCCCCCCAAAAAAAAAAAAAAAAATAGGAGAAAGAGTGACATGAAGATGAATAAATGATGAGTATGTGTGGGACAAATGCTCTATGATCAGAGCTACATTACATATGCACACACAATTTCCAGCAGAAGATGATGACAGTCCACACATGTGAGTGAGTAGGGTAAGTGTGTGGGTGGAGGGATGCCGCAACAGTGCAGCTTATTCTGCCTTTGGTTTGATCTCTGCAACTCTCTCACAGGGGTTCTCACTGCATTACTTCCCAGCGGTTCACACAGTTTGATGCCAAATACAGACTACCTCTCATTATTTCATGGCATGACAGTCTGTAATTGACACCATGGATTTTGAATTCTGGAAAGGGTCTTGATTTCTCAGAGCAATATGTGTATTAGACTAAACTAGTCAGCATATATGCATTTTGACATGCACTATATTTTGATCCTTCTATTATGACAGTATTCTAATTATTGTCACCAAATTCAGTGACACATTTACACATAATTATAATTTGGTAGATTTACCGTGGTGGTTGTTTCTGTTTATCGTTACTTTTGGTCTGAAGATGTCACTCTTGGATATGTAAAAAATATATATATGTGATCCTTTGATATTACTAAGACTTCCTGCTTCGCTGCAATCGGCTGCTTCGCTACTTTGCTCTCCCCTCTGCTTGCATTTTTCTGCTTATTTTTTATTTTTTTCCCCTTATGATCCGACCTGCAGGACTTTTGAAAACATATAAATTTATGGGAAAAACCTTTTTTTAGTAGTAACGGCAATATTTCATAGATCTTTTATCTTCAGTGCTCTGTGTGCATGGCCTACACACAGCTGAAGCCTGATCTACAGCATCTAAGTACTTAGCATTCAGCTAAAGCTAGATATAGCTCGTAAGGGTACTAACGCTAAGCTACAGCAACAAGATGCCTTCCGTCTCCACAATGGAATACCAGGACCTTCTACAAAAGATAACAGCACTGGAGAGGAAAGTTCAACGGATAGAAGTTAATGTGGAGGTAAATGGATTGTGTGGAAATCAAACAACCTTATCACTCTTTTAAAACAGTGGAAATGAGCAAGCTAACACACGGCTAAGAGGCAGAGATAACACGACCAAGAAAGAGGGAGCCTCTGCTCATTACATTACATCACCGAGTGATAATCCTCCCTGGTACTGTCTTGGTGCTAAGCCAAAAACGAAATCATATCTCTGGGAAACGGGAGGACGTAGTGCAGGCTGGACACAGCGAGCGGAAATCTGTGATGAGACCGACTGGCCTGCACTCCCTACAAGAGAGAGGGCTTCTTCTACTCCCGTGCATGAGAGGACACGGGACAGAACAGCTGCAAATGAGAAAGTTAGCCACAAACTTTCAAAACCACAGAATGTGAAGCTGCAGAACAGATTTGCTCCACTGCTGGAAAACCCTGGATCTTTATCTAATGACCATCCACCCCAAGGCAGCGAGATGAGGACTGATAACCTGTCAGAGAGTGAGAGGCCACAGAGAAAGCAAAAGACTGGGCCTGAAACTCTGATTGTAGGTGATTCCTCTTTAAAGGACGTTCAGTGGATGTGTGGAAAGAACACCAAAGTCCTTTGCTTTCCAAAGGATATGGTCAGTGACATGCAGAAGAGGATTCTAAAAACTGTGACTAAATATCCAACAGTGAAAAACATTGTTCTCCACACAGGGTCGAATGATGTGTCCAAGCAACAATCGGAGGTTCTGAAACAGGACTTCCCTGGATTACTGAACACCGTGAGCTCGTTGGATGCAGCAGTATTCATCAGTGGACCTTTACCACCCATCAGAGGAGGAGAAGAAAGATTTAGCTGTCTTTTGGCATTAAATAAGTGGATTTTATCTGCATGTGCTGACAACAAACTGCAATTTATTTACAACTTTCAGATTTTTTGGGAGCGTAGACATCTTTTTAAGGCAAATGGATTTAGTTTGAACAGGTCAGGTGTAAGACTGTTTACCTCCAATATTTTCTACTTCCTGCGTCATCCCTCTGCGCTTGGAGCCAAAAAGGAGATACACAAAGACTTATCTCAAAAGGAAGACCAAACAAAGCTGAGTGCAAAGGGGGAGAAACTTCTTCTGCCCTCACTCATGGGAAGCTTTGAACAGAAGCAGGAAGAAGGATCTTTATTTGCCCCAAAAGCCCTCAACAGCCCTAAAGAACAGGACAGCGGACCTCCATCGCCCCCGCAAACCCCTGACAGCCCACCGTCTTCCCTACCGCCCCCCTCCCCCCACTCCCCCCATCTGAAATTCACTGAGCAGATGATGGAGCGGGTCAACATTGGGCTCAGATCTATCCCCCAGACCAATCTGTTTTCTTTACCCATAAACCCCACACCAGGACGATCAAAGGTAGGCCAACAAGCCCGGCCCCCTCCTACCCCACCACGTAAGCATGTACAATCTCCACAGTCTGATGTATGATGTGTTAAGGGTCCAGGCTGCGTGGATATCAGCAGTCAGAACTTTTCCCAGGACAAGCTGGGACCCTGTACATTAGAAGGTTCGATCATTTATGTACTTATAAGTAACAGAAGGAATGTAGTTATGTCAAAAAACAGAGCACTGCATTCTAAAAGGTTTTTAAGTAATGTAAACATACGCTGTACACAGCCCGCCCCAAAACACAAGGGGCACAATAATTCTCTTAAACCTGTTAAGATGGCCTTATTAAATGTCAGGTCTATAGTAGGGAAGACATTTTTAATCAATGATCTTATCACTGAGCATGGCCTTGATTTTATGTTTTTAACTGAGACTTGGTTAGATAAGAATAGCAGTGTTTCTCTTATCGAATCAACCCCTCCCAACATTAGTTTTGTCAACCAGGCCAAACAGAACAGGAGAGGTGGAGGAGTTGCTGTTTTATTTAATGAATCATTCCAGTTTAAGCAGTTTTCTCTTGGAAGTTTTCCTTCTTTTGAATATGTTGCTGTACAGCTGAAGGCCTCATCTAGAGCCATGTTTGTTAACATTTATCGGCCTCCAAATTACTGTGCTGACTTTAATGATGATTTTAGTGAACTGCTGTCTATAATCTGTGTTGATTTTGACCGTATAATTATTGTTTGTGATTTTAATATCCATGTTGACAATCCCCAGAACAAAGGGTCTAAAAACCTGAGTAACACTCTGGACAACTTTGGGCTGACTCAGCATATAACAGAGCCCACACATAATAAGGGTCATGTTTTGGACTTACTGATCTCGAAGGGTCTGGGCATTTCCAAGATTAATGTGCGTGATGTGGGCTTGTCGGACCATTGTTGTGTTTTCTTTGAGAGTATAATTTCGGTTCACATAAATGTTTTAACGGAGGTTATCACAAAACGATGTATAACTGAAAACACTAGTGACATCTTTAACCAGGTCTTCTCTCTAACACCTGCCCTGTCAGGGGGTTCAATCAATGAACTTGTCAACAGCTTTAATGCTAAAATATTAAATGTTATGGATACTATTTCTCCCACAAAGGTGAAGGTTATCTCTGGAAGGAAAAAGTCTCCATGGAGAAATTCCACACTGGTGAGAAATGAAAAAAAGGGAGTGTCGGAAAGCCGAGCGCAGATTGAAAAAAACAAAACTTCAGGTTCAATTATGACATCTATAAAGAGAAACTTCACTCTTATAACTTACAACTGAGGAATACAAGGAAGTCCTATTTTTCTGACATCATCACCAGAAATAGTCATAGTGCTCGCACATTATTTGCTGTTGTCGACAGGCTAACAAACTCTCCTGTGTCAGTAGCACCTGAACTCTATTCCACCAAGGCCTGCAATGACTTTGCCAAATTCTTCACAGACAAAATCCAAAATATTAGACAAGCGGTTGGTTCATTAACGGCAGATTCAGGTTATGTACAGTGTCCACGGAAAATCCGTTTAAACACCATGAAACAGTTTTATCTCATAAACAGCAAAGATCTGGAGGACATCTTACGTCAACTGAACTCCTCCTCTTGCTGCTTAGACATCCTGGCCACAGGCTTTTTCAAAAATGTCTCAAAGATCTTGGAGTCAGATCTGTTACAGATTGTGAACTCATCTTTAATGTCGGGTGTTTTCCCAGAGCCCCTGAAAACGGCTGTAATTAAACTCATGCTGAAAAGAGACAATCTGGACAAGACACAAATGAACAACTACAGGCCCATCTCCAATCTTCCATTTTTAAGTAAGATCATTGAAAAGGCTGTTTTTCATCAGCTAAATGACTTCTTAAGACAAAGCAACTGCTATGACGTCTTTCAGTCAGGTTTTAGACAGCACCACAGCACTGAGACTGCTCTGACCAGAGTCATCAATGACATCCATTTGAATACTGACAAAAAAAAAATAAAAAATGAATACTGACAGTGGAAAAATGTCAGTGTTAGTTTTACTGGATCTGAGTGCTGCATTTGATACAGTTGACCACATTATTTTACTCAAACGACTGGAGAACTGGGTGGGTCTCTCTGGCACTGTACTAAACTGGTTCAAAACATACTTGGAGAACAGGAAGTACTTTGTGTCAATAAGTAACTTTACATCTGAGCAGACGGGAATTACATGTGGGGTTCCCCAGGGTTCCATCCTGGGACCTCTTCTGTTTAACATCTATATGCTCCCACTGGCACAGGTAATAAATAACAACAATATAAGTTACCATAGCTATGCAGATGACACACAGATATATATTAGAATGTCACCAGAAGACCAAGGGCCTGTACAGGCTCTTGGCAAATGTATTGAGGAAATTAATGACTGGATGTGCCACAATTTTCTGCAGTTGAACAAAAACAAAACTGAGGTTATTGTCTTTGGAGCTAAAGAGAAAAGATTGAAGGTCACCACAAGGCTTCAGTCCATACACCTAAAAACCACCAACCACGTCAGAAATCTGGGTATAGTGATGGACTCAGACCTAAACTTTGAAAAACACATTAAGGCAATCACAAAATCAGCCTACTATCACCTTAAGAATATCTCAAGGATAAAAGATCTGATGTCTCAGCAGGACCTGTCATGGTCTTTGGATTTTTGTGCAGCAAGTTTAAGTTTTTCCTTCCACTTGGTTTTCTTCCCCTTTTTTACCCCAAGGTGCCCTCTTGTGTTGCTCCTCCTGTTTGTGTCTTAAGTTAGTAGTTTTCCTTCAGTGTAATTATATTTTTGTATTCTGGCACTCCCTGGGTTCTGTAGATGTTTTTTCACCTTTGTCTATGTCCACCTTCCCATTTGTGTTTCCTTTATCTCTTTATTTATTTCTTCCTTCTGTTCTCCACTGTTTCCTGTAGATTTCTCCTTAGACTTATTATCCTTTCTAGTTTCTTTACAGTCTTCTGTCTCCTAGCCATTCTACCTTCCATCCCAGCTGCTAATCACTTCCACCTGCTCACTCCCCGTCAGCTGCAACCGCTTCCCTTAATTAGTCCTGCTCCTTCTCTGCTCCACTCTTCACTCTCCTCCTCAGTATAAATTCGGTTCTCATTCAGTTACAACTCGCTGGTTCGTCCGTCATTCTTCCCTCTCTGGTTCCTGCCTTCCCTGTTGCCCGTTTGCTGCCTTTTGATCCTCCTGAGTTTTGTAAGTTCCCCTTCTTTGTGTTTTTGTTATTAAATCATCTTTTTGGATTTTGCTGCATTTGGGTCCTCCCTTAACCTTAAAACATGACAGGACCTGGAAAAACTAGTCCATGCATTCATCTTTAGTCGTCTTGATTATTGTAACAGCGTCTTTACAGGTCTACCTAAAAAATCAATTAGGAAACTGCAGCTCATCCAGAACTCTGCTGCTCGAGTTCTCACTAAAACCAAAAAAGTGGACCACATCAGTCCAGCTCTAAGGTCTTTACACTGGCTGCCTGTCTGTCAGAGGATAGACTTCAAAGTTATGCTGCTGGTCTATAAAGCTCAGAATGGTTTAGGACCAAAATACATCGGTGATCTCCTGACTCAGTATGAACCTACTCGACCCCTCAGGTCATCTGCATCCGCTCTTTTATCAATTCCCAGAGTCAGAACCAGACATGGAGAAGCTGCGTTCAGCTTCTATGCTCCACATGTCTGGAACAAACTCCCAGAAAGCCTCAGATCAGCTGAAACACTCAGTTTATTTAAATCCAGGTTAAAGACCCACCTGTTCTCAGCTGCTTTTGATTTGGTTTTTATTCTAAGTTTTAAATCTGCACGGCTTCTTTTAAGATTTTTTTTTTTCCTCATTTTAATTCATGGTTTTTATTCCTGTACTTTTGCTTTTTCTGCACCCTGCTGTAATGCTTTTGATGTTTTATGTAAAGCACTTTGAATTGTCTTGTAACATGAATTGTGCTATACAAATAAAACTTGCCTTGCCTTGTTACTCAAGTTCATTCTTATGCACCTGCCACTTTATTGCGCATCTGCTTTTTATTTGAATTTGCATTAGCTCCACTGCTTTTACAAGCCATGTTCTCCACTGTTGCAGAATCAACACAACTGCAACTTAAATATCACTGAAAGGATCCAATAATAAGGATGCTTTACTTGCCTCAGGTTGCTGGATGCCTAAAACTTAGTGAAAATTACATCAACACTTATCTGATGAATTTGGGTCATTATTGTCAGACCTTAAACTTATAGAGGAATAAGTTTTCCCTTTGATAAAATTTTTTTCTTTTTTTTTGTAATGTAAATACTGTCTGTAAATATTATGAACTGTATTGTTTTATGCTTTTGTAGCATTTTGTAATTGCATGTCTTGGGGACTGCAGATGGGAATTAGCTCTAAGAGCTAAAGTCTGGTACAAAGCATCTTTTCATATACTGATTAATGCTCCTGTACATGTTCCTGTCAAATAAATAACTAAACTAAACTAAACCAATTGCAAGTCCTCAGAGCATTGAATTTTCTTTTTGAGATGGTCAGGTGATACCATAAACTGTATATATAAGATAGACGTCATAAATCTAATTATTTAATCAAACTCTGAGCCAATTTAGCTACGAGCTAACTGAGCTGACCCGCACCTACGACATCATCCGTAGGTTTCTGAAGAGCTGAATTGAAGCCCAGTAGGCGGTTCCCATCACCGCCATCTTGGCCGTGTTATGCGTTTCGTCACTCCTGGAAAATAGCTGAGAGTGGGGCTGTGAGGGTGGGGTGGATGATTGACACTTCAACCAAATTATTTAATGAAACTCTGAGCCAATTTAGCTACGAGCTAACTGAGCTGACCCGGACCTAACCCAGGCTTGGCCACATTACATGGTAGCTGTCCAGATGCTTGCTGTGGGTGTAATTTTCCAAAAATACAATATTTCACTCTATTGGTATGCAGATGACATGGAGATTTACAGGTGAAACTCGAATAATTTGAATATTGTGCAAAAGTTCATTTATTTCTGTTTTTCAACTTAATAGGTGCAACTAATATATGATATAGACTCATTACATGCAAAGTGAGATATTTCAAGCCTAGTTTTGTTGTAATTTTGATGATTATGGCTTACAGCTTATGAAAAAAAAACAAATTCAAAATCTCAGAAAATTAGAATATTGTGAAAAGGTTCAATATTTTAGGCTCAAAGTGTCACACTCTAATCAGCTAATTAATCCAAAACACAAAGGGTTCCAGACCCTTTCAGTGGTCTCTCAGTCTGGTTCAGTAGGAATCGCAATCATGGGGAAGACTGCTGACCTGACATTTGTGCAGAAAATGTTGATGTTCCGAAAGTGCTGTATCAAGCACATTAATAGAAAGTTGTGTGGAAGAAAATGGTGCACAAGCAGCAGGGATGACCGCAGCCTGGAGAGGATTGTAAGGAAAATGCCATTCAAAAGTGTTGGGGAACTTCACAAGGAGTGGACTGATGTTAATGCATCAAGAGCAACCACACACAGATGGATCCTGGACATGGGCTTCAAGTCTCGTATTCCTCTTGTCAAGCTGCTCCTGAACAACAAACATCAGAAGCATGTTACCTGAACTAAAGAAAAAAATAACTGTAAATTTTGAAATCTCATTTGGAAACCAAGGTCCCAGAGTCTGAAGGATTAATGGAAAGGCACACAATCCAATATGCTTGAAGTCCAGTGTGATGTTTCCACAGTCTGCGTTGATTTGGGGAGCCATGTCATCTGCTGGTGTTGGTCCACTGTGGTTTATTAAGTCCAGAGTCAATGCAGCCATCTACCAGGACATTTTGGAGCACTTCATGCTTCCTTCCACAGTCAAGCTTTATGGAGATGCTGACTTCCTTTTCCAGCAGGACTTGGCACCTGCTCACACTTCCAAAAGTACGAAAACCTGGTTCAATGACCATGGGATTAATGTGCATAATTAGCCAGTGAACTCGCCTGACCTGGACCCCATAGAGAATCTATGAGAGACATGAGAGGGAACAATGCAGAAGAGCTGAAGGCCGCTATTGAAGCGTCCTGGTCTTTCATAACACCTCAGTAGTACCACAGGCTGATAGCATCCATGCCATGCCACATTGAGGCAGTAATTAATGCAAAAGGGGCCCAAACAAAGTACTGAGTATATATACATTATACTTTTCAGAGGTGCGACATTACTCTATTTAAAATCCTTGTTTCATAGATTTCATGTAATATTCTAATTTTCTGAGATTTTGAATTGGGACTTTCTTAAATTGTAAGCCATAATAATCAAAATTATGACAAATAAAGGCTTGAAATATCTCACTTTAAATGTAATGGGTCTATATTATATATTGGTTTCACCTTTTAAGTTGATTACTGAAATAAATTAACTTTTGTACAATATTCAACTTTTTCGAGTTTCACCTGTATTCTGAAGACATAAAATCCAGGATGTTTAATATCTTTTTGTAGTAAAGTAATTTTCTGAGATGGTCAGTTTTTTTTTTTCCAAAAACAACTGTACAGATGTTCCATTCTACTTAGCACCACTCATTAAATTACAAAGCCACAAAAACAGATGATGAAATTATATTTTCATTTACATAATAATCATGTAACCGCATTGCAATCTGGAATTGCCCGTTTATTTGTATCTGTTTAATTCTGTTTTAGTTTCTTACATACTGTATACTGCTGGGACATCTACTGCCAACTGATAGACCTTTACAGCTTTCAATAAACTACAAGGTTTGTGTTTCTCTTTATTAAAAACATCACTCTGTTTAAACACATAAGTTGATAAAGCTACTACTCAAGTAAATTAAAGATATTTGTGCTGTGATGTCATATAGAAAAGTGATATGGGTCTGAATGTGTTAGGCTGTGAGTTTGGACTTCTTCTTGTCTGTGTTCCATTAACAAACCACTTCATTCTTTCAGCAGGTTCACAACACTAACAGCATATAAATCAATCATCTTAGGCTATCTATATTTTTTGCAAATTAACCATTTCCTATTATCTGTTGGGCTTTTTGTGATACTCTGTTAATTTAGTGTATTATTAGTGTATTAGTGTATTATTTAGTTTTTTGAGATTTTTGCTCTCTTTTTAGTCATAGAACCAATTCCACCTTCGCTTTTTACTTGTCTGTTTTTCCAACCAGTCCTCAATTATTTCTAGGTCCCTGCTTCTCCCACAGTGTCAGTTAATCAGACTTGCCTGTTTCTCATCCAGTAATCATTCATCCCAGTCTTTTGGATCCTTATTCTTAATCCACTTCTTACCAAATTCTATGTTGTTCCTCGCTGTTTCTAATTTGTTTCTAGTTTGGTTTGTGTTTTTGTTCACCTTCATACTTCAGTGTTGTACATTTTAAATTTGAATGATTTTGTTAAACTACTAAAACTCTGCCTGCATCCTGTCTGTTTAGGCCCTTCTCTTCATTAAATGTTTGTCCTAAAAGTTTAGTTTACAGAGTGTTTAGTTCCAATTAGAACTCTGTTTAATAACTCCAATAAGACCAGTATTGTTAAGTACAAAACTTTGAGAAATGTTAACACCAATTATAATTCATTTGAGACCATGTACGTACCCAAATACTCAATGTTTCTGGAGACATAAAGACAGCTTTTTTATATGGGTCTCTGAATAAATGACAGCGGTGCTTTTTGCTTTACAAACTTAACTATAATTTTGTTTTTCATGTTCTTTATGGTATTTAGTGCATAAATAGATACATAATCATTAGGGATGCACATACATGAAAATTTGGGCTGATATTGATTTACCGATATCTTATCTATTATATACAGTTGTGCCAATAACTTTACACACTCTGCTGGACCAAAACAAAATAAAATATGACAAAATGGCGCTGTCGAAAAGTTTACACACCCCATTTTCTAATACCGTGTATTGCCCCCTTTAGAATAGAACAGAACAGAATTGAATAGAAATAAATACTTGATTAGTCCCATAAGTGGAAATTTAGTTCCAGTACAACTAGGGTTGCCAACTCCCAGCAAAAAAAGGAACCACCCCCCACCCTCCATCTCATGATGCTTAATTGATGTAATCGAGTTAAATTTAATGCACGTGTAAAACAAATGCACAGAAAACTATTATTTTTCTACAATAATTAAATAGATTAAACATCTTTCTTCGACAGAATTGCAGACTGCACAGATGGTACCTTCCCAAAGGAAAAGTACTATAGCTTACTATAAAATCCCAGTAGATCAGCAGTTTCTGGAAGACTCAGACCAGCCCGTCTGGCACCAACAACCAGGCCACGTTCAAAGTCACTTAAATCACCTTTCTTCCCCATTCTGATGCTTGGTTTGAACTGCAGCAGATCGTCTTGACCATGTCTACATGCCTAAATGCATTGAGTTGCCACCATGTGATTGACTGACTAGAAATTTGCATTAACGCGCAGTTGGACAGGGGTGCCTAATAAAGTGGCCAGTGAGTGTAGGGTAGTTGTGGAGAAAGTTCTGTATTTAATCTGATGGTAAAACAGCCCATTCTTCTTGGCAAAAAGCCTCCCGTTCCTTTAAATTCATGGGCCGTCTGACATGAACAGCGCCTTTGAGCTCTCCCCACTGTGGTTCAATAATATTGAGGTCAGGAGACTGAGATGGCCCCTCCAGAACCTTCACTTTATTCTGCTGGAGCCAGAGGCAGATCGACTTTGCCTTGTGTTTTGGATCATTGTCTTGTTGGAACATTCAAGTGCGACCCATGCGCAGCTTTCGGGCTGATGAGTGCAAATTCTCCGCCAGTCTTTTTTGATAAGCTGCTGCATTCATCTCGCCATCAATTTTGACCAGGTACCCAGTGCATCCTTATTGTGCTACTTGAAAAACCACGGCACTTTTTTTTTTGAGGGAGTCCTGAATGTCAGCAGAAGTTATTAGAGGGTTTTTCTGTGCATCGCGAACAATTTTAATGCTAGTTGTTGCATAAATTTTTGTTGGTCTACCTGACCATGGTTTTGTTTCAACAGAACCCCTAATGTTACACTTCTTTATCAGAGTTCTAACACTGCTGATTGGCATAATCAGTACCTTGGATATCTTTTTATATCCCTTCCCTGTTTTATAGCGTTCAATCACTTCGTAGATTTGGAGACAATTCTTTTGCTTTCCCCATGACTCAGAAACTGGAATTGTAACCCCTGATTCACAATAAGCGACTTTTTAAGATTGCCATTTTTTTTATTTACCTGTGTGTTTACCTCTAAAACACAATGAAATACAGTTTTTTTCTCTGAACGTTAAATAATCACCCCAATGATTGTCTGGAAGCTGTACCGGACCACCAATTTAGCCCAACTCTGCATCCATCTTCTATTTCTGTATCGGTTTTCAATTTCTTTCCTTTCCTCTCACAGCATTTATACACCAAATTTCATATTTCTCTCCCGAGTTTCGCTTTTTTTATTTACTCAGTGTTTTTCCTTTTGCAGTATAAGTATAAGTAATGTTTGCTATTGCTCTGGACATCTTAAAAGGATCTTGAGAGGAATTAGTGTTGTACATTCTCTCTTAGGGGCTCCCTCAGTACAGACAGTGGTATGTTTACTAAAGCTGTGCAGTTCTTATAGTATCAGGACCCGAAACATACAAACATATCATGCAGATCCCTTTAGATGTATGTAAATATTCTCTCACAAGTATCAAACATCCTTTTCTATATCTGTTTACGTACCCAGTTTTAAGAAAATATTCAGTGGATTGACAAGTGCATGTGAACTGTTGGAAATACCACCTTGTATTGCTTGCTAAGTTAATATAAGACTCGCTGAGTTAACATCCCATTATACAAGCAAAATGTTCTGCACTGATCTGTTCCAATCAGAACCAGGACAGAGGAAGAAATAAGACATCTGCCAAGATGATGTTCAAACCAAACTGAAAAATGCTTTGCTTTTTCCACAATATGCCCAGGTAACGGACAAACCACACAATTATGCATTTTTGGATGTTTAACGATGCATTTAAACCATGCATGGATTAATTGTTTCTTTGACTGATAACGCAATAAACTGCAGGGCCAGAATCATACATACAGGGTCAGATATATACATGCACCCCAGTTAAAATAGTTTAAAACTTTCATGTCTGGCTGAAACAGCTGAGAAGAAGAATTTTGAATTTGTGGAATATTCCTGTTAAACTGGCAGCAAAACACATCCTCAGCATAATGGTTCTACCACTATACTAGACAGCTGTTACAGTTTTCAAGGTGAGGTTTGAAAGCCTCACATTGACTCCTCTAAACATTGGTCCCTTGTTAGTTATTTTGTTACTGAACATCCTGTTCAGTTCTTTTTAGAACGTGACATTTAAGGTTAAATGACAATGTGACAATAAATAACATAGTGGCACAGATGGAAGCCCTGTTGCCTTGCAGCAAGAAGGTCCTGGGTTCGAATCTTGGCCTGGGGTCTTTCTGCATGAAGTTTACATGTTCTCTCTGTGCATGTGTGTGTTACCTTCAAGTATTGCGGCTTCCTCCCACAGTCCAAAAACATGACTGTTTGGTCAACTGGCCTTTCTAAATTGCCCTTAAGTAGGAGTTTGTGCATGCATGGTTGTTTGTTTTGTGTGTCTCTGTGTTGCCCTGCGATGGACTGGCGACCTGTCCAGGGTGTACGCCGCCTCTCACCCAATTAATTCTGGAGATAGGCACCTGCAACCCTGCATAGAATAGATGGTATAGATAATGGATAATCCAAATGTCTAATGGCCATACAAAAACAAGTTCCTGTTTTATTGATGTGAAGTATATACTTGCCAAATACAAGGTTTATTAAAGTCAATCATGCAAATTATATACCACCTTGAGATATCCTTTTGGTGGAGTAAAAGTGCCCTGGCACATGTGGGCAACCATCTTGTCTGTAGTTTGCCTGAAATGCTTGCCACAAGCCAAGAGGAAAAATAGAAATAAAACACCAAATCACACAACTATTATGACATTAATGCCATTGATGAATACAAATAGAGATGTGAAGAGGTATATTTCTTATAAATTTGCCCATATTGGATCATATGATGGAGCCAATAACTCAAATGAGAACTGGCAGTCACTTCTGCAATGCACGTTCACTCTCTGAACTGGGGGGGTGCTACTTTAATAGTAATGTTGAACAGAACATTTCCATCTGCACTATAAATATTAAACGTTGTGATGAAACAATTTGAAATGAAAATTATTTTATTCATTCAGATGAACACAATCTGTGCATTTTTTAGTGACTTGAATGGAAATTGCCTTTAAAAGAATTGCAGTTGATTTGGTGTTGTTTTTTTTTTTACTTCTTTGTTGACCCAGAACTACCTAGATTGTTTTTATTCAGGAATTGAACAATATTTTTTTCTGTAAGCTTATAAAAGCAACTTTAGTGGCAGTTTATTCTCTCATTTATCTATCTTCTTTTGTTATTTATTTTTATTTTTATAACAGCACATTATATTAAAGGAGTCCCCAATAACGTTTCCCAATAACGAGCCGGCTCCCATCGTTCACTTCAAAGAGTTAGCTCTTAGAGCCGGTTCGTTCACGACCGACACATCACCGATTGGAAGTACGAACTCCACCGTGAAAGATGCAGAAAGTTTCTTCACGCAATGATGCATGAAGAAGACATATTCGTGTCAGCCTTTTATTTTAATCAGCTAGAACCATTTCTGCCAGAAACGTAGTGCACACGTGAGTTGCTCTGTTGTTGACTGCCAGAATCAACATGGAAATATTTTTTTTATTTTTTTTACGCCGGAATCCTCTACGAATTTGGGACAATATCAGGCGAATATGGCATCGAAGCTCCGTTTGGTAATAGGGGCCATTCCAACAATCAGAGACTTGCCTGCAATTGAAACGGTAAGGCTGTGTTTTTATTGCTCTGCTGTGTGTAACAAACAGCAGCTAACTGCTAATGTGGCTATTGAATGCTAGCGGGAGTAGATATGTGTTAGATATGCTGAAGCGTTACCTGCGGTGTCAACCCCCCTCCTTCCTGCCACCAATCAACGCGTCCCTCATTTGCATTATTACAATGCTCGTCCACGACAGCCAAAGTATCGCATCAGATCTCGCGAGACAATAATGCCTTCATAAATAAGGGTCAGAGGAGCTCTGTGTTTATTTTTTTCACCTTTTTTCAACTTTTCTTTTTTAGAAGGGCCTGAAAGACTATAATAGAGCGTGGGTATCCAAGATAATACTAGGTTATCACTCCTTTAAACAGTTACATGAGGTACAAAAGTTGCTGTTTCATTTTTCAACACTCCCACCCTCAAAAAAAAAAAAAAAAAGTGAACCAAGCAGCAAGACAGGACTCACAGAAAAGAACGAAAGCATATTGCACACAGCTAAAATAAAACCAAAATATTACAGCATCTACAATAGGCTAACTATGATCAACATGTGACTTTGATGGTCTTTGATAGGATGTCCATATTAAATTGATTCCGTATGTGTCAGAAATGGCTGCCAAGAGCTATACAATTTTGCCGATGAGCCTGCCACTGTGTATCTTATTTTTTCTAAGTGGACAAATTTCATGACATCAGCAATCCATTGGTTATGTGTCAGCGGGGTCTCAACCTTCCACCTCAAGAGTATAAGGCAACGTGCAATCAAGGAAGCAAATGATATTGCATTTGTAAAGTGTTTAGGGACAACAACATTGTAATAACCCAATTTCTATTTTACATTGATTACATAGTGGGCTGGTGTCTGGGCGGAACATAGCCATTTCCTTTTAGAGATGTGTAGGCGGTGAAAGACTTTATGTCTTCTTATCCATGTACACACAAAGTAAGGAATTTATTGTTTAGGATGTGTTTTTCCTACATTTTGAACTTTTTTCAGACTTTGTTGCTTGGCTAGCTGATGATTTTCTCTGTTGAAAAAGGATAATATACTGTAGCAGGAAGCTCATTTGCAGTACCAACACAAATAAGCAAACGGGTGGATAATTGAAAAAAAAAAGGAAAATTCCTGGTGGCCTAAGTGGTGGGTGTTAACATTAGTCAGTGTCTGGGTTAAAACAAAGAAGGCAGGCCAGGCTGTTTGCATCACTAACTTGCTCTCTGGCTGTGGAGTGCAACGTGTGACCCTTACAATCCTGTAACACAGGGGCCGACTGACCGTTACTACAGGAGTTTGCAAGCTATGAGCAGCATGTGTGTTGGACCACTGGTCCCAAACCGTTTTTTTCGCCCCGGACCGGTTTAATATCAGACAACATTTTCACGGACCAGCCTTTAAGGTGTGGCGGACAAATGATAACGGACGGTATAAAAACAGGGTATTTTTAAAATTATAACAATAGACGTAAATCCAATGTGTATTCGCAGCTTTATTAATAGTGTCCTCCTAACATCGACCAGACAACATAACACGAGTAACATATACTTAGCCCTCTAACGCTCTCTGGTCGCCATGGTAACATTTAAACATACCTTTAACCCCTAACCCACAAAAACAAATACAAAGTGCATGAAAAATCTAACTCACCACAACGCCTAATCAGTGAGAGCCTATGGGCCTTTTCCCCTTTCCAAAGAAACGATCGAGAGACATTTGTTTTTTATCTATCTTGCTCGCTTGTGGGATTAATTTTAGCAGTAACTATCACGTGACCAATACAGCCCTCTTGACGTGTCAAGACTGAGTTATGTAAAGGGGATATCTGGTCATTTTTCAAAATAAAACAGCGGTCACACTCAGATAATAAATAATGCGGAAATACTAGAAGCAATTTATTCTTTCTGTGTGGCCCGCGGCCCGGTACCACGTATCTCAAGATATTACTGAGACCTTAACTTTATGAGAACTGTAGTGCTTTCTTCATAAACCTGCTGCAATGAGAAAACAGGTTGCTAACTAAGTTTAGCAAAGTAATGATTAAATATTAAACGTAAATGGTAAATGGCCTGTACTTGTATAGCGCTTTATCTAGTCCAGAGTACCCCAAAGCGCTTCACACTACATTCAGTCATTCACCCATTCACGCACACATTCACACACTGGTGATGGCAAACTACATTGTAGCCACAGCTGCCCTGGGACACACACAAAGAAGTGAGGCTGCTGAACACTGGCGCCCTCTGACCACCACCAGTAGGCAAGTTGGGTTAAGTTTCTTGCCCAAAGACACAACGACAGAGATGAAGAGAGTGGGGGTAAATGTATTAAATATGATGTAAATTTGACTTTAAAAAACAAGCAGTTTTGTTTTTTCTTAAAAACATGATCAACAGTTAAATATTAGAAAATCTGAATCATGTCAAATATGTTTTTTTAAGATGAAGTTGTGGAAAAAAATTAACTATAAGTTATGCTGTCACTTTCTTACTTTCGTCATACTCTTTAGACCTGAAAGATGAAGTGATAGTAAATGTTACCTTAAAGTCACCAACTGGCCTGCGAGGAGCCATATAACGGTCAGTAAGAGTCACTTTGTTGTTGTCTTCTGTTGCTCGCCACTTTACACAGTTAAAGGTTGAATATGGAACATTTTCATGAAAAGCTATTTAAAAAATAATAATAATACCTCCACTGGTGTTTCCAATTGTGCAAAATGAAATCATTTGAATTAAAATATAATAAAATAGAATTAAAATATAATAAAATATAAATTTTAACGGGCACGACAATGACGTAATGTTTACACCTACCGCCAGAAGCGGCAGCCGGGTGGCAGATACAGTCTCTATGATCCAACTATGTGGTCGGTACAACTCGGCTGGTATTGGGAAAAAATGGCTGAGTCAGCAAGTCAAGCATCAGCTTCAGAGCCCTGGAGGAGATATCGTTATCCGTCTCAGGAGAGGAGTGACCGGAGAAGAACAGAGACTAGAGTAGTTTTAGGAGAAGCCTACACTAGACAGACCCACATAAAACATGTCCACGGCATCAAACACACGCGGGAACAGCGACTTTCCTCCTGGATCGGTAAGCTAACTCACTCGCTAACTTTACCTGTCAGTTAAACTGCTCTAAAATACATTCCTCACTGGACACAGTTCAGGCTGGTCACTGGGCGTATCAGCAGCGAACCAGGCAACCCACCAACGGGAATTATTTTTATATTGTTGTAGCTACAACTTAGACCCACTAGATGTCGCTATAGTGTTCATGTTCCATATTCAACCTTTAATGGTCACAAAACAGCAATTTCTCCACAGCACCTCTCATTAGACTGAACCTCCTAAGCGTTGACCACAGGGTGAGAATTATTGCTGAAATTAACTGAACAATACTTTAATTCTTTAGGGAAATTATTTTTAACAGTACAAATTGCAGAGGAATAATTGAAAAATAATCATCTGAAAGTAGGCAGTGAGAGGCGGGTTTAAAATACTGCAGAATGTGACAAAAAGCACTTTGCTGCTTTTTTGTTTGGAATGTGCTGCACAGCAGGACCAATTTCCACATTAACACCTCCTCTGTTTTAGCGCTGTAGAAATGTGGTGCCGCTGTGATGATGGGGTGGCTATGTAGCTTTATTGAAGGTTGGTGTGTGTTTGGAGGATAAACACATCTTCAGCCATTTCTCCACCTCCCCCGTTCTTCTTCCTCTTCTTCCTCTCACACACCTGATCTGCACCATATTGAGCCAGAGACCGGCTGACTTGTAAGAGATGGGGTCATTAGGCCAAACACATGCTGCTGTGAAACCCACTGTGTAGCACATGTCTGGCATTTTCACCTACGGGCATGACGATAGATTAGCACATTTGGATCATTAATCATTGTTAAAGTAAGCACAATCAGTTTCTCAATCTGTTTTCATTCAGGTAACTCCCAGCGTCCATACAATAGAATGCCTTCACTATGACTTGTGTTTATAGAAGCGTTGTCTCCTTGTTTTAATCTCTGAATTTAAACACTGGCCTGCTTTTACTTCCCTAGATCCCTACAACTCCTTATTATGAAGCAAGGCTATTGCAGGATTTTGATTCAAAGAATTAAAGTCGTCAGTCAACAACAGGACACCAAAGAGTAAACTCAATCTGTAAATTATAGTGAGGCTTGTGGGTGATATTGGTGAACAGATGCACTGTGCAGATGGGTTGGTTTTCTTTCTTTCTTTTTTTTTTGGAAGCATACAAAGCCAAATCTCAATGTGTCCACAGGGCTTTCAGAAGGCTTGTATTTGTAATATCATTCAGTCTGGCAAGCAGAGCGTTTGAAGCTATAATATGTTGGAGATGTTTTGGGACCCATCTTGAACCATTTTAAATTTTAATGTTCGCTGCGATATACCAAAGAATTAGGATGAAGACTTCAAGTACCCATATATTGAAGGTATGTCTCTCAAAGGACATCAATCCATATTTCCTAATGAATAGGAGGGACACAAGATTGAATTTCATCACCATGTGCCGGTCTGCATGATTTGGGTATCCGTGAGGTTGTGATCTCATCACTAGGATGTCATTTTACTTTACCAGCCTATCTCTTAGTCTAAATGGTTGGCTAGAGAGTAATAAAATGCAATGTTTCTGAGCCATCAAGGGTATTGTATAATTAATTTTCATCATGTTTTTTATATTTCTTGTTTACTAGAAAATCTGATCCATTATAACATGTGACATGATTAAAACAAGTATTGTAGGGGTTCTACATCAGTTATAAGTGCTTAAATAGAAGGCCATTGGACTTCTCTTGTGGCTTGAAGACACTTCACTTATCATCCAAAAGGTTTCTTCAGTTCTGAACATTGATTGGAAGTATCACACTTATAAATTGTAGTCAGAACAGTTACAATACTAGGGCTGTTAAGGTAATTAATGAGGTCCTACAATGTCCCATGAGTCTTTGGCCCTACCTTCTATTTGTTTCATTGTTTTAGACAATTTTACTTCACTCAAATATATCACCTAATGCTGACAACATTTGAGTTGTTTTTGTCACCTGACTGAGGTATTGCAGCCAAGGATTTTCATTCACTGGGTGACTGAGAATATACCACCATTTTTGAAACATATACACCTCCACCAGCTGCAACAACTACTTTCTAAGTTATGTTTTTAAAGTCAATTGGTGACATTTAGGGGCTGTTTACACGACAACGTTTTCAACAAAACTGAGGTTTTTCTCTCCGATTCCGCCTCTCGTTTGTTTACACGACAATGGGAAAACGGGGGGGGGGGGCGCATCTTTTGCGAAACGGCTTCCAGAGTGGAGAGTTTTGAAAACGCTGGGGGATTCATTGTCGTGTGAACGCAAGCCGGAGAAGTTTGAAAACGATGACGTCACTGCCAGCCACCTACGGACGTGTTGCACTTGCGCACTCCGCCTTTCTACAGAAAAACAACAATGGTAGATCTAGGTAGTTCTCTTGATTCATAAAGGTTCCTGACCCTTGCACTAAGCTTCGAGAAAATTAATTTTCAGTATTGGACTTGCTGATAACCAGTCAGAACCAATCAAGGCAAAGTTGTGTGATTCTAATATCTGGATGATAGATTGGTGTATCTCTGAGAAAAAAAATGGACCAAACTTTTTTCCGTGCATCCTGTTGAAAAGCAAGAACAAACCATATTTTACTACGTCTTTGTTTAAAATATTTCAAAATCGAGGTACATTACATGAGTGAAATACTTCTTGTTCTCTATCAGCTGTTTTTAGAGAACCCGAAAACAAAAACGATAGATAAATATAAATTTGATCAGCTTTAGTTTCAGGTCAGCTAGCCTCTTTCCCAAATATGTACCGTATCCATCCTATACATATAGTAAGTGGCCACTTCATCAAAAATTTCATTATTTCTTAACCTTAAACAAAGCCTTTTGGTAACCATTTAGTGTATCATTGCATATCAGTTAATCATTCAATAGTTAAGTATCGGAACACTGCATACATGGGGCACACTGCCATCCAAAGGCCGGGCATATGTACTACATCGTTTTCCATCGCGTAAAATGTTTATATTACAACATATTTCCTTTGAATATTTTTAAATGATGTTTAGGGAAAAATCTAAAATCAATTAATGAAGATAACCTCTTTTCCGTATTTTCTTACGTTGAAAATATAGCACAGACATTGACCGTCAATCATCAGTCATTGAAATAGATATGCATAGTTGGAGCAAAATATTAAAAAGATGGAAACTGCATCACCACAGAGGAAGTGGTTTTGTCACTGTTTAGGAGATCTCTTTCCCCATCAGCTTCAACCAGATGATCCCTAACTTCACTCTTGATTTTCTCAGCCCACAAGTCTGTAAATTCTTGTAAACTCAGCATTTAGTTGTTAATTATCATGAGAGAAACTTAAGCTTGACATGTCTGTTGTAGAGTAATTAAATCAGGCAGACATGCTTTGGAAAGCATCTTTAGCTTTGATAAGGGCAAGAACGGCAACAAATGCATTTACTTGATAAAAAAAGTCTTTGTAAGCTACATTAGCTAAATCCTGTTGCATTGTTGGTCAAACTGTACAAACGTGTTGAGCAAAAGAGGAGGTCAAATATTCAGTTTAACTTATTTCCATCTTCCTTTTACAAACCACACCCTCATTTATTTTTAAACCTTTCTTTTACAAACCACCATTGTTTCTTTTAAACCCACACCTCCCAAGTGTTTCCCCTGCCTTCTCCTTCTCTGTATATTATTCAAACTCACATCTGAGATATTTTTATTATTCATGTTTAAGTCATTCCACTAAACATATTACCAAGCACAATTCAATTTATATGATAAAACATTCTCAGCATTCACAAAACATAAATAATTTCCCAGCAGTGCACAGACATTGTTCCTGCCCAAGTACTTGCGGCTGCCGCCAGGCCGATTAGAGCCAGAGCCTCTGAGCCATTACAACATTGATTGGAATCATATTTTGTTGCAGCGGCGGCAGATGCTGATCGACAAGCAAACTCTTAGGCATGTTTCACATATGGGAGTTGATGTTCTTGCAATTAATTAAATCAGTCTGGGCCAGAAACCAAGAATGAATGATGGCTCTTATTTAAGGCATAAATCCCCAGCTTTGAGGGGGAAAATGTAAAAAACATCTTTCCCTTGAGTGTTCACCTACCAAAAACAGTTACCCTGCACAGCTCTGTCTCTATCATTTAGACTCTGTCCCTTTGGAGCTGCACTTCATGTTATATTTTCTAACCAAAACCACCAAAACATTCTGATCCCACAAACATGCATACAACTTGAATGATGAATATTAAGGGTTTGCCCTGGATTACCTTTGTTTCTTTCACATAATTAAACTCCAAAGCATGTGATGTTCCTTATCTACCATGACCCTCTGTTTTTTTTGTTTTTTTTTATTTTTTTTTGTTTAGTGAGTTTATTTGAGAGGGACAGATATGCAATTACATAGACAACAGCCCCATGCATGCATCCTGGTGCTTAACGCGTGAGCTAATTTCCAGCACATGTCCCTAGATGGGCTTTTATAACAAAATCTGAAGTTCTACAATAAACAGAGTAAGAATGGAATACAGTGATGGTAGCAACATATTAAAATGCACACTACAGTACAGAATACATCAGACTAGAACCTGACAGTTAATCCATTAAACATGATTACAGTTCTGTTTTTGACACAGCCAGACTTAGACAGTTTTCTAAAATCATTAAATCTGGTCACAGATTTTAGGTGAACCAGGAGTAAGATCCAAAGTCCAGTACCTCTCACAGATAGAGTACTTTGAGCAAAAGAGGTTTTTCAGAAAGGAACCTTACAGTCTCCCCCTGGGGCTGCTCTGGTGAGTCTGCTACACCCCTGTAGTTTATTTATACAATCACTTAGTGGTTTAGGTGCAAGACCACTGAGACATTAAAAAATCTGTTTTAAAAGGTTGAAATTAATAAAATTAATAAAATTTGCAAAATCTAAAATACTAAACTTAGCTAAAATATTACAGAGAGGAAATCTAATTGGCTTTTGATGTACAACTTTCACAGCCCGATTGTAAAGAGTTTCTAGTGGTTTGAGAGTGGCTTGGTGAGTTTGTGACCAGACCGTAGATCTGTAGGACAGATGTGATAGAATCATAGAATTTAAGAACCTCTCTGCACACTCAAAGTTCAACCATTTTCTTATTATTCTAAAACAATTGATGTTTGATCTGACAGTTTTGCAGATTTTTTTAACATGACTTTAAAATTCAACTGAGAATCTAAAATTATTATTAGAATCCCCTTTAATTTGAACTTGCAAAGACTCTAAGGCTATTTTTTTCTGATGGAAAAGCAAATACACTTTGTTTTCTTAGTATTCAGGGTCAAACAGGAGTCATTGAGTCAAGTTAATATTTTTTGTAACCTACTGTTCAATTTTTCATTCACTGCGACACAGCTTCTACCAAATACGTGAACAACGGTGTCGTCAGCATACATTTGCAAACTAACTTCAGGACAAATGTCAGGGAGGCTGTTAATATACAAGCTGAAAAGAATGGTGCCTAATATAGTTCCTTGGGGAATTCCTGTTTCAATTTTGTGAAAAGGATTTAGTATGGTTGATGATGACACATTGTTCATGGTTTTTTAAATATGCTTGAAAACCAAGACACTGATCGAAAAAGTTGAAAGTTCTGAAATGAGTAAATTATGACTCACCGTATCGAAGGCATTTTTTAAATCGAGGAACACTGCGCCAACAATGTTACCCTTTTCAAGAGAGTGATTAACCTTTTCCAACAGCAAACATGTGACTGTTTCTGTGGAGTGTCTAAATCCAAATTGGAAGGGGTGTAAAAGGTGTTTGGTTTCAATGTATTTTAGCACTTGTTCTGAGACTATCTTCAAACACCTTCAACATAACAGGGAGGAGACTTTTTGGCCTGTAGTTGCCTATTTCTTGAGAGTTCCCCGATTTAAAAATAGGCTTCACAACTGCTTTTTTCCATGCCTCGGGAAATTGTCCTGTTCAATTAGATTCAATTTAAATTTAAATTCAAGTTAAAGGCTCCGCTATGATATGACTTTCTTTCTTTTTTTGTACGCAGCATCTAAGTTATAAGTGTCCTTCGCCAAAGAGTTGTTAAAATTGTTTATAGCTTTTAAGACTGTATCAAGGTCAACCTCTCTAATCTCAAACAAATCTAGGTTATTTCTAGGTGGTATATTATGTTGCATATCTGTTTGGACTGGATTAAATTGTGATGCTAAGTCTTTAACTGATGAAAGAAAAAAAGTCATTGAATATTGTAGCGTACTGAACAGGACGAGATGTAATTTTTCCTTTTAGTGAGAGTTCATATTTGAAATCAGAATATGCATTAGAAAATAAATAAATTAGTATGGGTTTTGCTCTTGAGGAAGGTTTTTAGAGCATAATCCCTCTTTTTTATTTAACTGTCCAACATCATCCGATAGCCATGGGAGCTGAGCTTTTTTCTGTGCCTTTTTCCGTTTTTTTAAGGAACTTGTTCACATTGTTGTTGATGTTAAAAGTAAATATGTTGCAACACTGACTTCCCCTGAAGTCTATGATTTGTCCTAGGGTTGCTTTGGAAACTGGATGATGGACTCGTGTATCATCGCATGTTTTTGACCCTCACCCACCAAGTCATGACTTGACTTTGATCCTTGGAAATTCAAGGCTGATTCTGACAAAGACAGACGGATCCCATAAGTTCCAGCTGTTGATTCTTGCTGGGCCATAAATCTCTTGCTGCTGTCTCCAAACAGACGACAGACTAATGGAGATGCGACTTTCTTTCTTTTATCTCTTTCTTGCTGTGGAATTGATGTGTGAGCAGCTAAACGTAGACTCAGACGGAAACCATCTGTGAAATGTTGATGCAAGCGCTTTTTTTTTAAACCAGTTTTTCTACCTGGGGTTAAAAGTCTTTAATCATGTCAAAGAAGCTCTATGCGTCTAGCTTTGTAATTGAATTTATTTTGTATCTTGTAAGCAAATGATGAAATATGCTTCAATAGTTGCTTTTCTACCCAGTAATTTGATGTTAACCATGAAATAACAGAAAGTAGACCAAGTATGTGGGGTTTTTTTTCTGACACCAGCCTGCATGTGGTACACGTTATTTGAAAGGAAACATGAAGAAGAAGGTGCTCTGAACAAGACCAAGAATAAACTTTTTGGCTGATATGCAAAACACTCTATTTGACAGCAAGAAAGATAAAACAATTAAAAAACAGCTCATGACCCTGAACACACCTTCCCCAATATGAAACATGGGGTTGGCAGTATCAGGCTGTGGGGATGCTTTACACAAATGTCTAAATTAAAAATCAAAAATTTTAAGAGAATTAAATTTGAGAAAATGTGAAAGGAAATGTTGTTTTACTGCAAATATTATAACATTTTTTCAGGAGGCAGTTTAACAACTAAACTAAATGAAAGAAGAGCTGCTCTTAATTTAATATCTGCATTTATATCCCAAGGACTCAGAAACAGGCAACTCTTTATTAACCAGGAATTGTGTCACTTTATCTCATTAAGTAATCTAATTGATGTGACATTTTTCCAATCACCTAAGAAACACCCTATCATTCAAAAAATATAGGCCGTCTGTTCTGAAATACAAAACCACTAAAGCAGAGCTTAGATCAAAGAGGCTACAATAATTTGGGTCATTTCAATGCCAACAAATTTCTGTTTGGTTTACGCTTTATTTATAGGATATTACCTTTATTTTGTGCTTTTCAGCATGTTCCATCCATTCTTACTGTATTTATTTTTAAGGTGGATTTTTTTGCTGTATTTATTATATTAACATCACTTTCTTCTTCACTCCATTTCTATGTGCCCAGGTGCAGAAAGTGAGGTAAAACTTTGCCCGAATATAAGCTATAAACCTTTGTGTTTACACTTCCCTCTTTTTTTTTTTCCCCATCTGCCCCATGGCCACTCACTATAGAGTTGAAGGCAAATATTTAAGTGACATTTAAAAATAAAAGCAGATTAGTGTCATAACACCTTCAGGTGGTCACAGCTGCCAGCGTTTCCACCCACAACAGCCATAACAGGCCAATTGCTGCATCAGACAAACTGCAAACTGCTCTGATGAATGTGCCTTAGTATTTGAATGAGCATGCATGACTCATTTTGTTATACAAAGAAGAGATGTTTTAAAAAGACTTAACTCTCTCAATCACATAAATATAGCATCATAAATACCATGTTAACCAATTTTTTGGTTTACATAAGCATCTCAATAAATTAGAATATCATTAAAGAGTGAATTTGTGTCAGTAGTTCAATTCATTACACACAAATGGAATAGTAAGTGTTTAAGTATTTATGTCAGAAAACTAGAATATAACAAGATTAATAAAAAAAGCATTTCAAAGTATGCTATTTTAAATTAAATTGTCTCAGTACCATGTTATATATGTACACGGTTATGGGGAAGACTGTTGACTTGACAGTTGTTCAGCAGACTGTGTGGTGGAAATTCTGAGGAGTCCTGATGAGATTAAAACGATCAGCTGGTTTCAACAAAGTTTATTACTTGCAGCAAGGAGAAGTCAAAAGAGACTCTACAGTTATTACAAAGACATGAGTATATATCTGTAAGTCATACACCTCAACCACCCCTTCCCATCCTCACGAACCGATTAACCCTGGTTCCTCAGTTAGTGTCTTACGAGAAAACAACTCCTTATTAGGGTTTTCCATGCAGCTGCAGGAGCTGAACATTTCCAAGGTCAGAAGATAACTCTCAATTGATAAAAACAGTTCCGGATGGAGGAGCTGAGAAGTCAGCACACAAGTAACTCTGAAATACATATCTTTAACTGAATAAACACATTTTATGAAATGAAACAAATCAGTGAAACAATAAGAATAAACAAAGAAATTTCTTTCACAACTGTTGTTGACAATCTCCACAAGGAGGGTAACCCATAGAAGGTCGGTCCTAAAAAAGCTGTTCAGAGTGCTGAAAGTTGAGTGCAAGGAATAAGTGTGGTGGAATATGAGAACAAACAGCAGAAAAGTAACTGAAAAGCAAAGCCCATTTAAGTGTTTGGGTTATAATGTGTGAGATGTGGGCTGCAGCTGGAGTCAGCAACAACCACGGACAGACACATCTAGCACATGGGCTAGAACTGTGTAATTCATTGTGTTAGGCAACTCCTGATCAGAGACAATGTCAGACTGTTTGTAGAAATGCTAAAAAGAAATTGGTCTGGAATGTTGCATACTGGCCCGAAATTTGCTTTTTTTCTGATGAAAGCAAAAGTCATTTAGAGATCAAGGATCCCAGAGGGGAGCAAAACAGCATTCAAGTTGGGTCTGAAGTCACTCATCCTCTCTTGACCATATTTCTTAGATTCTCCATTCGTTTTAGTTTAGATAGGTTTGTTGGCCAATCAAGTCCAGTAATGACATTATATTTAAACTAAGCCATGGTATCATTGGCTGTGTGAGCAGGTGCCAGGTCCTGCCAGGAAAAAACCCAGAGTCGTTATACGGCTTATCAGCAGGGGGATCCATGAAGTGCTCCAACATTTTTTGGGTATTTGGCTATAAAATCCTCTCACGGCTGCATTTATTGTGTTTTTTCCCCCACTCTTTTTCCTTTCCTGTCAAATCAGCAGTATTTCCCATCATTGTCTCTGCCATAACATGGCCTAACTTAACAGAATGACATTCTATTTGGTTAAAATTTCACCTGTACCTCTTGCTATGCATGAGAGTTTTATTACTCCCCTTTTCTGTGTGTCCGCCATGTGAACAGTGCAGAGCCCCCTAGCCAGCTACCACTTAGTCATGGCTACTTAAAGACAGCTTTGATGGACTCTGTTGCTGTCAGGCTGCTAGTTAGAGTTAACCCAGACACTTTGAATACAAGGACAGGACTAATATACCCCAGAAGTCCTTTCAGAGTTCTCTCAGTCTATTAAAGAGTCTGTTCAATCTATTCATACATAAAATGTGGGAATGTGGTTTTGTGTTATACATTTGCATCTGATTTAACACAGGTGTGTATTCTATTGTTCGTGTTTGTATACATGGTAGTTGTGTATGTGGTTCATCTGGTAATGCTCTGCTCATTGTACATCACTACCTGACCATTCACATCAATCAATGCTCAACAACCATCAGCGGGAACTTTGGGAAATGTTATCGAGCAGACTGTTTGCATGCTGTGCGTGCTATTTCCACATTTATCTCTCACCTGCCTTTCCTCAGAATGAGCCTACATTTTGTTTGATTTAAGCAGATTAAGCCAAATAAATGGTGGATTGAATAACGGAATCATTTTATCTCTCCAGCTTTCCCACCATCAGAGAATGAATGAAATAACACACTGTGATAGATGGTCAGAGTCTTGCACTTATAAAAAGGACATAAAAGAGGCCCTTTATGTAATATTTATTGGATTTGCAAACACAATCCTGCTACGATGGCAGGACTCATAAGCATATCCATAGGAGATGACCTCACATCATGCAGTATTCATCTCTCTGTCAAAGAAAAATCCTTTCCCCGCGGTCCAACCTCTGACTCCAAGCATAATCAACGGACCCTAGAGCGGGACAAGTAGAGGGAGGGAAAGAGCCTTCTGCCTCAGTGTATATCTTCCTTTCTCGGCTGGAAGTGGGCCACAGTAAATCAGCCTTGCTTGAGACTGTGGATTAGCTTTATGCTTATGCATCTGCTCTACGCAAGAGCTTGCAAGGGAAAACACATTGCACACAGGAAGGCAAAACTGCAAACACTGTTCCCCCTCTCTCTTTGTCTCCCTCCTTGCCCATTGTCATGGCAACGGGGTGTCTTTAAACAGGAGATTTCGGGTTTCCCTGTTTGTAGTCACATAGCCATATAAGTGTATAATTAATCTCCATAAAGGTAGCCAATATTTGTCATTTTCAGCTATGGAACATTGGATGTCAGTTTTGATTCTCTTAATTCATGTCTTAGATGTCTCCTCAAGTCTTACAAGCTCTCTGTGTTATCTATAAGGTGTAAGGCATTTCTCATATTTCAGTTTTTTTCTGCTGCTGTTTGCCTTTCTTCTCATTCCTAGAAGGTGGTGGCATTGCTTTTCCTGTAACATTTGGGTCTGCAGAGAGACATATACTATACTGTTGCCAGGCTACAGAGACAGATAAACCATTGTGAGAAATTTCTTGGTAATGAATTGTCACATTGGTTGGCTTCTGGCATTAAAGAAGTTTCGAAATGATCACCTTGAGATGCACATCAAGAGGAAAGTTGAGCTGGTCCTCTTCTACTGCTGTTGCTTGCTATTCCACTCAGTGTGTCTATGATTTCAAAGCAAATCCCAATGACTAGGGCCTGGCCTGTGTGAGCATTCTTGTAGGCTTTTGGCTTATGCAGCGCCAGCATTTGTCCCTGGGAGGTACCCCTTTAGGAAAAGATGCATTTATGCTGCAGAAAACCATACTTCCATATTGCCTTTCTATCAAGCTGCTAATACAGATTCATGCTTAGTAGACTGAGAGGGTCATTAGGGAGAAAAGTGCATACAACCATTGCAATGATAGAATGTCAGCAGAGGCCACAACACGCTGTAGTGAAGGCCCAGCGAACTGAGTGGTGTTTACATTTATTCACCAAGTATCAATACGTGGAAATGACTTCATATGTGCAATATAGTCAAAGCAAACAGCGTTTCTTTGGATTGTGATTTGTATCTTGTAGGTGTGAGGTTCCCAGGCATGCTTAGTTTTTTAGCAATTGGCAAGTTTGTATCGATCTACTGTTCTACAGCAGATTATTTCTGAGGTCTATTTTTACAGACAAGACTGAACGGAAATTATGCTCAGAAGAGTCCCACTCTTAGACAAATAAAAAATTCATGCCCTATAAAATTTGAGCTGATTTCTTTATAGTATTCTAATTTTTTTAATTTCTGTTTTCGTGGATTTTACGAGCTGGAAGCTCAAATTATGTACCAATAAACAACTAAATACTTGAAATCGTTTACGTTGTGGGCCCTGAATCTATAATCTATGGAAGTTTAATGTTTTGAATGGAATTATGGAAATAAATACACTTTTCCATGATATTCGAATTTTTTGGAAAGGGTCTCTATTTCATCAGGTTTTTTATGCCTGATTTCTAATACTTAATAAACTTGCCACGAGTTTAAAAAGTACATTGCAATAAGTTTTTGAACAATCGTTTTTCTTCCACCGATATATTTTACTTGTGATTGAGCCAAAGGTGAGTCTTAATAAATTAAAATAAGTGAAACTCATACACTGTATAGCTTCATTACAGATAGGGGGTATATTTTAGGGATGTATTTCTGTTATTATGATCTGATAATTGTCTTACACCTAATAAAAGAAAATCAGATTCTTTGTGAAAACTTAAATATGACATTAAAAAATAAAAACTAGTCCAGCAGCGAATGAAGCTGGCTGCTCACAAAGTTATGTATTTAAATATATTTGTGGAAAGTTGAGTGGAAGGAAAACCGTTGTCTTGGAGCTGCACGAGCAGCAGGGATAACTGCAGACTTAAGATGATTGCCAGGCAAAGCCCATTTAAGGGTCTAGGCATTTCACAAAGCACAAAGCATTTCATACAACTGTTGCATTCATTGTCTTAAGCCACGCCTGCTGACCAAAAAACAAGAAGTAATGATTACTCTATATATTTCTATATCAATTCAATTCAGTCTATTGTGTTAATGCACAACACACATCATCTCATGTCATATCAATTTACAGGATAAGTAATTTCAATTCAATCATACATACATTCAGAAATGTTTTGTCTAAGGAAACCTAGCAAATTGTATCAAGTTATGGACTCTTATCATTCACTCCTCCTGGACAAAAATATAGTGACAGTTAACAGTCGGCTGCATTGTATCCTTGAATTCACAGCAATCCCTCATACTGAGCATGCATGTAGTGACAGTAGAAAGGAAAAACTCCCCTTTAACGGGAAGAGACCAGAGGTGTGGACTCAAGTCACATGACTTGGACTTGAGTCATACTTGAGTCATTCATTTTGTGACTTTAGACTTGACTTGAAAATCTTTTCAAAGACTTTGACTTGACTTGGACTTTTACACCAATGGCTTGGGACTTAACCTAGACTTGAACCTGTTTACTTGAAAAGACTTCATACAATATTTAACCTAATATCTGAAGTTTAAAACATCTATTATTTCAAAACTTAGCACGATTACACCGTTTCACCCATCCCGTCTATACAAACAGAGACCGTCTCTGTACGCATGTGTGTGAGAGCTGAAGAACAGTCAATAAAATTAACAGATTGAAAAAAATAAACATCCTGCCTAACCCTCTGTCTCTCTAGATGTTGCTGCAGCCAACAACAATTATGCTCACAATAGTAATTTTTTTCAGTACATAAACTACAAAAATAGTTGACAAAAACTGCAGTGCAGTATGTGGAAACATGGAAAAACAGAATCACAGATGGAGATGTAATAACGAGCAACTTCTTTTTACATTTGAAGTTCCAACAATGAGTTTAGGTAACTTCGTTTTATGAGCAAATGTTCTCCAGGCTACATTGATGATACTGTTTGGCTTTGACTTGTATGCTATTTTTGTAATGCCATTCTAAATCCGGTTTTCTGAGCACATCCAAGAGTAACAGGCAGCTAATTAGCTCAGGATTCTCAGTGGATGGTAAATGGAGGTTTGTTTCAGAAAGCGGGTTCTTTATCTGAACTCAGGGAAGAGAGATTTTCTCTGTCTCCTCTACATCATAATGCTGAAAGGGGTCAAGTTCTATCAGATAATGGATTATTTGTTTGGAGACATCTGGGTCAGGAAAGTATATTGAGAATAAATACATAGTTTACTGCAGTCAGTGCATTAAGTCTTGTGTTTTTTATTTTTCATAGTTACATAACGTATAGCCTGCATGGTCTTATTCTTTTGTAAGTCACACATATCACTCATTTATGTCAATACATCTCAAAATACTGTGAGTGATCTGATTTTATTTGCTGTTGTCTATTTGTTAATGCCAGATTTCATAAGAGGGATGCTAAACTTTGCTTTAGAACTGTATGCAGAGGTTTGAGGAAAGTGCCCCCCTTAGCATTCTTACATTTCAGGGGTGGGACCTTACATACTTTCTGGTCAAATCTGCCTTTTTTGCAACACCCTTTCTGTGTAAATAAACATTTTATACATTATCGGAGCTACGATTCTTGTTATTCCAATGATGTATGCTAATCAAAGATACAATCATAACTATAGACGCAGCAAACGCTGTTGCCAAATTACAGATAAAGCTAAATAATGTGAAAGTCACCGTTCTTCGCTTCTAATTATTGACAGAACAGAGCCGTCTCGAACCAAAACTGTCAAATTCATGTCCTCCAAGAAAATAGTCCATGACAAGTCCAACATCCCCAATTCAACATTATCTCCTGCTGAAAACCTTTTTGATTTCCTTCTTTAAGTGTTGTAGTTCCCATTCACATGCTCATAATAAGCCAACAAATAACACGGTGCCCTTGTTCCTCTTTTGATTTTTATGGCGCTTGGCAAATAACTTTAGGTGCACTACCGCCACTTTCTGGACTGGAGTGAGGACCGGAATAGTTTAATAGTTTATATTCTTTAGTAAATACCTGTGACTCTTAAAAATTTAAAGGTGAAAATGAAAATAACATCACATTTACTCTTTTGTAAAATCTCTTTGATCCTTAACTGTGAATCTGTGAAATTATAGTTCAAAGGAATACTATTCTTATTAGCTAAGCTTGATTAAAACTGTACAACAAAAAGCAAGTTCAGAACTACTTTTTGTACATTTTCTAAGTTCAGTAGCACTTGTTTATTCTGGTGTTGAAATGAATACAGATTTGAAAAAGAAAACAGATTTTAGAATTTACCCTGAACACATATTGCAACGTGATGACTCGAACCTCCCAAGTTTTTATCATTTTAAAAAGGCCACATAGGGACATAGTCATTGTTTACAGTACTATCTGGTTCCAGAGGAATTCACATGTGAGCCTGCAAGGTTGCCAAGTTTTCAACACAAATACTGCACCGGCATTGACAACTGGCAACTTGGCATGAAACTCACGAAAGGGAGGGGGTGAGTGAGAGCAGACTCTTGTTTTTTTCTACATAGACTGCAGTCCTCAAATTTGACCGCAAGATGTTATTCTTACATATTGCGCCTTTAAATTCTATTCTGGATTTAACAGTAAACCAATGAAGTGAAGTTAAAATAGGAGAAATGTGATCTCTCTTTTTAATGTTCATTAGAACTCTTCCTGCTACATTTTGGATCAACTGAAAGATTTTAACTGCATTTTGTGGACTTCATGACAGTAAAGAATTACAGGAGTCCACCCTTGAAGTAAAACCTCAAGGCTGAAGTAGAACCACTACATAGCGAATAAACAAAATCCTAATATACAGCGGCTAGAGAAATCGAAATGTCACATTTAAATACCTCGTTCCTTCTGGGCCATTCGAAACGGTTTCATATCTTTGAATGTAACTCATTTTGAAGGTCTTTTGGCTGTACAATTAAGAGGTGAAAAAAATATTTCTGGAAGTTCTTTATGCCTCAAGAGGTTGATGTAAAGTCCTTGATAAACAGTCAGTGGCGAATGTAATTTGCATGATTTGTATTTATGCAGGAAACGACAGAAAGAGTATCTCAGATTTGAAGATAAGAAATACAGAATGATAGCATTTGTTGGTTCCTATCATGAATGCTAGAGGCCAACTGCTTGGAACCGCAAAAGTTACTTTATGCATGATGAGGGTGGTAGATTTCAGGAAATACATTATTCTTATGGTAGGGTGAGAACTGTTCACAGCAAGAACATCTACATGTTCTTATAACTTGCAGGCTCTAATTGATCCCCATTGGCTTTTTTACTGGGTGCTTTGCATTTTTTCCCCTAGATTAACTTACCAGTTAACAAAGACACAGAGAGACAAGGCACTGCTCCAGCAGTCCACCTAGTGACATGGCTGACCAGGTGTTAGACACATCCCATGCAGCCTCTGGGCTTGCTTCATCTGCTTGCTCCTCATGGCCCATTAGGTTCATTCCAAGAGATGGAGCATAATGCGATACCCTGGACAGTAATTGTTAAGCAAACATTCACACCGAAATATCCACACACTACATCTGCAGCACAAATATTCCCCAGATATAGCAGCCAGAGCCAGAAACAGCAGGTGTGTAGCTGGTGAAATCTGCCATGCAGAGTAGCTGGGTGCCAATCTCCCACAAGCCCACAACAAGTAAATCACGTGGAACAATGCTACGACATGATGGCGATACGATGAGAGAGACAGCAGGAGTTTGGAGGTTGCAGAAGAAGAGGATGGTGTTTGCTGTGCCATGATTTTGGTTGCTTCTGTATCCCACAATAGAAGAACTTGTTTTAAACTCTTCTCTTTTATTATATATTTTTGACACATTTCGGGGAGTTTTGAGCAAGCAAACAGATGATTAGTTGCATGTTTTATTTTTCATCAGTACAAGTAACATTTGTTGGTCATGTGTGAAAAAGGGAAAGAAGCATTGGTTTAAAGGCTGTTTTCCTCTTTATGGAGTTTTACAAAAGCCTCTTTGCAGTGCCAACATATGGTATCAAAAAAACGAACACACATCCACACAGTTTGATATCCAATGCTGCTGAGAGTGCTGATAGCCAAAAGTTTTCTTTAAAGAGTGAACAGTCAGGCGGCGTGATTTATCCGTAAAAGCCTCCCATCTCTCCATCTCTCCATCCTTTCCCCTCACTGCCCAGCTCTTTCCCTCTGCCCCCTTCATGTCCTTCGGAGTAAAATATTAGCACAGTCTGTCTATAAATCTGCGCTGGATATAATGAGAGTTGGTCCTCTTAGTACAGTGGGCCTCCAGCCAAGCTTGGTGCCTGTGACATCATCCTTTGGGGAAGTGAGGAGATTGATGTGTGCGGCACCACCATGCCTTTGCTTCCTGGGCAGGCACACAAACTTTGCCCAAATTCAAGTGTGAGTGCACATGTGTGGTGATACATGCTGTTGTGACCTATCATTAAATTTGGCCTAAAGCTTTGAGTTTGTATGCATTCTGAGCTATACTCATCACAATAAAGCTAAATTTAGGTCTAATTAGTCTAATTTTAGTCTAAAGGAAAATAGATTTTAACTTATGTTATATAATTTTTGGCAACAATGAAAAAAATGTGCAACATGATTTAAACTAAATCCATGTTTTAAAGCATTAGGATAATTTGACACAGAAAAATTCTTAAAAAATAATTTGAGCACTTCATTCAGTAAAGAGGACAAATTATTTCAAACAAAAATGCTGTTGACACAATTATTGCTACCCAAGCTGTTAATAATTTGTACAACCCTCTTTTGTCACTAGAACAGAACATCACATATCTGTGGTGATATTCCTATATGTTTGGGATTGTTATTCTGCTGACAGATCCAGTGACAACCCATTTTCACTTTTTTGACAGAGGCACCATCACAATCTTCTACCATGCTGAAAGTTTATTCCTCCTCTGAAGAACACACAAGAACCAACTTGGTTGCTAAAAAGATCTGTCTTCCTCTCATCTCAAAACAAGTGGTTTTGGGTAAACATCAAGTAGAGTTTAGGAAACTCCACATGTTTGGTTTGTGATGGTAGGACAGAAAAGGAATGTATACAGTACCTAGTGACTGATAGGGAGGCCTGATTATCCCCACATTGCAACTGGTCACACTGCTTCCACAGTGAGCAGGGAGTGTTTTCTTGCATCCTTCTCACTGTCTGTGGTGGAACGATGAACAGGAGAACTCATTTAAGCTGGTTCATCAAACCTCCAGCTATTTTAAGCCTTTCTTTTATTTATTTTGGAAATAGGCAACATTGGGCTAGTAGATATAGTTTTCTTATGTTGTTTTCTATGGTATGACCCTCAACACACATCTGCTGACTGGGCTGATAGTGTCAAAAAGGGGGAGAGAAAAAACCCCAAATGTACTGTATGTGTTGTATCTGTTTTCACATTTGTTGTTTTATTATTTTCTGAAATGTACTTTACGGAGTACAGAAAAAGAAACACAGGAGCAAATGTTTTTGTTTTCTCCAGAATCAAGAGGTAACACTGCAGAAATCCTAACACCTAACATCTAACTTGCATGGCTGATCTTTTCCCACGTTGCCCTTTTTGAGTGTCTTTTATGCTTTATATCTACAAAGTAAAATGTCCAAATGAATAAAAATAACAGACAGAAGCCCCACATCCACTGACCTCAATGATTATTTTCATGCTTCATGGAGTTTCTTTTCTCTTTCTTCATTTGCTTTTATTGAGCACAAAGCTGAACTCATGTTAGTGACATTGTGCTACTATACAGTCTAACAATTGTTACCTTCAAAGAATAACAATTATCACATATTAACCACTGATTGCCCATACACATATTACATTTGCAAGACATTTCTAAATACTTATTTGTGTATGAGAGATTTGTAGAGAAAAAGGGTTTTCGCATTTCAACTATCGGAACGACAGGGTAATTTTACCGGAACATCAAGCCGACCGGGTGTAGTGGAGACACGAAATGGCTGTTTTCGGGGCCATTTCAGGAACCAATGGAACCAATAAATTACAATATTTTTGTAACTTAATTCACTAAGTGCAAACATGATATGGAATAATTACTCAGACTGATGCTTTCAACCCCTTGTTTCTTCAATAATGACCGATTTCGGATGGCAGCTAATGAAAACACAACATTTAGGAATACACCAATATGTCAGACCAATAAACATTTTAAATACAGAAATGTGGACTTTATGAAAAGTATGTTTAGTACCTGCTTAAAGGTTGTTATTTTCAAAAGGTAATTTTAATCTGACAAATGAGCCTCACTGGAGCACATGTTCTTTTAGTTTAGTAAGCCAAAAAAGAAATGTAAAAAGAAAACTACAGAAGTCTGACAATTTTGCCCTTGTCACACTTTTGCCCTTTTCAAACATCTGTCTCTCAAGCATCTGAGAATGCTGCAGAAACTGTAGACAGTCACACAGGTAAATATTAGATGATAAATGAGTGAGGATAAAATAAACTAAAAGGATTTACAAGTAAAATAGAAATAGACATGAGGTAGCCCCTTCTATCACTACTCCATTAGTTGGTGTCAATATGATCATCTGTGAGGCTGATTGCTCCTGATAGATGCGTCAGGAAGTGAGAGGGCTGCTGTGGCATGAAAAAGGTCATCAATATCCATTCTACATAACTTGTTCTGTCCACTTTTGACTGTATACCTGTCCTTTATTTGGCCTTTCATCATTTTGTGTTGTCCTTCTTTTGAGTCTGCATAGTCATGTGGTTTGTCTGTTTTATTGCTATTTTTACTTTATCCCCTAATCATGTAAAACACCTTGATTTACCTTGTTGTTGAAAGTATGCTATACAAATACAATTACCTTACCTTGCATACTTGTATACCTCTCTCCTCTTTCCATTATCTACACCTTAGCATACAGAAGCTGAGAAGCATCAAATATTTCAAATACTTTCTCACCCTCGTGTTTCAATCTTCTCCTCCTTTGTGAAATATTTATCTCCCTCCGACTTTCCACTTCCTTTTCCCCTTGGGAGTCACGAGAAACCACCTATAAATCTGACCCATGGGCCTTGAGGTGAATAGAAAAACGACAGGATGCTTTACTGCCATCCCTTTATACTGACCTTCAGTTCCTTTTATCCAACAAATCCACGCCAAACCCCCCTCAACACACACGATTTCTGTCTGTTTCTCCACTTCTTATTCTCACAGTGGGGCTGTTGGAGAATGTGTGAGACTCAAGGACTGACATGGGAAGCAAACTGTTAAACAAAATGTTTTTTCTCATGTGCAAACATGGACAGTGTGAACACACTTTTTCCGTCCACGCACCAAATTACAGCATGCACTCCTGCTCACACAAATACTGTATCTTGCTAAAGTTTTCACTTCAGTTTGGATGCTTTTTTCACATTATACACAATAATTCACAAACTGCTGCTGAAAGTAAAAAATCAAGAAGTGTGGTGTCCATTTGTATCTTATACCCCTAATAAAATCTAGATTTAGACCTCCAGCTGTAATTATAGCAAAAGTTATTGTAACTCTGTGGCAGGGGAAAAACATTTATGTTAAAACTTAAAAACCATATAATTTTTCTCCCCCTACAAAATAATGCACTACTTTTTTGGGTCGATCACATTCATAATGTAAAAAGTTCAAGCAGTATATATACTTCTTCAAGACACTGTACCAGCAAGCACAGACTGTTGCCTGTCAACACGTAGCCGGATATATCACAAAACAAATATATTTTCCTACGATTTGGCCTGTCATCCACACGAAAACGCAGATTTAGGGCACCAAAAATTATTTCTAAAAACTCAGACCAAAGGGAAGATTTGCATTTTCTCTGCTTTGAGCGTTTGCTTGTGGACAAAAATAACCAGAGTTTTAGGTTTCGCAACGTCACTCTCTGCGACCTGTGTTTACACTCCGAAACAGCATTTATGCCCTCAGAGATGTGTTGGCATTCTGTATGTGTTGTCCATGTACTTTTTGCTTGCTTGTTTTTACAAGCTCAATTACTGCTGTATGTAGAAATTAGAAAGTAGAAAAGTTGCTCTGAGTGGATAGGATCTGGGAACTACTGCGCCCTACAGGTTTGGCATGTCTATGAATGTGCTTTGCATTGCACTTATGTGGTTAGGTGTGGATGGAGATTTAAAAAAAAATACTTCAAGATGATGTGTCTATAATTATAACTATGCATTCAGTTAAAAAATAAAAGCATTGCACAGGTGTGCTGAGCGAAATGCTGTGGCAACATTATAGAGAATAGTGCAAGGAATAAAAGGAAAAATCAAGGGATTCAGTGAAAAGGGAAAGTTACTTTACAGCCTGGTTACCCCAGGCTGACAAGAGTTGCTAAAGGTTGCATTCATACTTTTTTACTATTTAAATTAGCTGAATATATTTTAAATAAGGTATCAATGCTCATGCTTCACAGGTTTGCAGATGTTCATGCATCATGTCTTTTATAAAAGCATCTAAACCCCTTCGTACTATCTTTTAGAGAGCGTCACTTGAACAGACTGCTGGCAGCAAATTGTTCTCCTGCTTCAAACTTTGTTCAGCCTGCAGAGCAGCAGATACTCATGAGCTGCTCGAGTCAATATACATTCCTCTCCACATACAATCAATCAAAGGTAAGGCATTACTAGTGCGTTGATCTGTTTTTCTATTCCATGTCTGATTAGTCAAGTCATTGACTGCTGGTTATTATGCAGTTGTATTAAGTGCGGTTTCATTATACAGCTGTATAATTTTAAGCGAGGCCTGTTTATTATGCCAGCTACCCTTTATTTACATTAGTCTTTATGAAAGAAGTATTAGCAGAACTTACAAGCTATTTATCCTAACCATAAATAATCCACCTTTTCATCTTATGAAAGGTGTGCAACTCTTGTTGTTTACAAGGTCATGTAAAATAAATCCGCTGCTAACTACAAACTCTTACTCCTATCTCATTGGTAAAAAAAATGTCCTTCCTTTGAGAAAAGTGGCCCCACTGCCACTTGTACATCCGCATAGACAGAAAAGACAGAAGGGGATTCATCATGGCGTGTGATGTCTCTTTACTTGCAACAGAATGACGCCGTTTGTCTGTAACTGAAGGTCGAGCTTGGCTCCCTCGCTCTTATCAAACCAAACCGCCCACTACTTTTTTCAGTGCCCAGTCAAAGGAACCAACTACAAGCTTTTGTCTTTTTTGTAAAAACCCACTCCAGAAAAGCTGCTCATAGTTTTCTGGTGTATTTATCTAGAAATGCAAATGATTGGCTTGATTTCAAACACTTGCCATTTGATTCAGGGAAAATGTATTTTTTGTTTTTAAGGAGGGATTATTATGTTGTATATTTTTGAATATGCTTCTTGTCATTGAATTATACCAAAGCTTCCTTGCATTCTCTGATAACATTTTACTTGTACTGTTTTCACGCATGGTTGTACTACATTTGTTGTACTTTCAGCAGACTGAGTTTTACTTAAAGATCTCTTTAATCTTTTCTTTTAGGGTGATTACTTCGACCAACCAATGGCCTTAACTGGCTTGTACTTTACTCTTGTTAATGATTTATCTGAATCTATCTGATAGAAAAGGCTGGCAAATTACTGCTATATTCAGGAAATTCCTCTTTTGTTTAAAGGGGGGCTATTATGCTTCTTCTAGGCACATATTACCCTTGTATAGCCCACTCCAATAAAATTGTCACCTTAAGTCTTTTAAAAGTCCTTCATATATCCAAATCCACCTTAAAGAAATTTACTTCCGTATTGGACGCCTTGATTTTCGCCTGTGCCTCTCTGAGACCCTCCTACTCTTTCTGACACTCCCCCGTCAGTTTGTCACATTCCGTGCATCATCGCAGCATGCACGGAGTCGGAAAATAAATCCCACAAAAGACGCGCAGCTGCAGCTGTTGTGTTATAATTACTGCACCTGGGACTCAGCCGGAGTTGTGTGAGGTGGGGAGGGGTGGAGAGGGAGAGGGGAGCTCTGAAGGGGCGAGGCTCTCGGCTGAGTACGTAAGCTAGGAGTAGGAGATGGGTGGAAAAGGTGGGGATAGGATAGCAGGCGTTTCAGAAACTCCGAGAACTACCAACAGAGACCGGCAGAGACTCAAAGATTACTCTAACATGAGTGAATGGGTCAGAGCAACACTTCAGGTATGTTTTTAATGAGGGAAAGACAGGTTCTCAGGATATCAAGCTTCAGAAAGTCCATTTTGCATAATACCCCCCCTTTAAGATCCGGTTATCTTTACAATCTACAATACATTGTAGTTTTTACATTATAAAAATATATGAATCTGCATGGAAGTTAAAAACACGCCTAAGTTATAATTTCCTGACATTTTAAAAGCACTCCAATGACAACACATTTCTATATATTGACTCATAAACTGTTAGCAGGAGTTGTACACATAAACAGGTATTAAGCTGATCCATATATAGCAAATAATGTGTATGCACCATATAGCATAAACGTTTGTAACAGTGCAGGTTAATTAGCCTCTGAAAAGTCAAGCAGGGCTTTTACTGCCGGCCTCCAGCCTTGCACTTAGCACACTATCTCCTCTGAGAAGTGCTACATCAGCTGCGGGGGAGGACTACTAGTTTCCACAAGACTAAACTGAAGATGGATTATACCGCTTAAGAGGAAGGTAAACCAGAATTGTTGCCCATTCACATAAATAAATGAAAAGTGAAATGTTATTGTGATATGAATTTGTGAGTATCTCATTTAGTTCCTGTGGACAAACCATTGACTCCACAATTAATAGTTTGTTCAAAGCTGGGTAATTTGTCAAACAAATTAATACATCTTTTGTGAGGTTTAATTGTAATCTTTATTTTATTTCAGTCAAATTTAATTTAATTTAACATTGGGCCCAGCTGAAATTACTTGTTCAAACTAGTGTTTTACTATAAAATCAGACAGTTCCTCCTACTATACTGGTAGTAGCCTACTGTACTTTAACTAACCGTATAATTTAATATTATACTATACAATACTCAATAACTTAAACATTTAAACAAAGCCATCCAAAATGAATTTAAAAAAACAGGAATCGGAAGCCCAAAATTATTCATACCTCTGACATACTTAGAATTAAAAATATTTTTTTTCAACCAAAATGTATTTTATTCTTATATGAAATGAAACAAATATATCTTAAAATATAAAATAATGTAGAAGGAGCATCAATAATGAGGGAAACAAAATGATCTGCTTGAAGACTTCGAGTCTTCAAAGATCAATCGAAAAATCTTTTTTAGCATTGATCAAACCTTTTTCATAATTGCTAACAAGCTTTTTGAATGTTTCCACAGGTATTTGGACAATTTAATTTTTTCTTTCTTATCTCTCATCCTTTCACACTAATCTTTAGCTCCCCTCACAGATGTTTTGATCAGAATCCGACTTCTGGCAAAGCCACTCCCAAATCCTAATATTTATTCAAGTTTGAAGAAAAATATTAGTAAAAATAAAAACTTCCTTTACACCTGAAACTTCCAGAGATACTGAAGATTTTGGTCTTAACTGTAACTGTTTCTTTTGGAAATAAAGCAATATAATAGTGTGCAAATTCTTCCTGTATTTTTTATATCCATTCAACAACTTTAATCAATGTGTAAACTAATCTTTATTATACTTTAATGTCAGATACTCTATGCTTCTAAACCTAGAATCAACAAATGAGGCCTGAAAGCTTTTCAGACAATGTCAGGTAAGCTGAATATACGTTTTAGCTTTCTCTATGCCCTCTTACCTACTGTATCTTGCTGGACAGGGTTTCTACCTTGTTTCACAATGTCTTATGTAACCATCTGTTTCTTTCTTTAGAAAAACTGCATTCTTGAAAAAACAAAAAAAAGCGAGTGGGAACACAAGCAGTCTTAGCGTGAGCTAATTAACACCTGTATTTCATCATATGACTGGAAGCAAGTGAGGGAAAGCAGAGAGTGAGGGTAAAAGATCAGCCATCGGGGAAGGTGTGAGCAAGCTGTGCTGATATGGAAATCGGGGCTTTAATTATAGATGAATACATTATCAGATCAAGGCTAAGGATTTGTTCAGCCCGTATGTTACGTTTGGAGACAGGCTGATACAAAGACATAACGACAGACAGACCTTTGCAAACATTCTTATGCGAGTTTTCTTACTATTCAGAATCTAGTTTTCATTCAGTCAGCATCCTTAGTAAGACTACCAGACTACTGAATCATGATACATAGTGGGCTATGGAGCTACTTTTCTTGCTGCCTTTCATTAAATAGAAGCTGTAACAGAATTCCTCTTTCTGATGTGATAAAAAAACTGTACTATATTTTCCTTCAGCAGAATATGATTACTCTAGAATTCGGTCTTGTTTGGAAACCTTTTTTCCAGAACTAGTACAGACTGAAAGTCAGTCACTATTACACTGTGATTTTGTTTTCAAACAAACCAATGGGATTTATAATTAGATTTTAATCGCATTTTTATTGTAGTTTTGGATCATTGGTCATTTTTGCACATGATAAATGTGAGTGAACACCCATTGGACAAAAAAGTTTACATTTTGTATTTTGGGGTTTTTAGGATGTAACCACACCGATCTATGACCAAAACAAACATGAAACAAAATAGTATGGAATCATGCAGATATAAACTGCAAATAGTTTTTGTGGCAAATATATTACTTTTATTCATAGAGACTTTGGCAGATGGGGAGGATATTTTGGTTGCTTTTTAAAATGCATTTAAAAGCATTTAAATTATATTTAATGACATATTTTGACTTTTCCTTTGAAAACGAATTGATAGATACCAAAACCTTTTACTCTGTAAGGCCATATTGAGCTAAATTACCAAAAGTTCTACTCATTTTCCTCCCAAATGCCCGAAGCAATTTAACACTTTCAATTGGTAAGCTAATGAAAATTGCCCAAGCACACCCACCCACATACTGTAAAAACAGCCTGCGTAAAATCAATATGGGCTCCTCACAGGGAAATTCAAAAACGCTTTAAATTTCAACAGACAGGACAAACTAACAGAGCCAATTGCTTCGACTCTGTGGAATTACACTGTGGGGAGTGGGAAGTGAAAGTGCTAATTAAACCAGTAAATTCTCTCTAGGCCTCTCCTGTCTGCTGCTGCACCTGTGCCACTTCACAGTTTTCAACCCCACAGTCCGCAACCTTTAAGTGGCTAAAAAAGCACAATAAAATCTAAGTTGTAAAGTTATTTCTATCATGGAGCCATGTTTCTAATGTTCTAACACTATTTCTAAGGGGCTATTGATAATAATTTCACACTAGATAGCAGTAACAACCAAGTTAATCCAGGTATGCAAAGAAATCAACACAAACAAGAGTCCATACGTTGATTTATGGGTAAATAAGTGTGATGACACAGAAAAATGGTATTTAACACATTTACTGAAATGTATTAAGTACCTAATAAATGTCCCCTTTTTGGTAACAATATGATTAAGATGTCTATTGTGTGAAGAAACTAGTCTTATAAAGTGCTTAGATGTGATTCTGACCCTATCTTTCAAATATTAAAGGTACTTTTATGCATTCTGATTTTTCTAAAAGTTTTGAATTGGACTCAAGTTGGGTGTTTAAGTTGGCAGTTTTGTTTTCTTTTTCTGAAACCATTTGAGAGTTTGGGATCCTTAATTTGTTTGGAAATTCACCTTTGCTTCATCTTCAAATTCTTATAAACAACTTTCCAGCTCAGTTCTCAATTTATCCTTAATTTTTTTTAAAGTTTAACATAAATTAGAAAACCACACAATGATGCATACCAACACTAGTGTTTAGAGATAAGAACATCTCCAAACGTTAATGTTGGAATGGAAAGTGTCATTCTCCCCTCCAAACATGAGGTGTTCATGCAGAAAGTCCCAAGCTGGGATGCAAGGAATCTGTGCCGCAAGGAATCTGTGCCAACAACTACAACAACACGAAGCCTGTAATAACATCAAAACAGTTAAATGTTAGTCTCACCTGAACAGACTATATTCTTCCAATATTTCATTAACAGTGGCCAAATATTCTACAGCAAGCTTTACATGAGCTTCAAGATGCTTCTTCTTCATAAATATAGTTCATTTATACAGGCCAATGTAGTCAAGGGGATTCATTGTTGTTTTTGTACATTATCTATTTCTGCTCACTCTTCTGAAGCTGACCACGATTGGTTCCATATAAAACTTTTCTGATTTCTTGTCATGCTGCCATATTCACCCTCTCCTCATCATTGTCCTCACCTATGTCTCCCATCAACCACACCTGATCCTCCTTACCTTCTGCGTTTATAACCTGTCACTTCCCCTTGCTCAGGGCCGGATCATTGTGTAGATGTCTCCATGGTGTGTTGTCCTGCTGTTACCCGTCCTGCTCGTCCGATGTCCTGTCTCTCCATTTCTGCCGTCACCACCACCATCATCATCACCTCCTCCACCAGCAGCAACACTTCAACCAGCACTTTACTAAATAATCTTCCACCTTCTATCAGCGTCTGCGTTTTGGTCCATGCATCACACCGCACTTCCTGACATTTCTATTTTGACCCTTTGTGAGGAGCATCTGGTTGTCTTCTCCCCTTCTGGATAATGGCATCCTTAATCAATGCAATCAGAATTTTGTGAAATAATAAGGCCGTTGAAGGAGCGCTTTGCTTTTATCCACCACGAGATCATTCTTGTACAGATCCTTGGTAATTAGAAAGCTTTTTAGAGGCAATCAGTTAAGATTAAGTCAGCTGATATTAACTTGCACAGAAAGGGGGTAGGATTGGGTTTTTAATTTTGGACAAATACAAATTTTAGCTGGTTTCCTTGCTTTCAACGCCCGTTTCTACTGTTTTTCTTCATGTTTTTCAAAATCCCTCCCTGGGTGATTCAGCTTTATTACACATAACATAATTGACTTATCTATTCTAATTTTTGTATTGCATGTATACATATATTCATTGGGCTGCTATTGACATCTAGTGTATGAACTTGATGCAAATAAACCCCTTAGACATATATGAATTGTCAGGCAGTCCAAGAAATAACATGCCTTGACTTATTATGATCTACACTTGTCTATACATAAAGCTATGCATTTTGTTTATGTAGAAGTTGTTCTGAGACAATGTAAAAATATAAGCATTGAAAAGGCCAGACCAAATGGGGCAATGGTGCTATGGGAATCACCAGCAGGCAGTTTAATGATGAGATGGCTGCAAGGCTGTGTAACTTTACAACTAGCCCACACTGACAGCAAAAACAACCCCGTAAAACTGCTTTTTAAAGAGCGTGCTTTCATTCAACCACTTCTCTCTGCAAGCTGTCGTCATAGACCGGGGTCATCTCAGGAAAAAACAGAGAGAAATTACTGCACCTCAGAGCTTGGAGCATTTTGCAGCCATGTTTTGTTGTGTCTGTGTCCCCGAGGATAAAAAAAAACAGCAAGTTGAGCCAAGGTTGCTTCTGGTCTAATTAAGCTCCTAATTAGCGGTGATTAGATGAAGGAGAGCCTTGGCATTAAACACAACATGGCCCCTCGTTTTGGCCACATCAGGGATAAAGCAGAAACACTGACACACCAAAGCTGTTTTTTGGGGGGTGTGGGGGCATCCGCAGAACACAAGGCTTGAGGACATAACAATCATTTTCATCACTGTTCAGCTCATTACGCCCACTGCCAGCCCACCGCAACATCAAAACCCCTTTAATAATTTTGTTTGTTTAAAGCAATGATGGCACATTTACTTGAGGCTTGCTGCACTGCTATGGCTCCTGTGAAATTCCTGATACTTTAATTCCAATTTACTCATTTGGATATTCTCATGCGCACAGTATGAGGGTTGTTATGTTTGCGAAACATAAGAATAATGGGAACAAAAGGTATATACCAGCTCATGATTTTGGTTTACCCTAAACTGCATGGTACACTGTAATCCAGATATGACTTTAAATTATAGACAGAAAAATGATGGATTGTCACAGACATGGTTTTTTACACATTTTTGTTTGATTCTCACTTGTCTTCGCAGTTTCACCGCCTCCATCTGAGAGACATGACAGTGATGAATTGATACAATATGATTTCTCATTCTTTTCCTCTATTTGATGCCTGCCTCTGCATCATTTTATCTTTTCACGCTGCTGCATGTGGCTGATGATCATATTATGCCTGGTGGCTAGTTTTCTGTTATGTTGCACATGGGTACCGCACTACAAGGACATAAAGAAGAGAAAAACTAGTTTGTGACTGCCTGTCTCTTTTTTTTTGTTCACTCTAACTCTGTTGTTGACAGAGAGCAAGAGAGACAGACTGAATCATGAATAACAGTTGATATTTTAACACAGTGGGTGTAGACAGTCGTGTTTGTCCCCACGTACATGCTCAGTCATTCACGTATGTGTTGCCTCTATTAATCTCCTGTTGTCTCTTTGTTTGGTCCTTGTTTAGAATCACAGTGCACACTGTGTGGTGAACCAGAAGGTGAGTGGGCCTTGCCATTCCCCGAAAAGCTCTTGTCACCGTCATCAGCCGGCTTGTCGTTTGCAGCTAGCAGAATGGGAAGTAGAACGAGGGCGACACTTTTCTGCAGTTTTTCAGTCGTCATCTCAGACTGCATTCTGCTAGTTTTAGATTCAGTACAGAAAGAGCATAACAAAAAGTGCATGTGGTGGATGGCATAGACGAACAATCTGTGCTCTTAGTCAGTTACATTTATATACTGTAGTGCTTGACATTTTTTCACATTTTGTCATATTAAAACCACTACCTTCTCTGGGTTTATTTGGATTTAATGAGATAGATCAACACAAAGAAGTTTATGACTGAAGCAGAAGAAAAATGGTATTAATAACATCTGAAAGATGTGTATTTGGATTCAACCGCATTTAATACCCCCAAATGTAATCCTTTACAACCATTTGCGATCAGAAGGGTCCACCTGTGTGTACTTCAATGTCAGTACAATACAGCTGTTTCCTCAAGGCCTCAGAGGTTTATTAGAGAATATTAGTGAATACACAGCATCATCAAGGACAAGCAACACAGCAAACAGGTTATGGAGAAGGATTTGGAGAAGTTTTGAGTAGGATTAGTTTATATAACAATATCTCAGGCCAAAACAGATCACTGAGCACAGATCAGTCCAACATCTGAAAAAACAGTTTGTCAAAAATAAAACGTACCAAGACATGGTCATCGACCTTAACTGACAGGGGAAGCAATACAGATATTACCTTACAAAAGCAATCAAGAGGCAACTCTGGATAACCTCTAGAGATTCACAGCTCAGGTGGGAGATGCTGTTGACATTGCCGCTATTACTCATTCATTCCCACAATCTGGTCTTAAGGGAAGGATGGCAGCATGAAAGCAATATGAAGACTTTTTGGCCTACATGTTAAATATGTAAAAACTTCAGTCACCCTGAACAGACTAAGTCCAGGGTTAAACTTGGTACTGTCATCATTATGCTGTGAAGACACTTTTCTTCAGTAGGGACATGAAAACTGGTCAGAGTTGAAGGGAAGATGACTACAGGTAAGTTGTGTAGGAATGCATGTTAGAAACTGAAAAAGACTTGAGACTGGGGTGCAGGTTCTCTTTATCGCAGGGGAACAATCATCAACATACATTCAAATCTGGAATGGATCGTTTTAGAGGCAAAGCATTAAAATGGTCTGGTCAGAACAAGTCCAGAACAAAAATCCAGTTCAGAATTTGTGGCAACACAAAAATTTGCTGTTTACTGATGCTCTCCATCCAATCCTACTGAGCTAGCACAATTATGCAAATAACTAGCAAAACATTTGGATTTTAACCTTGCAAAAATATTTAGAAAAATCATAACTATTTTTTCCCTCCCCTTGACTATTATGCACTGCATTGTGTTTATCACATAAAATTCCCCCAAAATTCATTGACGTTTGCTGTAAAGTGACAAACGTTTAAGTGCGATAAATACGTTTTACAACCATCTGCATGTAAATGGACATCTGTATGTAAACAGACTATTCTTACTGAGAGCATGAAGGCTGAAGAACACATATTCAGTGTTGTCACAAACCGCAAGTGTTTTAATTTTATATTTAGTTCAATATTTCAGTTTGTGTACATGTCATTATAATGTGTCTGAATGGCTGAAAGCTGCAAAGCTCTTGAGTTTGCCACTAGATGAAGTGCTCTTCTCATGCGGCTGACACATCCTCATTCTTCATATCCTGGGTGCCTACCATTCCCATATGTTTCTCTCTGTTTTATTCCAAAGTCTTTTTCTTTGCATGTGTTCCATTTTAAAGAGATGATTCTTGAATGTGCTTGATGTTTTTCACAAAACCCGACCAGAAATCGCTTGTGAAGCAGGTGAAAGCAAATAAATACAGCTCAAACGTGTACCCCGATAGTCTCGGTGGCAAATGTGATATTTCCCTGTGGGCTTAACCTTGTCCAGGAATCAGCCATGTGCCTCTAAGTCCAATAAACATTATTCTGGGTCTTAAGAATCAATGGGGCTCTCTCTGCTTTGCTTGATTGGATTAAGACGTAACCAAATCGAGCATGATAACTGTGTTCTTGTGACCTTCTCACTCAGACATGCACAAAGGGGAAGCCAGTGAGAAATACAGGCAGTGTGTGCATCTATGGATGATTTCACAGAGAAAACATGTGTTGCTGGCTAGCTCGAATGGAGATCCTGAAGCATCTAGAATGTACAGATTCACACACTGTGTCCCAGTCTTGAGGATTTCCCTTATTTTTTGTATGTGTTGGTTTTTAGACACAATTGTTGAGGCAAGGGAAGGCAGTTTCATTTGTATAGCACACTTTCAACAACAAGGTAATTCAATGTGCTTTACATGATTAAAGGGTAAAATAAAAATAGCAGTAAAACACAGCCAAAGCATATAAAGTAAAAACAACAATGAAGCAAGAAGCACACACAAAACATGATACATGAAAGCATTACTCAAAGGCAGCTCTAAACAGATGAGTTTTTAGCTGTTATTCAAAAGAACTCAGTGTTTCAGCAGCTGTGCAGTTGTCTGGTAGTTTGTTCCAGATTACAGGAGCATAGAAACTGAAAGCTGCTTCTCCATGTTTGGTTCTGATTATTTGGATGTTGAGTAGACTGGAATTAGAGGACCATCTGAATCAACAAATTAACTCTAAACACCTGCAAAAGATTCCTGAGGCTTTTAAAAACTCCCAGCCTGGTTCATTACTCAAAACCGCAATTATGGGTAAGACTGCTGACCTGACTGCTGCCCAGAAGGCCATCATTGACACCCTCAAGCAAGAGGGTAAGACACAGAAAGAAATTTCTGAACGAATAGGCTGTTCCCAGAGTGCTGTATCAAGCACCTCAGTTGTAAGCCTGTGGGAAGGAAAAAGTGTGGCAGAAAACGTTGCACAACGAGAAGAGGTGACCGGAACCTGAGGAAGATTGTGGAGAAGGACCGATTTCAGACCTTGGGGGAGCTGCGGAAGCAGTGGACTGAGTCTGGAGTAGAAACATCCAGAGCCACCGTGCACAGGCGTGTGCAGGAAATGGGCTACAGGTGCCGCATTCCCCAGGTCAAGCCACTTTTGAACCAGAAACAGCGGAAGAAGCGCCTGACCTGGGCTACAGAGAAGCAGCAATGGACTGTTGCTCAGTGGTCCAAAGTACTTGCATGTCATTCGGAAATCAAGGTGCCAGAGTCTGGAGGAAGACTGGGGAGAAGGAAATGCCAAAATGCCTGAAGTCCAGTGTCAAGTACCCACAGTCAGTGATGGTCTGGGGTGCCATGTCAGCTGCTGGTGTTGGTCCACTGTGTTTTACCAAGGGCAGGGTCAATGCAGCTAGCTATCAGGAGATTTTGGAGCACTTCATGGTTCCATCTGCTGAAAAGCTTTATGGAGATGAAGATTTCCTTTTTCAGCACGACCTGGCACCTGCTCACAGTGCCAAAACCACTGGTAAATGGTTTACTGACCATGGTATTACTGTGCTCAATTGGCCTGCCAACTCTCCTGACCTGAGCCCCATAGAGAATCTGTGGGATATTGTGAAGAGGAAGTTGAGAGACGCAAGACCCAACACTCTGGATGAGCTTAAGGCCGCTATCAAAGCATCCTGGGCCTCCATAACACCTCAGCAGTGCCACAGGCTGATTGCCTCCATGCCACGCCGCATTGAAGCAGTCATTTCTGCAAAAGGATTCCCGACCAAGTATTGAGTGCAAAACTGAACATAATTATTTGAAGGTTGACTTTTTTTGTATTAAAAACACTTTTCGTTTATTGGTCGGATGAAATATGCTAATTTTCTGAGATCGGAATTTTGGGTTTTCATGAGCTGTATGCCAAAATCATCACTTTTAAAACAATAAAAGACCTGAAATATTTCAGTTGGTGTGCAATGAATCTAAAATATATGAAAGTTTAATTTTTATCATTACATTGTGGAAAAGAATGAACTTTATCACAATATGCTAATTTTTTGAGAAGGACCTGTAGTTTGAAAACAAAACAGCAAAAAAAAGAGAAATGCCACAAGAATAGGACATAAAATTGTCAGGATCACGGCCTGATAGACCGATAGGAGTGTTGCGTGCGGCTGAGACCCAAGCGCGGTGATAGACGAGCGAGGGAAGGACAGTAGCACGCGGTTTAGTATAGTAATCCCTGAACGTGAGGACTGATCTGTCGAGAAAGCTGGGATTACAAGATCTAACGAGACGGTAGGATCGGGTGATTGTGAGGATTGGGAAATCCGCTACACCCGGGAACTAGCGATGCTTGGAAGCACAGCTGCGGAGCTCGGGACATGTAAAAAGTGATGTCAGAGCGGCGAGCTGGTGAGTAGCCCCCTCCTTAAATGGGAAATCCTCCAGATCACATGACCGCCGTCTGACAAAAATGAGTGAAAAGGCATACATGAGAACTGTCAGGAAGTGTCATCTAACCACTGAAGTGGCTGGAGGTTCTTAAAGTTTTGGAAAGATACCTCCTATTGCTTTACCTGCCCCGTGTGATTTTATCGTCAATGATTTTAACAGTAGGCTTCAAACCGCTCTCGTACTGCTTGCTCCACTAGAAGTTATAAGTTCACACTCAAAACTTGCATCACCATGGAGACATGAAACCCTTAAAAGACAAAAGAGGATTTGCAGGGTCGCAGAGGGAAAATGGAGGAAAAATAAAAACACAATAAACCATCAAATATACACAGAACTTCTCAAATTATACAATAACGCAGTAATAAATTCAAGAAATGTATACTTTTCCAAAATCGTCTCTCATTATAAAAATGATCCAAAAGTTATTTTTTTCCATCATTTTTTTAACCATGTTACAGATGCATTTCAGAAAACCCCCTTAAACACTCTTTGTGAGGAGTTCACATACCAGTTTAGAGGGAAGGTAGACACCATCAGATATATTTTATCTTCTCAAAGTAACATGGTTTTAGACAAATCTGAGCGTGTGTCTTTACCAGAGGAAACGCTGGACAGTTTTGTACTTGTGGAAGCTGAGATTTTTGACGTTTTCTCCTCAGTGAGGCCCACCAGATGTCTTTTAGACCCAATTCCCACCTATTTCAATTCAGCTTAATTATTTGTATTACTGTACACAATGTCCTGGAGAAATTTCAGTCTGGTTTTAGGGTGAACCACAGCACCGAGACGGCCCTTCTGAAGATTTTAAATTATTTTAGTTTAAACTATGATGCACAGAGGGTGACAGTGCTGGTCCTACTGGATATAAGCACTGCCTTTGATACAGTAGACCATACTATTATTTTAACCCGTTTAAAACAGATTGGCCTCTCTGGTGCTGTTCATAAATGGTTCACATCCTATCTCACTGACAGGACTTTTTTGGTAAGTTTAGATACCTGCTCCTCTAAGGTCCACAAGATTACATGTGGTGTGCTCAAGGGTTCAATTTTAGGCCCAGTGCTTTTTAACCTGTATATGCTCCCTCTTGGCAGCATCATCAGAAGACATGGAGTGGACTTTCACAATTATGCTGAGGATACACAGTTTTACATCTCCATGTCTCCTGATGACACACGGCCAATGGATGCACTTTTTAACTGCATTTCAGACATCAAATTCTGGATGGCAGAAAACTTTCTCCAGCTCAACCAGGACAAAACTGAAGTTTTAGTCATTGGTCCTGAGGCTCAGGGAGACAAACATTTACCAAAACTATAATCACTGTCATTTTATACTTCTCTACAAGAAACCTGGGCGTAATTTTTGATTCTGATCTGACTTTTATCCCTCACATTAAAAACATGACTAAAATAGTTTTTTACCATCTAAAGAACATAGCCAGATTCTGCCCCATTCTCTCTCGGCCAACATGGAGAGTGATGCATGCTTTTATCACCAGTAGAATTTATTACTGTAATGCGCTGCTTTTTGGTCTTCCCAAAAAGAGTATCTCAGGTTTACAACTTCTACAAAATTCAGGAGCGTGTCCAGACGAAGACCATGAGTCGGGAGCACATTACACATGTCTTCAATTAATTGCATTGGCTTTAGGATTGATTTTAAGATTCTTAATGGTTTTTAAGTGTCCTAATGGTCTTGGGAATTCTTATCTTTCAGAACTGCTTTCACCATATGAACCTTCACGGTCTCTGAGCTCCTCTGGCAACTGTCTCCTTGTCATCCCTAAAGTCAGGACACGCACTCATAGTGAGGCGTCTTTCCATTATTATGGCCCTCACCTCTGGAACAGGCTGCCGGAGGACCTCATGGCCATAGAGAATGTTCATGTTTTTAAGTGAAGGCTCAAGACTCAACTTTTTTGCCTAGCTTTTAACTGATTATTATTTATTATAGTCTGCTTAATCACTCTGCATGTTTTACTTAATATATTTTACTATTTAATCTTATCATGTTTATCCACTGTTCACTTTTATATTTTAACCTGTTATTTTAATCTTCCTTTCAGTGTTTCCTCAATGAGAGCCCTCTGCCTCTGGAGCAGTGGTCGGCCATGGCTGCCTGGTTGCTCTCCAGGTAGCGCTTGGGTGGAGGTGGGGGTCTCGGCCTTGCCTCCTCTGGGCCCCTTGGGTCAGTGCCTTGGCTGCTGCAGGTACAGATGGCTCCTTTGATGGCGTTTCCTAACCTGGCTCATCTGTACTCAGCCCAATGTCCTTTTTATTGCTGCTCTTAAGTTTCTTCGTAAATGAAGGTTGGGTCTGGGGAAGGGGGGGTATAACTGTGATCATGCTTTTAATTATGTGGGGGAGGGATGGGAATGTGGTCTTTGTGGGATCATTTTAATTCTGTAAAGCACTTTGAGCTCCAAGTGTTGTATGAAATCCGCTTTTTAAATAAAGTTTGATTGATTGATTGATTGATTGATTGATTGATTGATTGATATTTTAAGAAAAAAAATATTGGTTCTTCAAAAAGTCTGCACATAACTAGTTAAAAAATGAGAAGACAATCTAACAGGCTAAAAACAAAATGTGGTCTTGCTTTAATTCCCATAGGGAATTCAACCTCAGAAAACAGATATACATGTCAAGAGAGATACAATGTCCTTCCCATTCAACCACAGGATATCTTGAATACTGATCAACACATATACCTTGCATTGAGTGATAGCTTTGTCGATTTCCATTTAATGGCTGATTACTTCTCATCCTGTGGCCTCAATAATTCCAGGCATATGCAGACAGTTTTCAGAGCAGCCTCTAGTGCATGATATAGCACATTTATCCATCTATCCATCTATCCATCTATCCTTCCTTCCTTCCTTCCTTCCTTCCTTCCTTCCTTCCTTCCTTCCTTCCTTCCTTCCTTCCTTCCTTCCTTCCTTCCTTCCTTCCTTCCTTCCTTCCTTCCTTCCTTCCTTCCTTCCTTCCTTCCTTCCTTCCTTCCTTCCTTCCTTCCTTCCTTCCTTCCTTCCTTCACCAGAGTCCTGACTTGAACTCTATAGAGTATTTGAGAAGGGAGATGAAGATAGGGGTGATGCCAAGTAGGCCTAGAAAACTCAAAGATTTTGCATAATTCCAAACCCCATTGGAAATATGCAAAATGCTAGCTGGCAAATAAGAAGGCTTTGATTGATGCTATGCAATGAAGATTAGTCTATTGATTAAGCAGAGGGCTATAAATATGATCTGACATTCAATTTAAACAAAATATGAGTATTTTTTCAAAACATATAGTTCTTTTATATTGTTTTATTATCTTTTGAAAGATCCATTATCTAGGAGGCACAAACTTATTCGTTGAATGAAACATATTAATTCTGAATCTGCCAGGTATTTGTATCTGTCCATATACGCATACATCAATAATTCAAAAATAATACCCACAGAATATATACATTTAGATTGATTCAGAGACTACAAATCTTTTAGGAACTTTAAGGCTGCATCCCACAAACATGCACCTCCCAAGCACATTAAAACTCTGGAAATTTCAAAATTATTTTTGGCAACTGATTTGTCCAGTACACTGTTGTAAGGGTTTTCTTTGCATAATAGCTTCATATGCTGCAGGCACTTTGCTCAGTGAACATACAGAATGACTCCCTGCATTCAGGCCATTCATTCTGCTGTAACTCTCCGTGCAAGAAGACTAAAAGAATTGTTTATTACCAATTACAGCTTTTCTTTGGACTGTTGAGAAAAATGGACCATGCTTTAAAGGTGCTTGAACATATTGGAAGAAATTACTCAAAACAATGGAGAGGAAAAGGCACTCACAGTGCAAAATACATTAACATAAATGATCCCCCCAAAAAAATTTAATAAAAGTAAGAGCTCTGAGCTATGACAGAACATAGGTTGGGAGAATACAGTATCTGCTTTAGTAGGCATTACCTGACTTCAAACTCCAAATCTTAAACACTTGGGAGCTTGACCCACTGAAGACAAAGACTAACAGATTCAGTCAAGGTCGGATATGTGGTGTCAGTCTCTTTTTGCAATACTCGTGTGGAGGCAAGGAAATAAGCTGTTTTTTAAAAAGAAAATTAGATGCCCGTCCTTCAGCTGACGCAACACTGAAGCATAACAAATCCTTTATTGGCATCAAATGAGGCAGGGAGCATTTCATCATTAACCAGACCTTCACAAAGGCCCTGAACTTAACTGAGAGAAGAAAAAAAGAACATGACAGAAAAGAAAAGGGCAGAGGGAGGTAATGAATTTGGGATGCAATGGGGAGCAAAGAAAAAAGGAAATGGGGAACTGGGAGTGAACTTGTTAATGGTATTCATTGCTGGTTTCTGAATTATTTTAACTGGCACTGCAGAAGGAGATAAAATGGTGGCTAAACTAAAGGACTGACATTAGTTAGCATTTGTGTAAGGCCTCAGGTTTATTTCTCCAGAAAGTTTTTAAACAATTCTTTTTCCTCTGTTTTTGAAAAAGTCAAATCTAAAGCATTACTTCTCAAAATTGTGTTTTCTCAAGATTGCTTGTCGCTTTCTTTATTAATGTTGTTCAGATGTTTTATATTCAGGCATGCAATCTATGGCCGTTTCCCCAAGAGAGCAAGTTGCAACTTGGAGACATAGGTAATATCATTTGGCCTAATGCACATCCCCCCTATGCCCAGAAACCTTGTCTTTTATTAAATTGGGCCACATGGATTTTTAATTTTCACAAAAACCATTTACATCGTATGTGAGCTAGATGAATAGGATGTGCCATGTGCCAGATTGCTGGCCAAGGTCAGTATTCAATGTAAAAGAGTGCTGTTGATAGGTGTGAGCTGAGTACTGATGCTGCAAATTATAATACGAGGAGGTTAAACATCCATAGCAATGCACTCTGTCCCAAAGCAACAATCAAAGTCAAGAAAAAAGTAAAACCCCAACAGAACCCCAGCTGGGTTCTACTGAACCTGGCGGTTCCATTTCCTGGATTGCAAAATGGGGCAAAACTGCCAGTCAGCTTCTGTGATTGTTCTGTTCAGTCCATTTGAAGGAAAAATGATTCCCAACAATACATTTCTTGATAGAAATGCCTTAAATACAGAAACCTATGCATTTTTGTTGCATTAGAATAACCAAATGAAGTAAGAAACCCTAGAATTCCGAATTTGAAGCGCATTGTAAACAGTGCTTGTGAACGCATTTCTTACTATTATTTTTATACAACAGTCCTTAACAAGCAACTCCCCCCCCCCCCCCCCCCCCCCCCCATGGAGGTGTAGCCTGGGGGACCAAGGGATGGAGGGGGGGCTGGGTGGCGTCAACACTTCCGTGCAATTCCAACTCCAATTCGCTATAGAGGTGTGGCCAAGCGACAGGATGGCTGACATCAGCCATCACTGCAGAGCGAACAGCAATGCCCGATTCAAATTCAAGTGCAGAGTTTTAACCTGAAGAGGACACAACACTGATGGTTTTTGGAAAAAAAATTATATTTTTACTGAGATGTACTAAAATGCCAAAAATAATCACCAGCCATGTAGACAGCACTAATAGACACTCATTTATACAGTTTATCAGCAAAAAAAGTTGATTTGGGGGTGAGTTGCTCTTTAAAGAGAATTTTCCAATCAGAATTATTTTATACAATACACCGGTTCGAGTCATTTACCAAAAGGAATCGACCGACACCATGTCCCAGTCAAATTCATCATTAAGGTTGATAGAATTAATGCTGTGAATGTGCTTGCTTTAAAGTGCAGTAAAATAGCACACTATATTTAATTAGTACTACAGTTTACTTCTTTTTTACTAGTAATGTGCCGGACTCTATTCTACTTTCTCTTCTTGTGTTGAGGTGGATAAATGTTTTTCAACCAATAGGCTGAGTTTTCCTGTTTTTGGTGGATTTCATGGTAAATAGGCTGATTAACCCTAACCTATGGTAGGATATGGATAATATAACCCCAGATGCAAGCGACTGAATTGAGTTTTCTTCGTGAGATAGTAGAAAATCAGCCTTAAATATAGCATGAGAAGTTTTGTCATCCAGTGGAAGCTTAGGGTAGAGCCATTGCTTATCCACATTGGAGTCAAATGAAGTGGTTCAGTCATCTAAATAGGATGCATGTTGGCCACCTGCCTTTGAAAGCCTTTGGGAAGAGACTCCTGGGCAGATCCTGAGCTCACTGGCAGGAGATGATATATCCCTTTGGTATAGGAACTAGGCCTGGGGCAGTAACCGGATTACCGTCATACCGTGGTCACGTGACGCCCACCGCGGGTCTGAGCGCCTCACCGTCATCACCCCCCCCCCCCCCAAAAAAAAGCCCTGCACACTTGTGTATGAGCGCAATTTTTGTGATCCATAATATTTGATGTGTGTTTCTAGCCTTATTCTACGATCTGTGTAGTGTTTCGTACTTTTGGATTTAATTTGCACACATGAAAGCATAACATGTGTGACGCACAGCGTGTCAGAACTCCCGAAAGCGGAGCCACAGGTGAAAATAAAATGAAAAAGCAACCACCCTGAGCAGGCAAGGTGCAGGCATCGTTGAGTCGTGGTTCCCGGACCTGGCCACAGCGGAGGCGCAGAGGGAATGTTCCAACCGGAGAATTGGGACCTGTATGCACAAATAAAGTCAGTCGCCTAGTAGAGAAGAATGGGAAGATGAAATTTATTTATGGGGGCCGAAGCCTTCTCTGTGCTTAAAAGTGCCCAAGCAGGAGCTACGGTGAGCTCCTCTCCTGAAAAAGTTGTTGCTTTAACAAATAGTTTGGGCTCAAGGTACAGCTCGTCATGCACACGAGCAGGGTACAGCCGTGGCGCAGCGGCAGTATATATATATATATATATATATATATATATATATATATATATATATATATAATTTGTTGATCACCGACCACGGTAAGAAAAAGTCCAAACCTGCACAGCCCTACTAGCAACAACTTGGGATCTCAAAAAGAGCTGGAAAACGTTGCAGGGTAAAGGAATCTCTTCGTTTCCCTCCTAGATTTTTACATTAATGTCCGAACATGGATGGATGGATGGATGGATTCTATGTCTTTGAAGCACAATATTGTGTCTTGTGTTTAGAAACTCTTTTGGAAAAATATGCATTATCTTTGTGCTCAGTGTTAAAAATGTTTAGGTGTTTAAGTCCTGAGTTTATCTGTAACTTGAAAGCTCATTACTCCAGTTACTTCATTTAGAGACTATGGGAATCAGCTTGTCATTTCTCCCAAATTAGATTATAGACTGCAGTTTTCCTGGCCTTGTTCAACAGATCTGGCTTTGCTTCATACGCTGTTCACAGGAAGTAAAGCGCCATAATGGTCAGTGTTTCGAAAATATTTTTGTAGTGCTGTTCTCAGCCCAGGGAGGCCAACACATTGTTTTAGCAGCTTAGTGTTTGTAGTGATGGCAAAGCAGCAGCTTTCTGTCACTAAAAGACAGTATATGGGAGGGAGTGAGTGGAAAGAACATGACAACAAAAAATTGTCTGGAGTTGACCAGGGCAGGAGGGGGATTTAGAAATCATGCTATTTAAAAATCCAAGCTGTTATTTTTTCCTTACACCAGCCAGAAGGAAAAGTGCAACGGACAGTCAATCCTTTGACTTCATTACAAGTAACTAAAGTTGCTCAGTCTGCTTTCTCCACCTGCAGTACTCTCGAATAACACACACATACACAAAATTCCAAAAGCACAACTTATTGTCACTCAACTCTCCTTTCTCCCTTCCTTTAATATTTTCACACTTAATGCTTACTCTCACTGTAGTTGAAGTTGTTTTTTAATGGCTTAGGGGGAGCCGTCTACAAGTTTGACATATAAAATTTTATCAGGCAAACATAATGAAGAAATCTATAAGAACAAAGTTGTGGCAGTTGGCTGGCTCTGCCTTAGATATTTCATGCCCTCTAATCTGGTTTGAGTTTGAGTACAGGCATGACAAATGTGTGGGGTGTAGCTGTTCTGAGTACCAAAATGGAACACCTCTCCATTTTTCATGTGCTGGTGCCACCGATCTGTCTGCCTCTGAGTCACCAGGAGTGCCAAACCAGCGACTGAAATAATGAAAAGCCAAAGATACAAAGGATGAGCTTCCCAGCAGTGTTTTCAGAAGTTGGAATCAAAGTTGGCTTTTGTTTTTCACTCCACCACTGTCAAAGTTTTATGTCTGAAATTCGACATTAGAAACTCTAACACTTGCAATCATGCTGCAGCTGTTACCATTCTGTGAAAATCTGAGAATAAGTTTGCTAGACAACGTTTGGAGCAACTGCAAGAATAACCTCTGAACACTTTCTTTGGTAAAGTGACACTTCATCATTGCCAATAACCAACATATTGTAAGATTATATCCAAGTGATAGTACTGTAGAATAAATTCCAGCTCATCCAAAAGGTGCTCTATTGGATTGGGATCCTGTGTCTCTGGAGTACAGGGTCTCCTTGTCATATTCAGTAAACCAGTTTGTGATTTTTTAAGCTTTGTGACATGGTAAATTATCCTGCTGGACTTAGCCATTGTCACGCTGCCCTATTCCTGCCTCATTGTCTTCACCTGTCTGTCTCATCATCCACACCTGATCCTACTCACCTCCTGCCTTTAAGACCCCTCACTTCCTTTCAATCCCGGCCGGATCATCCTAGTCCTCCTTCCTCCTAGTCCTCTGTTGTCTTCATCCCCATGGTGTGTCGTCTTCCTGCCTCTTCGTTCCAGCCCGATGTCCAGTGTCTCCGTTCACCACCATCATCACGATCTCCTCACTTTAATAAACATCCTGCACCTTCCTTCAGCGAGTGCGTTTGGGTCCATTCTCCACACACCCACGTGACAGAATGATCCGGCCCTAAACATGGACCCAGCACTCGCCCAGGAGATCGCCGCCCTGCGCCAGGACGTCTGGGCTAACCTGGCCAGACTCGCTGCCTCTCCTCACCTCCCTGTGCGGGTCTCCGGAGCCGGGGAGATCCTCGGAGTGCTCCCTCACTTCCAGAGTGTCTTCTCGGCCCGGGAGCTCGCCGATCTGCGGCGCGAGGCGGAGAGGATTCGCCAGGAGGCGTTGGACCAGACGATCGGTCCGCCCTCTCCGCCTCCACCATCTGGCCGTAGGCGACGGACCCGCCGAACCGGTGTTTCAGCGAGCGAGGAGCAGGGCGGCGCGGCCACACGGACCACCAACGTCGGCTCCATCTCCGCGTGGCACCCACCGCCGGTTCTCTCCCCCGCCGTCTTTGTCCCTCCTCCAGCTGGCTCTTCGGGGGCTCCTCACATCAGGGAGGAGGACCTCTTCGAGTTTTTCTATGGGGACAAGACGGCCTACCTCTGCTCCAGGGGAGCGCCTCGCCGCAGACAGCGACGCCGCCGAGGTGGGGCCGCTCCCGGGGAAGTTCCGGCTCCGGTCCGTGAGCCCGTTCCGGCTCCGGTCCGTGAGCCCGTTCCGGCTCCGGTCCGTGAGCCCGTTCCTGTTCCGGTCCATGAGCCCGTTCCAGTCCATGAGCCCGTTCCAGTCCATGAGCCCGTTCCAGCTCCAGATCCCGTTCCAGCTCCAGTCCATGAGCCCGTTCCAGCTCCAGTCCATGAGCCCGTTCCAGCTCCAGTCCATGAGCCCGTTCCAGTCCATGAGCCCGTTCCAGCTCCAGTCCATGAGCCCGTTCCAGTCCATGAGCCTGTTCCAGTCCATGAGCCCGTTCCAGTCCATGAGCCCGTTCCAGTCCATGAGCCCGTTCCAGTCCATGAGCCCGTTCCAGCTCCAGTCCATGAGCCCGTTCCAGCTCCAGAGCCCGCCGTTGTTGTGGCTGCTGTGTTTCTGGCGGTCCCAGCGGCGGCTCTCCAGCGATGGACATTTCCCCATGCGTCGCTGGAGCTCCCGGGGAGGGTCAGGGAGGACCCGTCCCCGTCGCTGAAGCTCCCAGGGAGGGTCAGGGAGGACCCGTCCCCATCACTGGAGCCTCCAGAACCTCCGTCTGAGGAGGCGTCCGATCCTCCAGAACCTCCGTCTGAGGAGGCGTCCGATCCTCCAGAACCTCCGTCTGAGGAGGCGTCCGATCCTCCAGAACCTCCGTCTGAGGAGGCGTCCGAGCCTCCAGAACCTTCGTCTGAGGAGGCGTCCGATCCTCCAGAACCTCCGTCTGAGGAGGCGTCCGATCCTCCAGAACCTCCGTCTGAGGAGGCGTCCGAGCCTCCAGAACCTTCGTCTGAGGAGGCGTCCGAGCCTCCAGAACCTTCGTCTGAGGAGGCGTCCGAGCCTCCAGAACCTTCGTCTGAGGAGGCGTCCGAGCCCCCAGACTCTCCGTCTCAGGAGGCGTCCGAGCCTCCAGACTCTCCGTCTCAGGAGGCGTCCGAGCCTCCAGACTCTCTTTGTCTCGGCCGACCTTTACCGGCCAGGCATCTTTGGCACTACCTGACCCTCAGAAGAGGACCTAAGGGCCGTCCGCCCGACCTCCGTCCAGCCAGAGGACGCCGCCGGGGTCGTCCGCCCGACCTCCGTCCAGCCAGAGGACGCCGCCGGGGCCGTCCGCCCGACCTCCGTCCAGCCAGAGGACGCCGCCGGGGCCGTCCGCCCGACCTCCGTCCAGCCAGAGGACGCCGCCGGGGCCGTCCGCCCGACCTCCAGGTCCTCAGGGGCCGCCGCCGAGGCCGTCCGCCCGACCTCCGTCCAGCCAGAGGACGCCGCCGAGGCCGTCCGCCCGACCTCCAGGTCCTCAGGGGCCACCACCGGGGCCGTCCGCCAGACTTCCAGGGGCGTACCCAAAGAGACTCGGGGCCCTCCTTCCGTGGGCCCCCTCCACCCACCCTGGCAAGGGTGCTTGTTTTTTTTCTCTTCCCTTTCTTTTTCACTCTCTCCACGGTTTCTGGAATCCACCTTTAAAGGGGGGGGGTCCTGTCACGCTGCCCTATTCCTGCCTCATTGTCTTCACCTGTCTGTCTCATCATCCACACCTGATCCTACTCACCTCCTGCCTTTAAGACCCCTCACTTCCTTTCACTCCCGGCCGGATCATCCTAGTCCTCCTTCCTCCTAGTCCTCTGTTGTCTTCATCCCCATGGTGTGTCGTCTTCCTGCCTCTTCGTTCCAGCCCGATGTCCAGTGTCTCCGTTCACCACCATCATCACGATCTCCTCACTTTAATAAACATCCTGCACCTTCCTTCAGCGAGTGCGTTTGGGTCCATTCTCCACACACCCACGTGACAGCCATCAGAAGATGAATATAGTATGCTCATAAAAGGATGTACGTCGTCACCAAAAAAGCCCAGGAAGGCTAATTTGTTTAAACCATGCTCATTTTATACAACATCCATCCATCCATCCATTTTCCATACCCGTCCATCCTATGTAGGGTTGCGGGGCAGCTGGTGCCTATCTCCATTGGTCATGGGGCGAGAGGCAGGGTACACCCTGGACAGGTCGCCAGTCCATCGCAGATTTTATACAACATGTGCCAAGAAAGTATCCCCTATATCAAAACACTGCCTGAGCAGCTAGGACAAGGCTGAATGGCTCAACCCCGCATGTAGCCACATTCTGGCCCTAATGTCTTTATGTCACAGTTGAAATTGAGACCAATCAGAACAGGCAACCTTTCTCTGATCTTTTTCTGTCCAATTTTGATGAGCCTTTGTGAATTGTTCCCTTAGTTTCATGATCTTTCCTGAGCAAAATGGCTCCCACTGTCGTATTTTGCTGTTGTAGCCCGAATGCTTCAATGTTTGATTTACGCCAGCCTCAAACCAGTCTGCTCATTCTCACCTGACCTCTAACATAAAAACGCATTTCATCCCCAAACCTGGTGATCAATGGGTATTTTTTTATTGTTTGGAATGTTCTCTGTAAACCAAAGATATGGTAATGGGTTCCCATTAGATCTGTCTGGCACAGTGACGTCATATTTAAAGTAACTTGTACAAGGTGGACATAAAAATGATTATACAGTAGTTCACTGTATTTTATTTTTCTTTGACTGAAATTGACAAAAACTCAACATCAGGATATATATTAACCTGTTAAACCCCACAGCCCCGGGGCCTGGTCTGTGCCTACTTCCGGTTGTACATAAACCCACCGATCTTCTAAACATACTTCTATGAACATATACATATTTTATGAGTCTTGTGATTCCAATTATGGATGCCATTCAAGGATACAATCATAACTGTTGACACTGCGAGGGCTTTTGGCAACCACCCACCCCCCTCCCTTCCCGAAGTAAATAAAATGTGCGACTCACCACTTTGTTATCCATTATACATAACAAAACCAATTCATCTCGTCTTGTTACATCCACGAGGGTACAATTAAATTCCTCCATCAAACTGGTTGGTCCACGACAAGAATAAAGCCCATAAAAAGCAAATAAACAGTGAAAATGCACAGCCGAAGAATATAATCCTATTTCTGGGCTCTCTGCCTATATCCTGTTTCCCATGTCCCACAATTCTGATGATTGACTCATCAAGTAGCCAATGGAATGCTGAAAATGATTATACCTCATATGACGGGTGGGCTTTATCACTGCCAGTGTAAAAGGTGAGCTTAAATGGCATATCCAAACACAGACATGAGATAATTACACACATTGCTCACCAGTTATATACCCTTTCAGCAACATATCAAAACACACTTTCAAAATAAAATATAACATAAAGGAAGCTGTGGAGCTTTGTTTGAGAAGAAACAGTAATGATTCTGACTATGTTTTTTTAATTAGAGGGGAACAATAAAGTAAACATGTGGAGGGCGTATCTGGCACACTTTTGGCACATCTTGACTTGCTGTCTGAAAAATATTTGCTAAATACTAATTCTTTGGTTCATTGCTGTTAAATTTGGTGTGGATAAAGGTAATAATTCAGGCTTTAGACCCACAGTGTGTTTTAGGTGACCACTTCATTCTAAAGCCACTTTTACAGCATGTATTTTTTGGAAAATAAATAGGCGGAAATAAAATGTCATCTTTTCCAGTGTATTAAAATCATTGAACTTTGTAACAATAGCACTTAGACATTGTCTGTGAGTGTTTCCTTTCAATAGAGACCCCAGCCATGTCTCTACTCCGAATGGTTCAAGAACAGCTTTAATTTTAATTTGGGTATGCATTTTAAAAACACTTAGGTGGAAATTGCAGTGGGGTTTAAGAGCTTTATGTTTTTTTGGCATTTTAAAATTACAGTTCACAGTCAGAAGGTCTTCCTAGGACAGACAGGATATATAATTCTGGGTCTTCCCTGGTGTCTCCTTGCTGAATCTTGATATATAGTAGTCATCTACCTTTTTGTTGGCATGGGAATTCATGATATTAAAAAACATACTTGGCATTGTCACACTGCCTAGATGTATTTTACGCAAAACCATGTAACTTTAGATTAAGGCTGTCTTTTTCATTATCTAGTTAAAGATTATCAAGATAAAATATTAGGGTTCTGCAAAACTATGAAAGCCACCTATAGTCATCCACCACTGTTGTCTTTTATGGTCTTTGACAATGTCCTGTTTTCTTATAATGTATCTTTTGATTTATCTAGTTCAAGACAAAATATATTTGCTTTATGGATATGATTTGGTTCCCAGAGAATGTGTTTAACTTGCTTTGAGAATTCTTTAGATTGCATGGTGGGATTTTACCTCAACAGCACAACAAATTGAATTGTCACACTTAGAAACCACTCCTTTTCACCTGTCTAATGAATACAGAAATAATACAAAAAATCCTGTTGCATACCAGGGAATAAATTGCATTTTCGAAAGATACATTCTACATAATTGAAAGCCTATGTCTACATTTTAGAATCATACTTTTAAAAAATGTTCTGAGTTCTCAAACACATCTTAAACTTCTGTTCATTGAAGGCATTGAATAAAGACACAATCATCATCAAATCTATCACAAAACTGCAGTATATCCATCCATCCATCCATCCAGGGACCGGAAAAATCTGCAGTATATGTGTATTTTATGGAGATTTGATCCAAAATACCAACACAAAAGATGTACATAGTTGTAAAGTGGAGTGAAAATTATTCATTGTTTTCTCAGGGGTTTGTATTCAGCACTCACTGAGATAATACTTACTCGAACCACCTTTACCTGGATGTCTTTTGGAGTAATTCTCATTCAACTTGGCACATTTATAGACTGGCATTTTTGTCCTTACTTCTTTGCAGAATAGCTGAAACTCAGTCAAACTGGACGGAGAGCACATCAAGTTTCAAGCCCATAAATTCTGAATCGTATTTAGGTCTGTACTATACCTGGGCCGTTCTTAGCCATAAATTAGCTTTGGTCCCACTCCATTGTTGCTTTGACTGTTTGGGGTTGTTGTCATGTTGGAAGGTGAACTTTTACTCCAGTCTTAGATCTTTTGTAGGCTCTGAAGGGTTTCCAGTTTCAGGAAAAGGATTCACACTTTTTGGAAACCATGTATAATTTTTCATTCACTTCACATCAACTCGTTGTATGCCCCACTTTGGTTGGTCATATCACTTTGTCTATAAAAACAGTGAAGTCGGTTGTTGCAACATGACAATATGTGAAAACTTCAATTGTCATTAGGATCTACCATTAAGAAGTTGGACTGATGCAGTTCTTACTTTGAAACAGTCTGCAGTGTGTGTGACCAGATGAAGGAATAGTAGCAGTTAAAGGACTCGAGGAATGGACGATGACAGTGAATTAGATAATAATGATGTAAGTTGAAACATTTATTCCGGGATATTTCACCCGGAGCACAGGGTCAAATATGGGGTCAGCTTTTAATGGTCATTAACAATTTAATTTAGGACAGAAAGTGGTCTTAAATGAGGTACCTTTCCTTGATGATTATGATACCTTGTTAGTTTTTGGAGTTTCTTCTTTGTTCAATTTCTATTCTTCTCACTTCTTTCTCACTTTTAGGATCTCTGCACTGTGTACTCCCCATCACTTATTCCGTCTTCTCTCTATTAATTCAATTTCCGCTGCATTTGTCTTCTGCTTAATATGAGTGTTCTTTGCTGCACACTGCCGTGCCCACCAGAGCTAGGGTCTGCTCCCTCAGGACTACACCTCTCTTCAGAGTTCCTTATTAAAAATCCAGACCTGGCCTCTGGGAGCATCTCACTGTTTTCTTCATATTCTTACCTTTCTTTCCCTTTTCTCTTTAAACACAGACACGCAAGCATTGGGAAAAGGTGATCATTTCTCTCTGGTTTTTCACCCATGAACTCTTCACATTTTCAGCAACAAAAACCAATTAAGCTAATAGGACTAAAACTCCCTGAAACAGTGCTACCCTCAACTTACTTCTTTTCCTTTTGTCATGCTCGCCCTGCATATTTGATTGAGGGCCTCTTGTGTATCTTGTCTCTCTGAAAATTAATCACTGCTCCCTTGAATTATGGTACCTTAGAGATGCTTGTGATTACAGAAGATCATAAATTTGCCGTATTTAAGCCCTAGAAGGCTATTTTGATTATAATCAAAATGTCTTGCCACGGTTTTATTGGTGAAATCTCTGCAGTTACTTCTCTTGGCCAGCCAAGCGTCAGACAGGTGAGGGATATCAGATGATGCACTGTGTTGCCTCTGGATCGCAAGCACCCTGTTGCTATGTATAGGCTGTGAGTGCTCAGAAGAATGAATTTAGAGGGTTTGAGACTGATGGCTACTGTCAGACAGCAGCACTAGTGAATCATGAGCAATTCTGGTTACACTTGTCTAAATTTCCACTGGAGTTTTTGTGCTGTGAATAAGTATTTGCCCCCTCACAAACTTATTTGCTTTTTACTTTTTTTGTCGTACTTACATGTTCAGATCACCAAATAACCTTTAATATTAGACGAAGTAAACCTGTGCAAATACAGAATACAGTTTTAAATGGTGATTTTAGTTAGTAAGATACTCTTCTTTGCAGAATTGTTTTAATGCAGCCACACGGGTGGTGCTTAAGATCATAATAGGATGGCTGGATATTCTCCTTCAGTATTTTCTGGTACAGAACAGAATCCCTGGTTCCATTGATTACAGAGAGTCAGTTAGGTTCTCAATGCCAGTGTTTGTTGGTGGTTGGTAAATTATTTTTCAGAAATGCTGTGTTTGTTTTACATGATATACAGTATAGTGGTATCCACACCTTCAAAAAAACTTCAACTTTTGTCTCATCAGTCCACAGATTATTTTCTCAAAAGTTACTGTTGATTCATTCGCTTCTGCTGTGTCTGCAATGTGTTCTTGGAGTAATTTTGGTAAGCCAGTAAGTCCTGGGCAGCTTCACCTTAGTCTCATGTTTTGATAATGACTTTCACTGTGATTTAGTGGAGTCTCAAGGCCTTAGGAGTGATGACCTTCAGTGAGCCTTCGTTTCTCACTTTCCTATATTTTAAATTTTAGATTGGGGAATGATGTGTTGCATTTTGAGATGTTTTACAGGTCTGGCAGTAGTAAGCCCTGGGAGTGGTCCGTGAGACTGAACCAAAACATGTGGTTAATCATAGATAACTCAGTATTTATTAAGGGGGCTGTTGTATTTCCACATACTTCCAGGTTGGTTAGATTGTGTTTTTTTCATAAAATAAATTTAATTGGATTTTTTATTTGTTCAGATTATATTTATCTTTGAAATTAACATTTGTTATAAAGTGTTTCTGCATCAGGTATATATTGTGAGTGCTCAGATGAGTGAATTTGGAGAGCATGGCTGCTCTCAGCAATACTGGTGAATTGTAAGCAATTCTATTCCCACCCATCGGAATTTCCATTTGAACACCACAGTTTTATTCATTCATTGCCTCACAGGTCGAAGAATGAGAGGTCAAGTCTTTTCTTTTTCAACCAAATTGAAACTTGACTCTGCCCTGCTACTGTCCTCCTCCTGTGGCACAGTGCTCATTGGTTTATTTTAACAAAATGTTTACAACTCAATGAGTTTAAACAGCTTGAGGTCACAGAGAAACAAAATCCCTTTATGTAACAATGAGTCCTGCATTGGTGGCCTATGACAGATGCTGACACCGAATCAACATGATGAGGGAGGTTATGAATACAGCACACGTCTTACAGTAGAACATCAGGAGTTATTTTTTGCTCATTTGGAAGATGGCCAAAAACTATGTCTCACTTCATGTGGTTTGCGCTGTAGTTCATGTGGTTGCAACAAAATCACATTACCATGCTCTGACTCAAGAGCTCCAGGGAAATATTGTCTTTTTTTGTCTTAAAATCACATCAGCCTGCACAAAGTGAAGCTTAGTTTCCATCTGGTCTGTCCTAATGAGAGTATACATGCTTTTTTTCATAGTATTTTTGATGTGTATGGGTACATGTGCATCCACTGAGGAATCTTGGGGATATAGTACTTCAATGACTAATGAATATATAGCTCTATTAGCTCTTAACCTCAGTGCAACTTAGGTGAACACAAAATGAGCTCTGCAAGTCGGAGAGATTTCCCTTTGCCCCAGACATCATTGCCGCTGCAGTCGGGCTAAGAGCTGGTAGCAACACCGTGAACATATGCTCAAAGGACAGAACAATTAGGGAGGATGAAAAGATGCTGAGTTAATTGTCACAGTGACAAAATTTGATCCTGCATTATTAAACCTTACCTAGTAATTCAGGTCAACATTTGACTGCAGCCTCTAATTAAAATGGCTTTTTAAATTTATGTTTGATGCGACTTCAGTAATCTGCACTCAAACTAAATCTTACATGTTATTTTTACTCTTGGTTTTTGAGCTACTGTTGCCTTTCTATCATCTCCAACCAGTCTGGCCACTCTCCTCTGACATCCAAAAAGGAAATTTCCTCTGCTCAACAGATGGATGTTTCCTTCTTTTTGAATCATTCTCTGTAAACCCGAGAGATGGTGGTGCATTAAAATTACAGTAAATCAGCAGCATTGTAAATACTTGGACAATCCATTCTTCCAACAGCAAAAATGCCATCGTCAAATGACCTAATTCCCCTTTCTTCTTCATTTTGATGTTCAGCTTGAACAAGTTGTCTTCATCATATTTAGATTTTAAATGCAATGCATTACTGCCATGCGACTGGCTGATTCCATAATTGATTCTGTGCCCTGCAAGTATTACAAATGTTTGTTCAACACGCTTGAAGTCCGCCAAGGTTGCCCTTTGTCACCGATTCTGTTCATAACTTTTATGGACAGGATTTCTAGGCGCAGCCAAGGTGTTGAGGGGATCCGTTTTGATCTTAAAAGTGTGATTCCATTTTAATGGAGTAGGAGATTATTTTGCACAGTTAATGTGGCTGTTTTCGACTCTTTTTGCATTTGGTTTAGCTGTTCACTAGCTATAATTTATATCAGTTGTATTTAATTTGTGTTTCATTAGATATTGGTGTATTTGATTTGTTGTTACATGTTTTTGTGACCAGGTCTTTCTTGATTAGCAGACTTGCAAACGAGGAAATGTGAAGCTATCACATACTAAAAGTACAGTATTTTATACTCCTCCATCCTGCCTTGTCAATAGAAATACACAATACTGATAAATAAGGAAGTAACAACCCTCGCTGCTACAACTGCTGGAGGGAACTGTAATTTTTTTCACCATCACTTATATTAAAACTGTATTTTCTCAAGCTTAGCTTCTCCCTCTCATCCTGTTTCGTTTCCTCGCCAATCAAGGAACATTTGAATCATCAACAAGTGATTTTCCTCCTACATGAGTTGAGAAAGAGGGTTGTTTGGAAATCAGATCTCACTGGAAGAGCTGGTTTTAGGACTAAACAGACAAAGCAGGACAGGTAATCTAAAAGGAGTTAAAATGCTACCATATTGATGTCTTTGTTCAAGATATCCACCCAGTGGTTCTTAGAAATGACATGTGAGCTTCTTTTTGTATCCACTAGTGTTTTCAATCAATTTACATCCTGTGGCAAACTAACCTCATGACACACTGGTCAGTCTTTGTTTGATGAGCAGCACCAGCCTGACATTGATTCAGGATGAGGGGTTAATGGTGTGTGGTGTGCTCTCACCTATAGGAACCTTCTTCCTAAAGGGGTAATTATGACCAATTAATGTCTGAGTTTGGTGTGGACATAAAAAATTTTTATTTGTCACTAAAAGTGATGTTAATAACCACTTGAATTCTTGTGGATGATGGATATGTGTAATTCATGACATCAAGTATCATAACACATTTGTCGAAGAAATTACTTCTCACACAATTGTTTTTATTTAAAACACAAAGCTAGCTGCCAGTTTCCTGTCATTCCTACCTAGTAGCAGTCAGCTACCACTGAGCAGGAGGGCTTTCACAGCACAACTTAATAGTGGGTTTCTCAAAAATACTCAATTTTCCCAGCTGGTGACACTTAATGTCCAAACAATTCATCTCTGTCTGCAAGTATTTCACCCAGTTCTATTTCCTCCTTACATCTAAACAGTCTCCCTCAATGTTTAAAATCTCATTCACAGTGCCACATACAGCACACACCAAGCTTATTGGCACCCCAAGATGTATGAAAAGCCTCTAAAAAAATAATGGGTGTGAATGTGACGTTCGTCGTTGTTTGCTCTGTTACTGTGTGATAGACTGACAGTCTCACTAGCCCCACTAGGAGTCTTCAAAAATTAACCTTAACAAAGAGGCTGCAGTTGTAGATAACTTACAAATGACTAACCTTTGAGGTTAATATCAGTTTTCTCTTTGATGGAAAAAGGATCTCTACTTTTTACTTAAAAAGAACAAATAGTCTGGCATTGTGAATAATTCAAAGAAACAGTAGAGATTTGGGTAAAGATATTCTGACCATTAGCATTGACTTTATTCAGATTTATCATGTGACCCTAAGTCAATGCTTTAGTCTTAGAGGAATACACATGAACTCCTTAATTAGCACCGTGTAGCTTCACATCTTCATATTCAGCAGCAGATCTTTGCTCCTTGGCTGCTGTAAATGTAGCTCATCCGGAGCCAGAGTTTGCACATCCATCCCTCTTAATCTTGTTTGTGATCAGGTTTTTGCACTAAGCAGCCCTATAGGATTTAGTGAATGATGCCCTGTTCTCTTTGAGAGTGTGAAGCATTAATAACACAAGGTAATTACCTATTATCTATTGGCTTTATCTGGTTGACAAAACCCATGGCATTACCAGAAAGCTGAACAAGCATCAATTAAATCACAACTTCTCTGTTCGCATTTGTTCGGTGGTAAAGTATGAAAGGTGAAACATAATTAGGTATTAAATTGCACATAATTGACCGTTGAGTGAAACAGATTCACAGCATGTTTCATATATCACATGCTAATTCATGCAGAACAGCAGTAATCCATTGTACGCATGCTTGTCTTCATGCTTGTCTCACCTTGTACCATGTTAATGTATACTTCTTTTTTGATCCAATAGGCCACTTTTCTCTCCACAAAATGCTGCAAGGCTGTGCAGCACCTGTTGTCATTTACAGTGGGATCACATACTCTCACACAGATTTCCCTAAACGCAACAGTTTGTTGACTCTGAGTCACACCTGCAAATATTGAACTCTTTGTAATTCATGTTTTCCTAGACTTGTGTAATCTCACAGACAAAGAACAAGAGACAAAGAAATGAACAAGGATGAACCGGCTCCAGAAACAAGTTTAGTTCCTCTTTCAATTTTGATTCCCAGTGTTCATTGAGTGATCTTGAACTACAGAATGAATCATTTCCTCTTTGTTAAGAAATATTTTTACATAATACCTCAAAGACAGAGGTGTTCAATTCCATGTCCACGCTCCAAAACACTTAAATCAAATTGTAGAATTACCTCCTAAGTATCCTTTTGAGTTTTGCAGTTACCTCCCTAAGAACCATTACTTTGATTAATCTTTGCTGGATTACGGAAAGAGCTAAGGGGCTGTTTACACAACGTTTTTATGCAAAACTGAGGTTTTTCTCTGCGATTCAGCCTCCTGTTTACACAACAACGGGAAAACGGGGGGGCGAAAACGCAGCTTTTCGAAAATGGCTTCCAGAGTGGAGAGTTCTTAAAACGCTGGGTGATTCGTTGTCATGTAAACGCAAGCCAGATACTTTTGAAAATGATGACGTCACTGCCAGCCGCCTACGGCCATGTTGGACTTGCGCACTCCGCATTTCTACAAAAAAACAACGACAATGGCGGATCCAGGTATGCGGTTACTGCTGATGCAGCTTCTGAAGTTATTTGGTCTCTGTAAGCAAAACTTAGAGATCATCAGGTTTCAGTTGTACGTGCATTGTTAGTTATCATGAAATGTTTATTTTCCAGGGTGTGAGGGGGAAACCTTCGAACACTGCATACACGAGGCACACTACCATCTAAAGGCCGGGCATATGTACTACATCATTTTAAATTGCGCGCCCTGTCGTGTAAATGCAGTGCGTTTTCACCCGCGTATTCAATAAAAACCGGCAACGTTGTCGTGTAAAGAGCCCCTAAAACATGTCGGACACTGGCCTCAATGGCACACTTTTGACACCATTGCTCTTTAGAGCATTTAATGGGCTGCTGCATTTGGTCCAGGCTTCAAATCCATGCAGGTGAAAAGCCAGCACTACACCTTTGTATACCGGAATTATGGTGCTAGTCTGGAGGTCAAGGCTTTCAAAAACCTTTTCCAAAGTTATGAGAAGACCATACTTGCACAACTAAGCGTAGAAGGTGGCTTTTAAGAACATAAATGAACCCCAATTTTCAGTATTTTTGTGGACAATGGAGATCTTTGTGGTTAAAGAGGAGCTTTCATGGTGGTGGCTGATTTAGGATTTCTTTCTTTATGTTAAATTGGCCAAACCAACCTGCTTGTATTCTTTGACATAACAGGGTAATGTAATAGCCAAACTTATTGGAATTAAAATGTCTCAAAAAACTAAAATATCAATGGAGGTTTCATCAAGGATAGTGATCCAAAATAAAAAAAGTGCATTAGAGGGGCCCCAGGAATCTCTGATGAGAAGTTTAAAGCTGCTATGGCAAATCTGCAAAAGAAGCTGGCTTAAAAAATTTTTTTTCATGCCTCTTAACAATGTTCTTACATAGTATAGCTATAATTATTTTGGAGAGATAAAAAAAGAAAAAAATAATTAAGTGGTTCTGACATTTGTCTAAAAACCTTAGCCAATAACATGGCTTGGTCTGAAACCAGTGATTCGACCTCCACTCATTATGCGCTCCCACATTTTGCAAGAGAACACCACTGGTGTGAGAGTTTCTCTGCTCAATAATATCAGAGGAGGAGAAACAGCCGGATGAAAACACTTCAACTTTAGGACAAACTACCAGAGTCCCAAAAGAAAAAACGTCATTTGAAGTTGCGGAAAATAAAAGGTGTTTCTGCCATATTACTTCAAGAAAACTGTGACTGGTGTTTTCTGCTCTCTCATTTACTGTGGCAATGCACGTTCCCATATAAGCGGGGCATGGCCTAGGAATAGAGCTGAAGATCTTTGCCCAAACCCGTCGGGATCTGACGGGTCGGGCCGGGTTCGGCCTTAATTTCTTTCATTGTCCACTGGCTTGGGCCGGGCTTGGGTTTTAGCGGTCAGCTGATCATCTCATTAGCACGAACAAGATGCAAAATGGATGCTGAGGGGATGAAACGGAGGTTAGCCGCTGGTGAATATGTGTTTTTATTTGCAAATTATTTGATCTGATAATAGGTAGGCCTTCAGTTTCTTTATGTTAATGTTTAAAGAGGGCAGGCTTGTGCAACAGCATTTATTTTAGAAGTAATGGATGTGAGATAGCCTAATTAACAGTACTCATTTTATTTCATAAAGCTGCAGACTTTAAAAAAAGATTATAAATCGACATGCCTTGATATTATTCTTATATACAGGGCCTCATTTACCATTTTAAGCTTCAGATAATAGGCCTATTTGACGGGAATTTCAAACATTTGTCCAGTAAATTGAAAACCTGCCGGTCACGTTGTCCGGTGCCATTTTTTTCTAGCGGAAACCCTGATGTGTGACTTTCGAATAATGTCGGGCTGTAATTGGGTTTGGGCTTTAATAACCTGTCAATCCAAATATACTCTTCGGGCTCGGGCTGAATTCTCTCGGGCTCGGGCCCAACTTTTAAGGCCAGATTACAGGTCTATCTAGGAATGATAGCTGACAGGAGGGGTTAGAGTTCTGTGAATGTGTTTATCTTGAAAAGCTAGCTTGTTCTGCAGATTTGGTATAGCACCTTTAACTTAACACTTTTTTTTCATTTCTTTACCAGTAGTGCCAGTAAGCATGAAAGAGGTCAAGCTGTACTTGTAGGCCAGTCAGCCCTGCATCTTTATTTACTGTAAAGATTCCATGTTTGTGAGAAAACCTTATGCTGCTTTTGTTGAACCGTGACCTGTCTTTACACCACTTTGCCTGTCATTCTCGAGCTGACAACACACAGAATCTCACTCATAACTACACATGCACGAGGCAGTCTGACATGATGAATTGCTCCAGCTCATCTCACAGAGACTCAAAAATGGCTTGTTGTCAAGATTCAGTGGAAGAGGTTGCCAGCAGACCCCTGGGGGTGAGAGTAAAAATAGCGTGAAGTAGGGATATCAGCTGAGAATGGGCTACAAGGTTGGCCTGTCATCAATCAATTGGAACACCTGCTGTCAATGTGTTTCCTCTGCTACTGTGTGTTTTATTCAGTCAAACATCAGTCCTCATCCATTCTTAAAGCTAATATCCATGTTTTCCATGTTTCCTTTCACCACATTATAGCTCATCCTGATGGATTTTGGAGCAGGTGACTCCATCACAGAGCTGTCTCCATTGAATTACTACCAGAATCATGTGTTTTTAGTAACTGCCTGGGGAAGGTAATATAGGCCCATAGGAGTGTTTTTTGCACAAATATGACAATTAAAGCTGATTTACTGTAGTGTACATATAGTGAAGGCAGGTTGTGCAGTGTGCTTAAAAATAAGAAACGTGGAGAAGTAGATGGTCTTTTTAGAGAACATGAAGCTGAAAAATAACACAGAATTGTTGTTCATTAAGTTGAGGGTTATGTGTAAACACAGAATTGATTCATTCGTTAGGGTTGGGTTAGGGGAGGGGATATGATTGTGATCATGGTCTTAAATCTGTTGGGGAGGGATGGGAAGACCGTTTATGTGGGGTCATTTTAATCTGTAAAGCACTTTGAGTTGCAATGTTTGTATGAAAACCGCTTTATAAATAAAGTTTGATTAGATTTAGTAGGCTTTTTATCACAGATTCATTCATAAATCCTTGTTAATTGGCTATTTAAACAAAAAAAGGGAAACATTATTCTGTAAATGTTTGGATACTAGAAAGAAAATAAAGACAACTGAGCCAATGCCCAAACAGATTTTAAGTTAATCTGTGGAAATATTGGTAAAGAGAATTTTCTAAGAATCCCAAAATTTAGAAAGCTTACCAGCGTCTTGATTAAGAATTTAAATCCATTGATGTTTTTCACTGCTTTTATCATGTAAAACCTGCAAACTTCAAGGTATTTTATTTAGATCATATGTACCAGACTGACAAAAAGTAGTGTAGGATTATGAAGTAGTAAAAAAGGATATAGTTTCAACATGTTTTGCCATGAACATGAATACTCAGATACCTAGATAGCTAAGAGGTTCCAGGTTTGCACAACTATAAGCCAAGACCTTTGTGACATAAATGTCTAGTAGGCCACAAGTATCCACAAGTAGTTCTTAAAGCTTTTGGAACATATATTACCTTGCTAAATACCAAATTTTCCAAAAAAACACCATCTTAACAGGCATACAAAAAGCTATAATTCATTGGAATGTGTGATCGATTAAAGGATATCGTGTAATTACATGTTCTATTTTTATTTACGAGTGAAAATTTACAAGTTTGAAGTTTGAAAAATTAGGAAACAGGTCTTTAGAAGTGTGAAAAGTCTATCAGCCTTTTTGCACTTTGGATGGTTTGTAGCTCAGTAAATGTTTCACACCCACACTGCAGGCTACTATATGACTTCGCTAAGAACTTGTTTTCGGTAAAATGTTTACCTTGATTAATGTCCTTTTTCGGACTGGGTCTTAAATGAATGTCTCTGCTACGGTATCTGTTAGTGTGCAACAGCAATAATTGAGCGATTTTTATGAACCATGAACTACATGGCAAGAAAAACTCTACACATATTAAAACCAATTTTTTTATTTTATTTATTATTTTGGGTAGAAACAGCTTTACCCAAGTTGTGACTGAGTGTGAAGTATTCTCAAGCCTAAGCAAATTCTATAGTGTTATGGAAAAGTATTCAAACCCCTTGAATTTTTCCACATTTTATCAAGTAAGAATCAGAAATGTAAACATTGTTTAATTGGGTTTTTATGTGATAGACCAACATCAAATATAAAATTGTGAAGTGGTAGGAACAATTATTATAAGTGTGGTCTGCTTCTTCTTATACATATATATGTATATATATATATATATATATATATATATATATATATATATATATATATATATATATATATATATATATATATATATATATATATATATATATATATATATATATATATACACACATTATCCGTCCAATCCGACTGATCTTGAGCTATGGAATTTTGGAAAGAAGAATGGATAAAACTGCAAAGCTGGTAGAGACCCTGAAAGACTTGCAGTTCTAATTTTAGCACAATGTGACTGGAGGGGAAAAAGGGCAGTATGTAACTGGAATGTTTACTTGTACTAAATGCATTCACTGCCAGATGTACTTTTACCTTTACTCCCCAGAGCAACATGCAAGCTTCCTCTATTCAAATCAATTTGTGCTCCTGTGTTTGTTAGTGCATTGAACTCTAGTGGCACAAAGATCATTCACAGGCTAATTAATCAATTAATCTTATCAGCAGTACCCTTTAAATGTTGGTAATACGCCTAATTTTTGCAGATCTGATTTTGTTCAGATTAGGATCACAGAAAATCTTTCAGCACTCTGAATGATTTTGTGCCTTTGATGTGCTGTCTGACTTTGGAGAGAGACAGGCAAGGATTTAAGCTGGACTGTCATTATCACTGCCATCTCCAAAAAGATCATTAGGGCCTCCCCCCACCCTCTGATTATGGAGCTGCAGAGAGGAAAATAACTTTAGGATGGAAAGCGGTTTTAATTTGTATTCGTCAGACATGGTGTTCTGAAGCTCAGTTATGTAATGAAATAATTCATATTTCAAGGCAACTGTCTTGACCATCATAAAGCAATACCTCCATTCTTTAAATTGGATGTAATCATACATTTTTCATACATTTATTTCTGTTAAGTTTTATATGTTGGGATTACATCAAATAAAAACCCAAAACTCTGTTTCTCAGAACATTTGAATGTTAACTTTATGAACCTAGCAAGATCCTATAAACACGTAATTGGAACCAAGTCATTTTAAAATTGAACTATTCAACCAGACTTTCATTAAGCATGTGTGGATCATCAAGAGACAAATACCCAGACACTGAATTGAATGGAGGCTAGGGCAAGTGACTTGTGTTAATAGAATGGAATAGAATAGAATAGAATAGAATATGCTTTATTATCCCACAGGGGGGGAATTCAATTGTCACATAGGAAAGTTAAGGTACGTGGAAACACGCATATTAAAAGGTATAAAGTATAAAAAAAGAGACTGTACAGTAAGGACTAATTTACAACATAAGAAAAATAATACTGTGCAGTTATTAAAAGTATCATACTCTGTTTAAAAGAAATTCCTTCTGGACAACAATGACATTTCTTAAAGAAACGAGGATAAGTCCAGTATATTTCTACTGTGGTGGGAATATTTATAAGGATTACTTGATGAGTTACATTCTTAGTAAACCATCCAGGAAATATGTCATGTAGAAATCCTCAGATTTCTCAAACAGATGTCAGTAAGCAGCAGGTATCAACAGGATACCCTCTGACATCATGGCTTATGCTCTACACACAGTGTGGAGTGATTTAGGGGCTGTTTACACGACAACGTTTTTCAGCAAGACGGATGTTTTTCTCTCCGATTCTGCCTCTCGTTTACACGACAACGGGATAACGGGGCGTCGAAAACGCAGCTTTTGGGAAACGGCTTCCAGAGTGGAGAGTTTTAAAAACGCTGAGGGATTCGTTGTCGTGTGAACGCAAGCTGGAGACTTTTGAAAACGATGACGTCACTGCCAGCCACCTACGGACATGTTGCACTTGTGCACTCCGCCTTTCTACAAAAAAACAACAACAATGGCGGATCCAGGTATGCCGTTTTTACTGATGCAGCTTCTGAAGTTATTTGGTCTCTGTAAGCAAAACTTAGAGATCATCAGGCTTCTATGCGATCGCCAACGGAAACGCATACAGTACGTGCGTCAAAATAGTCAATATGCCTTTACTTAAGCGGGGGAGAACTTCAAGAAGACCGCCATTGTTACTTATCATGAAATGTTTCTTTTCCGGGTTGTGAGAGGGGAACCTTGGAACACTGCATACACGGGGCACACTGCCATCTAAAGGCCGGGCATATGTACTACATCGTTTTCCATCGCGTGCCCTGACGTGTAAACGCAGTGCATTTTCACCCGTGTATTCAAACAAAAACGGCAACGTTGTCGTGTAAACAGCCCCTTAGCCTTGCTTGGCCATACACCGGGACTGGGTAGGAGGTGCTAAAGAAGATCATCTTTGTTTACCAAATACTATATAATATTAGGAATAGGAGGGTTTGGAAAGAGCTCGAGCATTGTACTTTTCTGGGTGCACGCATGGTCTTACATTCTGGCCAAAATGCTTATTAAATATCAAAAATGCTCGAAGGACTCCAGTCTCATCTTTATTTAAGAAGAAGCTATTTTTTCCACAAAACTATTTTAGCAATTAGGATTATCCCGTTCTGGAAAATTAGGAATCTAAATTGATGCATCCATCTGGGTATGTCGCTGGAACAACTCCCAGTAGAATTTGTGAGTGTTACAATAACATTTTTACAGCACCATCACAATGTTAAATAAAGTTAAACATTAACTTTAACTGAGAGCTTTAAATATGCAAACATGCAACTGTAAACATCTGACCAGAACTACCCCCTTTGGGTGTGGTAAGTAGGATACTTATTGAACCACTAAATGAAACTTTATATTTCTGAATGACAATTTAAGATCAAAATAAAAAAGGAAAGTAAAATAAAATAAAATAAAATGATTTTAATACAGAAATGTTACCTGACACATTCCAAGGGTAGAGTGAGCCTCAAAAAGTCTTCACTGAGGAAGCTGACCATTCAACCATATATCTAACCATATAAATTGAAGGTATGGTGGAAGGAAAAAGTGTAATTGAACACAATGCACCGCAACAGCAATAACTGCTTCACGTTTTTCAAGAGCAAGAACTGTTGCCTTCCATTTATTAAGACAATGCTTAACCAGAGACAACATCAAAAGCATCCAAAGGAGAAAAGGGACTAGACTGTTGCCCATTGGTCCCAAAACCATTTCCTGAGTTGAAGTCTGCACCTAAACCAACCTGGGCTTGCTCACATGCCACACCACATTGAGTAACTCATGCAAAAGGAGCCACAACCAGATTGCATAGATTGTAAAGTACAGTAGAATGACATTTTTTCTTTTAATTTATAAAAATCTTTTTCCTCAGACTTCAAACATAATTTGAGATTTGTTTTTCCTGTATGCTTTAAACATTAAAAAAGTAATGGCTTGAAACACATCACTTTGTGAGTAATGTTTCTGTATATTATACTGTATATTTAAATTGAATTGATTTACTGAAATAAATTAACTTTATTGCAGTGCACCTTTATAAAGATATCTAATTTGTATTTTAAACTGTTGGCAATGTGAGAGCCTCAATTGCTCCAAAGACAGTAAGAGATGTGAACTACAGAGCATGTTGCTACGGCAACAGTAGTTCTGAGGCATCCTCTAACAAGTTGCCTGGGAATGCAGTCCTGGTTGTTGCATAAGACGAGACCATCTCTCTTCCTCTCGCTCGCACACGCTCGTGGGGCTTTTCCTGTGGCAAAATTTCACATTCAGCATGATTTATTCATGGATGGATCACTGCTAGATCTACAATTGCACCATGCAAATGCTACCCCCCACCACCACCACCATAAACCACAGTTTGTTTGAATTAGAGTTTGCGTGGGGGTATCGGGGGCATTGTTGGACTTCCTGTCTATTTTTGTGGTTGATTTGAGTGGAGGGAAGACTTTGAAAGCTTTGGGAGGAAGAGATTTTTGGTTGAATAAGAAACAATAGGAAAGCAGAAGGCCTATTTGGCCACACTTCTACGTTGTGTGGGATAAAATTACCACACTAAATATATGCGTTAAATGTTTTCAAGCCCCAAACTTCGGGATTACAAATGTCTTAAATGTTGTCATTCTAAGGAGAACAAAGACTGCCGATCCCAACACTGTGTTTTATTTCTTTTCATCACCATGTCGTTCTGTCCTGACTTTGACTGGCAGAGGGAGAGAGGAGCTGAGGAGTGCTGAGCGTAGCACAGATAACACACTCCATCATTAGCTTACTCACGATAAGTATTCTGACGCTCAGCGGCTTCTCTTTATCGGGCCGCCGTAATCTCTCTGCTGTTAAATACTTTATAGAAGCAGTCTATTCACCACAGCATAAGAAAAATTGAGTGCTAAAGAAGAAAAATAGCCTTTTTCGGCCTCATGCGACAGACTGTCAATTGCCTAACCATTTTGAAATAGATTAGTGGAAAGAGTGATGGACAGGAATATTCATACTGTATCTGCAATTTTACCTCCTCTCCTGTAGCTGTTATCACCATAGACTCCCCCTGAACATGCAACGACACACATAACCATCCTCCCTTGAGCGTTGCTGTTGTTTACAGAATCTCAGTAGACAATACTCACTTGCCTCTGCTAGCTCCTATTTGCTCTAATGTATCCCTCCACGCTCTCAGGCACACTTCCAACCTGCTGTGAGAAACATTGTGGGATGTAGTGTTTGATTGCCAAGCAAGAATGGAAACTGGAGCACTCTCTCTCTCTCCTATTTCTCACATTCAAACATGTGTGTGAGGATCACCACATGCCGTTTGATGCAACAGGAAGCACAAGAGGCAATGGTGCTGTTCTCGCTTAGAGGTAGTAAATCAACAGAGCACCCAAATAAAGGCAACAATCCAGATTTAAGCAAGCTAACTGTTTTACCTTGGTTTTACCTGAAGCAAAATCACAAAGGCATGAGGACTGGCAATCAAAATCTGTTGAATTGGAACAAAGTTTAGGCAGGTAGAAGCAGGAAATTGCAGAACAGAATGGACAAAGATCAGAAAAAAGGTAGCCGAAAAGCTGGGAGGGTATAATCTTTCTGAGAAGGCTGAAAACTAACAGAAAACAATAGTGAAATTAAATTACTTTCTCATGGTGTGGGGAACAGAAAAGAATATAATCTGAATAGAAACAAAGAAATTGCAAATAAACAAAATTCAACATGCTGTTTTAAACTTGGAAAACACGACATGAAAATATGGATGCAAAAATGTAAGTGTTTACCCAGATGTTTAACACCCTCAAATAACCAAGTCAAAAGTGTGGTTTTTTGCATTTGATACAGTAAAGGAAAAGTAAGGACACTTTCGTTTGGACAATCATTATTTTATCCTAAAATGCTTCATGGCAATAAATCTTCTACAGTTGAAAAGGCTGTTAATTCTTCTTGAATGGTGCCACATAGGGAAAATGCATATGTGGGTTGAGCAGAAAAGTTAAGTATTTGGAAACTGTGAAACTGTATTTGGTCTTCTGCTCAGATTCTTTGAAAACTTTTCAAGGAATCTTAGTAAAAGACCACCCCACTGTGAGACAACACTATATTTGTATACTGCAATTTTATTGGCCTTTCAAGATGTTTTGTGTGTTCAATAGTCCACTCTGGGGGAATTCTTTTTTCAAAGATCTAAGATCTTTTTTTCAATTTGAGAGTAGTATTCACTCTCAGGCATCATTCTTTCACAAAAATCTGCTTTCATATCAGTCTTCCTAACAAATACACTCTACTCCACACCCACATACATTACTCACAAAAAGTTAGGGATAATCAAGTTTCGTGGGAAATTTCAGAATAAACCTAAAATGCACTTTAACATTTACAGGTGACCTTAACGTGACCTTCTCTAAACTCTGATCCAATAGAAACATGCAGATTTGATCAGCAAGCTCAGTGGAAGCGTAGAGGGGGCGTAGAGGGGGCGTAGAGTCTCCGGTGCCTGAGTACCATGGTCGGAGCAGCGCTAAACTGCGAGGGCTGTTTGAGGCTGCTTGCAGCTTTAATTTTCTTTATATTTTAATCCAATGGTTCAATCCTGTAGACGCCACAAGTAAGATAACACAGATTAAACAAAAAAACACTTTATCCAGTGGGATATTCAGCCAAAGTACATCAACTAGCATCACTGAACTTGTTTTTTTTTTCAGGGACCCTCTGTTTAACTGCAACAGGATGAAATCCAAGTTTGATTACAGTTTAGCTCTGACAGCTGTTTAAGAGTGAGAACAGCCATGCAAACATATGACAAATACACTGCTGACACCTTTTGTTATCATGTCTCAGCACAGTGTCAATCAGCTGTCAGGGAAATATCAGTGCCTTTTTCCCCTTTTAGTTGCCACAGGGACGTTTGCCCCAAGATCAAAAATGTCTCTAACAACAGATTAGATCCCAATTGTTTTCCCAGTTTGCTAAAAGTCACATTAGCAAAGAAGGCACTATAATATCATTTTAACCTCATGTGTCAAACTTGACATGTCTCCATGAAATGCTCTGTGCTGTCACCTGGATGGACAAGTGACAAGGATATCTCCCAAAGACATATGTCAGTACTAACATTGATTGGACCTGACAGACTTGTTACTTTACTTATTGACTCCTCCAATCAAATAGCTCAGGACATTTCTGGTTTTAGGCTTTAGGTCACAGTCTACTTCTTTTGAGTTACTAAAATAAACCCAGAATTTATACAGCTATTAAAATTTTTTACGGATTTTATAAGAAATCCCTGCAATACATCTGTTTTTACCTCTATCTAGTCCTCTAATAATTTAGATTTTTTGTTTTCCGTTAAAGCACTGGAGAATTTTGGAGGCAAGAAAGAATCGACACATTCCCTCTCTGATGCAAAACCTTAAAGACTGTTTCACATATGTTGCCTCAATGCTGGGTTTCACTCTTACCTTCATCCAAATCCTCTCTTAAACAGCAGCAAGGCAACAAGGTTAGGTGCAATGCTATCGCTGCCAAGTCTGAAGGTCGCATGCCTTTGATCTCTCAGTCTAGTGCAGTGCTTTATTATCCTTTAACTTTGTTTTCAACTCTAGTTAGAGTCTCAGCCAAGGGAATAGTGGGAGCTGTCAGTGATACTCAGTGAAGATATAATGCTATTTAAATGCTAATGTGTTAAAAGGAGCAAAACGACCTTTACTCACACCCTGCATGTGAGCAGATTGGAAGCCCCAAACAGAGACCCTTAATAAATGAGCATCTCCCTCTGACTCTTTTGGCCATCCCTGCACACTTTATGTCAGGTATGATGTAGGTTCATCACTTTGACCACGGGGGCTTTTGAAACCTAATAGAACCAGATTCAGTTTACATATAAAATTTGAGACAGCTAAATGAGTGCCTGTTACATTTTTTATTCTTATTTTCTTTTTTTATTTGTCAGGGTTTCTGTAAAATAGTCTTCTTTGTGAATTACATGACTGACCTTAACTTAGAAATTGCAAATTTATGTGATAGACCAACATAAAGTAGCACATAATTTGAAAGTATAAGTAAAAGGTTACATGGTTTTCAGAGCTGTTTTCTGGATCTAAAAGACACACATCCCACACTTTTTAGATCATTATTTGCAAAGTAATATGTTCATTTATGTCCAGCCTCATTTGCTCTAATATGTCTCAATAAAATTCAGAGCAACAATTGCATAGATCTTGAAAAATTGGAATTTTGTGAAAAAGTTCAATATTTTTGGTAACTCGTTAAAGAAATTAAGTCATATAGTTTGATTACACAGTGAAAACAATGTATCATTTTGCTTACACTTAATGACTTTGTGTGTAGCTTTATTGCATAAAAACATGAAAACCCAATAGAATATCTTAAAGGTGGTAGTTATAAAACTGTGAAAATGTTTATAAGGTATGAATACTATTGCAAGGCACAATAAGCTGACCAAGTTGTTGACAATTGAAAGTCTTTCTTTGCTGTCAACAACTTTGTATTTATCATCTGTTTTTGAATTTATTTAGGTTTGGGCATCGTGTGTTTTTTTTAGATCTTTTATCCTACTTCATGTTGTCAGATATAAAGTAGGATATCTGACAACTTCCTGGTTATTGTCCTGGTTTTCGTCCGCGCCGTGGAACACTTGACCAGCTCTCCACCATCTGCAGGGTCCTGAAGGGTGCATGGGAGTTCGCCCAACCGGTCTACATGTGTTTTGTGGACTTGGAAAAGGCATTCGACCCTGTCCTTCGGGAAGTCCTGTGGGGGGTACTCCAGGAGTGGGGGGTACCAGGCCCTTTGATGTTCAGTCCCTGTTCGACCGGTGTCAGAGCTTGGCTTGCATTGCCGGCAGTGAGTCCGGCTCGTTTCCAGTGAGGTTGCCCTTTGTCACAGATTCTGTTCATAACTCTTATGGACAGGATTTCTAGGTGCAGCCAAGGTGTTGAGGGGATCCGCTTTGGTGACCTCAGGATCAGGTCTCTGCTTTTTACAGATGATGTGGTCCTGTTGGCTTCATCAGACCGTGACCTACAGCTTTCGCTGGAGCAGTTTGTAGCTGAGTGTGAAGCAGCTGGGATGAGAATCAGACCCTTTTCTGGTCTTGAGCCAGAAAAGGGTAAACTGCCTTCTCTAGGTTGGGGATGAGGTCCTGCCCCAAGTGGAGTAGTTTAAGTACCTGGGGGTCTTGTTCACGAATGAGGGAAAATGGAGCGGGAGATCGATAGGCGGATTGGTACGGCGTCTGCAGTTATGTGGGAGCTGTACCGGTCCGTCGTGGTGAAAATAGAGTTGAGCCGAAAGGTCGATCTACCTTCCTACCCTCATTTATGGTCACGAGCTCTGGGTAGTGAGTAAAAGAACAACATCACGGATACAAGCGGCTGCAATGAGTTTCCTCCCAGGTGGCTCGGGCATCTGGTTAGGATGTCTCCTGGACGCCTCCCCCGGTGAGGTGTTCCAGTCATGTCCCACCGGAAGGAGGCCCAGGGGAAGACCCAGGAGATGCTGGAGAGACAATGTTTCTTGGCTGGGCTGGGAACACCTTGGGATTCCTCCGGAGGAGCTGGTCCAATTGGCTGGGGAGAGGGAAGTTTGGGTTTCTCTGCTTAAGCTGCTGCCCCTGACCCCAGACAAGCAGAAGAAAATGGATTGATGGATGGATGTTGTCAGACAGGTTCTATTTAGGTGGTATCTTGATTCTACTGGTTAGGCAATCAGGTCAGGGTATGGCTATTAAAGCTGAACTTAGCTTTCCAAAGAAAATGGGTTAATCACACTTAATTCATAATTTCACAAAGGGTATAGTTAATCTTTTCACATAGATCCAGAGGAAACTGCTTTTTCACACCATTGTAATAACATTTGTTAAACTTGATGATCCTGGGATCAGCGGTTCTTTAGAAATGAGCCAAAAGACTTTGCTATATTGTGTAAACCTACAGATCTGATTCTTGAATCTTCAATGCTTTTGCTGACTTTGTTTTGAGCATTGTTTAGTCCGAGTTCTGTCAAACAAATCCTTTTTAGGCATTCAAAGAATACCTACCAGCTGCACTCAATCTCCAAATCTGAAATACATTTTATTTTGTGCACCCAGTTCTTTTGGGAAAGAAATGTAGCAGTTTTATGTTGTATTATCAAGCCACTCTGGAAAAAGAAATGTCCAATTAAATTGATAAAAGTCCCAAATTAGTTTTACTTTTATCTGCATGATGTGTGCAAACTTCTGACCTCAACTGTTTGCCAGTCATAGTTGTCTCCGTGTTTCATTTTTACTCGCCAATCAATGAGATGACTGATTTGCCCTCAGTATACCTCATACAAATATAAAGACCTCAAGCAAATATAAACAAGCCTTCAAAATATTTCTGAAGATACGTTTTTTTCAGTAATGTCAAAATGTGTTGGTGGGTGGGAAAAATAAAAATAAAGAGAGAGAAAGAGAAAGAGAAGGTAGACAAGTCTGTCATCTGTCGTATAATCCCAGGAAGTGTGTGTAACTGTGTAGGAAGATAATTTATTCAGCGATTATCTTGGAGGACAGCTGTCAAAGTAAGGCCTTGGAGTAAGATGGTGACTTAACATCAGACAGGAATGTAGCATCATATAAATCAGTGATGCGGCGTCATCCTTTTGATTGCAATGCTGAATTAGTCTGAGTCAGACCTAAAATGTTCACAAGATTTGGCCTGTTTAAATACATTCATTAATAATATTTTTAAATGTGTTTTAAGTTTGTGCAGTTTCACCTTTAGAAATCAAATTCCTCTTGAGTGAACATGTCCTATCCTTTTTTTCCCCCTTCCTCTTGAATACTTGGAGTACTCTGGAATAATTTTGCAAAAGGCTGCCAAGTTGTGATCCTCATAAAAGATTGGTAAACAGAAGAGTTTGTTCTGATCTCTGTAGATAGAAGACGGAAGGAAAACAAGAGCAGGGTTGAGATTTTGAAAATAAGTTTGGAACTTTGAATAAATTGAATCCAATTTGAAAGATGAAAAGGATCCTCTTAACTGTGGTCACGTTTCAGTTTCATCTCAGAAAACAACCTCGATGATTAAACACAGGATTTTATGAGAGATGCTCTCAGAGCCAAATTAATTAAATGAAAAATCCTGCATCCACATCTTCTTTGAAGCAGTGACAGGGCCTGGAGGAGCTAAAATCACCATGTTTGTTGCTTTCATTCCACAGAAAAAACATTTACAGCAAAATATGTATGTAGACACAGTAGTTTTGATGTCACTTTGCCTTCTTCAAAACAGGAGAATACAGTGAGCACGTGTCCTGGTTATGGTGACCTTAGACTGTGCCCACCATTCAAGGTACGGGAAGTGGCAAACACAGACAAAAGAGCAAGGTCAGGCTGGTCTCAAAGAAATGGCTAACATGTCTGGGGGCTCTCAACACTGCATTACAAGGTGGTGCAACATAATGGGTTAAAGTGACCTGGCGGCACCATAATTCAACGTCAGTGGAAAGGTAATGAGAAACTTTGATGTTCTGAAGAAGTAAATAACCTGGTTCAGGATGAGGTAGTATAAAAGCTGACAAAGTTCTCTCTACAGAGAAGGTTTGGCTGAAGGGCTAAAATACATGAGTTGTTTAAATCCTATAACTCCAAAATGCCACAAGTATTTGAGAACGGACTATTCTTCTCTATTATTATTTTAATTTTCAGCCTTGATCTGGTAGCCGAAGGGTTATACGTGGGGTTTAGAAATGCTACCATTTTGTCTAACGCTGCTCTCCCCCCCCTCTCACACGTAGCCCATAAAAACTCTCCTTCAATTTATGAGGTTACAGCCTGAGTGTGGTTCTTTATAAGGCATATGTTTGCGAGGCAAGTGAGCTTAGCTTTGTTATCCTGTTTGTTTCCTATTTCATAAGAACAAGGTTTTTAAAACATGCCTGACTGAGCGTTCTTTTCATAAAATGGCTTTACCTGCTGATTCTGTAAAATTTATTATTGCAGATGCTAAGAAAAGTAAGCAGTCAGAATCCTGCATAATTTAAAAATTCTCTATTGCATGGTTTGACATTTTACACAATGTTTCACATAAAATCTAAGTATATACCATATCTGCTAACTTTTAAAGATGTTGCTGGCATCAAACTGTACAACGCCTTGTAAAGTATTCATACCACCTTTACATTTTTTACATTTTGTGACCAAACAACCAAAATATTTTTTTGTATTTTATTATAATTTTGTGTGCTAGACTAGGCATACTTGCAAAATGGATGGAAATCAATACATGGTTTTAAGTTTTTTATAGATATAAATATGCAGCATGAATTGTTAATCAGTCACCTTAATACAATACTCTATAGAACCACCTTTCTGCAATTACAGCTGCAAGTTTTTAAGCCATGTCTCTACCAGGTTTGCACATCAAAAGAGACTGAATTCCCCCTCAGACTAAATGAAGAACATATCTAAACATAATTTTTCAACTCTTGACACAGAGTCTCAACCCATATTCTAACATATCAATAAGTTTTGATGTAAACTACTTTGTTGAAGCTTTACGTTCTAGGTGTAAGAGAAGCCGCCCAACCTGGCACTTTAAATGGGTGGCTTTAGATGGGTGGCCATGTCTTGGTAGGTCTGCAGTTGTGACAAACCTTTTCCCTTTTTAAATGAGAAACATTGTTTATGGAAACGTCTGCAGCTTCTGATATTGTTTTGTAATCCTTGGCCATTTCCATGAGACTTTGTGTTTTCTGTTGTTTTCTACCAAACCTTTGAAGTCTTCACTGAACAGCTAGATTTATACAGAGAATAATTTTCCCACAGGTGGAAAATGTCTGGATTTTATTTTGGGTTATTAAAGGGGGTTTAAAATATATCCTCAGACTTTTTTCAAATATCTTAGTAAAGAAAAATAAGTTCTCAAAAAATAATCAAAAAATTAATTGACGTTTGTAGTTGTAGTGTGACAAAATGTGAAAAATGTTTAGGGGAAATTAATATTTTTAAAGGCACTGTAAAAAGTCAGTTATGCATTTTCTTGGTACAATAATTCTGAATAAAATTGAGTATTCTGAAATCACATCGAGGTGATGGTAATGAGGTTTAACAACAAACTATTTTTTTCCTAATTCAGCTAAATTCATTACAATATAAAGCTCATGTTTGCCCTTGATGACCGATCACAGAGTTGGTTTTTAATCTAAGGCAACAGGACAGTCAGAGAAAAAGTGAAGGATGGTAGATTTGGTGATCGCCTCCCAAGGACTCCTATCTGGCCGTATGCCTCACAGTGCACTGCTCATTTCTTTGACAGATGACGCCGACACAGTGGAGTGATAGGCTATTATTTCACTTTGCATTGGATAAATGGCAATACAGGCTTCTACCTGTCACCTGCCCTTCCCTTATATATGTTCTCTACTTTTTCCTCCTTCATTGTAGAATTATACCACCACAGATGTGATTTGAAGGGTGTTATAGAAGTGGGGAGATTTTGTCCCTGCAATCTGTGGATTTCAAGTCCACAGTTTAAGGCTTTTTATTGATGCCCTGTAATTGAAGTAATCGAAAGTTGTGGATAATGATCTAAATGCATGTGCGAAGGTGCCTCATTATCAGGTGTGAAATAGCGTTCTCTTATGGGAAAATGCTTTTTTGTAAATTTCCCTGTATTTCTTTCTCTTTCTTTTACAGACCAGCAGTATTCATGGTCATCCTCGCAGTACTTCGATGAGGAAACCTACTCCCCTCCACCAAGGAACATGAAGGGTCTCTCCGGTGGCCGCCCTGCCCATCTCCAGCTAACGTCACCCACCTCGCCTTACACCTGTGGCTTGGCCGAATGTGACCACTCACTGGATCACCATCTTCACCATGGTGACCCTCGGTCACCCACCTACCTCCTCAGTCCCACTGACAGCTGTGCCCTTGAGAGTCATCACCGCTGTTCTCCACGGAGTTCCATCCACTCTGAGTGCATGATGATGCCGGTGTCCCTATCAGCCACCGACCACTCTATATCTAGTAGCACCTTCCCTCGTATGCATTATGGCAGCGCCTCAAGAGATGTAGTTGGAAACAGTTCCGGTGGTAGGGATTCTCGAGATGATGGTGGCTCCTCCTCACATGGTGGCAGTGGCAAAATGAACCGGATCCCTGCAAATCTTTTGGATCAATTTGAAAAGCAGATGCCACTGCACCGAGACGGCTTCCACACATTGCAGTACCAACGCACCTCTACCACAACTACAACTACAGAACACCGGAATGAAAGCCCTGGCCGAATTCGCCACTTAGTTCACTCAGTACAAAAACTGTTCACAAAGTCCCACTCCCTGGAAGGATCTTCCAAGATGAATGGTACCAAAAGTGAATCACACAGGGATGGCTCACATCACCACCATCACCACCACCAAGGCCACCACAAACACAGCAAACGAAGCAAGAGCAAAGATCGCAAATCTGATAGCGGAGGAAAGCACCGCCATGGCGGATGGTGGAGCTCGGACGACAATCTCGATAGCGACAGCACATACAGGACACCGAGCATCATGTCACGGCATCCTGTCGACCACTTCACCCACTGTTATCCAGACTCAATGCACAGCCACCTGGCAGGGGACCTGTCCTTAAAAACCTCCAAGAGCAACAACGACGTCAAGTGCTCGGCCTGCGAGAGCATAAACGTGGCACCTGAGGGCAAATTCATGAAAAGGAGCTCCTGGTCAACATTAACCGTTAGCCAAGCCAAGGAAGCTTACAGAAAGTCCTCACTCAACCTGGAGAAGCCCATGCCCCCCACTGACCTCAAACCCAGCTTGAGACCGTGTCATTATCTACAGGTATGTTTGATCCAGTTTTCTGTCACAATTCAGTTCACCTCTTAAGAAGTAGCACCTATACAAATTTAAGAGTTTTACTGAAGCCTTAGAGTACTACTTAATGGTATTTAATTTCTTTAATGGGATTTGTTAGACTTATTTAGAATAGGTAATGTCAAGCTAACAATGCTAAATCAGTAATAAAACTAGTTAAAAACGGCATAACCATCACCATCTATTTTGACTTTGTTTTAATAATATAGACAATTATTTTATGGAGCTGTTTTGTGTGACTTTTCTCAATCTCTCATGTACAGAGATGGTTTGAGCTCTGGTCATGAATATTCAATGACTGTTCAAGACAGGGCGACTTGTTACTGAGGGATTTTGTCACTGGATATAACAGCTTTTCAAACCACAGTTCAAACATTTGCACCCAATCAAATCTAAAGAGTTGACAGCACCAGCATTTCAACTTTTACAGATAAGACCAAAGTTGGTTATTCCCTGTCAGATTTAGTTATAAAGTAAGTAATTTTAAGTGAGTAATTTGTATATTTTTTGTTAACAAGTTGCTTCTTGCTGGAAGTAAAATGTAGTTTTTGGAAGGGTCTAGCCAGTGTCCTGACTTGATTTTCACAGAGAATCTGTAGAGGGAATTGCCGTTTAGGGTGATGGCCAGCTTTCAACCCCAAAGACTTTGAACTCATCACCAAGGATCAATCATCAAACTACCAGTCACACATGTAAAAAAGCAGGTCAGCAATTATAAAAGAAGTTTAAGTGCTGTAATGTCAACAAAGATTTTTCCATTGATTAGAGATAAGGGCATCAATAATTTATGACATACGATTTTAATAAAGTGTTTAATAAAGAAACAAACATGTCATTGGCACTATATATTATCTCTAATGAATATATATATATATATATATATATATATATATATATATATATATATATATAATTGAGCAATTGTCAAGCAAGCTTTTTAAAAATCAGTCAATGGACAAGCAAAGAAAATAACTTTGTTGGCCAGATTGTGATTGATCTAAACACTACATTTGTTTTGTCTCTGTTCTTGATATTCCAATGTGAACCCGTCCTATTGCGCAGCATGTGGCTGCCTGCAGAAATAACTAGCACAGCAGGACAAATCAATTAACTCTGTAAATGATCTCCACCAGAGGGGAAGGAAGATCTGGCAGAATGAGAAGAAAACAGCAGAAATCAATGTAGAATTTTACTTTTTGTTTTGTTTGCTATGTTCTTGCATGGGTTTCAGTTCTGAACAAGATTATTTAGTTCATACCCTATATGAGAGGCTGAATGGGAGTAAATGCAGGATGAGTCAACACATTTTACAGAGGCTGTAATATCTACATGCATGTATAAGAACTAGAAAGGGATTTCTGGTTGTGCTGCAGATTAAATAGCTGTAGTCAAAATAAAGCAGACTCTTGAGTGGAATTAGAAAAAGAAGACTCTATTCTATAGGTAGAGTGTGATGTGCAAATCCAACTGAGATGAACCAGTATCCAAATGAAATGCTTGTTCCAGCCTGACAGGTATATTTTTTAAACTTCACTGTTCATCATTTTGAAACAGACAAGGAAAGCACTTATCCAATCCAATTTGTTGTAATTCAACTAAGTGAAGTCCACTTTTGAACAGAGAGATGCAGTGTTGGCGTTCCTATCCCACTCCTCCTTCCTTCTATTCGGTTGTCCTGCTGAAGTAGTCTCCAAGTTGCAGCACTATAAACATTTCTAAAAATAAACCTCTGCTCCTGCTCCCTGCCGCAGGGCTATATTTAGCTCAACATTATCAATCCAATCCGCAAAGGGTGAGACACATTTTGCCTCCCCAGAGGAGAATCAATGCCCACTCAGGGACCTCTCACAGAAGATGTATTGAAGCAGAAGGCAGTTAGAGAAGCATACTGCTGAGGTTTGTGCCTCTCTGATGCTCACATACCTCAGGATGCAGAAGGAGGCGGAAATGAAGCAAATGAGATGTCTGTTTTTGCTCCCTTTTGGCCACTGTTGATCCTTACAGCAGGAGCAGCACTCAGACAGAGACCGAGAACCAATATTCAGGAAAGTCACGACACAAACTGAGGGGTCACATTGAAAAGTATTCATGTCCTGCTGCTCCTATCAAATTGGGATTACCCTCAACGGTCTGACCTGTATCAACATAAATTGTACTCAAAGAGTGTGGGCACTAACTGGATTGCGTGTCCATGTGTGAGTGTATGAGGAAGTGTTATTTAGTTTTATTGCTAATCATTGCTAATTGCTAATTGTGTCCTTGGCTGATGACACAAATGAAAAACTTCTGAAGTGCTATGAAAGTATGAGATTGCAAACAGAAAGAGGTGTTAGACTGAGGCTTTGTGCCTGTGTTTGGGACAGTAAATGTCCCTTTGTATGAGCTCAGTAAACTAAAAAATATAGTGCAGCTCAGATGTTTACATACCATCCATACCAAGAAGTATAATGTTAGCCCTCTTTTACCAATCCCACTTTGATACATGTTTTGGTCAGTTTCCAAGATCTAGGTTTAAGTTGGAGGTAATCCTTCTCCTCCTATCCACTGTGCTATGCACCAGTACCAGCAGTGGGAATGCAGACCCTCAGCTTGACAGTTGATACAGCATTCTCTGGTTCCCTAGGTTTGAAGCCTCATTTTGATTCCTCAACATATATTTCCTAATATTTCCCATCGTGGAAAATTAGCTCAGTTTGACTTTAAAATACATTTTGGTTGTCCATGTGACCAGTTGCAAATTTCAGTCAAGCTGAAGGTGTCGGTTTTGGAGTCACCATCTAAGTCCGTGTTGATGTGCCACCTGCTTCACTACAGACAGTGACACTGGTGTTCTGGTTTCCAACTCTTCGGAGGCTTGAGCGATGGTGCTTCTTGGGTTGTTATTAAATATCCTGATCAGTTTTCTTTCAAATGATTTCAAAGTTCAGATAAGATGGTTGATACCTAGATGCAGTTGGGTGTTCCAGTATCCTAAACAGATATCAAAATTATTTTTGGAGTGGATAAAGCTTAAAGATACAGTCCGGAGAATATAGTAAATAAAGTTTTATAAAACTTTAAAATGATAGTGGGGTTCAATACTATGATAAAAGGCTAGTGCTACACATTTGTTATTCTTCCGAAGTCCCACCTTAGACCCCTAAGCATTTAACACTTATGCCCGAATTTCTTACGCCAATAGAATTCATTTTCCTGCCTTGTCGGCTGTCAATCAACTTCCATGTGCATCACACAAACCTGTGATGATGGGGCCACGCACACAGGCCACTCCTCTTTACAGTCGCCATATTGAAAGAGAGCTTTAGTCATAGAGAAGTCACTCACCTCTGAAATGTCCATAACAAAATGCAATCAGGTGATGCTCGATAGCGCTTCTGCTTTCCTCTTTGACCCGCTGTGACAACACAGGCGTTAGCCCAATTGTTGAGGTGGGGCTAGAGGGAACGGGAAAGGAGGGGGGAAGGGATGTTTTGGGAGGGGCCTTGACAGTGGGATTCAAAATATCTCTCTCTCCCTCAAATACTCCGGACAGCAGCTTTAACATTAAGCCTCTGGAATTGCACTGACCTCAACCTTATTGAAAATGCACGGAGTGTGTTTAAAATCAAGGTCTGGGCCAATTGAAATCAAGTTGACCAATTCTAATGAGCTAAGTGGTAAAATATGCAGTTATAATTTTTCCAAAAGTTTGTTGATCTCTACACGTGCAAATTGCTTAGGTGTATTCATCCAAACATTTAAAAGGTTGTCTGTGAATATTTCAGCTTGTATGGAAAGCTTTGAAACTGTGTGGATTAGAGAAAATCCTTGCTTTAAATTCAAACTTGTGCATTACATTTTTGCTTCTAACATGAATTCAACTTACTAGCTGTGCCATCATTCTACCCTGAAAAAGGAAATGTTAGAATTCATTGTTAAATGCCCCAAATTAATATCCAGAAATTCGTGACTACACTTCCTTGTACTGAGAAATGGCGGGGATCATGTGGATAAATTACGTTTTCTTTCATAAAATAATTGTATTGAATTTCCATAACAGAATGGGACTAAATGTTGCAGTAGTTTGTTTTTTGTTTGTTTTTTTTAGATTTGTTTTGTCTTCTGGTAGATTTGAAACTATGTGCTTTAAAAAAATCCACAAAAATCAACATCACATAAGAAAATGTATCCATCCTCTTTTTGCAAAGTTTTTATATTTTTCTTTATTTAAAAACTTAAAAATAGAAATAAATGGTGGTTCTTCATTACAGCATATTTCTTATGGTAGATATTATTTTGATATTTTATTTTATTTTTTTCAAAATGACATGATATTTGCAGTGATGAAGTAGTTTAACCTAGTAGTAGGGTTGGTACTCTGTGACGGGGTAAGCCGTATTGCGTCATTTCCTGTTGTGCTCCGTGGAGCTGTTGTTCAGACTCTCTTGAATTTATCTTGTTTTCTCTGTGCTGAGGCCTCTAAGTTATTTTAACACACAAGCACACTAAAACACACGTTTTGTGGTGGTGTACTTTACGTTTTGGGAACTCCTTGTGTTTCACACAGCTTTTCTTGGGGTGGTAAGGTCTCGCTAGCTCAGCTTCAGTCAAATGCTTGCCAGGGGCCAGAACGGGCGACATCAAATCCTACCTGAAACTGCTGGCTAAAGATAAGCGTAAATACAGTAAGATTGTTATTCACGCTGGCGGTAATGACACCCGGTTACGCCAATCGGAGGTCACTAAAATTAGTGTTGCTTCGGTGTGTAAGTTTGCTAAAACAATGTCCGACTCGGTAATCTTTTCTGGTCCCCTGCCTGATCGGACCAGTGACGACATGTTTAGCCGCATGCTGTCATTCCATCAATGGTTGTCTAGGTGGTGTCCTGCAAACGATGTGGGCTACATTGATAACTGGCGAACTTTTTGGGGAAAACCTGGTCTGATCCGGAGAGACGGCATCCATCCCACTTTGGATGGAGCAGCTCTTCTTTCTAGGAATATGGCCGAATTTATTAGTCCTCCAAAACACTGACAACCCAGGGTCCAGACCAGGAAGCAGAGTCGTAGTTTAACCCACCTTTCTGCTGCTTCTGTACTGTTACCCCCCCATTACCCTATAGAAACAGTGTCTTGCCCACGGCCAAAATTAAATGGATTAAAAATTAAGCCAACAAAAGCAAATTATGGAAATCTCATAAAGATAAATACGACTTTGACTGAACTGAAAAATAAATCTATTAAATGTGGTTTATTAAACATAAGATCTCTCTCCTCAAAGACTTTGTTAGTAAATGACTTGATTTGTGATAATCACATTGATTTCCTTTGTCTCACAGAAACCTGGTTCCAGCCGGAGGATTATGTCAGTATAAATAAGTCAACTCCTTCCAGTCATTTAAATTTTCACATTCCTAGAAATACTGGGCGAGGAGGAGGAGTTGCAACCATTTTTCGTTCTGTTTTACTAATTAGTCCCAGACCAATTGATAGCTACAGTTCTTTTGAACATCTAAACCTTAATTTTCCTCATCCAAGTTGCAAAACATTAAGACCATTTTTGTTTGTGGTTTTGTATTGTCCACCAGGCCCTTACTCTCAATTCTTGGATCAGATCTTACATTTTTTATCTGATTTAGTATTAAATACTGATAGGGTCATTATAGTGGGGGACTTCAATATTCATGTGGATACTGAAAGTGATAGCCTAAATGCAGCCTTTAGTGCTATTTTAGACTCAATTGGCTTTACTCAAAAAGTACAGGGATCGACCCACTCGGGCAAACACACTTTGGACCTTGTACTGACATACGGTATTGAGTGTGAGGAAATAACAGTCCACCCACATAGCCCGGTCCTGTCTGACCACTTCTTGATAACTTTTGAATTTACCTTAACTGACCATCTTAAATCTGAAAGAAAATGTCATTATAGTAGAGCTTTATCAGACAATGCTGTAACAATTTTTAAAGAATCTGTTCCATTCTTACTTTCCTCAGTTTCTCAGAGTAACACAGTGGATGGCAGCAATTCTATCTCTAACCCTTCAGAAATTGATGGTCTGGTTCACAGCGTTACGTCCTCATTGCGTTTGGCATTAGATAGTGTAGCCCCCTTAAAAAAGAAAGTGGCTAGCCATAGGAGGCTGACTCCTTGGTTTAACGCAGAGTTGCATACTTTAAAGCAGAATACTAGGAAGTTGGAGAGAAAATGGCGCTCTACACGCCTGGAGGATTCCTATTTAACCTGGAATAACAGTCTACTGCTGTATAAAAAGACCCTTCGACAAGCTAGAACAGCATATTTTTCATCATTAATAGAGGCGAATAAAAACAATCCTAGGTTTCTTTTTAGTACAGTTGCCAAACTTACACAGAGTCATAGCTCTGTTGAGCCAACTATTCCCCCAGCTCTTAGCAGTGATGATTTTATGGGATTCTTCATAAATAAAATTAATTCTATTAAAAATAAAATCATTGGCATCCTACCAAACATGATTACTTCTTCCTCAGTAAATGAGGCAGCATCGGAAAGAACTGGAGAACCTCATTTGTGCTTAGGCTGTTTTGATTCAGTCGAGCTTTCGGAATTATCAAAAATATTAGCCTCATCTAAACCTTCAACTTGTATGTTGGACCCAATCCCAACCAAATTATTTAAAGAAGTGTTCCCTTTGGTTCCTGGCCCCATTTTGGATATGATGAATCTATCCTTAGTAAACGAATACGTACCACAAGAATTTAAAATAGCTGTAATTAAACCTTTACTCAAGAAACCTTCCCTTGATCAAGATGACTTAGTGAATTACAGACTTATATCTAACCTTCCTTTCTTATCCAAAATCCTTGAGAAAATTGTTGCTAATCAAGTCTGTGAGCATCTAAACAGTAACGAGCTGTTTGAAGAGTTTCAGTCAGGTTTTAGAGCTCATCATAGCACTGAAACAGCACTGGTGAAGGTTACTAATGATATTCTCATGGCCTCAGATAATGGACTTGTGTCTGTTCTGGTTTTGTTAGATCTCAGTGCTGCTTTTGACACAGTCGATCATAATATTCTCTTAGAAAGGCTTGAACATGTTGCAGGGATCAAAGGAACAGCACTAGGCTGGTTTAAATCATATTTGTCTGACAGATACCAGTTTGTTCATCTAAATGATCAATCTTCTTCACTCTCAAGGGTTACTTGTGGAGTTCCACAGGGTTCTGTGCTTTGACCAATTCTGTTCACCATATATATGCTTCCAATTGGTAGAATCATTAGACAGCATGGGATAAATTTCCACAGCTATGCCGATGATACACAACTATATTTATCCATAAATCCTGATGAACCCAGTCAGTTAGGTAGATTACAGGCATGTCTGGAAGAGATAAAAACATGGATGAATCTAAACTTTTTGCTTTTAAATTCTGACAAGACAGAAGTTGCTGTCTTTGGACCAGAAGTTCTAAAACAGAAACTGATTAGTCAATCACTTCATCTGGATGGCATTAAATTGGCCCCCAGTAAAAACGTAAAAGAACCTCGGCGTTATTTTTGACCAAGACTTGACATTTAAATCCCATATTAAACAGGTTTCTAGGATTTCCTTCTTTCACCTCCGGAATATTGCTAAAATTAGAAACATCCTGTCCAGGAGTGATGCTGAGAAATTAGTCCATACATTTGTTACCTCAAGGCTGGACTACTGTAATTCTTTACTATCAGGTAGTCCACAAAATGCCATTAAAAGCCTTCAGTTGATCCAAAATGCGGCAGCAAAAGTTCTGATGAATATTAAAAAGAGAGATCACACTTCCCCTGTTTTAGCTTCCCTTCATTGGCTCCCTGTTAAATCCAGAATTGAATTTAAGATCCTTCTTCTTACATACAAAGCCCTTAATAATCAAGCTCCATCATACATCAGAGATCTAATTGTTCCATATGTTCCTAAAAGAGCCCTTCACTCTCAGACTGCAGGTTTACTTGTAGTTCCTAGGATTTCTAAAAGTAGAATGGGAGGCAAATCTTTTAGTTATCAGGCTCCTCTCCTGTGGAACCAGCTCCCAGCTTTAGTCCATGAGGCAGACACTCTGTTTACTTTTAAGGCCAGGCTTAAAACTTTCTTTTTTGATAAAGCTTATAGTTAGAGTGGCTTAGGTCATCCTGAGCTATCTCTGTAGTTATGCTGCTATAGGCTTAGACTGCTGGAGGACACACTGACCAATTTTCTTCACTCTGCTACTTCCTTTTCTACTACTACTCTCCAGTTGTATTACAGTACATTCTGTTATTTCGACTGTTATCTTTGTTTTCTCTCAGTGTTTTCTCTCCATAGAAGATATACCTGGTCTGGTATCCTGCTTGACTGGAATGCCCTGTTGGACGGGGGGCATCGACTGGGATGGTGCTCCCAGTGGCTGAACATCCACTGTGTCCTGTTATCAACTTTTTACTTTCTGTAACATAAAAAGTACTCTTATATCGGATCTTCTGTTCCTTCTGTGTCTCTGCTCTGTCTTCTCAAACCCCCAGACGGTCGTGGCAGATGGCCTGGTTCTGTTGGAGGTTTCTTCCTGTTAAAGATCTCATGACACGAAGCTGACTTCATGTAAATGTATTATGACATAATGCATCTTATCAAAGTATGTGGTTGTGTAAATATACGAGCCGAACAGACTTGATTTTACGCGATAATTAGAGTTTCAAAAATGTTAGCTTAATCGCGGCTTCAAAGCTACGTTTCCATGTGACGTCAGCGACAGAACCTCAGGCTGGACAGTCCGAAAACCCTGCTGACAGGCCTGATGGAGGCGCTCATATTTGAAGGCTCGGAAGATTCTTCCTCCAGTTTTAGCCTTGAGATGGTTTTTGAGGTGGAAAATGCAGCCGGTTCTGGTGCTTCTAGAGGTGGTGGTGGCATCGAACCATACAGGTAAGAGCCGTACACAACGACTGAGATGGATAGAAGAAAGTGGGTCAGAGAAGCTACCGGGAGAAGTGACGTCAGGGAAACACAGGTTGGTAAGGATTAGAAATAACTCAATCGTGGCTTCTTTTCTTTTCAAATCATTAACAAAATTATATAAATGAGCATAATAATATTAACGTGTAGTGATTTTAGTAGTGAACTGAAAAATAAATATTAGCCTACATAATGTAAATATGGTAAATCAGTTTTAAAACTAAAAATAACTAATCCAGACGTACTTATTTATAAGGTCTGAGACTGATATCGGAAAAATAAAATCATAGGCAGACATTCAAGCCAAACACAAAGCAATTAGCCTAAGACTTACTTCATTAGAATTCTTATTTATGATTATCATACCAATTTATTCGTTTCAGGTGAAACACGTTTATTTAATTTCTTTGTCAGACTCACTAAATAGAGTTTGAATTATTCATAATTATAGCAAAACTGCTCCGGTCTCTCCTGGACAAGGGCGTCAGTTTGTTTTTAAAACTTCAGGGGACAATTATTGATTATTTATATAGCCTATAATTATTCAGCAGTTGGTGACATAGGATATATGCGCAGTAATAAAACGCGTTCCCTTTACAACCCTTGCCGTTCTGTGCGGGGAAACTTTAACAGTTCAGACTCCTGCATGGGGCGGCAACCCGCGGACGGAATATTCCAAGGCAGTAAAAGAGAAAATATTAATTCTACTATGATTTACATTTAAGCAGGGATCCCGTTATTTTCTGTCTGACAGTTTTTTAAATGTTGAAAAAATCTGAAACGTTCAATATTATTTAATTCTTCAAAGCTCGCACTTTGCAGACTGGAATAACAAGAGCCACTTCTTTCTCAACTGTCTTATTGCCTCAGCAGAAGGAAATAGTGTTGCATTGAGTACGGTGTCCAGCTCTGAGATGATGATGCTCAGAGGCTCTCATAAGAATCGGTTTTGATTGATTCAGTTTCCTAAACTCTGTGCATCAAGTTGAAAATGACTGTGCGTCTGCATAAAGTGGTCAGTGGCGTAAATTGTAAACTTTCACAATGAAAGACGGCTGTTAGTTTGCGGGTCCACATGTTTCTGATTATTGTTCTGACTGATGAATAGAGGTTGCGTCATAATAAACTGACGGCAAAAGCTCATCACACAAACACTCTTCAGATGGTAGGCCTATTCTTTTTTGTGAATACGCTCACTATCTGATGGAGTCGTGGAGAGGTTGAGTCGCCCGTCAGAAAGTGAACTTTTGTGTGATGAAATTTTCTCACTCGATTTTCCTGCCGCACTTTTAACAACGACCTTTATATTTTTCCACTAAGCTACAGTTTTAAAAAACCGATCAAAGACAGAAAATAACACAATCCCCAAGTGATTGTAAATTATATTACAATGAACCATGTTCCTTTTATTTCTTTGAAAAATTGTAGGCTACATCTGAAATAAATTTAATGCAGAGATCTCTGTGCAGAAACAAAATACTGTCCAGAGTCCCTGGCTTTATCTCCGCTCTCCGTTCCTGAATCACAAATTCAGTCACAGAAAAATCACGAAGCTGAAGTTAGCTTCCGATTCGCGGCTTCCGATTCGCAATATGTGTAAAGGGCAATTCCACTGAATCTTTGCTGACCTAGACCACATTAAACGAGGTCCTGATAAAAAAACTACAATACTTGGACTCTTCAAATCTGGACTGAAGTGTTCTACACAGCATGTAGATTCATTAAAACACTGTTTCTGATTTGTGAAACCTTTACCCTTTTTTTTGAAAATGCTAATTAGGTTCATTTTTTGATTTTTGGGGCAAATATACTGCACTGCATGCATGTGTTGGATATTTTAACATTTTCATCAATATTACTTTAGTTCTTTAAGATTATGTCAATTTCCTACAGTCTACCCAAACATTATATAGCCTACATATTTGAATGGGCTCATTCAAATCGGAATAACAGCAGTTCAAACCAGAATAGTCATGACATTGTCATACACCATACATATGTGGTTTTGTTCTGATCTTTTGTTCTTGTGGATAAACCTGACATTGTGGGAAAAACAGTCAACAATTTGTTAACCAGCAATATTAGTGTAGCCTACAACACATGAATTTATACTCCCGCCTACTCGTTTTCAAACAGGTTTTCTTTCAAAAAGAAATGTAAACGTATAAATTGGGTAAATGTTAAAACACGTTTTAAATAAACCACGCTGGATCTAGCTAACATAATTAACTCTCATCTTTTATTTTATTGCGCTGTGTGCAGCACAGTATGTAGGCAATTGAAGTTATCCATCTATTGCAGCAAATAAAAAACACCGTGACCCAGGCTGTCCCTCTCTGCTCAGTAATCCCTGCAGCAGACCCACCGTTAGGAGCTCCGGTTTATTCGTCTGCCACTCCGTCCTGCTGCTGACCCACCTTGTCATCAAGGAACAACAGACGCCTGGACTTTACCATTTGCTTCTTTTAAATAAAATGTTTAAATAAATTGCATTTCTGCTTTGGGTCCACTTTCCGCCCGCTATGTCATGTTGGTTACCAACACGAAGACGTGGGCTACTGTCTGGTTCAAGGTGCTATGCCAGCATGATCAGTGTCATCCAAGCTTCAACGTTCTCCATGTCTCAGCCTAGTATGAAGTACATCTTATCCCATTTGGTCGATTTAATATTTCTCTGATCTAGGCTGCATGTTTAATCATTCAAAGACAAACACGGTTTATCCCGTTTTCACCACAAAACTTAAGTAGACTAATAAGTTTCACGTTTTTACAATAAAATCTATCACTTTTAAGTAGCTACATTTCACGATTTTACAATAAACCATGAAGTTATATGTTTCACGTTTTTACAATAGTAGTAGCCTAACGTTATAACACATAGGCTATTGCCTATCAAAAACAGAGAGGACAGTTAAGTAATCTGTGCGTGCGGTTAGAAATAGGCCTACTGTGCTCTCTGTTTTGCAACCCGTGCGCACGGATTACTTAACTGTCCTCTCTGTTTTTGATAGGCAATAGCCTATGTGTTATAACGTTAGGCTACTACTATTGTAAAAACGTGAAACATATAACTTCATGGTTTATTGTAAAATCGTGAAATGTAGCAACTTAAAAGTGATAGATTTTATTGTAAAAACGTGAAACTTATTAGTCAGAAACAGTGTTTTAATGAATCTACATGCTGTGTAGAACACTTCAGTCCAGATTTGAAGAGTCCGAGAATGGTAGTTTTTGATCAGGACCTGGTCTAATGTGGTCTGGTTTCCAAAAAACATGTGGAATTGCCCTTTAACCATATGGTGAATCAGAAGCTGCGAAACAGAAGCCAACTCGTACTTGCATTTTCACAAATAGAATAAAGGTTTCACAAATCACAAACTGTGTTTTAATGAATCTACATGCTGTGTAGAACACTTCAGTCCAGATTTGAAGAGTCCAAGTATTGTAGTTTTTATCAGGACCTCGTTTAATGTGGTCTAGGTCAGCAAAGATTCAGTGGAATTGCCCTTTACACATATTGCGAATCGGAAGCCGCGAATCGGAAGCTAACTTCAGCTTCGTGAAAAATCTCTCTCTGGCAGCGCAGGATAGCGGGGACATTCTGCTGCCAGCGCAAAGCTGGGGGAATATTCTGCCATGTTCTCTCCACAAACACAATATATCAACACCATTCTCTTTGGGAGTCGTACAAACAAAAGTATTAAATTAATATTTTTTTACCTGCAGTAAAGAAACTTCAGCCAGAGCCATAAAATTTTATTGATGTATTTTTCCATCTTGAAACGGGTACCAGCGGCACTGCGGTATTCTGCTCTGAACGTGTTCGCATACGGACTAGTCTTTTAAACCCTTTATGCATCCACTGCAAAGAACGCTGCAGCATCTGCGCAGAAAGAAATCATGACTGTATAAGAAAGTGCAATGGAGTCATTTAAATAATAGTCCGTTCAAATAGGCTACTGATTATGTAGAAATTGTGCTGGGAGCACAAGTGGATGTTAGATCTGCGCTGGTAAGAAATTCTGCATCAGGTTTAGAAAAGTGGTGGTGACATGTCCCTGGTGTCCCTAGCTACATGAGCCTATATGCTTCTGCAAACAGGAGATCTAACTGGGCAGTCACTGGATGTCAAGCTTGTAGGAGTAGCGATGCTGACGCTGTCAGTGTCGCATCGCAGTCCACGAGCCCCACCACGGTACCGCCGCACACTCCTGCGGAACACTGCAGGTAGGCCTACAGCTGTCAGCAGCAACACACTCTTGTGTTGAACTAAACAACCCAGGGATTCCTTTATCATAGTAATCAAAACAATTCGGCTCAAAATGTTCCGAACAGAGAAGAGAGGAGGGAGCCCACTACTAATGGTGCGTCTAACCTGTTTCACCCACTTAGACAGTAACTCTGGGTCTTTGGGAAACTTCAATAAACTGACACCGTCCTTGTGTGTATTTGAGCAAAAAAAAAAAAAAACAATACAACGCGAAGGCATTGCGATCACTTTTCTTTGTCAAAAATAGAAATAGCGATCCCAGTCACAGCTGAAAAGCCGCTGTCAAATGTGCCAACAAACAGAATACGTTCTCTCGCTAACGTCACTTCCGGCTTTCGGCTTGTTCAGTGCGCAGTGATACAGTAGTAAAATGCTAGTCACCACAGCATTTTTTTGCTCTCAGTAGGATTATACAAGGCGTGTTTATGACTTTGACATAGTCCATTGGGTTCAGATTTCTTTATTTTATGTTCTGTTTAAAAATGTCAACTTCGTGTCATGAGGTCTTTAAAGGGGAGTTTTTCCTCTCCACCGTCGCTACATGCTTGCTCAGTATGAGGGATTGCTGAAGGATTGCTGTGGTTGGAAAGTCTGCCCAACCTCACACCAATGACTGACGCAATCTGCTGGGATTCCTTAAATAGGAAACTTTTCAACTGATTGGAATGTTTGTATAAATGTATTGAAATGACTTCTTAAGTCCCTTGAGATGACATCTGTTGTTAATTGGCGCTATATAAATAAACTGAATTGAATTGAATAGTTTTATTTAGCTAGACTGAGGGCCAAAATGGCTCTTTGGATTGTAAATGTTTCAGAGCCATGCTCTACATATAACACATTCAGATCTAGAGTGTGTTTCTGAGAGAAAGTCGTATGAAGACTCTAGAGGAATTCTGCACTTGAGTTTTTATGAAGTGTGAAATGTCCTGGCTAGAAAGAACTTTCTTGTTCTTGTAGCCCTGGCAAAACGAGCAAATTTCTCTGTTCTTACAGACAATGTATTAGTCTTTATTCTAAGAGATATAGTCTCTGTGTGTCTTCCTTGTTCCACTCTACTTGAACAAACCCCCAGAACAAGCAACCATTTTAAAGACAACTCTCATCTCTCGTTGTTAGTTGCTCTCACAAGCATGAGTCAATTTTTCTCACTGGTTTACAAAGGGAGGATTAGCATTTTGATAGTTTTGCTGATAGGGCATTGTGCTGATTTTTAATTAGCCAATTAACTGCCAAGTTGGTTTGCCAAAGGTGAAATTTTAGAGGGATACAGACTGCTCACTGAACTACAAAGAGAAAGTCTAAACTGTGAGGATGATGGTGGTGGTGACGGGGGAGCAGGGGCTGTCTTGGGTTCCCTAAAACTTTCTTAAAGGAATTTCTAGTTAGCAGCCAAGTAATGAACCACTGCTTGATGAGATTTCATCCAGCAAAAAGGTAAAACTTAAACTGCTTAACATGCATGCATTATGCTTAACTACATGCTGTGTAGAACTGTGTTACCCAATGCTGGACCTTGGGAGACGCTTGCCCATATAAACCTTCTGTTAAGTTTATATGGATTGTTCCAAAATAAATCAGCTGTGACAGCAGTAGATTTAATACATATAGATGTAAAAGAAAAAAAGTACGATTTATACTAATAATAAATGAGTGCTGATGAGAAACATTAGTGATTAAAGACTTTCATATATGTTGGATGTGATGCACAGGTCTCCAGAACGCAATGCAGTATGAGGGCTGACGTAAGCTAAAAGAAGATGCAGGACTAAGCACCTGTGCCAGGTTTAATTTTAATGAGTTGATGAACCTCCATTCTTAGTTGATAGCCTCCAGAGCCTGAGAAAGATAGCCCTCGAGTGTACACATTTCTAGGATGTACAAAAAATTGGAGCATTTAAGTAGCCAACTAAAAACTAATACTAAAGTACTTGCGGATCCAGCTTTTTAACTTTGTGAAACAAATAGGATGAGAAATCAAGCTTTGTGCACCATCAGAAAAGACAGACACAAGTTAAATTGTGAGGATTTGATGATAATGGATACAAACGAGATCTGCATATAAAACTCTGCAAGTGCCTTTTGAGATGCAAGTTTAAAATTTGGCCCAATCTTTATGCCTCAATCTGATTGGACAGGTACCGGAAAAAATATATTGTTTTTTTGTGTTTCGAGTCCCCAGGAAATAAGAGTTTTATACTTTGGGTTTTTGGGTTTGTATGACTTTTTTCTTTTATTGATTCTAAGAGATTCAAAATAGAGCAGTGTTTGAAGAACAATGGAAACATTAATCAGCTAAAAGGTTCTCAGTCGTTTTAGCAGCTACCTGTTGTCCAAATATAAAACCAAAGTCCAAGTAGTGGGATGTGTACCCTCCAAAAAAATGTGTTAAACTTCAGCAAGAGAAAAGAGCAAACAAGATGATGACTGAATGTACATGGGACTTTTTGCTGCTGAATGTGACAGTTCATTGTGAACTTATTACTGACTTGAGTCATATTGTGCATGCAGAAAATAGTTGGGGTTGTTTTCCAATGTTTTCTTTGGGTTTTTGTTGTTTTTTGTTTTTTGCTTGCTTGATGTCTGTCTGCTAAGAAGATTATGTACATCCTTAGTAAAAACCGTAAAAGGAGCAATTTCTGCTCTGTTGTGTCTTCATTTAGTTTATGCATACACCTTTAAAATAAAAACCAGGAACAGCTGTTTCTTTTTACTTGATTGGTGAACATTTCAAGCTAAGATCTGATAACACAAAATGTCAGTAAACAAGAAAAGATTACAGATCAGACCTCTAAATACTGACTGTATGAGTTCATCTAACAGAACAGATAACAAATGTTTGAACTGCATTAGGAGTTTCGGCAGAGAAGGGAAAAAAAAAGATAACTCCTCCAGCATCCAGTGTGTCAGTGTAATCTGCTGGGGAAAATGAAAGGCTGGACTCTGAGCATGTTGGATTACCCATAACTGAAGCTTTAAGAGCTTTCTATTTCTGCTATCCATCCTCTCTCTGTTCCAACCAATTCTTCATCTTTCTGCACTGTACTTTTTCATCACCCTCTATGTGTCTCAGTCTACCTTACTCTATTTCTTTATTTAAGGAGAGTCACTTATTTGTTTAGTGGGAGGATAGATAGAGTTGCCGAGTTAATCAGTAAAATGCACTGTTCCACAGTAGTATCTTCAGTCAAGGCTCTCTTTTTCCCCAACGTATTACATGCACTGACCATGTTCCATTTGGTCTCAAATCTGACAACTCAAGGTGGGCTTGCTGTACAACACTTACTTCCCCAGCCTGCCCAGTTTGCTGTGAATGAGAAACTAGAGTCATGTAACATAATTGCTAAAATGCTCACAGCAGCTGCAGAGCTTCTGTAGGAGTTCCTTAACAGTGCCTTTGTTAAAATATTTCCCCCTTAGAGATGTCTTACAATTATTGAAATATTTCCAAGTAATTAAAAAGAATGAGACTTCTGCTATGGTTAAAAATGGAATGTTAAATATAAAATTTCACACTTTCTTTGTGAATTTTCTCACAGCCTCCACAGACCTTGTTTCATATTCACAAAAGGTTATTGAGGAACTTCATTGCTGAAGCTTTTAGTTAGTTTAGGAAGAACAGGCTCTGTAAACTTTTGTTAAATTTGTAATTGTTCTTTCTTGCCTATGACGTTCCCACTTAGTGGGATCTTTGGATAAAGGAGAGTGAGTAGCAAAGCACAAGTTAACAAACATGTTAATGTTCCTCTTTTTTTTTCATGTACAAAATATTGATATGCATGGCCCTCTGCACTTACTTGCACCCCTGTTAAAGATGCGTAAGAAGTTATATGGTAAATACATTTCTTATTGAACTAGCATAACCTCTAGCTGAATATTGTATGCAAATCCAACCTTTGATTTTTAATTTTTTTTTGTTACAAACAAATCCTATAATAAGAAACTGTTCAATTTAACCAAGTCAGCATTGCACTATATTGGACCCCTAAAATGTTCCATTAAGAATTATGTAATTTAAACAGCTTTAAAATTTAGCTTTGAATATTTTTGATTTGATTAGTGTCTAGTGACTTTTTTTACAACTCAGGAACATTTATTTAGTTACTTAGGTTATAAGTAAAAAGTAGCTGCTGCTTGCTGTTTCTTTTTTATATTCACAGGGAGACACCCTACAATCTACACAGTTTATCAGCAAATCCAAATTAAACAAATTTCACCACAGCCTGTGTCTTTCCTCTGGCGTTCCGCTCCTTAAATAGATGTCTAAAAATATCAAGCCCCTCCAAGACTTAATTAACCCATTGACTCCATTTGGTAGATGGTGTGTGCCTGTCTCAGAAGGGGAGATGAATGACTCTTATTAGTATCTGTTTGAGTTTAGGTTACAACTCATGTTTGGAATAAAAAGTATAAAAGTAATTCTGATTCTCTTTGTCTGTCTACATATTGTTCTTTTAGTCTTGGCAATAATTTAATGTTTGATATATTATTGTGTCATTTAATATGCATTTAATTTTTAGTGTTATCCAGTATTCCAGTTGAATCCGCTACTTTAGCCATATGAAAAATAATTGTTCTTTATTGATTTGTCAGTTGACTTGTACAGGGTGTACCCCGCCTCTCGCCAAGTGATCGCTGGAGATAGGCACCCGTCCCCCCCATGACCCATCTAGGACAAGTGTGTATAAACAATGGATGAATGGACATAGGTTTTAAGCAGTAACACTCCTTATTATTTATAGAAAGGGTTTCCCAATGACTATTTCTGAACTATAAATACTGTAAGTAATTTCCAAGTAAACTCTATTCCTGTTGAAGCTGTTACTTCATTTTCATATACAAATCCTTAAGGGAGATGAGGTGTAGGAGTTTTCACTAATAATATTTGTATTGGAAAAGACCAGCTCCATTTTTTATTGCTTATCAACGATAGTACAATTTCAGTCAACCTTTGCATCAGCAGTGATGAGTCTGACACATTAGTGACATTTGGATGTAGCCTTTCTCCTTCTGACATTTGCAAGAGAGGCTCTGCTGCCGCCCATTTTGTTGTGAACTTGTGAATAGTGACTTAGTCACTGACAGAGAGAGAAAAGCATGTTATCGTTTTTACATGAGTGGTACTTTTGTCTGGTCTTTTAATTATCAATAGTGGTTTGGCACAACTTAAAACACATTTTGAATGCAGCCCCAGTTCAGATCTATAAAACCCAACATAAGTCTTAGAAGAAGAGAGATTCACACTGCGCCTGGGCTAATCTGCTTGCCAGGATGTTAAAGTGATGAATGAACATGGCGCCAGGGAAGATTTTATTTATCCCGACGATTTTAATGGTTACTGTCAATGCCTATATTTTATGACTGCATGACCCACCCAAGGTCTGTAGAATAAAAGACAATCAACAGATAGTGACTTAAAAAAACAAGCAAACAAGATGTTTATACTTATTGTATAAAAAGACGCATTGTCTTTTTTATTCCTTGTTGTCTAATATGAAACCATACTTAACTTTTCATTGTTGTAATTAATAAAATTATTTCTATTTGCTCAATGTCAGAATAATGAGATAGATATATATTTTTAATTTTCCTCAGCTTTCTTACATACATTTCCCTATTATTTGGTAGATTTGCTTTCTAATCTGAACGACTCAAACATTTTGAACATTCTTCCACAAGCTTTTTTTACTATCACTTGGTTGAATTTTGGCCCTTTCCTCTTGAAAGAAATGTGCTAATTGTGTTAGGTTTGTAAGTTGCCTTCTTTACTGAGATTGTGGCTTTATGATTCCAACTTCCAAACATTGACTTTGTTGTCCTGAAGACATTTTATATAGTGTTATGGTATGCTCAGGGTAATTGTCCATCTTTACAACATAATTGGGCCCAGTGTTTAACCTTTCATCTGATATCTTACGATGTTGCTTTAGTGTTTCCACATGATGTTTTTTTGCTCAGGGCAATTATTTTGTGAATTGCACCAGCCCCTCCTGCAGTAAAACACCTCTGTACTTCACAGTTGGGTTGTGTTTCCAGGCTCCTTGCCTTTCTTTCCTCAAATGCAATAATGGCCATTTTGGTCAAACACTTCAACTTTAGCTTTATCAGAACACAGGACATATCTCCAGAAATTAATGTATTTGTGCCTGAGTCTACCTACAAATTGCATTCCGATTGTTTATGTTGCTTTTGGAGTAATGTCTTCTTCATTGTTGAGTGGCATGTTGGTGCAGGACCTGTTTCACTGTGACAATCTCTTACCAGCTCCAGCCAGCCTCTTCACAAGGTCTTCTGCTTTAGTTCTCAGGTTGATACACACATTTCAAACTAAAACACTGTGATCTCTGGTACACTGAACCTGTCTCCTTCTTAAAAATTGTGATGGCTTACATTTCTCATGTTGATATTTCTGTATAATTATGACAGATGAATGTAGTACCTTTAGAAATCTGGAACTTGTATCCATGGATAATCTAGACTTGTGGAGGTCCACAGTTCTCCTCCTGATATCTAGCCTCATTTATTTTTATCTTTTCATCATGTCACACAAGGAAGCAGTGTGTTTGAGGTGTTGCCTTAATACATCCACTGGTGTGACTCGATTTCACTCAAATATTGTCAATAAATCACTGTCAGGTTAAGTGACCATGAGAATTGGGTTTAAAAGGAAGATCTACCCACTTGCTCTCCACTCAGAAATCATTCTTTTCTTTTTTTAAATACGTTTTATTTAACATTTAAATTTTTAACAACAGACAATCCGGAACAGTAAATAAAACTTGGAGCTTTCAAGTCCATGGGACAATTTACGTAGCGTACAAATTAAATCAGTTCTGTCCATCAGTTGTCTTTCGCTGATAGCATCATGGGTCCCTTAAAGATAGGAAGTTAATTTCTCCCATTTTCTTTTGTTTTACTATTTGGGAAATATAGTCAGTTTTGGTATTTTGAGCTGACAAGAAACAGGGAAAAAAAATCAGATTTATTGGCAGACAGTGAGGGCTTCTGTGAAAAGCTACAATCTAGACTCAGCTGTTCTAGGATATTAACTGCGACTTTGGTTAATAAAAGACTAAATGTGTGAGTATGGGTGAAACACTGAAATATATCAAGAGAAGCAGTGTGTGTGATGGCATGGCAAACAAACAACACTGGTTCACTTGAACAACAGAAGTTGTCCCCACACTTTTAATAAGATGGACCGCCACCCTCATTATAGAAACCCATTAAAATGTTATAATAACATTACTGTATGTGGTGTAAAGACATGTGGAACTAAGAACTCAGATTGTTTCTTTGCTGTAAAATCATGGCTCACTTTGTATTCTCACCACACTTGGCTACCAGTAAAATGTACCCTTCTTGAAATTGATTACCACAATAAAATGTACATAATCCTAATATCAAAATGCATTAATCTCCTTTGGTGCTATCTTTCCTACATGAAAGATGCTGTTTGTTCCACATTTGCAATTTAAGACCAGGTTTATATTGTGTGTGCTGTGTAAAATATTTACTTCCATTTGTAGTAAAACAGGCAGCCAGTACCAAAAGGACTCCCAGTCCTCGCTGTAAATGGGATAATAGTGATGCTCATCTCTGGATATTTAATTACCTGCTTTAACGAGTGGAGGAAAATTGCGACATGTATTCCGCTTGGCTTGTTTTGATGGCAGCAGCGAGAGCTGCAACACCATAAGCAGAGATGGCTCCTGTTCTTGTCTGACAGTCGCCTATCAGGAGTCATAATTAGCAGAACAAAAACATTCACAAAGTTTTCTCCAGCTTGTAGCCAAAATATGACATTTTGTAAACTGAGAAGTTGACAAAATCGTGTGGATGATTTAACTCATGATAACTAATCCAGAAAATTTCTCTGTGCAGCTCAGCATGTGGGATTAATATTTTGAGAAGTATTGTTTTGAGTGTCTATCGTTTCATTCATCAATTAAGAATGTAATTGCTGTTATGAACCCTTGGCAGTAAAATTAATTGATTTATTGCTAAATATACACTCTTAATCTGATTTTGCCACCACAAACTTTAAAGTATTTTATTGACACATTAGAATTTGAACACATTTCTAAAATATGGTTTTAGAATCCCCAAAATAAAATCCACTGTAACCAATTACCTTCAGAAGTCACCTGGTAAATAGAGCCAGCTCGCATGGGATTTAATCTTAGTAGAAATAAATCTGTTTTTTGAGAACTTTGGTGAACAAACAGCATCATGAAGTTCAAGGAACACACCTGACACAGTCAGGGGTAAGGTTGTGGAGAAGATTCAAACACGGCTAGATCATAACAAATATCCCAAGCTTTAAGCATCTCACAGTGCACTGTTCAACAAATCATCATAAACCTGAAAGAATATCATACAACTGCAAGCCTACCCATAAGTTGGTTGTCTAACTAGACTAATAGATCAGCCAAATAGAGCAAAAATCAGAAAAGTAGGAGGATCTGTTGGGAAGACAACCAAAGGAAAGCCAAACGAAGTCCTGTTTGCAGTTTGCCACAAGCCCTGTAGGGGGCACGACTAACATATAGAAGAATGTGCTCATGTCAGAAGAGACCAAAATGAAACTTTTTAGCCAACATGAAAATGGTATGTTTTTCAAAAAATAGCACTGCATATCACTCACAGCATGCCATCCCCACAGTGGTAGCATTATGCTATTGGGGGAGCATTTCTTCAGTATGGATAGGGCAGCTGGTTAAACAATACAATAGGGTTGGATGAAATCATATTCTTGTAGTAGAATGGTTCAACCAAAGCCCTGATCTGAAGTCTTGAAGTAGCAAGACCTAAAAATTGCTGTTCTGAAACGTTCTTCATTCAGTTTGACTAACCTTGAGTTTTTTTGCAAAGCTGATAAAGATAAACCCCAAATGACTTGCAACAATAAGTTAGACAAGATGAGATTCTACATAATGTTGAAAATAAACACAAGCCACACTTTTTGATTTTGTTTACATTATTATTTCTACCATTTTCTTTCCACTTCAGAGTTATGTAGAGTTAGTGTCTTGGTCTATCAAAAAAAATCCCTATAATATCTATTGAAATATGTTGCCGTAAAGCATAATGTGAAAAGAAAAATCAAGACACATTTTTACAGTGCACTGTATTATGGTGAAACATCCAACCATCCATCCATTTTCTGTACCCGTCCATCCTATGCAGGGTTGCTACCTATCTCCAGCAGTCACAGAGCGAGTATGGTGAAACATGTTTTATTTATTTATTCTTATCCATGTTTAAGATTAGAAGACATAGGCATAGTGCAACATAATGAAAAAACAGTATTTACAGTAATGCACCACAAGATCAAAAGTAGAGTCACAATTTTACGTATTGAAATGATTTCATTAATATAGCTGCTCAAATAAATAAATGAATACAACATTCAGATATTTATTTTATAATAAAAGCCCTAAATGTATCCTGTGTGTCAGAAGATAGAGTTACAAAGCAACTTCAGTTTTGTGCTTTATCTCACCAGGTACCCCAGGATGAGTGGGCCGGTTATCCTGACGGTGGAAAGGATGATGAGATCCCTTGTCGACGAATGCGGAGTAGCAGCTATGTTAAAGCCATGGGGGATGAGGAAAGCGGGGAGTCAGACTCCAGCCCAAAGACATCACCTCAGAAGTCAATGCGACCAGATGCCCTGATCAAGGCCATCATCAGACCCAAGGACTTGCTGGACTCTCAGAGGTATGGCTCATCTAAAATCAAAAATCTGTTGTTCATAGTCTTTGTCTCATATCTGTTTAATTTTATTTTATTTTTTGCATGATGTTTATATATCTTGTTTGTCTGTCGTATTGCTTCATCAGTGAAAGAAGACTCTCAATGCACCTTTTATTAGGGTGTTGGTTTTTAATGAAATTATGTCAAGGCTGCATTTCATCTCAGCTCATTGTCAGTGTTGTTATTTTTTCACGCAAATTCCCCTCAGTGTTGGTAGTTTTCATGTTTCATGCAGAGCCTCAACATTTCATCAGTGTTGAGTTGCTCATATCTGAACCTGGCCCTACCTGAAACTCCTCCATAGGTTTTTCACATCAGTTGTAAGACAGAGGCCAGCAAATTTCTTTACGCATATGCCTAACTAAAATGGTGAGGTGATAGGGAGATTCTAGTTTGATAATAAGAGGACAGAATTGCCTCGTTTGAGGCAATTATTTGTCCCCGTGATGATAGATGTTCTCTTTACCATTTTCAGTTCAAAGAAACATGCAGAGCTTTATGCCAATAAAATAGTTCAGGTTCAGTTTATCACATAGATTTTAACTTCTTTACCGCTAGACAGTTGTTGACTTATTAGTCCTCATGATTGTGCAGGTCATCGTGTCACATATTTGCATTAAATATCAATTTTTATTATTTTTTTAAATATTCAAATTTTCTAAAAAAAACTAATTTTGGATTTTATTAGATGAACAGAGAAAACACTTGAACCGAATTACAGGCATGGAATTCATTTATATAATATGTGCATTTCACTTTTTAAATTGAATTACTGAAAAAATTACCTTTTTAATGATATTCTATCTTATTAAGATGTACCTGTTTTACCATCAGCTTCATACATTTTTAGTAAACATGTATTTATTGTGTCCCATTAAAAATGTTTAAATGCTGGCAAAACAACAAATTCCTCTGTGTTATCTTTTTAGTGGGATCTTTCACACTTTGTTGGCAGCATAAGGAAATCTGAAAGGGCAAAACTGGAAGTTAAATACATTACAGACCTGCCCTTTCTAAAAACAAAGATTTATCACATTTAATTTTTTATATTTGGGTAATCTTGAGCATTTAATGCTATTTTAAAGACTGCAAATAAGCACAGATTTTCTTCTGTTGAAGGGTTTTCTAGCAAACTGCAGAGGATCTCCTTCTATTGTTATAAAATTATTTCAAGTCTTTTTCCTCATCAGTCAAAATTAGGGAGTATTATTTGCTTTAAGCTTCATTGATAAAAAAAAATACAAATGATAGTCTGGTACAGTTATACTTATTTTATGCCTCAAGCTTTGTTCTTCATGCTGCCTATTGAGGACCAGGGTTGGGAAACACTGGCATAGAAGAATTCCCCACAGGGTCACTGCCACTTCTGCATAAATCATACAACTTGCCTGCAGGCAAATAAAATTACTTAAATTCTGTATCATGAAGAGGTGACCCTGTGACTAGATCATTGACAAAAACTGTGATACTATTCAGAATAACGGTAAGAAACAAATGACAGATTCTGATCTGTCCTGTTTTGTTTTAGCTTTTACATTTTTATTGGACGCCTACTGAAGAGGTGTGGGTTCAAACTGAAATTCTTTAACTTTAGTTATGGAAACAGTCGTGGGCAACACGCACAAAACCCCAACCTTAAAGCTCATCAACAAAGATAAACCCTTAAAATACAAGTGGAAGCATGACAAGTGGGTCAGCAATTAGAGGAAAGATTTCACTGTTGTGAAAGTTTTTCCACTGATTTGTTAAGGAGGGTCTACATAATTTTCAAAATGCCAATTTTAATAACATGTAAATAAAATCAGACTTAAAAAAAAAAAATCAGTACTCCCTTTACAGATTTTTCACACATATATCCAGTGGAGTACTAAAGCAAAAGCTGTACTGCTCCGCTTGTGAAAGTAAATCTGTTGGGCTTCTACTTGGTACTCAGACACCAATTCTGAGCTCCACACTGCCAAACAGGACATGTAAAAAAAAAAAAAATCTGCTTCTCCATGTTTGGTTCTAATTCTAGGGATGCTGAATAGACTGGAATTAGAGGACTTGAGTGGTCTGGGGGTTTGGTATGGTGACAGCAAGTCTTCAACATACTTTAGTGCTAAGCCATTCATTGATTTATAAACTAGTAAAAGTATTTTGAAGTATATTCTCTGAGCTACAGGGAGCCAGTGTAAGTACTTTGAACTGGGGTGATGGGCTCTACTTTCCTGGTTCTCGTAAGGACGCGCGCAGCAGCTTTCTGGATCAGCTGCAGCTTTCTGATTGACTTTCTAGGCACACCTGTGAGGACACTGTTACAGTAAACACAGCTTTTTCAAAAATCTTACTGATAAATTGAAGATTAAAGATTGGCTTGTAGTTCTGCATTAACTTGTTGTCAAGGTTGTTCTTCTTTAGTAGTGGTTTGACAACTGCTGTTTCTAAATTGTGTGGGAAGACTCCTTACAGGTGGGATGAGTTAACTATTTGAATCAGATCAGACCTAATGACAGGGAAAACTTTCTTAAGAAAAACTGTGGGAAGAATATCAAGGCACCAGGAGGAGGAGCTTAATTGGGTTATGATTTCATCAAGGTTCTTTTGGTTTAATTTATGGAATTCAAACATTTTCCCTAGATTGGTGTTGGTGATGACACTGGTAATGAGTTTGGTGCTAAAGTACAGATTGACCGTCTGATTGTTATAATCTTTTCAGTAAAAAAGCTGGCAAATTAATTGTAGGCCCTGGTGGAGTTTAGTTCAGGGGCTACTGTCACAGGGAGATTAGTTAGTCTTTCCACTGTTGCAAATAATGTCTGCGCATATTAAGGTTTCTGTTAATGATTTCCTAAAAGAACGATTCCTTTGTATCTTTCAAAGTTAAGTGATATCTGTTCAGTCTCTCTTTGTAGATTCCACAGTGAACCTGGAGTCAAGTTTTACGCCATTTTTCTCTGCTCGTCGACACTCCCTTTTTTCGCTACGTGCCAGTGGATCGTTAGTCCACGGAGGCTTCTTTCTACCCGAGACTACTTTCACTTAATTGGAGCAATGGAATCAATGATTTTTGAAATTTTGCAGAGGAAGTTATCTACTAGCTTGTTTACTGATTTCGAGTTGGGAGACAAAGGGGATAAATTTGTTTAAAAGTTTCAGCTGAACAGTCCTCAAGAAAATGCTTTTTTACAGTGGTCTCATTGTGGCTAGATAGTTTAACAAGGATGGCACTTTCAAAGAAAACACAGAAACGGTCAGATAACACAATATCAATTACCGAAGTTGGAGATATTTAAACCTTTGCTGATAAGACCAGGATGTGTTGATTGTTTGACATGCTTGGTCAAGCCGAAGTTATGAAGAGTCTCAATTAATGCTTTGCCCATCTATCTTGGGAGTTGTCAGTGTGGTTGGTGAAATCTCCCACAATAGGTGCGTTTACACTATCTGAACTTCAGGGTAATTTACCGTGTCTTTTTCTGACTGGGTAATCTGTTGGCCTGCTCCTCCTAGCCATTGTGTCTCCATACACAGCTAAAGACATCCGCATATCACAACTGTTTCAGGAGTGAGTAGCGTCACTGATCAGTGCAAAAAGGCACCCAGAGCAGCAGATATTAACACGAAATTGACATGTAAGAAGTAGGGCTTTTTGCTGCTTTTTTGTTTGCTGTTGTTATAAACTGCTTTCCCAGCAACTCTTCTTATTTTTATAAACCCGGTTCTTTGGCGACATCTGTTAATTTCCCTTTGAATTACAACCAATAAGCTCGACTTAACCACAGCTCCCGATGAGCGATTCGATGGGGCCATTCCGAGTACATACCCCCCTTCAGGTACTCCGTTGGTTCCTGAAATGCCCCCCAAAACAGCCATGTCCCAATGGAGTGGAGACACGTGCATATAGGGAAGGTCCCATCAAATTATCCTGAAGTTCCAATAGTGGAAACACATCTAGTGATTGGTTGGTCACAGTCGATACATACTGTATTATGGAAAGAAGGTCACAGAAATCATTGAAGAAGTTAGAGTTACGTTTTGGGGGTTTATATACACTTAGAAATAAAGCTTTGTGAGTATCCTTAATTTGGAGAGCTAGATACTAAAGAGTCAAATGTGCCCAGGAATACTTTTTTAAAGTTCATTAAGTTATCAAAAATTGTGGCTATGCCTTCACCTCATCTATCTGACCTGCTCTCGTTTTTAAAATTGTAATTTGGAAAAGTCAATTCTATTATTGCAGAGGTTTTATTATTTACGTCTAGTCAGGTGTCCGATAGAAACAGAGCGTGTACATTATGCTCAGTGATTAAGCCATTAATTAGAAACAACTTCCCTGACAGATACCTAATGTTTAATAAAGCTAATTTAAGTAGTTTGATGATGGGTAGCTGAACCTTCTGACAAGTGATCAATTTGAGATTTGATTTAATAGGCAAGGCAAATTTATTTATATAGCACAATTCATGTTACAAGACAATTCAAAGTGCTTTACATAAAATATCAAAAGCTTTACAGCAGGGTAAAAGTACAGGAATAAAAATTATGATTTAAAATGAGAAAAAAAAAATCTTAAAAGAAGCCGTGCAGATTTAAAACTTAGAATAAAAATCAAATCAAAAGCAGCTGAGACCAGATGGGTCTTTAACCTGGATTTAAATAAACTGAGTGTTTCAGCTGATCTGAGGCTTTCTGGGAGTTTGTTCCAGACATGTGGAGCATAGAAGCTGAACGCAACTTCTCCATGTCTGGTTCTGACTCTGGGAACTGATAAAAGACCGGATCCAGATGACCTGAGGGGTCGGGTAGGTTCATACTGGGTCAGGAGATCACTGATGTATTTTGGTCCTAAACCATTCTGAGCTTTATAGACCAGCAGGAGAACTTTGAAGTCTATCCTCTGACAGACAGGCAGCCAGTGTAAAGACCTTAGAGCTGGACTGATGTTGTCCAATTTTTTGGTCTTAGTGAGAACTCGAGCAGCAGAGTTCTGGATGAGCTGCAGTTTCCTAATTGATTTTTTAGGTAGACCTGTAAAGACGCTGTTACAATAATCAAGCCGACTAAAGATGAATCCATGGACTAGTTTTTCCAGGTCCTGCTGAGACATCAGATCTTTTATCCTTGAGATATTCTTAAGATGATAGTAGGCTGATTTTGTGATTGCCTTAATGTGTTTTTCAAAGTTTAGGTCTGAGTCCATCACTATACCCAGATTTCTGACGTGGTTGGTGGTTTTTAGGTGTATGGACTGAAGCCCTGTGGTGACCTTCAATCTTTTCTCCAAAGACAAAGACAATTACCTCAGTTTTGTTTTTGTTCAACTGCAGAGAATTGTGGCACATCCAGTCATTAATTTCATCAATGCATTTGCCAAGAGCCTGTACAGGCCCATGGTCTTCTGCTGACATTCTAATATATATCTGTGTGTCATCTGCGTAGCTATGGTAACTTATATTGTTGTTATTTATTACCTGTGCCAGTGGTAGCATATAGATGTTAAACAGAAGAGGTCCCAGGATGGAACCCTGGGGAACTCCACATGTAATTCCCGTCTGCTCAGATGTAAAGTTACTTATTGACACAAAGTACTTCCTGTTCTCCAAGTACGTTTTGAACCAGTTTAGTACAGTCCCAGAGAGACCCACCCAGTTCTCCAGTCGTTTGAGTAAAATAATGTGGTCAACAGTATCAAATGCAGCACTGAGATCCACTAAAACTTACACTGACATTTTTCCACTGTCAGTATTCAAACAGATGTCATTGATGACTTTGGTCAGAGCAGTCTCAGTGCTGTGGTGCTGTATAAAACCTGACTGAAAGATGTCATAGCAGTTGCTTTGTCTTAAGAAGTCATTTAGCTGATGATAAACAGCCTTTTTTAATGATCTTACGTAAAAATGGAAGATTGGAGATGGTCCTGTAGTTGTTCATTTGTGTCTTGTCCAGATTGTCTCTTTTCAGCAGGGGTTTAATTACAGCTGTTTTTAGGGGCTCTGGGAAAACACCCGACATTAAAGATGAGTTCACAATCTGTAACAGATCTGACTCCAAGATCTTTGAGACCTTCTTGAAAAAGCATGTGGGCAGGATGTCTAAGCAGTAAGAGGAGGAGTTCAGTTGACGTAAGATGTCCTCCAGATCTTTGCTGTTTATGAGATAGAACTGTTTCATGGTGTTTAAGCACTAGAGTACTATTTTCAGGGTGGCAAGACAAATTCTGTGGGACGATGGGAGTAGAATTACTGTCCGGTCTCTTTTCATATCAGATACTGTTATTACCAGTTTTGTTAGGGAAGAATTACATTTAGTGTTAGTCCCAGGGGCCTGATGTAGACAGAGTTTAGGTGTTAGTTGTGTCCCAATCCTAATTTGTGCCTTCAGGCTTTCAGAGAAGATTTTGAAGGGAGAATCATTTGGTGTCGACAAGTCGGATAAGGTTGCAGAACACTTCGGTGAGGGCTGTGCATCTCTGCTCGGTCGGTCATGGATGAGGTAGAAAGTTTATTCTCTGGTTATCTCTGCAGGCCGAGCATCTGCTTGGGGTTGTGGCGTCATTTTGGCTTGGTGTGTTGGAGGAAGTGTTTGTTCTCTGTTAGTCTCTACAAGCTGTGCTTAATGATCAGCCCTCAGGTGCTTTGTCACATGTTTTGGAACATCCAGAGCTTTTTGATTGAGATTGCAGAACATGTTCGAGGTTTGTAGTCTCAGTCCTGCTCTGTTTAGATAATACACGTTTGTGAAGAAATGTTTTGCACCACAGAATATTAAACATTTTTGATAAATCTAGGTGCATGGTCAGCACAGGTGTTCTTGAGGAATCTATGAAGCATACAAAGTCTGCTAAATCTTTCATCATTTTCAGTAGGAAAAATCCCTGTTTTTTGGGTACATCAGTAGATCCTGCGTAGATAACGAGCTTTTCCAGATTTGGATGGTTATCTAAGATTGTCTAAAAAAATTTAAAATTTTTTCTCACAATACTTTGGGGGCAACTGAAAACCCTGGTGTTGTGGCTACAAAACTTATGGATGCCATTTATTGAACCATTATGAATTATTAGAACTTTTGCTGGGTGAGTTCTTACTCATATTATATTGGTAAATGAGTCTAGGAAACGTGGCATAATAAAAGATCATTAGATGCTAGTGGGGAGGCCTTTCACCTAGTCTCTTGCTGCAGTGAAGTTTTTTTGGTTAACCTTGAAATGAAGGCATAACATTTTGGAGACTGGAGGCAGAAGCTGCTTACAGAGAAGTCTGACATGATCTAGGGTGCGAGAGAGTTTAAGCATTGGCCCAGACGGGCTCATGTACACGACTGGCTATCATGAAATGTAAGAAAACGCAGATCTAGACTTCAACCTCATCCTTATGTAAGGAAGAACATATTTTCTTTTCATGACACCCTCTCTAGATATTTCTAGACTGAGCAATGGTTCTCCAATGTTCACAAAGGAACACTGGGTCTCATGCTGAGTGACCATTAGGTTTCTTTGTGGAGATATGAAACACACCCAGAAGGTCAACCATAACACACTCTACCAATAAGGCTTTTATAATAAAGTGGCCAGACAAAGACTATTTCACTTTAAGAGGCACTTGGTAGCATGCTTAAATTTTGATCAAAAAGCACTTTAGAAATGGTCAGAACATAATAAACGTAATTCTCTGATCTGGTAAAACTTAAATATGAAATTTTTGCTTGAACTCCAAGCATCTTGTTTAAAAGAAAAATTACAAAAGGCCATCTCCGTGCTAACACATCCCTACTGTGAAGCATGGTGGTGGCAGCATCATAGTGTGGGGATGTTTTTATTTGGCAGGAACTGGGCAACAAGTCTGCACAGAGGTTTTTCAAGAAAACCTTTCCCAGTTTCTCTATGGAGCTCTGACTGAGGCTACAATTTATCCTCCAGCACAACAATGTGGACACAACCAAGGTACCAAAGGAGTGACTTCAACAACTGTCCAGCCAGAGGCCAGAACTGAATCCAACTGAGAAACTTTGGAAAAAGCTAAACATATTTGTGTACTGATACTGCCCATCTAACATGATTGAGCTTGAGAGGATCTGCAGAGAAGAATGATGGAAAAGGCCAGAAATGAGGTGTGCAAAGCCTGCAGAAGCATATTCAAGAAAACCTTGAGGTTGTGATTACCATAAAAGTTCATTTGAGAAAATAGTATGTCAGAAAATAATGCATAAAGAAGCTTCGGGAAATAGGTTTCTCATCTTTGTAAAATATACTGCATTTGCTTTGACATAATTGGTACAGTGTGTAGTCATCTGAGAAAGTATCCTAACATCAATTTCAGAATAAGTCTGTAATCTAACGTGATAAAAATCGAAGTGTGAATACTGTCTGGGTCACTGGATTAAAACATTTGCGTACAAACAGGACTCATAGTGAGAATTTCTTTCCTTTGCATGATGCTAGAGAAGAAAGCAAAGACCCAAAAACAGCCCCTCACTGTCAAATGGTTCCCTTTTATGCCCACATAATAAGCGAGATATTTTCCTTTGCAAATGTATAATGGCAAATCGAATGCTATAGGTTATGATCATGAAGGATCATAATGATATTTGTCTCAGCAGATGCAGTCATTTTGCTCCTTTAGCACTTCTCCCAGATAACGCCATAATGTATGATGCTGCCACAGCGAGGCTTCCTGCTTTTTTGCATCATGTAAAGCTCACCCTCACTTTCCATTTTGAATAGCTCGTAAACAGTAAATTATTTATGAGGATGCAACAGCAGGAAGGGATATCAATAACAGTTATTGTACTCCAAGGCCTTTCTGAATAAACGGCTCGCTGTGTGGTTTAGACTGGGAGTATGCTGAGCTCTGCTAAAAAGCAAGATATTGACCAGGACGCCTCAGACTGTGTGGACTGCCTCTGTGTCCATTGACAGAAGAGGCTGCGTTATTGAATCTGCAGGAGAGTGTTTGTTGGTGCTTTCATTTCCAACCCCACAAGTGTCCCCAAGGGTGTTATTGTGAAGCGTCCTTATACACCTGCAAGTCTACTCGAATGAAGAATGCCAGGATGTGGCGTTGTTATATTTTTTCTGATCATAGCAATGAAAGATTGATTTTGTTGAGAATCTGACCTTTAAATCTACAAGTACTGCTCAGTGTTGCAACTTCTTTAAAAAATAGCCACTCTCAAACACACACAATGATTAACAAAAATTTTGACAATTTCTAAAGTATTTATCAACCTCAGTACAGTACCTTAGTAAAGACTTACCAGCTAATTAAAAAACCAACACACTGAACCAAGCAAGTTTACATTGTCTTGGTGCACAGACCAGGATGGACCAACTAAACTAAATAAAATTTTACACAATGCAATTAAAGTCCTAGAATGGGCATCCTGTGTAGCCCGTGTGGCTGCTCTCCAGGGGGGTGTCAGGGCCCTCAGCACATGGCTGCATTTTAAAACGAAGAGATTGATTGGGCAATGCCCCACAGTTGCTCTAATACAACCTCATCTAGCACTGTTCCCTGGGCTAATCTCCTCCACTGAAACCACACCTTTTTACGACATACCATCTTTGATCAGCCCTTCTACAATGTGTGTGATGGAGTTGAGATATACTTATTGTTTTGGATGTTTTCAATCCATCCTTTCTCTGTTTTCTCGCATCATCCTATTCCCACTTATGAGCCAATAAGTGAGGTTGGTGTAACGCCTGGTTCACACCGGTCCCGGAAAGGTTGCAAAGCGGCATGCTCACGAAAATCACGCACTATCCGCTGCCCCCCTGTTCACACCAGACATGCATTTCTTCTCCACGGTCGACAAGCGCTTCTAGTCAGCTGTTGTTTTTTCAGAGCAATTATTTTCATCATGGGTAAGTAAATGACCTCATAAAGTGTGTCTCTGTGTGCGTTTGTTTGTTCATTTTCATCTCTATAGTCTGTTTAGATACACAAATATGATCGCATTTGTCAATCGCGGTATTTTATTTTGAAAAATTGCTTTTATTTTGAAAACCGACTGGATTGTCTCATGTGTCTTGGTGTGAACTCCTGCCAGAATTGACGAGGCTCACTCACAGCTCGCGCAAAAAATAGCCCGGACACCGAAACGATTGCTTCACAGCGCGAGCTGGCCACAGATAATCGCAGCGCTTCGCGTCTGGTTTGAACTAGACTACAGATTAACAAGGGTGCCAAATGGAAGCGGGCTCTGTTCCGCGATGCTTCCGCGGATGGTGTGGACCAGTCCTGAGGTTACAGTGCTCTGCAATAGTTCTAAGGACCCTTTAATTTCTTTGCATTTTGGTTTTATAACCACAATTTTCAATGCATTTTATTATTATTTAATTTGATAGACTAACAAAGAAAAGGATATATAGATTTGTAACTTTTTTTTACTGCAATTACACCTGGTGTCATGTTTTGGTTTTTATAAAGGACCCAAATGCAGCAAAGTATAAACAACTATGATTTAATGAAAACAAGGAGCGGGAACTTACAGAACTCGGAACGGTAAAGGCAGCAAACGGGGAAACAGGAATCAGACGGGCAACAAGGAAGGCAGGAACCAGAGAGGGAAGAGTGACGACAAACCAGCGAGTTGTGACTGATTGAGGACTGTATTTATACTGAGGGAGTGTGAGGATGTGAGCAGAAAGAGCTGAGGACTAATTAAGGGAAGTGGTTGCAGCTGAGAGGGAGTGAGCAGGTGAAACTAATTAGCAGCTGGGATGGAAGGCAGAATGGCTAGGGAAACTGGGAGGAAGACCAGGAGCAAAACAAAAGGACTAGACAGAGGATAATACTAAAGAGGAATACAAAATAGAAAGGAGCAAAGGGTGAAAAACATCTAAGAACAACGAGAAATATGGAAACAAGAAAGTGCAGAAAAATCTAGTAGAAACAAAGAATAACTAAACACGATAATAAAACTAAATAAGGAAAATAACTAACAAAAGCACAAACACCTAGGAACCATGACACCTGGAGCTCTTTAGAGGCATGTCTCTAATAGCTTTGCTCTTTTAAATTATAAAGTTTCAGCCCATTCTTGTTTGCTAAATAGCCCAAACTTAATTAGCTTGGATGGAGAACACCTGTAAACAATGTTCAAGTCTTGCGACAGATTCTCAGTCAGATGTATATTTTTACTTTGACTGGTCAGTTTTAACACATCAATATTATTTGATCTAAATCCTTCCATCATAGTTCTGGTTCTGTTTAGAGTCGTCCTGTTGGAAGGTGAACCTCCACCCCAGTCTCAAGTCTTTTAAAGGCTCCAATATGTTTTCTTTTAAGAATGTTCTATATTTTGCTCCATCCATTGCCTATCAACTATGTCTGACTAGAGTACTTTTCCACTTACTTTCTGCATCCCTTACATGAATTATGCCAAGCAGTACCTCTTTCTTCCAGCCTATCTTTCAAAAAGGTCATTTGTAGATTTTACAACTAATAGTCATAATGACAAAAGATTTACCCAACTGAGCTACGGAACTGTTCGTTTGGGTGGGCGGTGATGTCTTGATAGGTTTGCAGTTGTGCCATACTCACTCATTGATCATACTGGTGAATGATGTGTAAGGTTTTCAAAGCTAAACTTAACTCTTAATCAAACATCTCCACAATTTTGCCCATGATCCGTCTTGGTCTGGATTTTGCTTAGAGGTATCAGAGTACTAGGGGATGAATATAAATTTGCACTGCCCTTTACACATTTTAATTTGTAAAATATGCAGTATTGTCCTTCCACTTTACAGTTAATCTTTACTTTGTGTTGGTCTATTAACTTAAATCCACACAAATATGTAGAAGTTTTTGATTGTAACCGGGAAAGAATGTGGATAAGTCCTGAGGGTATGAATACTCTTTTCTATGCACTGGTAACCTTAGTCAGATTACCAGTTTATCACAGGGCAATTCATTGGAAAGGAAGCACAGAAAAAAACTTACTATCATTCATGCAAATAAACAGCATCCCTCAGATCCTGACACATGGCTCGAGGGATGCATCAGCCGTCAATTGCATGCTAGGGATCTCAGAAAATAGCTATTTGGGAATCGTTATGTAGATATATTAAACTGCTTTTTTTATGCAGTAATCTGTTGTGTGTTGATGCACTTCTGGTTCATATATGAAGTTCGAGTGCTTGAATTATTAAATTATGAAAATCCCTCTGGAAAAGGATCCTGTACTGCCATAAAAATAAAAAACCTTTGAAGAAGTATTATTTAAGGCAATGTTAAAGTTTCTTGGGAGGAAAATTTGAAGAGATGTATGACTCAAGACCTGTCAGCACTGTATTATGTAAGGTTTTCCTAACAATAAAATGTCAAGCATTGAAAAAAATTTGATCATTGTGTAATGTGTATTATTACCTAATATTACCATCTCAATATTTGCTTTGGGTCATTTTATTGTTTCTTCTTCAGCATTTTGTGTCTCACGTTATTTCTGTTTCCACTTTGAGTCCACTCCAATGACTTATCAGAGATACCAGGCCAGAACTACCTGCATGGGAGTCTTTATACTGTTATGGTTCATTGGACTTGTAGGGATGGAATTAGATTGAATTGAAGACAGAAGGTACATAGGTTAGATTTCCTTTGCACTTGTAGCAATTTCATGTCCCTCTGGGGCGGTTCTGATGGGCCAAACACAAATCTGACAGCAGTGGCTCCCTGACGCAAATCTTGTTAAAGTGAGAACATGCTGTCAAGTTGTGTCACCTCCCCTCCATCTTTCCTTCTTCCAAGCTCGCCATCACTCTTAGAGCTGACAGGATCTTTGTTCGTCCCACCAATGAAGGAACACATCGCAGTCATGGGTGCACTGAGCTTGAACAGAGCACTTGAAGTAAAATTAGATGTCAGTGAATGTTTAAATTAAAGATCATTTACCCGTCCTCAGCCTCGAACAGCTCTGGTTCTGTAAATTAAAGACTAGATAGCTTTCATAAACCAAATCAGCCAGTGTTTTTGCCAGAGTCAGACCTAAAGATGTTAAAAGACTGTATTAATGATAATGGTCTCAGTGACATACGAAACAATTCATTATTAGGGTTATAAAAGAAACCATGTGTCACATCTGATAACTTGAATCTATACAAAAGTGCAGAGGAGCATTGCTGTTTTGACATCCATCCAGTCCTTGGATGGAGATGACATCCTATTCAATCACAAAAACAATTCAAGTGAAACAATTTTTTACTAAACAAAAGAACATTTGTTGTCATACACAAATAACTGGCTTCTAGCATGGTTGTGATTAATTAGCATTAACACAGACGATAAATTCTGTTCAGTTAATCCTGATTGAATACTTTGTAATTACTCATTCAGATGGGATTGCATTGTGTACAAGTATGCATCCTAAAGTTTTCAAGGTCAGAGCACAATCCCAGTCCATTGATTGATTTATGCCTAAAGCTGAGGTGTCATGCATAATTTGAATGATTAGGTGTTTTCAAGGCCTTTTCCCAACATATAATCATCTGTATTTGAATGACACTGAACACTGTGGCATTTACAAACCATAATGCCCAGCGCTCTCAAGTTTCATCAGAAGTCGACACACATGACAGACCAGGGATGAGCATGTTAGAGCTGGGTGCAGGAGATGAGGGTTAGCCATCTTTTACTCCTGTCTTTGTACCTTTGCTGGTTTAGGGATACCCTTCCTCTTGGTTCTTCTGAGCTCCAATCACCACATTGGGCCAATGTCTGCCCAGGGAGTTGGGGAATTTGTGGGGGATTTCTTGACACCTCTTGCAGCTGGGAAGGGTGGTCTTGCAACATGGGGGGTTGTGTGGGCTCCTGGCCACCTAGGTAACCAAGCTTCTGACTTGGCCTTCACTGGAGGACTTGGCATTGTTCATTGCACTGCATCTCATCCTGTGCCTCTTTGACATCTGGACTGCAACTCCTGTGCTTCGGTCCTACTGTTGACCTACCTCGTTGTAAGGCATAGAGTTATTCTGTGGGATTGCCTGGTGTCTGTTATCTTGGTGCTGAGCCTACCTGAACATGGAGGCATAATAGTGTCCCTTGAGGACAATGTCACTCTTTTAAATTGATTTCTAAAGATGCAACCTAATTTCTAAAACTTCTATTATCTTTTATTTTTATTTTTTCTTGCAAGTTTTTTTTGGAAACTTTACATACTTTTGTGGCTCTAAAGCTCTCAACTTGACACCCTTTTAGAAACATACTTACATGTTAGATTCAATTCAACAATTGGCTGAAAATTTTGTTTTCCAAGATGACGGACAGGGGAATGTGTCATTCCCCGCCATCCTTCTCTATGATTTTTGCTGACAATGGAAGTGTATGAGCATCAATCGGAAACGTTAGAGAAATTTGCTGTGCCATGATTTGATAAAAAGCAGCCAACACATTCTTAAAACAGACTCCCTTCACTCAGGTCATGATCACTTCTCTACATGCTTGCTTCTGTGTCATCTTGTCAGCTAAAAGCTGTTTTAAACCAACTACAGGATGACAGAGGTGGTTTAATATGAGGTCTAATTGACAGTATTCCATCATTAAATACTTTGGGTCAGATATAGTGATAGACATTATCTTTGTACATTTACAGAAATCAAAACACGCTTCCCATTACACACCACTTGTGTTTGTGTTAATTAAAAAATGACCACCACCAGACCATTTTTTTTCATTCTGATGGTAACACTGTCGCACTTTTCCCATTATGCAAAGGCCACCTTGGTCATATTGTATCACCCTAATGTTTGCAGCATTTTGGTGAAGACTTCCAAGCAAACATTCAATGGGTTACAAATTCCATTCAGAGCTGTATTCCCATTGGAGTCTTGCTGAGAAACCCCACATACCATCCAGCAACCACTTTTGGAACCCAATAACTTTGTTCTTTTTTCTACCCACAGCTCTTTTCGCCTGGATAAAATCAACAGTGACATGCATAACTACATCACAAATTTTGCTGCAGACTTAAGGTGAATACAGGCTTAACTCTCTGTTGCTGCCATGTGCTCAGATTTCACCTTCCTGCTGATATGCTAAATGTCGACTGTCAATGAGAGGTTGCCTGTGGCAGTGTACTAATCAGCATGAGGCACTACAAATCAAATTAAGCAGATTTGAATAAACAGGTTATTCAAAATATTTTACAATGGCTGTGAAATTATGGTATTAAACAGTAAGAATATAAAAGCATAGCACCAAAAAATATTAACATAGATTTTACAATTTTGCCTCTGATAGCAACTTAATTTTTACTGTAGTTGAAATGTTCTGAGAACAATCTAGACCAAAAATACATCCAACCAAAAAAGGTTAAAGTTTATTGAAGTTGAGAATGGTAAGCAGGAATAAGACTGATGAGTGGCAGGCAATTGATCCAGGATGTAGAAAAGTGCAGGGAGAGGGATGTAGGCAAGGCAAGGCAAGTTTATTTGTATAGCACAATTCATGTTACAAGACAATTCAAAGTGCTTTACATAAAACATCAAAAGCATTACAGCAGGGTGCAGAAAAAGCAAAAGTACAGGAATAAAAACCATGATTTAAAATGAGAAAAAAAAAATCTTAAAAGAAGCCGTGCAGATTTAAAACTTAGAATAAAAATCAAATCAAAAGCAGCTGAGACCAGATGGGTCTTTAACCTGGATTTAAATAAACTGAGTGTTTCAGCTGATCTGAGGCTTTCTGGGAGTTTGTTCCAGACATGTGGAGCATAGAAGCTGAACGCAGCTTCTCCATGTCTGGTTCTGACTCTGGGAATTGATAAAAGAGCGGATCCAGATGACCTGAGGGGTCGAGTAGGTTCATACTGGGTCAGGAGATCACCGATGTATTTTGGTCCTAAACCATTCTGAGCTTTATAGACCAGCAGCAGAACTTTGAAGTCTATCCTCTGACAGACAGGCAGCCAGTGTAAAGACCTCAGAGCTGGACTGAACGTACCGTAAGGCTTCACAGTAGCAAAAGGATGGTCAGCTGGAGATTAACTGGAACTTCTGACAAAGGGAGAAAGACATGTCCAATTACCTGTGAAGAAATCAACCGAAGGACAGACGCGGGAAAAAATGATTTTGCACTTATATCAACAGTAAAGGTCCTTCAAATGGTGGCTCCAGAACTGAGTAACAAAAACAACTTTCACCATGAAGGAGAGTGGGCTCTAGGGGCCCGTGATCCAATACTCAGTGATACAAAATCAGTCCAAGCCAGAAACCATGAAAGAGATAGCAGAAGGGGCTCAGAGTCCGTGAGGCTGAGATCAAAATCCAAAACAAACAGGCAAGGGCCGTATAAACAGAAGGTTGTACTTAGGGCAAAAAGGATTTAAGCAGAGGGCAAAAAACAGGTCCGGTACATGATCAGGCAGGCAGGCAAGAAATGCTTGAAGGCTGTTACAGGAATTGATGACAGCTGATCTTGCACTGCTGATCTTGGCTGCCCCATCAGAAGAGACGGGCTTTACAACCAAGATGCTGTTGGGGCTACATCAAAACCCATGTCTGGGCCACCTGTTTCTCCAAGCCTCTTCCGATCCCCAAGATCCAGTGCCCCTGAAAGACCTTCACCAAAAACCATCCAGGCTAGTATTAAAGAGAATAAAAGCCCTTTAAAAATGAAAGCCTCTGGGACATAAAGGCGATCCTTAGGACAGAAGGATGGTGGAGGTGAATCTCGATGGTTACGAGATATCTGTCTCTTGAGAGCTGCCCTGGTGACTGCCAGGCACACAGAGGACGGTAAAATGTATTAATTAGCTTCCGGATTGAGTCTTTTAGCCGTCTTAAAATACTCCAGATTATTGTGGTCTGTCCAAATCACAAAGGGATGGCTAGCCCCTAAAGCCAATGTTGCCATTACTCTAAGGCTAACTTAATGGTCAGCAGTTCTCGGTTATCAACATCATAGTTTCTTTCAGATGGTGATAATGTGTGAGATAGAAAGGGACACCGGTGAAGCTTAGAGTCAACGAGAGAACATTGAGAAAGAACAGCACCAATACCTGAGTCTGAGGCGTCTACTTCCACTATGAAGGGCTTAGATGGGTCAGGGTAACATAGAACATTTTGATTTCTCCTGAGAAAATAACAAAACCCAGAAAACAGACAGAGCTCATATGAAACTCACACTTTTCTGCATTTACATACAGCTGATTCTGAAGGAGTCGAAGGAGTATCTGACGTACATAAAATACATGGCTTTGCAGATTTTTGGAAAAGATAATATCATCAAGATAGACTAATACGAACTTGTTGATCATATCTCTGAGAACATCGTTAATGAGGTCCTGGAATACTGCTGGGGCGTTAGTAAGCCCAAAAGGCATTACAAGATACTCGTAATGACCTGAGGGAGTGTCGAAGGCGGTCTTCCATTATTCGCCTTTCCGAATTCGCACTAGATGATAGGCATTCCTAAGATCTAGTTTGGTGAAGACGGTACTTCCACGAAGGTGCTCAAAAGCAGAAGACATTAACATCAGTGGATAATGATTCTTAACTGTAATGTCTTTAAGGCCCCTATAAGCTATACAGGGTCGAAGGTAACCATCCTTTTTCCCCACAAAAAATAATACGGCCCTAGCAGGAGATGTAGATTTGCGAATCAGTCCGGCTCTGAGAGCGTCTGAAATGTAACTCTTCATAGCTTTTCTTTCTGGGCCTGACAGAGAGAATAGCCTGCCTCTGGGGGGAGTTGATCCAGGGATAAGTTCAATGGGCCATCATAAGGCCTGTGAGGGGGTAGTGAGGTGGCCTTAAACTTATTAAACACCTTCTTTAAGTCATGATAGACAGCGGGAACCAAGGATAAATTGGGCCCTTTAAACATTTCTTAACCTGGGGTTTTAATGCTGGACCATGCCTCCAACAGACAAGTGGATGAACATGATGGGCTCCAGCTCAGAATCTTTCCTTTGACCCAGTTAATAACTGGGTTATGTTTCTTGAGCCAGGAATTGCCTAGTATGACGGCAGGTCAGGTGAATGGATGAGGAGGAAATAAATCTCCTTCCTGTGGTTGCCTGCAAGAATCATACAAACAGGAGAGCTCCGATGAGTAACACTATGAATCTTATGACCATTAATAGCAAACACATCTCTTGAAATAGTGAGGGGAAGGACAGGAAGACCAAGTGCCTTAGCCAACCCAAGGTCCATGAACTCAGCATCTCATCCTGAATAAATAAACACTGGAACCTCATCCGTGATGGATAAAAAAGGGAAAACCGCCATCAAGCAGATAAGGGGAAATTCTTTTAAGACTAGATGTAGGGCTCAGTAAAGTTCCCCTTACCTTTACTGAGCCTCTGCTTTTACTGGACAGCTCTGTGGTCCTTTCCTCCACAGTAGAAACACAGATGGAGGCTTTCTCTCTCTTTCCTCCAGAGAAAGCCTTGTAGGCCCCATCTGCATGGGTTCTTCTGACTTGGTAGTGGAATCTAGAGAGGCTGCAACAGGCGTGGTGATAATGGGAGAGGGAAAAGCTCTGACCTGATTACCTCTGAGTTTCTTTCTCCTTTCTCGTATCCTCTGATATATTCTCGTGGCTAGTTGCTCTAGTCCTCTAGCTCATACTTTCTTTCATCAGACAGTCCATGGTAAAAAGCATCATATAAAGCCTTACAGTCCCAAATTACAGTCAGACATCAGAACATGGAAATCGATTATGTAGTCAGTGACAGGTCTGGTCCTTTGTCTGAGGGAGAACAATCTACGGGCTGCTTCTCTTTCAGGACGCACCGGGTCAAAAACTCTTTTGAATTCCTCAGTGAACTTTGCAAAAGAATAGCAGATGGGAGAGTCACTGTCCCACTCCCCACATTTTGGCCCTACGAGAGAGTAGAGAGATGACATAGGCAATCTTAGAGTATTCTTTTGGGAAGGAGGAGGGTTGTAATTCAAAATGGAGGGAGCATTGAGTGATAAATGGCCTGCATTCCTCAGAAGTGCGTGAAAAACATTCAGGTGGGGGTATCTTAGGTTCAACTCCTGGATTACCTGGAACTAAAAGATTTTGCACTAAACTCAACAGGAAGAGTCCTTCAAATGGTGGCTCCAAAACTGAGTAACAACACCAACTTTCACCATGAATGAGCGGGGGCTCTAGGGGTCCGTGATCCAATACTCAGTGATCCAAAACCAGTCCAAGCCAGAAGCCATGAAAGAGATAGCAGAAGGGGCTCAGAGTCCGTAAGATCAAAATCCAAAACAAACAGGCAAGGGTCGAATAAATAGAAGGTTGTACTTAGGGCAAAAAGGATTTAGGCAGAGGCGATGGTCAGGAGGCAAAATACAGGTGCGGTACACAATCAGGCAGGCAGACAAGAAATGCTTGAAGGCTGTTACAGGAATTGACAACAGATGATCTCGAGTGGCTGCAGAGCTGGAGCTTAAGTAGGCAACAGCCCAGGAGGAGACAATGAGGTAATCAGCAGGGAGAGGAGGGATAGAGAGAGGAGGAACAAAGAGGGAAACATGACAGGAACAGGGCAGACCCTGACAGTAGTTTGTGAAATTATTAACACTGCTTCAATTTTTCCACATTTGAATGGGATTTTATATGGTCGACCATCTCAAAGTAGTCCATAAAATTGAAGTGGATCTAATAGTATGCACAATTTGCAACATTTTGACTAATAACAATCTTAAGTGTGGTGTGTACTGTATTTAGTCCCCTTTATTCTGACACCCTAAAATAAAATCCAGTTCAACCAATGGCCTACAGAAGCATCTGAATTAGTAGAGTCCACCTGTACAGAATGTATTTTACCCTTACTTTTGGCAGAGCTGTGAATGCCCCATAGGTTTTTGTTTTTTTTTACATTGATGAACAAGCTCCATCTTGAAGTTCAAAGAAAACAGTAGATATGATTGGGGAGGGGAACATCAAGTCCAGTTTATTTCCATAGCCCATTTCAGCAACTACGAAATTCAAAGTGCTTTACCTGAAGAATACATGTAACGACAAACAGCAAGAAACATTAACAGTGGCAAAAACAGAAACAAAAAAATGAAAGTGAAGAAAGGTTGGAATACAGACTACAATTAAAGATGTTCCAGTTTTTATTAATCAAAGACAACTCTAAACAAGTTTTAGTGAGGATGCAAGCAACATAGTTCTGGATTAGCTGCTGTCGTCTGATTTACTTTTTAGACCTGTGAAGACACTGTTGCAGTAATCAATTTGACTGAAGATAAACGCTTGGAAGACTTCCTGAGGATCTTGCTTGGACATTAGTCCTTGAATCCTGGAAATTTTCTTCGGGTGATTGAAGGCTGTAGGTTCAGGTCTGAGTCTATTACTATACCCAGATTCCGGGCCTGATCAGTAGTTTTTAGCTGTAATAGCTGAAGCTGTGTGGTGACTCTTTATCGTTCCTCTTTTGATTAAACAAAATTTACCAAGTTGTAGAGTTTCAAGCAGCGTGAGAGTATAAAACCAAACACCAAGGTTTAAACACCTCACTACTCAATTCCTCACTAGTTGTGCACTCCATAAATTTGTCCTTTATGGAAAAGTCACCCAGTTTGAAATTTGCCTCAAGCCATGTACAAGTGTTTTGATTAGATCAGATTATAAATTATCATTTTTTCCTAAATTCAACATAAATACAAAACTAAACACTGTATATCACCTTGTATATGCCCTCCTAATGCTGAAACCTAATGTTGTGAATATGCTTTTGTTTTGCAGGGACAAGGATTTTGAATAGATTTAATAGGAGGATAAAACAGGGCAGGAATGGTAGGATCTTGTGAGGGGTAAATATTGTGCATTTGTTGCAAATTTCAGGGGCTTGGTTGAGAACATTAAATCATTGTGGAATTTTCTAACTACCTAACGTAAGTGTTATCTTTGAAGGAACAGCTTACAATCAGATCAAAGCATACTGGCTTAAAGTGTCTTACACCACATTCTTCAGTTGACCGATAGTTCAGTTTTTGCTCATCTTCTCTTTCATGCAGATTTTCTAATGAGTAATGGCTTTCTGAGCATCTCTCGCCCAGGACATTTAATTGACATGGCTGACTCTGGGGTGCTCTCTCAAAAGTGCTTGCTTACTCGCTAACTAGCTGCTGATTTGCATTTCCCTCATTTCCAAGCATTGATTGGATGTTTCAGCACAACAAAAATCGAACAGGCTTAGAAATGACACCAGCAAGCACCTCGCTGTAGCAAAGAAAAAGGCTTTCCTTGTTGAGAGACAAAATATGATTGAACAAACATCTATCTTTTCTGTTACATGTGTAAGCACCAGTTAAACAAGTTAGATTGTTTTGAACTGATTTTTTAGAAAACCCTCACTGCCCTTTTCATATTCTCTCTATTTAGTCAGAACTACCACTTGCAGGCAACCAGGGAAATACACCCCAGCCTAGCCCTGGATCCTTCTACCAACTACAACTCGCCCAAGTTTCGCTCTCGGAACCAGAGCTATATGCGGGCTGTCAGCACACTTAGTCAGGCCAGCTGTGTCAGCCAAGTGAGCCAGGTGAGTGTGCTGCTTAAACTCTGCAACATTTCTTCCATATAAAGACTGTTGAAACCTAGAGATGATGCTGAGAATCAACACAACCTTTTACACATATTACAGAAGATAGAAAAGTCCTGCATATGTTTGGTATTCCCATGTTTACAACTGGATCTACTGTTCTAGTTTTTTCTGATTTTAATTTAGATACACATCTTTATGCAATAGTTTGCTTCACAATGTTAATCTGTATTAGATAAGACACTCAAACAGGTTGTTGAGATATTCATCTCCTTCTTGAAAAAGAGGCTTATTGATTTGGTGAGAGTCCTAATAGCCCAGTTAAATCCCTTCTAAATCAAATCTCAGTAGAACAAGATGTTTATCTTCATGATTCTTCTTGTAACCAGATGGGAATATCACATTTTTTCTAATCTATACACCATTTGAGATAAATCAGTACCAAAGATATTACTGAATATGGCCTAGCCACAGCACAGTATACGATTGAATCCACAAGATTTATATCCCATTATCTAATATTTGCAGAGATTTAGAAGTACTGTAATGCAGATAAATAGCACTAGCCCACAGGTTATCATCTCTTAAGGAAAAGTTTTGTTTTTAAAACATGTACCTTTCCATTGATTTTTGCAGTAAAACTTATCTTGAACGATAATAGAAAACTGGAGATCATTCCCATTGTTTTTCACAGGATATAAATCTCATATTTACATTTTTCCCTTTTCATCTGTCTTCAGGCTTATAGCTCACAATAGTTTTATTTACATCTCAGAAATTGTGAAAAACGTCAAAAGGTGTGAAGACAAAGTTGCTAAAGAAGGATGACATTATGATTGAAATGTTTAACTAGGACATCCGTGCAAAACAAATGGCAGCACATGACAAATCATAATAATAATAATACATTTTATTTGAGAGTGTCTTTCTAAATCCCAAGGTCATCTTTAAGAGAAGAAAAAAAATCCAGAAAAATAATACATAGACAAGCAATCAGCAAAACAATTAATCAAATAGCAAATAAGAAGACAGTACAAGCACCAAAATCAGTCTAAATGAATAAAAATAGTGATAGTAAAGTTTCTAATTTGAGTTCATAAAGTGAAGATTCATACAGTGATTTATTCATGAAGGTGAAGTAAGTCAGAAAGATTGTTGTCTGAGAAAGGTAGCTTGAACCCTTAACAAATTGGCATGAAGGAGAAGGGGGGAATTAAAAAGAGCTCTGTGGGGAGCCCTGTCATGGTTGGTGGTTTTAAGGAGGACCCAAATGCAGCAACGTACAAAACAAGAATGATTTAATGACAACAAAACAAGGAACATGGATTTACAAACTCAGGAGGATCAAAAAGGCATCAACAGGGAAAAACAGGACCAGTCAGTAAAGATAGACGGGCACAGGAACCAAACAGGTAAGAATGACGACGAACCAGCGAGTTGTGACAGAGTGAAAGCTGTATATTTACTGAGGGGAGAGCGAGGATGTGAACAGAGAAAGAACTGAGGACTAATTAAGAGAACGGTTGCAGCTGAGAGGGAGCGAGCAGGTGGAAATAATCAGTAGCTGGGACGGAAGGCAGAATGGCTAGGGAAACTGGGAGGAAGACCAGGAGCAAAACATAGGGACTAGACAGAGAATTATACTAAAGAGGAATTAAATATAACAAAACTATCTGGGACTAATAAAGGATAAGTATCAATTGGAACTTGGGAAAATAAATTAGATGAACACAGACATGAGGAACAAAACAAGAGAGCACCTGGGGGAAAAGAGGGCGAGAAAACGTAGTGGAAGGAAAAAACTCAAACCCAAAGCCCAAACACCCAAGGAACCCAACAAGCCCAGTCTGGCTGTAGCAAACGAAGGTTGGGAGAAAAACTATAATCAGAGAAGAATGATGAGCAAGGCATCATAATGACACAAATGTGTTATTGAGGCCATCAGATATAGCCTGCAGTAGGCTACTCTCTGATGCTACAGTTAACAGATTGTAAAGACGGATTAGCAAGCAGATTTAAGAATAATAAAAACCAACAAATGACTTCTATTGCATTTTAATCTTTTTACTACAGAATCATCAGACATGGCCTTTTAAATTTCTTTTTTTGCTTTTGATGAAAATATGTTGTGCTACTCTTTCTTGATCTATTTGGAGATCTAGGAGGTTGTGTTTGATTTAAGGCACCCTCATGTGAGGCTTAATCTACAATGTATCTTTCAAAATGTTAGGACACACCGTGCGTCCTAAAATTTCAAATGCATTTAATGCTAAACTTATAGTTGTTGGAAATTAAGTTCAAATATTTAAATAGGATATCGATGGCAATCAAACAATCCATTTTTTGAATTATTTTGTTGAGAATAATATCAAAAATGGCTACAGTGAAATCGTAGTAAAATAAAGCATTTACTTAAGATACAGGAAGAATAACTGTGTCTCTTGTTTTCTTTAGGTTAGTGAAACTGAAGTAAATGGCCAGTTCGAATCTGTGTGTGAGTCGGTGTTCAGTGAGGTAGAATCTCAAGCCATGGAGGCATTGGACCTCCCTGGCTGTTTCAGAACCAGGAGCCACAGTTACCTACGAGCCATCCAGGCTGGATACTCCCAAGATGATGATTGCATCCCCCCCATGGCGTCCACTGTTACCTCCACCATCAGGTCAACCACAGGTGAGGACAAAATAGATAATCCAATAATTACATCATGGAAGATGGTGTTTTGTGAGAAAAAGATCACAAAAACATTTGAACTTACATGTGTGGTAATTGATGAATATAGAGCAGTTAGTACAAACTAGTTTGTATATTCGCTGCATGAATCACTTTGTATTTTACCATTTTCATGGATTACCGTTATTACAGCTTGTAAGCTGTGGTCATTTTGGATGCAGTGCTTGATTTGCTCATCACTTGAATGCATCGGAGAGTAAAGCTATGAACCCTATTGAAAATCACAAATTATCTGAAAGTAAAATCAAGTCAGAATAGGACACAACGGATTCTTTCACTAACTTTTCATATGGCTCATTGGTAACACATTAGAGACTGGGCAAACAAATGGTGCATTTGCTTTATACAGAACCTTCTTTTCTTTTATCCCACGTTCAGAGTGTGTTGAAGCACAGTAACACCAGAGAGGTCAACCCTCTACATTTAAAGATATTTGCTTTACCCAATACATTTTTTGAAACTCATTTTCAAACTTGTGTTTCCACAAAAAAGGGATCTCTCAACAGAGTTGACAGTTATTGTGTCTAAACTTCAGTATTGAAGGATGTAAAGGTAATAATAATTATACTGTAAGATATATTGATGTTGATCAGTTGATACTGGGCCTTGGTTATAAGCTGCTGGTACTCTCAACGTCCCTCATGGCTGCTGGATTCAAAGATGAGACAAAACAGTTTTGAAAGGATGAACAATATGAGGACAGAAGAAGAAAAAGGGGGTTGAAGAAGAAGTATGAATGGATGCTGCTTCCTACATTAGCAGTTTAAAGAACTGACATAGGCTGGGGTTGTTTTAGGGAGAGTTAGTGGTCTGAACATCTGGAGATGTGCTCACGGTTAAATAAATGTCTGCTTACACTGCTTTCTCAATACCCTTCAAAATATTGCATCTGTAAGAGACTGAGATTTGTGTAAAATTGATTGAGCTGCTCTTTTCAACAAAGAGCTATCAGAGCTTTGATTCCGTCAGTCTAATTGGACTTTACTGTTTCAATAGGGTTCATGCTATACTTTCCCGATTGACTACAAAAGGTTTGGAAGGTTTGCTCATCTTTACTCTTTTTACTGCACAAAGTTTTCTATTGTTTCTTTGTCATCCAAAAGCTGAAGAACAGAAGTGCAAGTATTTATTACAACCCTTTTCATTACAGATTCCCATTTCTTTGGTGGACTTTTAAATCTAAAAGTTTCTGCTTTGTGCATTGAAAAGCTGCAAAGAATGCATGCCACAAATTAAGTTTGAGAAGGCAGTGTAAGCTATTACTTGAACTGGGTCAAAACAGGTGTGGAAAATTATGTAATCCATGTTTCCAGGACTATATTACCATTTCATCTTCCATTATCTAAAGTTAAAACCAGATATTTAAATACAATGTGTAAAATGACACATAATCTGCATATCCTCACTGTCTGACACTAAACCTGAGTTAACCTGTTGTGTGTTAGTTCAATTCTAAGTAACAAAATTAGCCCTATTTGCCAAATGCCACAATAATAAAAAAACAGGGATGCTTTTTAGCTTTCTTTAAATCAGAAGTTTACAAACATTTCCTTAGCAATTTGTGGAAATGCATTTTAACTGTATCACTTGGATCAAACATTTTGAGCATTCTTGTACAAGCTTTTCACAAGCTTTTCTCCTGACTGACCAGGTGTAACTGAGCCAGGTTTGTTGGCTGCCTTACACACACACACACACACACACACACCTTTTCCACAAAAATCCAAACGTTTTTGGTACATTGGTACCTATTTCCAAGGTGTTGATAATGTCTAAAGATGTTTATTTATTATGTCCATAATATTCTTTCGTCCAACCACAGGACTTGTCTCCAAAAAATAAGAACACTGTTACTGAGTGCAATTGCAAACTGGAATCAGACCTTTTTATAAAGCTTTCGATGTTATGGCTTCTTCCTTGCTAAGTGGCCTTTCAACCTACAGGACTTGTTTCTATGTGGATATTGATTCTCCCGTTCAAACAGTCTGTCTAAAATACATTCACAGGTGTACCTTGAATTAACTCAGACATCAGTGTCTATGTCAGTTTATTTGTAAAGCACTTTAAAACAACAAGAGCTGCACCACTGTTCTATACAAAAATACAGCAAAACAAGCAGTAATAATAATATTAAAGTAAAACCAAAGTAATAAAATCTTCTTTAAATAAATAAATAAATATAAAACATTAAAAGATGTTGCCTACAAAGCTATGACACCATAATTGTGGGTTTTCCAAATTCAGTAAAGGCATTTTAGTCTTAGTGCATGTAAACTTTTGAATTAGAACAAAATAATAAAAAGATACTCAGGAAATTCTTTTTTTGTTATTTTCTCTGGCATTTAGCAAACAAAATAATTTTGGCAATCCCAATTGAACTAAAAGACCTAAAAGTTTAGTCTGGTATAAAGTCACAAATTGAAAAACAAAAAAGAGAAAAACAGTCATGTGTCTTTTTACACAGTTTATGTTAATATCTAGTTTCAACTTTACCTTAAAGCTAATTGGAACAATCCTCTTTAATTATTTCTTGGATGATATTTATTCCAGATATGTCTTGTTTTGACTCATAGCGTTCACAGTATGACATAATGGTAATAATAAAAAGCACAATATCTCCAGCTGCTCATGCCTGTGGCTATATTACAGATTCATGTTTGCATTTGTCTTGCAGACAGAAATTATGTGCAGGAGGAAACTTGTTTACCTGACCAGCACAGTATACCTGAGGATTTGACAGATGAAGCCCCACTGGCACATGATGATCTTGGCTGCCCCATCAGAAGAGACAGGCTTTACAACCAAGATGCTGTTGGGGCTACATCAAAACCCATGTCTGGGCCACCTGTTTCTCCAAGCCTCTTCCGATCCCCAAGATCTAGTGCCCCTGAAAGACCTTCACCAAAAGCCATCCAGGCTAGTATTAAAGAGTCCGCCACATTGGCTGCAGCTATCAGCATGCAGTGGAAGGAAGAAGTTTCTGCCATGCGTCGAGAATTGGCTGAACTCAGGAGGGATCTTTGTAAGGAACTTCGTGCTTTCAACAGCAACTTCAACACTTTCACACAGCATTACAACACCTGGTCCCCCCAAGGTGGCGGAATGGCCACAGGAGCTGGAGCAGGCTTAGGCAAGGGGGTTGTGACTGGTTCAGGGACAGGAACAAGATTTGGGACAGGCCTAGGTGGAGGAGGAGTTGCAACCACATCCACAGACAAAGGCATCGGGGGAGCAAGAGAAAAAGATCCCCAGATATCCAAAGTGTCCATAGGGATTCAGGCAAGAAGTAAAGCCCTGGTAAGACAAAGCACTGCAGATGCAGCTGTTAACTGTCCAGAAGAGAATGAGGAAAAGAAAGGTTCTCGCCGAAATCTGCCAAAACAGCTTTCAATGGACCCAAGCATTCTCGCTTGTCCGCAGTCTATGTATGTAGAGAGTGCCATCCCACTCTCTTTGGATCCAATACTTCCTTGCTCAAGTAGAGCAGTTAAACCAGAGCCAATTGATTCCTCTGTTATATCTTCTACATCTAAGCCAGTCTTGGAGCTGTCAGTCAAAGATACTGCAACTTCATCTACTTGTCTTACAAATGAGGCACTAATCACTCAGGAGACAGTGTCACTCTCATCAGAAAAAGTTCTCGAAAGCCCTCAAGATTCATCAACAGTGAAACAAGAAATGCTTATCACTAATCAACAAATAGATGTAGTCCCAAGTAATGAGTCCCTTTCACATGCTAAACAATCTCATACTGAAGACACAAAATACCAAGTCCCAGAACAAACTGAAATAGATAAAATAAAACTACCATATCCAGTTCCTACAGTTATGGTGTCTCCCCCAGAGGAACATGATTATGACATAACCCTACATCAAGAGTTTACTGACCCTGTCATTGTTGACAAGCCACAAACCATCCCTCAAGACCCTCCTACACTGTCTTTACATCTTTCAGGAGCAGAAGAATCAACAGAGATAGGGTCAAAAACATCAGAAATAACCCTGGTGTCCTCATCAGACTTTCTCAATAAAGATACACCAGTCTGTGATATACAGTCACTTGATTCTGATTATATTAAGCCAATTTATTCAGAGACTGTCATCAAATGTCCATCTATAGTGGTGTCAGAGCACTTTGATGTAGTGTCTACAGAAAGTCAAACTGACAGTGACACAAAGCTTTATCAGAGTATCACTGATCCTGATTATGCTTCTGAGACTCTGAGACAGGTAATACCTGACCCAGCCTTTCCTTTTAGTTCAACCGAATCTCAACCAAACACTGAACCAGAATTCCAAGACACAGAGTGGCCACCTTTGCCAGAACCACTGGATAACGCCCCAATTTATCATGCCGATCTAGTCCACTTTGATATAGTCATGCTAACCTCTCTGGATCAAGATGACCTTGATTCTGTATTTATGGATCCTGAACCAGAGCCGTTCAATCTGAGTGCAGATTTGTCATTTAATGCTGATGATGATGAACCCCCTTTATACCAGTTTGATTATCAGTGTTCCCCTTTATCAAATGTTGATGCTTATGATGACACCTCAGAACTACCTGAAGTACTAATTCCACAGGTCACTGTTACAATTTCACCGCCTAGTTCAGTATCCCCAGATACATCACTGGAAATAGACTTTGGACCTACAAGCCCAGCACCAGAACCGTCACCTCCAGACTTTGAAGAACCTACTCCATCAGATGATGTTATAACTGAGATACTGGAGTGTGTGGCTGTATCCCAGGAGATTGCGGGTCATTCTGAAGAGGAGACCATAGGCAGTTCAGAGAGATCCTCAGTGGAACATGGCTTTTTGTGGTACAGATGGCAGAAGAGAGGCAAAAGGAGAGACTCAGTTCGCAGGAGTGCCAGTGTTGAACTGTGGAGTGGTAGATATGATTACAACAGTTCAGAAATAACATATGTGTCTCTTACCCTTTGAGCACATACCTCATTCTCAGCAGACAAAATGTAGCTCAAGATATATGTGAAGGCCATTGTTAGTAGCATCGAATGATTTGAAATACGATACAAGGAACATAAAGAGGCATTGAAATAACTATTTGTCTGTAGAACATGTTTGCTAAGAATTATTGGAAAGATTGACATTGTCAGAAGCATAACTATGTTTCATGGATCACAAGATATCACAAGAATACAGCAAAGCCTCTTAAATGGCAATTATACTGAATACTTTAAAAACATTTCCTTTAAACTGGATAACTCTAATGAAGCCGCTGCCATTGCTGTAACTCATCATCTGGGACTTCTATTTTTAAATTTACCACTTCAAATCTTGAAATTGAAACTTAAAACTGTAAAAGTTTTACACGTCTGTTTAAAAAGACTCCTATTAGAGAAAGTGATCAATTGGTGGTACGAGATCTTGACAATCGTCGTTAAAATGATAGACACTTTCTCTAAACCTATATTGAGCTGCTTTCCCACTCTAATGTGGAGTGAAGCATATATTGGTAGTTATTATATAACTATAAAGATGCAATGTTTACCACGTGAGCTGTTGGATGGACTTTTGATGCTGTGAAATGCTGTTTGCACAATCTTGAGAGAGATTGACCTCTGTACTGTTACAGTTGTAACAAGGCATACCAGAGGGGAGTTGTGAAATATTATTTATAGTTTTAAATGGTTAAAAACCCTCTCCATTTTCAAGCTTTCTTGAAAAATATTGGATTTTCATCAGATATTACTCTTTATCATTTTATTCATTAACTAATCAGTCATTATTGTTTATGCAAAATGCAAGACATTTATTCAGATCTTGTATTCATAACATCAAAGCAGATTTAAGTAAACAGTTGTTAGCTAAAATAATACATTTGGACTAAGGAGTTAAATGTTCATGAAATAGCTGTAATTTACTGGAATAAGACATATATAATACTTCTCACTCTCAACTATAATTACAAACCAGTACAGTTTAGATATGTAGCGTCTTTGAATGCAAAACCTTACATTTCCAAAATGCATACAAACACTTTGTTATCAAATTTACCCCTCATGCACACACATCTTTGCTGGACGGAAATATATATCCACAGTGTGGTAAAACTAACTATTGAAAGCTTTTCTCAGTAAATATATTTCTAATATGACAGGTGACATGCAATTAACACCATATGTTGTTTACAACTGAAGTAGTTCACAAAATTTAAAAAAAATCTATACAGAATTTTACAAAATAATTAATAAATTATGCTTAATAGATTGGAATGACATGGAATTGGTATTGAAGGGACTTACTGAATTCAGTTTAGTTAAATGTGCTTTATTAATCCTAATATTAAATATAATTAGCTTTTCCCCCCATTGAAACTAATTGAGTGTTTCTATGACTGTGTGTTTGGAATTGTTATCCTGCTCAAAAGTACACCCTATTTTCATCCTCAGCATTCTAGTAGGTGCCAGATAATCCATCCAAAGAATGTTCTACTATAATTTTCCATTCATCTATCCTTCAGTTGTGCAATGCCTGCCAGTTCCATATGCTGAACAACAGCCTCCCACCATGATGTTCAGAAATTCAAACTTTATTCTTGGGATGGGGTTCGGGGGTGATATGCAAAGCCTGTACAAAGATAGTGAGTTCAATCCCATCCAAAGAGTTCAATTTTGGTTTCTTCAAACCAGGCAAAATTCTCCTACCAGTTCTATGGGTTGTTCTGCAGCAAACATTAACCAATCTTTCAACTGTTTTTTTTTCTGCAGTAGTGGAGTCTTACATTTTGAGCGTTCATAGAGACCATTGCTGTTGGGTGCATTTCTTATTGTTTAAATTGAAACATCTGTACCTGCTAATTCTAAGTCTTTCCTAATCCATCCGCAAATGATCATTGGCTCTCAGATATTTGGAGAACTCCACTGATTAGACTTTTGACTGCCAGATATCTCAAATGGAGGACCTGGTTGTGGCTGGTGGATGGTAAATTTGTGTCTTTCCACTTCTGTATTAATGCCACAACTTTGCTCACTGGACCATTCATAAGTTTAGAAATATGTATTTAACCAATGGAATCAGGATCTTGTGCAAAACTAGTGTTGAAAGCACTCTTTGTTTGTACCTGTCATGAGCTGCTTTTATATACCATCAGTGATGATTAAACCATCTGATAATAAACTGGCACTGACAGGGGCAGGATTACTTTTTAAATACTAACAAATTTCAGCTATCTTCTTGGCTTTCAATGCCTTTTTGCCAATTTTCTTCATACCTATTTCCTTGGTCATTCCACGTTATTTCACATAAGCTCATTTATGGACTTGTTTTGGTTTCTGTGTGAATTACTTAGATTGTTATCGACATCTGATGCAAATTTTTTGATAATAGCACCTGTATAAATATGTTTACTGAGAAAGACATTGATGTGTTTAATATTTATTTTTCCTGTCAATTTATTAGATTGATAATATATAAATTAATACTGTACATAAGACAATAATAAATAATGAATTGTCTGATTATGACAACAAGCATAGCAAGAGGTGTTTGTGTATTTTCTAATTTAAAGATATCTTATTCCTCAGGATCCAAAGTCTGAGAATGTAATACCAATGAGACATAAGAGTGATTACTTGTTGAACTGTGTTTCTTCCAGAAAAAGAATTGTGCACCATTGTGTGGCTATTTTTAATATGTGTGACACTGAATGATGAAAATACTGTTGTAATGGTGCATGACTGATGATTGCCCCAATATTTAGTGCATTTCATATACCGTGCCTCAGTATTAGTCTTTGGTCCAGTTCATTTTCAGTACAATGAAAGGACCCCCCACACCAATGCAGACTCAATATTCTGTACCATTAAGGGCCAACAGGCAACTCACAGGATGTACTGTATCTGTGCTTTCTGTCTGTTTAATGGGCCCTATATGGAATCTCCCACTCAAGTCTGTACTCTAATAAAGAGCTTTGGAACCAAATTAATCCTCAAGCAAAACATCAGAGAAGGATCTTACTATGTATTGTCTTGAATGAAACATGTGCAAAGCACTATATGAAAGTTTTCTAAATTGGATGAATCTGAAAGCTTTTTGAAAAATAAGGAAGTTAATTAGGTTTTTTGATGCATTTATTTTAAACATTTTGAACAATTTGAAGTGCACCACTTTTTACCACCCCGGACCTCTTAAGTGTTTTATTCTTCTTTTTTAAAATGTTCTTAAAAAGTAGCACACTGGCATTATGTTTACATGTAACATGGAGTCCAAACATTAACTGCTTTAACATTCAGTCATTCTCCGAAAAACACTGAATTGTTACTGATGAGTAGCTGACTTGTGTTTGGCATACTTAACTGCAAATAAATATGTGGTTAAAAGAACAAACTAAATACATCATCTTTTATTTAATCTTTTTTATATTTAAAATTACATAAGTGATTGTTGAATTCATGCAGATCCAAGGATTAAAATGTTAAAAATTAAATATATCTGGTTCTTATCTTTTATAAATGTGGGTAAATAGAACCTTTAATAACAATATGTTTTATCTGTTTCTGGAATCATACAATTATTTACCCATTGTTCTTTATCATCTGGCTTCATCTCATTTAGTTTTTTTCCATCATTTGATGTTGCACAACTTACTTAATCTCCCTCCAAATCATTCTAGTCAGACTGACTTTGCCATTTTACCTTGATTAATTTATTTTAATTTCTTTTTCTTCGGTTTACTTGTAGACTTGCTGCTGTGCTTGAGATCATTGCCCTGTTTTTATATATATATATATATATATATATATATATATATATATATATATATATATATATATATATATATATGTATATATATATGAAGCTTGGAAAGCAGCAAAAGCTTCATAAATTGCAGTGGCCAAAGCACACAAAGCACCGCAGAGACTCTGATGGCCTCAACCATAGACCTAACATGTAATCTTGCCGTTCTAGGCATTGATGTTTTGGGTGGTCTGAACGTGGCATTATAGATGGATATAAGAAACATTGTCATCACTGTCATCGCTGCCAAAGGGTGTGCAACCAAATATTAAGGAGGTGTGCCAATATTAGTGCACATCCTGGTTTTCTGTTTTTTCCTTTGGAATTATAATATCTATGTTGAAATAACAATTGTCGTTGTTAAATTACTATGGACTTCCAATTAACAGATTCTGCTGATATAAATTTGGTACATTTCCATTGATTTCTGAATTCACTTAGTTATGCAAAACATGGAGGGGTGAACAAGACTATATGTATATATATATATATATATATATATATATATATATATATATATATATATTGCTGTAGGGCTGTCAAACGATTAAAAAAATTTAACCTAATTAATCACAAGGTTGCTGTGAGTTAATTACACTTTTCGGTGTAAATAGCGTACAAAAATGGATGCCCTTGCTGTTTTTGTTAAAGAAATACAGGAGAGATGCATAGAATGTTTGTTTTGAATTCCACATCATATTTAGACATGGCTCTTTTAACCTATTCAAAAGTGGGATTCTTTTTTTTATCAACACAGTGGATATGCTGCCAAATGGTGTCGTGCCTGCACTTTACATAGCTCTGTTTCCCATTGTTATTATTTGCGGTTATCTTGCAGTTGCAGTGTTGCTTAGCGATGTTAGCTAGTTTGTTAGGCAAGGCCTAACTGATATAAAATGATCGCTGCAGATTGTTGCATTTTTAATCATCGTTCCAATTACTTCTTCTGATAGCTTGCAACCAAAAATGTCTTTTGTTTACCTTGAAAGTCAATGGAATTCTATAGAACTTGCACATTTCGTTACTTTTATGAAAGCAATTTGAGTAACCAAAGAGTACAGGAAGACATGATCGCGTCTCTTTCTGCAGACAACATGCATAGTTCAGAAGGGAGTGACGTAGATAATGTTTTTTTGTCTCTTCTTTGGTTTGTTCAAAGAATCTTTGTGTTTGTCGTCTATATTGATTCAATGTTGCAAAACTAAACAGTTTAGTCTTGCTCCTTTTAGAGTAAAGACGCTTTCTCCTGGCAAATCCTCCAGCAAGCCAAATAAAGTCTGTTTTGCCAAATGGACTACAATACACGTTAGCAATTGACATGGGCAATAAGGCCTGTAGAGTCTGAGTTGAACCTCTTTTAGTTTCTCTAATCATTGCATGGCCTGACCTTTGGGTGAACCTGCTGAGTCATCTACTCCTAGGGAGATTGGCAAATATCTTGAAGGTCTTTTTCTAGTGTAAAAGCTTTCTCATCCTTGCTGCTTAAAATATTTGAATATGACCTTCCAAAACTGGTAGGCAGTTTTTTTTCTTCCCAGAAGTCATTGTTACTGTCTTCCCATTCTTGTAACACATTAGTACACTGCTGAATGCTCATCAACTATAGGTTTCCAAAACTTCTCAGAGGTTTTCTCACTTAAGTGTATTTTAATTGCAATACTTAATCTTTTGAATTATATTGAATCAACATAACTAATAATGTATTTACAGGCAAAGAACTGTTGCGTCCTGCTCTGTTTTTAAATGAATGCATGAAATAGTACCGTAGACACACATGTTAGGCAGTTGTCCAAAATATTTTGGTATTCATTTCCTATTTATTGTGTATTTTTTGCCCCTTTCATTTTAAGTACTTTGCTGAAACCCAAACATTTTTTGTGCTGAATGTCTGACTTAAAAGGCAATTTGTCACTATACCAAAGATGTTTTCCATCCTACATGATTATTATGTGTCTAGATCTGTGAAATTGGGAAAACTCATCTAAATATCAGACCAATTCTCTTGTTTTTAGGAATAAACTACAGCATCTCATTTATTAGAGAGCATTAGTGAGCAAACATCATCATGACGACCAAGTCAGGTCAGGGTTGAAGTTGGGAAAAAGTTTAAACCACGATTAGGTTATAAACTGGCACTGTTTAATCCATTATCTGAAACTGAAAACTATGCAGTACAACTAAAAACCAACCAAGGCATGGCTATCTGTCTAAACTGACATGCTGCATAAAGAGAGTGTTATTTAAAATACATACAGCCACTAGAGAAAAACATAATAAAATTTTAATGAAAAAAGGAAAACTTACTGCCCTAAACATGAAAAATAAGACATGGAGCATGGACAGAAGAAAAAGCAATTGAACAGACAAATCCAGCATGGAAACAATGAAAAACCAAGAGCCTGAATACTGAAGCAGGGGAAAATGACATAAGAACCAGAAGAGCTAATGAGAGAACTTAGAACTAATCTAAGAGAAATAAATTGAAAAGTACAAGGAACAGAGCACAGTAATAAACTAACAAGCAAAACACAAAGGAATGAGCAAATATGACAACCCATTTGAAACAATAATAAACACAGACAAATAAACAGAGCATGACAAGAACTCTTGAACATAAATAAACAAGAATGATCAAAACACAAACATCTGTGGAATGTAGTGAAAGGCATCGAATTTACAAAAAAGTGGCTTAAAACATTTCACTTTGTGCAATGATCTATACAAGACATAAACTTCACTCTCTGAAAGGAGTGACAGAAAATATTGATATTTTTCATTATGTTATAGTTTTTTAAGCTGTACCTGTATCTGCAGTTTCACATTCAAATAAAAAAAGCTAAATTAATTAAGGTTTAAGTAAATTCCACTAAGTAGATGTTAGTGTGTTGGGAAAGGTACTGGGTTTATAACAAGTGTAGGAAGTTAGTCACACTAGATGCTGTTATAAAACTAAAGACTGATTTGAGCTGATTGAATCATTTAAGCGTTTCCCCCTGAAGTGAGTAGTGACTGCTGTAGCAATTCTCATAGTTGTTCTCAGAAAACATCAGGTTGGACATATTGCCAAAGTTCTAACCAAGAAGGGTAATCACATATATTAAAGATAGAAAAATGAGTGTTACGGCTTGTTTAGTTGTTATTATGTCCTTTAAACATCTATTAGCAATGTTGTACACCTCAGTCTGCTATAGTCGGGGTCACCAGTGTTTGCTAATTCTATTTTTTTGGGTGAGAGCCTGATTCCTGTTGACTCATGAAAGTTCACGTTGTTTTTAGACTGACAGTTTAGAGTCTTGACAAATGTAACTGTCGAAAGTGCTTTCTCTGCTGTCATCAGACATATTTATGATTGCATCGTCTTCCAGCCCCTTCTTTTAAACAGAACTCCATCCTAACATCTGCTATATCACTCGAACACACAGCACTAAAAAATCAGTTAAGTTTGGTTCAACTGCTAGCTTTTTACAAAGAATAGAACAACATCTAGGGCATTTTAGGACAGTAAAGAACCTCCCTGTTATCTCCAAGAGAGACTGGTAACAAAATGATATTTGCAGTTTTATTGCAAACAGTGATTCATCACTGTATTACTTACTTTTAAAATGTGCCTAGCCACCCAGAGTTTAAGTAAGCTTGAATAATGAGTCATCCAGTCTGCGTTTTATCTGTTGTTGGCTATGTTTGAGTTACTTTGCTTATTGTTTTTGTCTGTAGAAGTTGTGATTGTGCCAATAATGGAGTCCAACTTCCATCTTTATCCCCCTCTATGTCTTTGGAATATCCTTAAACGCCAGTCTGCTGCAAAACAAGTAGCTGTATTTCCTTTGCAGTGATGAATGCAAACAGGGAGAGAAAGAGACACTTAATGACCTGACACTCATCTACCTCCTCTCCACTACCACTCCTGAGGCTGACACCTGTGTTGGTATACAAGGCAGGCCTGATAGATGGAGAGGTCTGAAAAGTGATTGAGTGTTTGAATCACCATCTGTGTATCTTACTTGAACCAGAACATCTGGCACAGTGTTTGTGTTTAGTTGCACTGGTGATAAAGGAAGATAATTCAAATGGTGTTCACACTGAGTCTTTTAACGCTCCTTAAAAGCGTCCCACTGCTCCATTTTAAACATTTAAAGTGTCTTGCTTAATGGAAACTCCTTGAACTTTTTCACATTTTGTCATGTTACAATCATAAACGTTCTGTTTATTATGTTATTTTATGATACAGACAAACAAAGTAGTGTACTAAATTAGCGTGACATGCATTTGTATTCAGCCCCAATACTTTGTACAACCGCCTTTCACTGGATCACAGCTGCAAATCCGTTTTAGGGTATGTCTGCACCACCATTGCAAATTTAGAGACTGAAGGTTTTTCCCCATTTCTCCATTCAAAATACATTAGTAGTGCATTAACGCAAAGCTCTTTTGTGAGGTCAGACAATAATGTTGGACGAGAAGGCCTGGCTTGCAGTCTCTGCTCTAATTTATTCCAAAGGTATTCTCTCAGGTTGCAGTCAGGACTCTGTGCAGACGGGACAAGTTCTTCCGCACCAAACTCACTCATCCATGTTTTTGTAAATCTTGCTTTGTGCACACGTACATAGCCACGTTAAAAGAACTACTAGAACCACTCTTCTCTAAAGACCAAATTTGATAGGTGTACAACTAAAAGTTTTCTGGTCAACATATTCTCCCACCTTAGCTGTGGATCTTTGCATCTTCTCCAGAGTTACCATGGGCTTCTTGGCTGCATGCTTCTCTGATTTTATTTGCAGTTGTGTCAGGCTTTCTGTGCTCTCTGAGATCTCCAAAGTTTGGGATACTGTTTTACAGTTAAACCCTGCTTGAAAGTTCTTCACAACTTCATTGATGACCTGTCAGCTGTGTTCCTTGGTTTTTATGATCCTGTTTGTTTACTAATGTTCTAAAAAAAAAAAACCTCTGAGGCCTTCACTGATCAGATGGGTTTATACTGAGATTAAATTGCAGACCGTTGGACTTATTAGATGAATTTTAAATCAAATTGTTTGCACTAAATTTAATGTACTGTATGGGTACCATAGTGAAAGCAACTCAATACAAAGACATACCACAGATTTTTATGTCTGAACATTTTTGCAATCCATGTGTTATTTCCCTGCCACTTCATAATTTTGTCCTGGTTTCTGTTTCTCTTTCCCATAAAATTCCTAAAAAAAACACGTTAAAGTTTGTGGTTGTAACATGACAAAATGGGGAAAAGCTCAAGGGCTGTGAATACTGTTGCAAGGTCATGTATGGTCTAGCTTTCTGTGTTATGTTCAGAGGGATTTGTTTGAACCATTGCCAAGCTGTGTTCATCTCAATGCTGAGTAGTAATGCCACGGTCAAGAGAACCACAAGAATTATGACTACCCTTTGCATGACTCGCTTGCTAATAATGGCTGTATTTTCATCTCCTGCTGAATCATGCCCTCACAACATCACTTTCCTCTCCATATCCCTACACACTCCCAAAAATATCTGTCATGCTCACAAACATTCTCAAGTGCATAAGAACTCAAACATATATGCTTTTCCTCCCCTTCCTCCCCATTCTTCCTTGTGTGGTTGTCTATTTTTGTTTTCTTTAGCATTCACCTCTGCAACCATGACAGGTTCATTTTTGCGATGTGAGTCATTAAGAGCTCAGAGCAAATTGCCTTGCACAGACCAGATTTTGTATTCACTTAAAAATCCAGGGGAACAAAATCCCAAAGGTTGGTGAAAAGTTACATTTTAACTGTAAATAAATGCAATTTTTAGGTTGCAAAACAAAAATCCTTTATTTTTGGCACAGTTTCTTTGTGTTGTATTTTTGGTGTCCAGGCTACACAGTGTAATTAGGTTGCAATGCTATTAATTCAGTACCACAGCTTTTTTTAGGCTTGCTTTGAGTTTATTGGATTAACAAAATGACTTTTTTAATTGCTCAGCACATCATAAATCCCTACCAAAAAATTATGAATCTAAATTATAATCATCAATGAGTGATTTTCCTTCTTTCCTGCTTTTTTTCCCAGCTCAGAGTGAACTTCACATTATTTAAGCTTTGATCAAAAATATTTGAAGCGTACTTGTGCTCTAAATGTTTCAGGATGAAACTCCATTGCGTGAGCTCTTCTCTCAAAATTTGAATATAAAGACAAGTCAAACCACAGAATGTGTTTGTGATCTGTTCATCAGTCTGTCATCTTATGAATTAACTCCAACCTCTCATTTGCATTTGAGAAAATAACCCCTCTTCTTTCTGTCAGGAAATGGACGGAGTAAAAAGACGAGAGTTGTCAGCTTTCCTTGAGCAGGATCGTCCGCACGAGTCCTATTTATTGCCTCTGATTTTCCACCATCATTCATGCCTGACAAATGTCTCACACTGCATAGATTTCCATGTTTTCTCTGCTTTAATGGCTTGTCCATTACTTTAAAACACTTTGATACCTCCAACCATCCTTTCATGAATTGTATAAAAAGGTATATAAAAAATTATCTTGCCATTTTAAAACACCAGTTAAACACAAAATTTTCACTTATCCAGAAGCTGTTTCAAATGTTCATCTGACAGAGATATAGAACCAACTTCCTTAAAGTTTTGCATATGCGCAGTCTTATTTTGGTAAATGTAGCATATTGTATAGCAGCTACCCACCACCTTCAATGTTTCTACAGTTTTAGATAAATTGTGTTGCAATAACACAAGTCAATTTCAGGGCAAAGGTAAAATGCGCAACCCTTACACCATATAGTTTTGAAAATTTGACTGATTCTAGTAGGTTTATTGTGGTACAGAATTGAACTAAACATTTGTAATCCAGTCAAAAAAACAGACATGATTAGTTCAACATTTCTGGATAAATTCTGATGTACAGTACATTGGCTGCCATTTACTGTAATTATGTCCTGCTTTGACCAGGAACTTTTTATTTTAGTTATCATGCTAAATATGGTGGCAGGCATTATATTTGTGTCTAAAAGTTTGATCTAAGAGGCATTTACATTTTTACCTAGAAGTCTATACATGTCCAAAGAGTGGGCTCAATCTATTTGAACTTCTGTGAGCCTTTTCATCATGTCTCAAAATAGCTATTTATTCCCTCCTGCGATTTGAAAATCTATACATGCCTTATGAACTCTTTTAGCTTTTGTCACACTGAAACCAAACACTTTAGAGTGTTTTATCGGAATTCTATGACAGACCAACAAAATATAGCGCAAAATAGGAAAGTGAAATGGTTTTCAATTTTTTTTTTACAAATAGAAATCTAATAATTTTGGCTTGCATTTACCTTTGTCATCTCTTCCTGATATCTCTCTTTTTTTTCTGTTTGGCAGTGTGGAGCTCAGAATTTGTGTCTGAGTGCCAAGTAGAAGCCCAACAGATTTACTTTCACAAGCGGAGCACTACAGCTTTTGCTGTAGTACTCCTCTTGATAAATGTGTGAAAAATCTTTATTATGAATTGCTGGGGGTTTTATTTCCTGATGTTATGGACCCAGAGACGGAAAATTAAGGGGAAGAAAGAAAAGATGAAGAAGAGAGGTAGGAAACAAAAAGTCATGAGAGAGGGTGAGTTGAAAATACAAGAGAGGAATGGGAACAAAGAAAAAACAGGAAAACATTGAAGTCTGCCTCCATACCCAAAGGACGGCAGAGAGAAGGGAAAAAACAAAACAAAACAAAAAAGGAAAAAGGAACATCAACAAAACAAACAAAACATCGTGAACTAAGAACTAAACAACCACATCACACAAAAATGGATATAAAAATACAACAACAATGTCACAGAAAAATTCATGGTACCGATTAATCAAGCTCTAGTAATGATTACCTCAGCCCAAGAATATATCTGTAAACACCAGAGACCCCACATCTATGTGTGTGTGTTAGCATGCTGGTGCATATAAGGTTTCTCCATAAGAGTGTTCGATAGTTGGTGTGAGCAGGCATCAATACGTCTCCCAGGAATCGATGCAGACATGAAGGAGATCGGAGCCAAGACGTCCAAAGGACCCCCAGAGCCCCGGGCGGGGCCGACCGCATCCCCCAAGAGAGGAGCAAAGGAGAACCCCAGGGGAACGTCCAGCGGCTACTATGCAGGGGCCCGGGGGGCAGCAGTGACGAGCTCACGGGCCCCGCCGGCAACCAGCCGCGCCAGGGTGGGCCAGTCCATGGACCGGGAGAGCCGGGGCCCAGGGGCGCCCCACCCCCCAGCAGGGACCCGACAAGGGACCCCCCTGCAGGGGCCGTGGCCGGCCACCATGCGCCACCACCACCCCGGGCCAATCCTCACCGCCAACATCCCAGCGCCCCACCCCTGCCCCACGTCAGGGCGCCCCACCGATAGCCGCAGCGGACGGACGGCATCCCCAGGCCGAGCTCAGCCAGTACCTGGACACCAAGTTGTACCAGCTCCCGAGTCCTGATCCCACACAATGCAGAGCGCCGAGACCAGGCATCCAACAAAGGCCAGGGCCGGTCCAACCCGCCAATGAACCAACCACGCACGGTGCGCACAGAACAGGTGATTGAACGAGCAGAGACACTGGATCCGTATCCCACCGAGCCACCGAGCAGGCACCACCCAACAATCCCAAACCTGGCACCCCTAAAAGAGGTGCCCCAACCAACAAAAGGAAGATATCGGCCCAGCGCATCAGCCGACCGACACACAGGCCCCCCCAGGCCCGGCCAGGCATGCACCAGGTTCAAACCGGATTGACCACCGACACACCAGTAGGCAGGGGCATCCGTCACTGGCGGGGAGTGACGGAGGGGAAATAGGCCCCCCATTAAATGTAAGACCTGAGGTGCGCCAGGCGAGAGGGCAGGCCAAGACCCAACCTGACAGGCAGACAAAGACATACAGACACAGTCATACGTTCCCTCCCTCTTAAACACATACATTCTCACTAACTCACCAAGACACCCAAGAAATGATGCTGTACCCTCACTCACACACCCCATACACACTTTATGCTCCTAGGTCCAGGTACCGATGCCCCAGTAGAGCCACCAGCCCCCGAACCCGGGAGATGGACCCCCTACCTTCTAGGACGGAGACAAGCAGACCGCCAAGGGCCCCACAGTGGCGAAGCAGCCCGACAGCCCAGGACCCCGACCAGACCACCTGTTCCTCCTCCGGACCCCAACCCCTGATGGCCCGTAGCGAACAGGGGTGTGAGAAGACCCCTAGCCTCTGTCCTCGAGTATGGTGTTGATGCGTGTTGTTATAATGTGCATTTAAAACAGAGGGGTGGGATGTGGGGGAGGCAGCCACACATCCCCCAACCCCCACCCCGAGCCCTCAGTGTCTATATGTGGATTAACACTGGGCACCGGCACCAGAGGTAAAGCTGATTGTACAGCTCCCCCTCTGGATGCCGAAAAGTGTGCCCACCCCAAAGTCCCTACATATGTGTCGTGTGAAAATGTTATAAGTGGGAGTGTCTAAGTTGTATATTAAAATTGGGACCCAGGACACCACGGGATAGCGAGGAGGGAAGCCCCTCCTCGCACCCCAGTGATGTGCCCATGCCCCAAGACCCTATATGAGTGGTAATGTGATGGAGCGGGTGGACAGAGGTGTCCAGGGATGGGGAGGGAAGGACTGGGAGACAAAATGTCTTCCCAGGGAGCCAGCTCCCCCACTGACCCCAATAGGCACCGCCGTTCACCGGGATCCACCAGGGGAGGGAGGCCATGGCACGTTCAACCCGGGGCCCACGGCCACAGCACCACAAAGCCCCACGGACCCCAAGGCAGTCCCCCCAGCCCCATCCCAGAAGGGGAACTAAACCCACCCTGACATTCGCTCTACTCTCAAAACACAAAAGACACTAGACACCCAGCCGCCGCGACCAGCAGCCAGGCACCCCAACCAGCAAACAAGGCAAGACGCCAAACAGGGACTGGCGATAACAATCGGCCCAGAGAAAAAGAGAGAGGCGGCTGCACATGCCGGCCGCCGGCCGGCCACGACCCCCACAGCCAACAGAGACCCCATGCCGGCCGACCCCCAGCCAGGACCACAGCTAGGGGGTGCGGGGCCCCTGAGCCCCGAATCCCCAGGCCCACCCCAGAGCCTACCCAGGCGCAGCACGGCCACCAGGCCAGTAACCCATGTCCGCCAGTGCAACCCCCCCAAGGCACCGCATGCAGCCATCAGGAAACACCACCCAAAGCCCAACCACAGGCCGGCCACGACGTCCAACGCCCCATCCGCCCAGTGATCCCACCCCCCGGGGTCCCCCCCAGACGCCTCCAACCCCAAAACCCCCACATCAGCAACAGTGTCCCAAACGACAAAACCAAGTGCCCCCCACCCCCACTAGGTGATGGAGCCGATCAAAGGAGCCCAGAGAGATTGATCAGATATGGAGCCAGAGGCCGTCTCAAGACCAATATGGTCCAACAAGAGATTTCTAAACTGATTAATATTAAGAGCTTTTGTATTTTTCCAGTTCAGGAGGATAGTTTTCTTAGCGATGCATAAGGCAATGTGAACCATTAGAACTGACTTTGTGTCCATGGTGACATCATTTAAATTTCCTAACAGGCAAATTGAAGGAGATGGTGGGATGTTAGATTTCAGACACTTTGATAAGTCCTCACATATCTGGCACCAAAATTTCTTAACAGGTGGACAGAACCAAAGCGCATGAACATAAGTATCTGGTATATTGCTTGTGCATTGTAAGCAGGTATTAGACAATGTAAAACCCATCCTAAACATTCGTTGACCTGTATAGTGTACTCTATGAAGGATTTTGTATTGTATTAATTGCAAATTAGGATTTTTTGTTATTTTAAAGGTTCTTAAACATATCTGAGACCAGACGTTTTGGTCAAAGCTGGCTGATAAATCCACCTCCCATTTTGAAATAGGCATGGCTATTGATTCATCTAATGTAGATAAAATGTTGTATATTTTAGACAGCAATTTGGGGGGGTTGAGATTAAGAAAATCTAAAACTCTTGCTGGAATTTGTAATTCAGCTGTACTGAGCCTAAATTTACCTTTAATAATAGATTTCATTTGTTGATATTCTAAGAATTTGTTTTTATCAATTCCATGTTGTGTAATTAATGTATTAAATGGGATAAAGTCTGTTCCTTCAAATACATTTTGTTTTTTCTTTATTAATTTTAAGCTGGTTAGCCAAAAATCTACCTGATTTATTACCTTGTTCAAAGTTTTCCATCCTAAGCCTTTGAATTAAGAACTGGGTCTGTATATTAATAATTTCATTTAATTCTAGCTTTGCTTTACGGATTTTGCCTAGTCTCTCCTCATCTAGAGAAGCTTCTAATGAAATAATAGTTTCTTCTTATTCCTGAATACATTTTTTTTCCATTTTCTTTTTATTTGATGAGAATGAGATTATTTTACCTCTAATCACAGCTTTCCCTGCCTCCCAAAGAATGGATGGTGACATACCATGTAGGTCATTATATTCCAAATAAGAAGCCCACTCTTTTTCAAAATATTTAATAAATTCTTTATCCTTAAGTAATGATATATTAAATCTCCAATTTTGCTTTGAGGCGTTTGTGTTTTATTTACTAAAGTTAGAGAAACAGGAGCATGATCGCTAACAGCTAAAGGGTGTATCTCAGTGTCTGAAATGTCAGTCAACAGTGAGCTGCTGACTAACAAATAATCCAGTCGAGAATATGAATGGTGGACATTTGAGAAGAAAGTATTTTTTTGTCATTGGGGTGAAGAGATCGCCATGCATCACAAAGTCCATAATCGCTCATGTACTGTTTGACTATATCTATAGATTTCCAGCTGCGCTGAGTCCCTGCTGTGCTGAGCCTGTCTTTTTCTTCATTAAAACCAAAGTTGAGGTCGCCCCCAAGAAGAAGTGAGCAATCCATGTGTTCAAGGAGCACCAAGAAGAAGGAATGAAAGAATGAGGGGTCATCAACATTTGGACCATATATACTGACAATACATAACTTTCGGTTATGTATAGATAGTTTTACTATAATAAATCTACCCTCTGGATCTGTAACTATCTATTACTGTAAAATTAACATTTTTATTTATTAATATTGCTACTCCCCTTTGTTTAGAATTATAGCATGCAGAAAACACATTAGGAAACTCAGGAGATTTAAGATCAACTGCAGCTGAGGTAGATTTATGGGTTTCTTGTAATAAGACGACATCTGCCTTCAATCTTTTAAGCTGGTTAAAAATCGTAACTCTTTTCTCTCTGGTGCCAGCTCCATGAGCATTCAATGTGACAAACCTTACAGTAGCCATAGTTTTGAAACAAAAGTTGTAAAGTCCATATCACCACAGAAACAGATAAACACAGGTGCATTATTAGTTTGCGCTTGGGGTTGCCTGATTGAAAATCCAAAAGCCGAGATATAAGAAAGAGAAAAATAAAAGAAAGTTGTGAAGGTGTTAAGGGTGAGGGTGAGAGAGAAAGAAATAGTTATATTATGAAAAAAATTATTTTTGTGTGTGTGTGATTGATAAAAGATCCAGTATCCCAGTGCTCAGCCCTGGCCCCGCCCACATTGAGTAATGTAAACAACTTTACAGACCTGTGCTAACATTAGATTATAGTTGACTGATGAAACAACTCTTATCTAGCCAGTGTTACATGACTAATAAAGCCAAGGAGTAAGCTTGGGGTACCTGAACAGCTGCCCATTAACATACAGTTTATCTACTGCTACTGTAGCTCTGGTGCCTTCACTGATGTCTTTCTTCCTGATTGGGAAGAAAACGTGCCTTCTATCCAGGATCTCCTTCGGATATTGATCGTTAACGCTGTAATTCGTTCCCCGCAGCTCTCTGCCCTGGTATGGGATCAGAACAGTATCACCTTGAAATGAAACTGAAAATAAATATTGGCATTGAAAATAAAAATTGGCATTGAAAAATATTATTGTAACTGAAAATATTAATTTTGAATCAGAAATAAATCTAGTGAAAATTTTTGTATTGAAAGTAAAAAAAAATTTTACAATGCCAATCTCTTTTTACAATGCCAATCTTTTTTTCAATACCAATCGTTTTTTCAATGCCATCATTTTTTTCAGCTTCCTTCAGGTGTTACTGTTTTGACGCTTGTGTGTGCACGCGCATGAGGGGCTTCAGCCCCCCATATGTTTGCATGAACGAGGCAGGAGGGAAACTCCGACTGTCCGAGTGGGATCAACATTTTCTTTGCTTCTAATGTGGTTTGTGGAAGGTGATAATCTGCAGTTGGGGACCCGATTTATGACAGTCTTTCTGTAGTCTTTTGAATCAAACATGTTTGATATTATTGCAAGTCCTAGTGTAGTCGTTGTGACGTAAATCAATCAACAACCAATAAAGCTGTTCTCACACAAGCGGAAGCACAAAGCTACAGATCCCGGCAAGAGTCAGGTGCAGAAATAATTTTTGAGGGATAAGAATCTGTACCCTCGGTTTATTAAACCATGCGCATGGAGTCGTAATCTGTTCCCTCTATTTATTCAGATGTGTGACCGTGTGGTGGTCCTGTCCGCTTCAGAGTGTACCCTGGCTGTTTGGGGTTGTACTTTACTGCTATGGCACAGTGGTTAATAAACAGGGTTACATCGCCGATGGTGGTGGGTTTGAGTCTCGTTTGTGATTTTGTCTTGCACCTTGCCACATATCAATTTTTTTTCGGTTCCTGCGGGAAAGTAGGCTATAAACATAGGTGTCATATTTATAAATAACAGTTTTGTAGCCACCTATGGAGCCTGGCAGGGTCTATACACAACAAATACAATATTTGTGTTGCATGGCTGAGAAATGGGCCATAAATTAAAAAGTGTATGGCAACCTTGCCCCCTGGAATACAGGCACAATCCAGCGCTATCTGTGCATCTGCATGGAGCAAGTGGTACAGCATCTAAACACCTTGCACTAAAAAGATATGAGTTAACCAGTTACTTGATGATACAGTACCCACTTTGAATGCAAGTCTTTATTTGACATAACATTAATCTTGGCAAAGAATGCAACATTCGCACATAAAGAAACTGTATAATGCTGAGTATAATGGGAGGAATTTTGCGGGAAGCTAAAATAGCCTAGGTGTAGTCTTAAATAGTGTCCCAACCAGATTCAGTGTTTATAAAATCTTTAGTCTGAGACTAAAAAACTGTTAACCCAAGTCTTTAGATGTGAGCTGATAATCGTTAAGAATCTTTTCTAAATCGTTTCAAAGTATTTAGGTGTACAGAAAGCATAATGTGGTTTGTGGAATAATAATAATTAAAAAAATAAGATATAAATGGTTTCTTCTCAGTTTGCCATGGCAGTTGGCGCGCATTACCGCCACCTTCTGGTTTAGAGTGTGTGTCACAATTCCTTTTTGCAATCTAATAAAAAAACGAGTTGTCAGTGTTGTTAGCTTTGCTTACACCAGTCTTAATTGATTTGTTAACATTATTGACATGTATTGTAAATATGTATTGTGGATCTGAAATAAATACAGTTATTTAATATGGTATATATAGTGTGTATGTAAATCCCTTCATTCCACACCCTCTGTAATGAGGAGAACCTCCAACGAAGACAGGCTACACAAGCATAAAACTTTATCCCAAAGACTCCTAGTCTCTGGTCAATAGAAGAAACCGTTTGTCTTTTTTTCTTCCACAAACCACATTATTAGCAATGTAAATGTCCTGTTGTTTCTTGCGTCTCTCCTCTGACAGTCGTAGTTTCCCTCCTGCCTCGTTCATGCAAACATATGGGGGGCTGAAGCCCCGCCCCTCGTGCACACACAAGCGTCAAAAAAAAAAATGATGGCATTGAAAAAAAGATTGGCATTGTATGTATGTATATATATATATATATATATATATATATATATATATATATATATATATATATATATATATATATATATATATATATATATATATATTCACCTATGTCATAGCTCTCCTATGTTAGTCTTTCTAAGATTTATCAAGAGGTTATCCGTCTCACCAGTGAAATGGGTTTTACCATCCATAGCCTTAAGTCTAACATTTACCTCATAGGGGAAAGGGGGGGGGGGGTCATATGAAGCCATGGAAACGTCTTTGATCTATCAGCTTACAATAACACAAACACAGCCGAAGAACAGCAAAAGAGTGTGTACTGTGGTCTGAAAAAAGTCTGTTTATCTCTCTCATTTATTCAGGTGTACTTCTTCAGGTGTGTGGTTCCCATGGTCTCTTAGCTAGGCCAATTTTATTGGACTTTCCTCCATCGGGATAAATCCGCTCCTCTCAGCCATTGTGTCTTCTAACAAAATTGTCCCTTTAAGGACTTAGCTAAGACGTCTGCATATCACAACCTTTTCGGCAGTGAGTGGGGTAACTTATCAGCACAAACAGCGAGAGATCGACATGGAAGACATTGGATGATTGCTGTGTTTCTATTAGCTGTTGTTATAAACTCCTTCTCCAGAAACTCTACTTATTTTAAAAAGTCAATTGTTTGGCAACGTCTGCTCCTTTCCCTCTGAATTACAACCGATAGGCATGAGTTAAGTACAACTCCTGCACAGCTATTCGGGCCATTTTCGATGGTGAAGTGGAGACGTACATACTGTGAAGGTCTGGCAAAATTACCCCGAAGTTCTGAAAGTGGAGATGTGTCCTTTGGCAAAAAAAAAAGCTATTACTTCAGTCGGAAGACTAGACTGGAAGGCTGTTGGTTCTCGTCAAGGTCTTTGGATGTCTTTGTGATTACTCACTTTGGATTTGGAACAGGGTGATTTAGGCCTGGCTCTAAACTAGCTGATCAAGGCTTCTTGATAAGCTGTGAGGCTCCTTTTGACTGAATCCAGACTTACCTCCGCTCAGGAGCTTAAGATTTTCCAAAGGAGTTGTTAGGAGGGGCTAATCAACCAATCACATATCTCTAGCTTTACATTAGACAGGTAATAACAAAAATAGATATTGTATTCTTTTTTTCTAAACAACAATTTTCAGATTATAGAGAAACCAGACATTTACACAGGTTTCACTGTAGTCATAGAAATCTCATCTGTTTTAGAATTAACACATTGATAAATATAAAATTTTACTGTACAAAACTTTCTCAGCTTAGAAATTAGCAAAGCAAGATCATTCACATGAGAGAACGTTGACATTTCACACTGGAGTTTAGACAAAGCTTCTTTTGAAAACCATAAAATATTCATATTTTGGAGATGCCATAAGTATGGTTTATGAGGCTGTTGTCATTAATTAAAGGACTTTTCGAAGTGACCACAAGAAAAAATATAAAATGAATTGCAATGTCAAATCTGATGTTTGTGTGCACTACTTTTAGCTGCAATGTTGCCTATAGACTAATCAGCCTTTTAGTTGTTTTTTTTTTGTCTAACTATTTAAATTCACTTAGCTAATATTTAATATGTAATATTAACAAGAACGACCAGCGTCTTTTACAGTAATTTTTACAATATATTTTACTGACTAAGGTTACAAATAGAACATGAGTATTATTGTCCTTTGCTTATAGAATATACTCTGTTTCTGGATAAATATTTGATCATCGGCTTTCAAAACAATATCTCCTTATCTTTTAAAGCCATCACCTACACACCAAGCTACAAGAAGACCCCTCCTCCAGTACCACCCCGCACCACCTCTAAACCTCTCATCTCCATCACAGCCCAGAGCAGCACTGAATCCACCCAGGACGCCTACCATGAGGGACAGCACCCTCATGGTGGCCGGTGGGCCCCCGATAGCCTTGCTCTTGGGCTGACGCCCGGCAGGGCCCTCTATAATTCCACCGACAGCCTGGACAGCACCAAGGCTGTGACCATAGCCATGGAGGCAGCGGGAATCATGGCAGGAAAAAGGCATCCATCCACAGACTCTCACAGCTCGGTGCTTACCTGTGACAAGGCAATCCTGGTGTCCAAGGCTGAGGAGTACTTGAAAACACCTCGATCCTCTATAGGAATACAGGTCAGTGAACAGATAAATGTGCTCATTAAAACCATTTCTTACATCATTACATGAGTCTTTCAGTTCTCAACTCTAAATTATGCAGAGTTTTATTAATCCAGAGAAGTATCACACTCATAAATTCAGAAGAGAAACAGTGCTGTCCTCTGTGCAGCTAAAAATAGCAAGAGTGAGTCATCTCACTGCAAACCATTTAATTAACATTCAATGCATGCTGGAGCAGCTATGGGTGAATGGTAGTATACTCATTGTTTCATTCACTCCTCCCTTATTAACTTCACCTTTCCCTCATTGTTTCCTACCACACTGATGATTTAATCCCACATAGTTTCTCTTATGCTCTGTTTATCATCTTAAGTTAATTCATAAGGTACATTTCACCTTTTGATACACAAGCTGGATACCCAGTCTGCTTGGTCATGTTCAGTTTTATATAAAACCATTACAATGAGTAAGCAAAAAAAACACTGCTCTATCAAACTTAGCCAGGAGCTTCTGAATTTCTTAAAAATTTTTGCTAATAAAATCAAAGTAATGGCCTTCTCTTCCTTTTTTCTCAGAAAGTCTGTTACTCAAGATTTATTTAACACCCAAATTACATTAAGTCTATCGATTGCCAGATGTTGCCTTAAGGGCGCCAGCCAGTTAATGAATATTTCCTTCAAAGTCAATTGATCTGGCTACACATGTTTGATTGAATAATGCTTAGAGAACATCTAGCAGAGACATTTTGCTCATTCACAGTATTTCAATGTAAATTTACCAACACAAGTGTCGCTCATTAAAATTAGAGGTTTCAATTACATACTAATCAAAGAAAATGTTTTAGCTGATAAACCACTGTTGCTGTAGAAATCCGGATTGACTATAAAATGTAAGGGCATTTATGCCAGACTTATTTTACTTCCTTAACTAACTGGTAGACTGAACGAACAAATGCAGTGTGAGAGAACCTATTAACCACAATGGCAATCAGTAATTCTTAGATTTTGGTTAGATTCTGGTTATTGCTGATCAAACATTCAGTCAAACACTTCAGTAGGCATCAATAGACCTGGAAACCCTTTCTACTTACACTTTTTTGTTTCTCAGATATTAGGTCACATTAGTCTTCCATCCATCCATCCATCCATCCATCCATCCATCCATCCATCCATCCATCCATCCATCCATCCATCCATCCATCCATCCATCCATCCATCCATCCATCCATCATCTTCCGCTTATTTGGGGTCGGGTCGTGGGGGCAGCAGCTTAAGCAAAGAGACCCAGACTTCCCTCTCCCCAGCCACTTGGGCCAGCTCCTCGGGGGGAATCCCAAGGCGTTCCCAGGCCAGCCGAGAAACATAATCCCTAAAAGCGTGTCCTGGGTCTTCCTCTGGGCTTCATCCCGGTAGGACGTGCCCGGAACACCTCACCAGTGAGGCGTCCAGGAGGCATACTGGCCAGATGCCCGAGCCACCTTAACTGACTCCTGTCGATGTGGAGGAGCAGCGGCTGTGTCCTGAGCCCCCTCCGGATGACTAAGCTTCTCACCCTATCTCTAAGGGAGAGCACAGACACTCTGTGGAAGAAACTCATTTTAGCTGCTTGTATCCGTGATCTCGTTCTTTCGGTAACTACCCAGAACTCATGACCATAGATGAGGGTAGGAAGTAGATCGATCAGTAAATCGAGAGCTTCGCTTTTCGGCTCAGCTCTCTCTTTACCACGACAGACCGGTACAGCGCCCACATAACTGCAGATGCCCTACCAATCCGTCTATCGATCTCCTGCTCCATTTTTAATCTTTAGTTCAACAAATCGCCTGTCATTCAGTACCAGCAATTGTTCAGGTAATGAATGAAATTCCGCTAAACCACAATTCAAAATGTGTTTGTCTAAAATTGTGCATGCTGGAATTATAAAATACCTCATGCTGCATAACTTACAGGCCACATTCCAGAAATGTCCTGGATTTTTCTCAAGTACAGTCGTGGCCAAAATCTTTGAGAATGACACAAATAGTAGTTTTCACAAAATGTGCTGCAAAACTACTTTTAAATCTTTGTTTCAGTTGTTTCTGTGATGCATTGAAATATAATTACAAGCACTTTGTACGTTTCAAAGGCTTTTATTGACAATTACATGACATTTATGCAGAGTCAGCATTTGCAGTGTTGTCCCTTCTTTTTCAGGACCTCTGCATTTTGACTGGGCATGCTCTCAATCAACTTCTCGGCCAAATCCTGACTGAAAGCAACCCATTCTTTCATAATCACTTCTTGGAGTTTGTCAGAATTAGTGGGTTTTTGTTTGTCCACCCGCCTCTTGAGGACTGACCACAAGTTCTCAATGGGATTAAGATCTGGGGAGTTTCCAGGCCATGGACCCAAAATTTCAACGTTTTGGTCCCCGAGCCATGGTCTTGAGCCGGAAAAGGGTGGGGTGCCTCCTCCGGGTCTCCTCCAAGTGAAGGAGTTTAAGTATCTGGGGGTCTTGTTCACGAGTGAGGGAAAAATGGAGCGGGAGATCGATAGACGGATTGGTGGGGCATCTGCAGTTATGCGGGCGCTCTACCGGTCTGTCGTGGTGAAGAGAGAGCTGAGCCAAAAGGCGAAGCTCTCGATTTACCGGTCGATCTACGTTCCTACCCTCATCTATGGTCACGAACTCTGGGTGGTGACCGAAAGAACGAGATCACAGATACAAGCGGCTGAAATGAGTTTCCTCCGCAGAGTGTCTGGGCTCTCCCTTAGAGATAGGGTGAGAAGCTCAGTCATCCGGAGGGGGCTCAGAGTAGAGCCGCTGCTTCTCCACATCGAGAGGAGTCAGTTGAGGTGGCTCGGGCATCTGGTCAGGATGCCTCCTGGACGCCTCCCTGGTGAGGTGTTTCAGGCACGTCTCACCGGGAGGAGGCCCAGGGGAAGGCCCAGGACACGCTGGAGGGACTATGTTTCTCGGCTGGCCTGGGAGCGCCTTGGGGTTCCTCCCGAGGAGCTGGAACAAGTGGCTGGGGAGAGGGAAGTCTGGGTCTCTTTGCTTAGGCTGCTGCCCCCGCGACCCGACCCCGGATAAGCGGAAGAAAATGGATGGATGGATGGGTCCCCGAGCCACTTAGTTATCACTTTTGCCTTATGGCACGGTGCTCCATCGTGCTGGAAAATGCATTTTTCTTCACCAAACTGTTGTTGGATTGTTGGAAGAAGTTTATGTTGGAGGGTGTTTTGGTACCATTCTTTATTCGTGGCTGTGTTTTTGGGCAAAATTGTAAGTGAGCCCACTCCCTTGGATGAGAAGCAACCCCACACATGAATGGTCTCAGGATGCTTTACTGTTGGCATGACAAAGGACTGATGGTAGCGCTCACCTTTTCTTCTCCAGACAAGCCTTTTTACAGATGCCCCAAACAATCGGAAAGAGGCTTCATCGGAGAATATGACTTTGCCCCAGTCCTCAGCAGTCCATTCACCACACTTTCTGCAGAAGATCAATCTGTCCCTGATGTTTTTTTTTGGAGAGAAGTGGCTTTTTTGCTGCCCTTCTTGACACCAGGCCATCTTCCAAAAGTCTTCGCCTCACTGTGCGTACAGATGCGCTCACACCTGCCTGCTGCCATTCCTGAGCAAGCTCTGCACTGGTGGCATTCCGATCCTGCAGCTGAATCCTCTTTAGGAGACGATCCTGGCGCTTGCTGGACTTTCTTGGACGCCCTGAAGCCTTCTTAACAAGAATTGAACCTCTTTCCTTGAAATTCTTGATAATCCTATAAATTGTTGATTTAGGTGCAATTTTAGTAGCCACAATATCCTTGCCTGTGAAGCCATTTTTATGCAACGCAATGATGGCTGGACGCGTTTCTTTGCAGGTCACCATGGTTAACAATGGAAGAACAATGATTTCAAGCATCACCCTCCTTTTAAAATGTCAAGTCTGCCATTCTAACCCAATCAGCCTGACATAATGATCTCCAGCCTTGTGCTCGTCAACATTCTCACCTGAGTTAACAAAACGATTACTGAAATGATCTCAGCAGGTCCTTTAATGACAGCAATGAAATGCAGTGGAAATTTCATGGCAAAGAAGGACTATGCAATTCATCTGATCACTGTTCATAACATTCTGGAGTATATGCAAATTGCTATTATAAAAACTTAAGCAGCAACTTTTCCAATTTCCAATATTTATGTAATTCTCAAAACTTTTGGCCACGACTGTACCTCTCTGGTCAGTAAATCACAGTCCTATGATAATTATTTTATTAAATGGTAAATGGCCTGTACTTGTATAGCACTTTATTTAGTCCCTGAGGACTCTGAAGCGCTTCACACTACATTCAGTCATTTACCCATTCACGCACACATTCACACACTGGTGATGGCAAGCTACATTGTAGCCACAGCTGCCCTGGGACACACTGACAGAAGCAAGGCTGCCAAACACTGGCGCCACCGGGCCCTCTGACCACCATCTCTATTAAAATGAATAAGAAGATTCTAAGGGCATTAACATTTTCATTGTGCGATTTAAAAAAAACTACAAGGCTTCAATTAAAGGAGTAATAAGTTTATATTTTATTTTCTTAGGTAGTTTTACAAAATATGTTATAAATATGCACCTGATAAAAGAAAATTTGTAGGTGATTACAAATAGGAACCTAAATAAAATAGAACAGAAAAAAGGGGATTTTTTTACAAATAGGTTAATAGTTAGAAGAACTCAATTCACAACCTGACATCCTGGAAGGATGACTATGTACATTTGCAGCACCTTTTACTTTTATTTCACCCTAGGTAAATATATGTACAGAAACCTAAAATGAAGAGTTTTTATGGAGACATGGTAACCCCAAGATACCACTCTGTGCGGCAGTACTTTAGCAGCAATACTTTGTGATTTATTTTTTACCTCCCTTACCATCATCTTTTTACTATTTGAGTTGAGCTGTAAATGCAGTTTCAGTTGTTTCAAACCTTTTAGAAGTTGCACAGATAGATAGATAGATAGATAGATAGATAGATAGATAGATAGATAGATAGATAGATAGATAGATAGATAGATAGATAGATAGATAGATAGATAGATAGATAGATAGACAGACATAGTTATGAACAACTTTAGATAAGTTAGCATTGTCTTTTAGCTATTTCCTGACTTATAAAGATGAGCACAAATCTGCCTAACTTAAATAGCTTGTTTTTCTTGTTTCTCTGTATTTGCTCTATTATTTATCTGTAATAGTGGCATATTTGTCTCAAAACACCATACAGCCTAATAGTTGTATGTATATCACTGATGGCTGTTGATGCTTATTCAGCACATATATGACATAAAGATATGATGATCATTTTAGAAGCAATTTTCCACTAACTAGTGGTTAGTGTTGTGCCCACAATGGATGTTATTACTTTCATAGGGCCCAGATACATTATCTGATGGTATAATCTTAGAAGTTTGTATTGTATTGCTGTTTGTTTTAATTAAAAACTTTCCTAGTTCAAAATGTATATTGTTGTTGAAAGCTTTGTTTTCTTTAAAAAGATAAAAGGACTTACAGTATATACAACAGCAGGGACACCTTTTGAATTGGAAACAGCTGGGAACCCCTTTTGACCTCATCTATACTCACATCTGTACTTCTATATTGACAAATCAGCCTTTCACGTATAGTGTAATCAGCCCAAATTCACCTTCTTCTGGATTGATTTGTATCCTGTAAGAGCTCAGCCAGTTCAAGAATCAAATCTTTAACCTCATGGACAGTCTTGTCTTTACTTTCCACAGGGCTTCCAAGGGGACCACTTTAAAGCCACTTTCACTGCAGTTTTACTGAAAAACAATTACTTCCTCAGCCAACTCTTAATTGGCACCATCATGATGAGGTCATGTAAACAGAGGGTTTGAAACTTAAACTTGAAAAGTCGCCAAGTGTTTATCTTTTAGCTGATGCTCATATTTTTCATACCTGTGCTGCCATTGCGCCTGTGATCTCTGAAGTTGTGCGTGTGAAAGCTTGTGCACGTCTAAGTGTTTCTGCATACATATACTAAAACACCTATAGGGTAAGTAATCCTGTTGGACATAAATCGCAAAGCCCCCTGGCTGTTTTGTCTTTCATCAGTCCTCATTCTCTTTTCATGAGCAGGACTTTGCTCTGTGTCTAAAACAAAGTAATGGAGGTCACCTCAGCAAGCTGCCGCACACTCATTTCCGTCTCGCTAACAGCTTCTCTCAGACACCCCAACAGAATACATAGTAGATTTTCAAAAATGTCACTCCACAGCTTAAACACTGGCCGATCCGTTCCAAAGGCTGAGATGAAAAAGGGCTCTGTGTGACTATTTACACCCCATGAACTTTTCCACATTTTGTAACAAACACAAACTGAAATTAATTGTATTTTGATTTTATATCATAGACCAACACAGAGTAGGATATTGCTTTGAAATGGAAGATACATGTTAAAGATTGTGCCATGAATTTTATAAATTTGTAAATTATCTGTTCTGCTTGTAATTTATTATCATTGTAAATACAGCTACTCTGGAGGAACTGCAAAAATTGACAGCTCAGTTAGGTCCCAATGGACTCAGCAAACATGTTGCAAGAAGGAGCTCTGGTCACATAAGACTAAAGTGTAACTTTTTGTGCTTTCATCTTGAACACGCATCCCCCTTGTGGCACATAGTGGTGGCAGCATCATGCTGTGTGGATGAAACCATGTTAGAGGCTGTAGAAGACTTTAGACAGGGCAGGACAGCGACCCAAAACCAACAGCCAGAAATTGGATGGAATGATTAGGATCAAATCATTATAAGATATGCTAGAATGGTCCAGTCAAAGTCAAGACCTAAATCCAAAGATAATTTGGATAGTAAGACTTGAAAACTAATGTTCACAAACTCCATCTTATCTGACTGAGCTTGAGATACTTTGCAATGAAGAATGAGCGAAAAATTCTGTTTCGGGATCTGCGAAGTCGCTAGAGCTATACCCAAATGGCCTTGCTGCTTTGATTCCAGAGATTACAAATGCACGCTCCACCTCTCAGATTTTTATTTGTAAAAACTTTGGAAAATCACATGTCCCTTTTAACTTGACAATTATGTGCTACTCTGTGTTTGTCAATCAAACTAAATTCCCAATACATAGAAGTTTGTAATTGTAATGTGATCAGAGTAATAAATACTTTGCAAGGTAGTGTATGTTTTCAATGGAAGGAGTCTCTGTTGTTTACCAGAACTTTTCAATCACAGGCATCCCATAGTAATATTTAAAGCTCATGTTTACGGTGCTCAAAAATTATGCTTTTTTTTGTTTTTGGCTTATTTGCCAAATCTGCTAGAAATAAAAGCTGGGGGCGAATGTTTGCATAACAGAAAGGCAGACATATTTATTCTAAAGCCATGACAGCATTCTGTGTTTTAAGCCAAATGTTAATACCATGGCCGAGAACAAGAGGCTGCCAGGAATGTGATTAGCTGAGTAGGCATTTTGTCATGAACCAAATATTAGACAAATTAACTCCAGTTGACAATCATGTCAACTGGAGTTAATGTGTCATCTGAAATTCATGCATGGGAATTACTACAGGAATTATGCTTGGCTGCAGAGAAACATCAAGCCAGTGCTTCAATCATGTTTGTAGAGATTGTATCGTATGCACTGTTTGGTCCTAAATAAAGTAAGGGCATCAGAATATCAGAATATCATTGTGAGTATCATTGTGAGTGTTATATGATTACTTTTCTGGAGTTAATCAATAAAACTAATTCAAAAACACACACTACAATCAACTAACTGACAAAATAGTACCCCAAAGGCCCAATAAAAAACATACAAAACTGCACTTTTCTCTCAATATCTGGATTAAAAACATCAGGCTTTTAATTTTTTCTACCCTTTAAACTGTAGCTGGCACTGTCACACAGTGAAAGAAAAGACTTGGGCTGAACAGAAGAAAAAAACTCAAATGACAAAAAGAATCCTCTGTCAGTCTGCAAAGAAGAAAGACTGTGGCAATGCAGCAGCAGGAAATTAATGTGAATGCTTCACTAAGAGAGGTGAAAGATATAAATTAGGGGGTGATGAGCAACAGAGAACTATTGAAAGAAATTTTGAAAAGGCATATTTAAAGTGAGAAAAAATATAGTTTGGGCTTTAGACTGCAGGGAGTCCTGCATGGTGTGATGAGTGTTTCAACACTACTGGATTTGTGCGCAACAATTGTGATGATTTAGAAATGCACCAATCAAAATTTTGTGGCCGGTTTCCCATGCCTGTGTTTTGTAAAGCTTTAACATGCTGACAACTGCTGATCTCATCAATTATTATTTATGTTTTAGAACAATAATGCAAGGAAGCATAGCAAAAGTTTTTTTTCCAGCCGTCCTGCCGTGAGCATTCATCAGTTTTTTTATATTGAGAGTAGAGGTGACAGCGGCGACTGTTAAATAAGATTTTAATTTTATTTTAAAACAGAGACAAAATAATGATGGAGGTCACATTTGAAATTGTGTTTAGCAACTTATATAACATGTTTACAATGAAGATCTTCTGGGCCATCTTTAAAAATAAACAAAGAATGTAACTATAGCAACACATGCAGGAAAGCAAGTATCGAAAGCACATATTAGGTCGTCTAAATCTGAGATAACCAACGTGATGGACCCATATTAGGTGCCAAAGAGCAAATTTTGTTAGCTCTATGAGTGTTTAGGCCAGGGTTGTCCAACTTCAGTCCTCAAAGGTCGGTGTCCTGCAGGTTTTAGATGTGTCCTTGTTTCAACACAGCTGATTTTGATGGCTAAATCAACTCAACATGAGTTATCCAGAGGCCTTGAAGGAGTTTTAAAGCATTGAGAAATGCCAGTGGAGGAAGTGCAATGAGGATTATCCAAGAAGGAATGCAGCTAGCAGACACAGTGGTCATCCTCCAACTGGAAGGTTAATGGTATCTCAGTGTCCAAGACACCTTGGGCAAGAAACTGAACTCCACATAGGATTATTATTTTGTGATTCTGCAGAGAGAGAAAAAGGCAGCATATATTTTATCTAATATGCGACAACAACGTGTGAATGAGGGGGATGTGAAACAAATTATAAAGACCCGTTTTTTAAATCTAAGGAAAGATTCTTTGTAAATATGGACCATTTCCAATTAAATTGTATCTCTGGTAAAACAGTACTCCCCCTGCCTGCCTCCTTCATTGAGAATGTCTTCAGTTGTTTTCTAGTCGCTATATGTAAGCCACTGTTTTCAAACCTCTAAAAGGCATTGGCATACAAAATTGCTGTTCCTTATTAGGATAACCCATCAAACTACAAATTGTTGTGTTTTGTATGTTAATCTCTATGCTTGTTGAGTTTAGCTGAGCATGATACCAACCACAGTATGTTGATTTATGTCACACTTAAGATACATAGGGTTGTTGTGACATTTTAAAGTTATTTAAGTAACAACTATTATGAATATCATTTGGCCTGTAAAAGATCAGCATCAATAATAGTGAAGAATATGCATTATTCATCAGAAATTCTCAAACTAGACATTGCTGTCTTTTCGTTTTGTTTGTTTTATTTTCCCAGTAAGATATTTAAAAATGCTAAATATTGACATTTTTGTTATTTGCAAGAACAGTTCAGATCAATTTTTTTAGATGTGTGTACCTAAAAAAATGTTTGGATCTAAAAACGTGTTCCCATTTGCTTTTCCAATAATAAATAAGCAGACAGGTAAAAGAGAAAATTTGTGGAGAACTTTAAAATTTACTTAGGTTGTAAAATATTACCCTAAGCTTTGAATCTCACAGAGCACTGTTCAATTCATCATTTTAAAGTAGGAACAATATCACACAACAACAAACCTCCCAAGGCATAGACACCCACTGAAAGTGACAGGCTGGGTATGGAGATATTTAATCAAAATAGCAGCCCCTGGTAACTCTGTAGGAGAATGACACTGAACATACAGCTAGAACTACAATGAGATGGTTGAGGCCCAAAAAAAAAGATTTGTGTCATAATAGCCTCGTCAAAGTCCACAATTAAGTACAACTAAAAATCTGTGAAAAGACAAACATTTCTGTTCACAGACCCCTTATATTCAATTTGATGAGCTGGAGCTATTTCCAAAGAAGCATGACACAGATTTCCACATCTAGATGTGCAACACTTGTTGAGAGATACACCAAGAGGTTTGCAGCTGTGATAGCAGCTAAATTTAGTTTTATGATGTATCTACTCGGGGATGCTGAATACAAATACACACCACACTTGTATCCTCTGTGTTCCACTTCATATTAATCTTTGCTGCTGAATTACATACAATCTTTTAAAAATACACATAAGGTTTTGGTTGTAGCAACACAAAATGAGGAAAAAATTACTGATTTATTTTGTAAGTGTGAGCATTCATGATCCCCTGTTATTCTCTGGCAACCCTTCAATTGACCCTGTTACTTTGCTAATGTCTGCCACACACTGCAGGATAAAGTGATTGCTACCTGCTGAAAAATAGGTAGGACTTAATCTTTCAGTAAAATAAAAGAAACCAGCATTTATTCAGCAAAGGTGTGAGAGAGAAGAGAAAAGCTTTGGCTGATGACCTCATAAAAGACACTCAAACTCTCAAAGATAAAAATGAATCTCAGAGATCACTGAGCCATTTTTCTGAAAATCTGGAAATGGTTTCAGCATTTTAGCCCCCATAAACCCGAAGCTACAATTTACCTATTGGTGTCAGATATAACATTTCCTGTTTAGATTAACTTCTATACAAACCCACAGTCCATAGTTGCAAGCCTCTGTAGTCCTTTAGCCTTTGCAGCCTCCCATAAATCATGCAATGTTTACTCTCTGACGTGCCATGTACAGTTAAGTTGCTGGGTCCAGTCCCAGCCCAATAAACCCAGAGGCACAAGGGAATAGGAGCTCACATAATGAGAACTACTGTTGGTTTTTATCGTTTCTTCAACCTAGGTGGAAGCAGCCACCGACTCGGAGTCTGAAAGCAAAGGCTCACGGGAGTACCACTCTGTCGGGATCCAGGTGGAGGATGACAAAAAAGGGTTAGCTAATGGTCCCTTGGTTTTAACATTATTATAAGAATTCTGTATTTGATGTTTGATCTCTCTATAATAAATGCTAGCCCTGTTTTCAGTGCCATTACATGTAATTTTGTTGATTTTCATTCATCTTCTGCTTTGTTCCTCAGACAAGGGAGGTTCAAACGCTCCAATAGTGTGACGGCAGCTGTTCAGGCTGACTTGGAGTTGGAGGGCTTTCCCACCATGGAGGACAAAGGTCTGCAGTTTGGCGGGGGCTTTCAGCGTCACTCTGAGCCCAGTACGCCTACCCAATACGGAGCGGTACGCACTGTCCGTACGCAAGGCCTCTTTAGCTACCGTGATGATTACCGCACACCCGCTGAACCATCCAGTCCTCGAGAGACCACAAGCGAGACAAGCTGGCAGCTAGAACCTCCCTCTCCAAGAGAGAGTGCAGCTTCGGCAGGTGAGTCGGGAAGGGTGTCTCCGTCCCTGCGGAGAGATGGAAGCTGGTTCATGAAGCTGCTCCACACTGAGACCAAGAGGATGGAGGCCTGGTGTAAAGAGATGGAGGCAGAAGCTGAGGAGAATGACCTCTCAGAGGAAAGTAAGTGTTACGCTTTAAATGTCAAGCATGAACCAAGGGTCATTGGTGTATTATAATGAAAACATTTCACACTGTTTCTCTTTTTCAGCTTTAGGTAAAATCCGAAGTGCAGTTGGAAGTGCTCAGCTCCTGATGTCTCAGAAATTCCAACAGTTTTACTGGCTGTGTCAGCAAAATCTGGTAAGACATGTTTAATCATTAGGGACATCAACTATTTTATACTGATTTCATACAGACACACAGGATAAACAACCATGCACATACACAATCATACCCAAGGACATAAGGACATTTTTGATAGACCAGCTCACCTTAAGGCCATCCATCCATTCTTTGTCTACACCCTCTTATCTTTGCGGGGGGCTGGTGGGCGAGAGGTGGGGTCCAACCTGGACAGGTCACCAGTCCATCGCAGGGTAAAATAGAGGCTCCACAGGACAAACAACCATGCGCACGCACACACACACACACTCACATCTAAGGACAATTTAGAGAGACCAGTTAACCTAACAACCTATGTATGCATGTGGAGAACATGCCCACTCCATGCAGGAACACTTCAGGCAGGAAGTTGAACCCTTCTTCCTGCAAGGCAACAGTGCTAACCACTGCACCACCAAATATAACAGCCCAATTCTGACATTGAAGTAAATATAATAATCTTGAGACAAAAGCCTGAACACAACTAAAAGGAAAAAGTTGAGGTAGTAAGACATATGCCCTTTAATTTCTCAGTAGAAAATCTTTTATTTTTCTATAGCGGCATTTAACATAATGGTGTTCAAGCTTTAAATGGGTCACATATGATTGTATTTGACACTATATGAAGATGTGTGTGTGTGTTTGGTAGTGTATCTTTGAGATATGTATATCTCAAAGATGTACGGCATAAAGCACATGTATACATGTACTTAATGCCGTGTACTGTGGACAAGATTTAAGACTCTTGTTTTATATTTGTGCTCTTTGTAACTTGGTTTTTGGTTATGAGAGGTAGAGTTGCTGTTTTTGCTACATGCAGCAGAAAATGCTCATTTAGAAGGAATGGCAAGGGGGGATTATAATCTCTGAACCAGCCTTAAGGGAATAAGCAAGTCATTTTCCTACTAAAGGAGAGTGTTATGTAATTTGGAGAAGAACTTACTTTAGTTAAAAAAGGCCTGACTGCATGAATCTAAATGTTTAAAAAAAAATCACATTACATTTAGGCTTCATTTGCGAAATCCCCACAAATTAGAGGCTTAAAATGAAATTTTATTCATTTCCTCTTGAACTCCTCAATTAACCTTCAGATAGCCTTATTTGAAATGTTTCAAAGACAGACAGGAAACATTTGATGTGTCTTTGGAAGGAGCTGCAGGATTTAACACTCACACAGCCAGACCATAAAACTCCCAACTCACCTTAAATCTTACAGCTCTTGAAACCTTAGGACTTTTTAGACGTAGCATTTAATGAGCATAATCAGGCACATGGAGTGCACAGGCTTCCAGTTGGTATTTACAGATAACAGTAGTGCATTCTGTTCCCAGCTCAGAGCCCCAGCTCTGATTTGAAAGCAATGAGTGTTTTACATTGACGTGGAAGAATTTTGGTCAACTCTGTTTGCAGAATTAAGACTTTGATTTAAAAGAACCTAAAGCAAGGTTTTGGTCCAAAACCTTGATTTTGTTTTCTGAGCTGTTCAGAGGTGTACTTGATTTACATCATTGTCTTTCTGCGTATACAAGTGCGGTTGAACTTAACACATGGCTGAGTACCTATGGCAAGTTGCTCTTGTTCTTAAGCAGCAAAGCAGGACTAGAACATCACATTACCAACACCATGTTTGACTGTAGGTATGATGTTCTTCTTCTTATGTGCTTCGTTAGTTTTACGGCAGATGTAATGGTGAGCACACCCACCGAAAAGGTCCACTTTTGTCCTGTCACTTCACAGAATGTGTAATTTCTTGGGGATCATCAAGATGTGTTTTGCCCCATGTGAGAAAGTACCTGTATGTTGTTTTTGATCAGCAGTGATTTTTACCTTGGAGCTCTCATTGCCTTTCACTGTGATTCACTGGATTCCCAAATCCTTAACCGTTACAGTCTTTTCTATGCTGATAGATCTCAATGACCTTGTTTCTCCTTTGTTTTTAAATTTGTATCGTGGCATGTGTTGCTTTTTGGATCTGTTAGCTCATTTCATGCTCTCAGACAGGTTCAATTAAAATAATTTCCTGACTTTTAAAGGGCTGGCAGTAGTTAGGACCGAGTGTGGCCAGTAAAACTGATATCAGCTTTTTTTTACAGTTTAATCACAGTTTCTTTATGATTTAACAAGCCAAGCAATTACTTTTTATATACGTTAGTTTGGATACTGGATCGTTTGAAAATGGCATTTTGTATTTTGTCAGGCTCTGTTTTATGATGATCAAATTTGTTTAATGATCTGAAACGTGTGACGAAAGAGCAAAAGCAAACAAAATCTCTCAGGGGCCAAATACTTTCTCAAAGCACTGTACAAAGAGAAAAATAGTAAAGAATATATTAAGAAAAGGGATGATAAAGGAAAAATACTAAGCTCTGCTACATAATTGTGGATCACATTATGTATAAGGTATTTGACAGAAGACAAGCTGAAAGTTCTCTTGGATTTGTAAATTTAGAAATCAAATCTTTGTTATGTGGCACGTAGAGCCTTGTTTGTGAATGAATACAGTTGAAACCAGATTTTTACATACACAGTAAAAAAAGGCCGTTTTTTTTTCGTATTGACAAAATATTAAGACTAAAGATTTCATGTTTTTGCTCAGTTAGGATTACTATAATTTATTTGCATTTTCTAAATGTAAGAACAATTACAAAATTATTTGCTTAAATTATTTTTTTTAAATAAATCCAGAATAAAAAGTTGACATAAACTTCTGTATTATTTGGTACAACTGCCTTTAAATAATATGACTTTGATTAAATGTTATTGGTATGCCTCCATAGCCTTTTCACAATAATTTTTAGATTAATTTTGGCTTGTTCCTCTCAACACTTCAAAAACCACTTCAAGACATTTGCTCTTGACTCTTCAAGACAAGTTGTAACTGGCACAGTTGGTAGCACTGTTGCCTTGAAAAATGGTAATTGGCCTGTACTTGTATAGCGCTTTATTTAATCCATGAGGACCCCAAAGCGCTTCACACTACATTCAGTCATTCACCCATTCACGCACACATTCACACACTGGTTTGTGGCAAGCTACATTGTAGCCACAGCTGCCCTGGGGCACACTGACAGAAGCGAGGCTGCTGGACACTGGTGCCACCGGGCCCTCTGACCACCACCAGTAGGCAGAAGGGTGAAGTATCTTGCCCAAGGACACAATGACTGAGACAGACAAAGCGGGGACTTGAACTGGCAACCCTCCGGTTACAAGACGAACTCCTCACTCCTGAGCCACAGTCGCCCCTTGCAGCAAGAAGGTCCTGTGTTTGTATCCTGGCCTTGGGTCTTTCTGCATGGAGTTTGAGTTAGGTTAATTGGCCTTTTTAAATTGCCCTTTAGTATGAGTGTGTGCGTGCATGGTTATTTATCCAGTCTGGCCCTGCGATAGACCGTGTGGTCCAGGGTGTACCCCACCTCTCGCCCGATGATTGCTGGAGATAGGCATCAGCTCCCCATCCTGGATGGATTAGGCTCATTGTCCTATTTCATTCACCTTTATTTAACCAGATAAAACTCATTGAAAACTGTTTTTCAAGGGTGACCTGGTCAAGAACCGCTACAAGATAATGTCATTCACAAGTCACAATAGCAAAATTCCCAAATTAAGACATCCCACCAAATTACAAAATATTTAACAGAATACATATACAGTGGCTTGCAAAATTATTCGGCCCCCTTGAACTTTTCCACATTTTGTAACATTACAGCCACAAACATGAATCAATCTTATTGGAATTCCACGTGAAAGACCAATACAAAGTGGTGTACACGTGAGAAGTGGAACGAAAATCATACGTGATTCCAAACATTTTTTACAAATAAATAACTGAAAAGTGGGGTGTGCTGCCACCACCATATTTGACAGTGGGGATGGTGTGTTCAGAGTGATGTGCAGTGTTAGTTTTCCGCCACACATAGCGTTTTGCATTTTGTCCAAAAAGTTCCATTTTGGTCTCATTTGACCAGAGCACCTTCTTCCACATGTTTGCTGTGTCCCCCACATGGCTTGTGGCAAACTGCAAACGGGACTTCTTATGGTTTTCTTTTAACAATGGCTTTCTTCTTGCCACTATTCCATAAAGGCCAACTTTGTGCAGTCCACGACTAATAGTTGTCCTATGGACAGATTCCCCCACCTGAGCTGTACACCTCTGCAGCTCGTCCAGAGTCACCATGGGCCTCTTGGCTGCATTTCTGATCAGCGCTCTCCTTGTTTGGCCTGTGAGTTTAGGTGGACGGCCTTGTCTTGGTAGGTTTACAGTTGTGCCATACTCCTTCCATTTCTGAATGATCGCTTGAACAATGCTCCGTGGGATGTTCAAGGCTTGGGAAATCTTTTTGTAGCCTAGCCTGCTTTAAATTTCTCAATAACTTTATCCCTGACCTGTCTGGTGTGTTCTTTGGACTTCATGGTGTTGTTGCTCCCAACATTCTCTTAGACAACCTCTGAGGCCATCACAGGGCAGCTGTATTTGTACTGACATTAGATTACACACAGGTGCACTCTCTTTAGTCATTAGCACTCATCAGGCAATGTCTATGGGCAACTGACTGCACTCAGACCAAAGGGGGCTGAATAATTACGCACACCCCACTTTTCAGTTATTTATTTGTAAAAAATGTTTGGAATCATGTATGATTTTTGTTCCACTTCTCACATGTACACCACTTTGTATTGGTCTTTCACGTGGAATTCCAATAAAATTGATTCATGTTTGTGGCTGTAATGTTACAAAATGTGGAAAAGTTCAAGGGGGCTGAATACTTTTGCAAGCCACTGTAAATGCAGTCAGTTAGTGTACTTAAAATTAGTGGTGTGCGATACTGCATATTTTGGTATTGAAGTACCAAGATATCAAGTAAATACGGACCAGTTTCGCCAATACCGATACTTTTCAATAAATAAGGTGGATGCGTCATTGAATTGCTAAATCTCAATTAATTTTCATGACCTTAAGTGTTTTTTGTGATGTTTCCTTTTTTATCATTTAATAGTTAAAAACCACAACAGAATCAGGATAAAGTTTAAAATTAAATAGATAATCCTTTATTATCTAAATTTTCAAACTTAAATAAAAAATGCATGCAAACCAGTAAACAAATTGAAACAAACAAGTACTATGTCACGTGACTCACGTGATGGCTCAACATCAAAACACAAGAGGGGGAGGGGGAACATGTGTGTGCCTGCTCTGCGCTGGCACAGGAGAGGCGAGTCTGGCAACTTGGCTGTTTCCTCTTTGCTGAAACTGCAGCATTGGAAACAAGAGCGGAACTTAAAGTAAAGAATCAATCTCACTAGGCTAGTATTGATCCAATACTGATACCGACTTGGTATCGATACTATCAATATTTGGATCGCCCACCACTACTTAAAATTATTAGTTTATACCAAAAACAGTCACTATAAAATTGTGTCAGTTAAAATACGTTAGCTATGAACCAAGTTTAGATACACAACCCTGATAATTAAATATACAGTGGTCCATTTAAGACTCTTCATTTTTAAAACAATGAAATTCTGTGAGTATTTTTTGTTCGAAGTTTTGCAAGACGTAACAGAATTGAGTCAATGATATCGTCGAGGAAAATGTTAGAATATATATGCTTCATTCCATGTTTTCAGCAGCTTACATTTAAATGCTTTTTTCCCCAGTTCAGTTCTAACTTGTGGGACAAAAAATGTAAATCTCTATTTATTCACAGACTTTGCTGTCCTGGCTGATGTCTTGAAATGTTTCTTCAATATGTTGTTCCTCGTGATGTCATCTATTTTGTGAAAGGCACTAATCCCTACTACTTATTCATGCAGATATTTGAATAGATGAATGTGGTACCTTCAGGCTATAGAAACTGCATGGATGAATCATACTTGTGGAGGTCCACGATCCTGTTTCTGATATCTTGCCTGATTTCTTTTGATGTTCCCATGATGTCATGCAAAGAAGCAGCATATTTCAGATGTTGCCTTAAAATACGTCCACAGATGTACATCCAGTTTACTCAGACGTTTTGAATTAACCCATTAGCCTTTCCATCATCTTCATCTGGGCTTTCACAAATTCTATAAAAATGTTCTTCTGACTTTATAAGTAATTTTAAAAAACCTTTCTCTCTTAAACCCCTTAACATTCCTGCGATTTTCTTTCTAAATGTTTTAAAAATGTATACCCGAATTAAAATTAAGCTGTTCCTGAACAATTTGAGTAGAGACATGGCTGTGGTCTCCCTCTAAGGTTTCCCCCAGAACAGTCAGAATCCATTTAAGTGCTATTTTTACCAAGTAATTTGGTTTTGAATAGACTGGAACAGATTAAATTCTATGTCTGCCTATTTATTTACACCAATACATTCACTAAAAGTGGCTTTAGAATGGAGTGGTGACCTAAAACACAGTGTGGGTCTAAAGCCTGAAGTATTGCCTTTATCCACACCAAATCTGAAAAAAACAAAACAAAGAACCAGTAATTTGGACATATTTTCTAAATAAATGTCAAAGGGTTCCAAAAGTGTGCCAGAAGATGCGCACTCTCCAGGGTGAATGCATAACTTATCACTGCACCCCTCTGATTACAAAAGAAATGTCTGAATTATTACAGTCTCAAACAAAGCTCCACAGCTTCCTCTATGTTGTATTTTGTTCTAAAACAGTGTTTTGCCACGTTGCCAAAATGATCTCTAACTGGTGCATAACTGTGCAATACTTTAACTTCTGTGCTTGGATAACTCCTTTTACACTTGCAATTTACAAGTCCAGTTATAAAGCCCACCCTGTCATGTGAGGTATCTGCGTTTACAGCTTTCCATTGGCTATTGAATGTGTCAATCATCAGAATTCTGCACCACGATTGGTTCAAACTACACACGGAAGAATGACAAACTGACTTTTCACCTATCACAAAAATCATTTGTTGAAGATTTGCCACAGTAGAAGGGGGTAACCCATCACCTATTGGATCAATTTTATTTTTTTAACCTATTGAATCAAGTAAGGTGTCACTCACAAGTTAACACTTCCAGGCATGCACAGTGAAATTTGTAGGCTTTTGTTAATGAATGATGGATGTGGAAAAGGAACTAAAGAAAAAAGTCTACATTTTCTGTGGTGGCTTTTCATTTACTATAAGTTAGACTTTTCATGGACTAACCACTTTATTTCAGGACTTTAACCAGACCCTTGTGGATATAAAAATATAGTTTTCTTTTTAGATGGCTTGGTTTTGTCAGCGAGGCTACGAATAGTGAGTCGGATATTGTATTTCTTTCAGGGGGGTTGCCAAAAGCTCTTGTTGTGTCTGCAGTTATGATTGTATCCTTGATTAGCATATGTAATTGGATTCACAACACTTAGCTTTCCAATGATGTAAAATATGTATACTGTACTGTATGTACATAGAAGGTGGTAGCGAGGAACGGCAGATTTAAACCCGGAAGTAGGCAATGTCCTGCCTGTGGAACAAATGGTGGCCTTTAGCAGATAAAAATTATTTTTACAACCCCAACTAACTGAAATCAGGAAAGCTTTATTCAGATTTTTTAATTCTGATATTTGAATATTACATGAAATCAATAAAACAAGGATTTTAAATACTTTTGAAATAGCTAACTTTGTATGTAATGAGTCTATATCATAAATTAGGTTCACCTTTTAAGTTGAATTTCTGAAATAAATGAACTTTTGCACAATATTAAAAATGTTTTTGTTTAACCTGTAGCATATTGAATCTGTTGCATCATGCCCCTGTGCTATCCATGATTCATAGATGACTGAGATGATTCCTCACTTGCTTGTCCTCAGACTCTTTATGATAAAAAACGTCTGTTATGGTGAAACATCTAAGCAGATATAAAGACGGTTCACAACACATGGATTACGTTTCAGTAGATAGTCCTAACAATCTATAGAGTTTGTAGTTGCTTCTGATTTTATTTGCCTTTTTCAAAAAAATTACATTCCTTTTTTGCATACTTTCTGTATGATCTTGTAACAAATTAGTTCTTCCTCCTTTACATCTCATTTTATGTCATATTGTTAGAAAATATTAAAAAGCAAATTTTTCCTTTTAGAAATTTATGATTTATTGGGAAGAAAAGTGATTTAGAAAACATATTTATACATTAAGAAGGAACTAATGACTCAATAAAACCTGAAGCGGGCAGCTTTAGGAACAGTGGAGTGTTTCTCAATCTGGTGTTCTTTTCATTTGTGAAATCAAATGATGAATAGGACCGATGTGACAAAGGCAGTTTATTATTTCATACCTCATCTATGAAAATATGGCAGACATAGTCCCCTTTAACTCCTGTCTGTTTTCTTGTGTCTGATAAGGACACCTAGTGGACACAAGATGAAATGCAGTAAATAACGTTTCCTTCATCTTTCTTCTTTCCCTAGGACCCTAGCGCCATGCCGCGACCCACCTCTCAGGACCTGGCTGGGTTCTGGGACCTGCTGCAGCTCTCCATTGACAACGTTAGCATGAAGTTTGACCAACTGCAGCAGATCAAGAACAACAACTGGAGGCCAATTGACAGCCCAGAAAAGAAGGTAAGAAGTCAGAGTCCACATATCAATGCATGTCGAAAGCTGTGATTTTTCTTTTTTATGGCGGAAGCTAAAGGAAAACAGATTTATACAAGTTTTACAGGGGAAAAGGGGACCTATAACCATTGTCTCTTTTTCCTGCAGCCACCAGCTCCTGTACCAAAGAAGACAGTAAGACAAAAGAGTGCAGTGACCAGGGAAAAATCCCTGGACCTCCCAGACAGGCACCGGCAAGAGGCACGTCGGCGGCTCATGGCAGCCAAGCGTGCAGCCTCCTTCCGGCAGAACTCAGCCTCAGAGCGAGCGGACAGCATTGAGATCTATATTCCAGAGGCTCAGACTAGACTTTGAGAAAACGTTGGATCAGGGATCTATAGCTTTCCCTGCTCCTGTGCTCCAGCAACTTTAAAACTAGCCTTTTTTCTAGACTGCTTCTCTCTCCACTCCTCCTTTGTCCATCTCTGGTCTGATAGCCATCCCCAGTGCCCATTGTCAACATCACTGGACTGTAGGATGTGCCAAGGCGCTACTTCCATTGCCAAAAGCGTACATCTGACATGGGTTGGTTGGATCTTTCTATTTATTTGTTGGTGATCAAGATCTACAAGCTCTCTGATGTCTTGGATGGGGACATCTGTAGTTTTTCAACATTTGCAAAGTGCCATTTTAAGAGAAAGAAAAGTGCAGCTTTGAAAACCTTACCAGCAACCACACCTTTGAGCTAAACATCAATGTGTTTGTTTGAAGTTTTATGAAATTGGTTAAAGTTCGAAACCCTTCACTATTTTTAGTCTCTACAGATTGCTTACTTTCTGCAGTCTTTAAAGGATTGAATCAAATGCTAAATATCACCAATTTATTGTGAGTTTGAAAAAAGTGCCAATGTTTGAAATACCTCAACCATGTGCACATGTTAAAGGTTACCTATTCAAGATGCTTAAGGTAATCCTTACTAAGCTTTTGATTGGTTAGATGTGAAAAATGCAGCCTTCTACTGTATCCGTCATGATAAAATATTTAGGCATGCATATCAATAAATCTAAATGTAATTGAAAAGTTTATTTATTTATGTAATTGAATTCAAAAAGTGAACCTCAGATTGAAATTAATTTAACACAAAATTTCTGATAATGGCTGCTGTTAAGGAAAACCTAAAACCAGTTTGCAAACAAATGTTGAATATTGTCTAATATATTTATCTGTACCTTCTTCTACTACAGTCTTTCCTTCCACTCAACTTCCCATTCAGACGTTTGAATACAGCCCATTTTTAACAATTACCTTTTGTGGCTTACCCACTTTATGGAGGCTTTATTGAATCTATTTAGCATACGTTTCTCCCTTTTTGAAGTGAATGACTTGAAAAAAATTACTGTGTGATCATATTCAAATTTTTGAGTTGCACACTATTTGAGTGAACTGGTGAGGGAATGACATCCGTTCGCTCTTTAATGCACATCTATTACACCAATTTTCTAAATATCCATTGTTTATGTTGCCAATTTTCAGACATTTACTTGAAGCTGTAAACCTGCAAGTCTTGTGCCAACATTTTTCATCATGTCAATGCAGTAGAGAAGAAACAAAAAACTATTAAAGTTTGTGTAACTCCTTAGATTAAAATGTGTAGAAAAATGCACTTATGCACTTAATATAATTCTCACTATTTCCAAGGGAAATGTACATACCCAAGTTCACAATAGTACTGTTGTATTTTTTTATTGTGAGTGGGAAAGCTCTGCTGTTTTTTCCTTCATCATTTAAATGTTTAGTTTTGAAAAGTCTGGATGATCATGCACGTAGAATTGCACTGCTGAGTTTTCATCATTTTCCAAACCCTTTCAAGTTGTGCCCTCGGTCCACAGCTAATGAGGAACGATAAGAAGTAACCATCAAAACATAAACAAAATGACAATATTTCTGTAAGCTAAGAACTGCATCTTGATTTTCAAATTTCCTGAAACTATCCCTCTCTGTGATAGTGTCCCCAAGCATTATCATAATTAAGTCCCTCTGAAAAAAATATCAGAATTAACTAACTGAAACTGGGGCAACGGAATTTTAGGGAGATACAAAAATTAATTCTCAAATAACAAACATTACAAGTATCTTGCTATAAAAGTAACATAAAATCTAATTTTAATGGTCTGTGTTGACGATGATAATGTGTGACATGCATCTTGAAAACATCCACAAATCCCCTTCTCCTCCCAACAATGAGAAAATATAACTCTATGAGTCAGGATTCACCCGAAATCAATACAAAACTAGTCCAGGAGAATATGATGTCCTATCCTACAACTCTTGCTCTTGGTCAATTGGGCTTTCTTCATTTTGTTTATTTGTTTTTTTGCGTTGTGTCCTGGCACCATAGCAAACAGTATGGTTGAACTGACTGCTTAGCAGTGTCAGCGTAGATTTCCTTTGTGAGTAGATTAAGGTGACGTAAAAGGTTTATTTTTTGTTTGACTGATGATCCGAGATAAATAATAACCCATTTTGACATACATCTGGTGGGCAAAGCTCTTTTGATAGCATTTAATGGTTTTATGTTTTGATTTATTTAAACATTTACAAAGCATTGAGACTGCTCAGGCATGATACCAACACATTCCCCTGCTTATCTGTAATGTTCATAATACATTTAGATCCACTCTTCTAGTATTTTGGGATATTCAGAGTTGGTCTTCAACATTAGTGTCCATAGCTTCTGGACAATAAGCGGGATCTGTAAGAATCTAATATAATTTAAAATAGATCACCGACTGTATATTTTCGCAATAACTGTTCAAGAAAAATATATAAATGATTGAGATTGCTCATTGACCTATCACTTATCACCAATAAAGTGGAACCTATAACAGGCACATTTTGAAATATTGAATGTATCTTCTTTTACTCTAAACTGTGAGCTGAGAAAAAGTAGTGGCAACAAGAAGCATGGATGTCAGTTTGAAACAAGGCAACAGAAATAAGTTCAAACATATAAAGAAATATAATTTAGAAATATCTAGATCAGGAATTTGTGCCACTCTGAAGATAGAAACTGAGTTTTGTTAGGAACTCTTGACACTGATCATTAAAAAACTTTGATTGCTTAAATATAATTAATTTTAGGCTAAAATATTAACTAAATATTTTAAACCTGCTTTATTAAAATAAATGCTTTTATCAGAAAATGTCAATTGGTTCATTTTAAAGGGATTAACAGCTGTAATGCTCCGAAGACCAAACTTCAGTTTTGACTTTTGTTGGACTATCGTGCCAAGTAAAGCCATATGACACAATTGATCAGCTAAGTCATAAAACATGTTTGCTTTCTAACTGCATTTAGGTGGCTTAGGCAGATTTAAAATGTTTTTATGTCTTAACTGAGATGCAGTTCAGGTTAGAGTTAGAGTTTCCAGTTGTGTTCATACCTACATAAAGCTGTGCAATTTTTATTGGACCATGTTAGCACCATGTCTGAGCAGCTCCTTACAGTGCATTTGCTCTGCTTCATCTTGTAGTCTTTGTTGTGGCTGTTAAAGACAATTTTAGTATAGCTTTCAATATCAAAGATCTCTACTATATAATGTGTAACATTTACCCTAATAACAGAACCAAAACAAAAAATATTAGCATGATAGAATGTAGATGAAATTATAAAAAGTTGTTTTAAATATCTAATTGAACATTTGCACCCATAGTATCTGTAAACATTTAAACATGCAATCAAAAACAGAGTTAAGACCATACCGAATATTTTATGTGAAATATATGAATATAAAACTTGAAACTTATTTATTCAGGGAAAAAGTATATTTTTATTTAGGTGCAAATTAGTAACATTTTTGACTGACAAGTTCAGCATTTTACTATATTTTGAGAAAACAGAGGTTCCAAAAATTATCTTTTTGTTTACATTTACCCCAAGTCAGCCTCAGTTCTTTGAGCTCCTTTAGTGCCTGTATCAGTGGTTTCTTGTAATAGGATCACAATATCAGAACTATTTATTATAGTTTTTTTGTGTGGTTAAAACTAAATATAAATATCAGTGATTCTGCTTAATAATAAAAAAGGGTTAAAAACATTTACTTGGTAAAAAAAAAAAAAAAAAAAAACTTTATTACAGATTCAAATTATTGTAGTTTTTCTTTGAATTGGTCGGTAAGAATTATATAATAATTATTAGATGTGATAATTATGAAGTTTAAATGTACCGGTAATGTTAAAACATTTAGAGTAAACATGTTTGCAAAATCTTCCCTTTTAACTTGACTGGCTGAAACCTCAGCCTATTCCTTTCTCCTAGAGCAAAGTTTAATTGAAAATATATAGAACAGACAACATCCTCTTTTGCTACATTTAGGGTGGGGAAATCATCCATTGTCCTGTTTGTAGGTCCTCTGGGTGCATGCTAACCTACAGGTAGAGTCCCTGGTTGGGTTTTCAAAAAAAGAAATATATTTAAAATCAACAACAAAGCAAAACGTAAGAAAAACGGGCACACACACAAAACTGACTCAAAATCATAAAGTTTTCTTTTTATTACGGGTAGAACCGGTTGCAGTTACATAAATGACAGCCTTATCTGCAGACACTTGGCACTGAAGAGGTAGATCATTAATATTAAAGCAGAAGAACAGTGGTCCAAAAAACTGAACCTTGTGGTATACCTGTTTCGAAAGGCTGATTTTTAAATATAGTACATTGTTATTGCTGTTTAACTGGACTCACCAAGTCTGACTATCAACATCTTTGCTGAGGCTAAAATTGAAGAGAATGTATAGGTGGGGAAAAGCCTTCAATTGATTTTTATGGGCTAAAAAGGGAAATTGACTATCCTGAAATACCCCCTAAAAATGTGTGAACCCTCCTCTATGGAGTGATTGTAAAGGATGGCTCACAGTTCAGAGATTTATATTTTCCCTCCTGAAACTTTCAAATTGATGAGCTCATGTCCAACGAGCTCTTCCTTAAAATCAAAAAGGAGAACATGTTGTCTTATTGAAAATGCAGAAAATTTTCTGTCCAGGAAGACAGTAATCAGTTCTGACAATCATAATAATAAGAAGTAATCTGGTTGGTCAGTCATTCAAACCCCTTGGTAAATCAACAAACCTGAATAGTGCTGCTTCTAATTTTATTACACAAACAATCACTTAAATCCAGTTCTCTGTTTGCTGACTGGTGCAAGATATAAAATATTAAATCCTACAATCTCTTTCACACAATTTCTTTAAGTGTTTTCTAAACCGGCTGACTCATTTCCAGCAAGAACTAAAACGACTAAATTTGAAACGAGATGGTAAATTTGGCTTCTGTCTGTCTTTATATGATTGAATAATTATCACCCATCTCTGCAACAACATTCTTCTTTCTGCCATGTAAACTGAAAAGAGACAGCCCTATTGCATGATCTATCATCACTTTTTTAGATGGGTCTATTGTTAGAAACCACAGCAAAAAGGTATTGTATGTCCATCAAATCACCAGGTAACCAAAGTTTGCTGCAAAAAGGATGTTTTTGAAAAAGCACTGCTGACTGCACTTTGAATATCTACCACCTGGGTTGTAACTCACAAACACAAACAGCGCTGGGGGGGGGGGTTCCCCCTTAAGTATTTTTTGTCTTTTTGGTTTGCCACACTTAAATGCTTCAAATTATTAAACATATAATATAATATTATTATTTTTTAAGAATGGACAAAAGCTAACCACACCATCTGACCTTATGTGAAAGGTTAGTCTCACAAACCTGTGAAAGGATTATTTAACTGCAATCCACATGTTTTGGTGAAGATGTGCTATACTGTATGTCACTATCTATCCCAGGGCCTAATTATTGCCAGACAAGTTGAATCAACACATCACTTGAACAAAAGCTGTTTGATGACATGAAGAAGCCAAAATAATCTCAGAAAGCAACACATCGTGCCCTAAATGACAGAAATTAAGCAATACAACAGAATGTCAGTGAGATCCAGAAGTCTAAACAAGGTCACAAAGCCCTTTATAATGCTTTGAGACTCCAAATTATGCACCATAGTAAGGGTCATTATCCATAATTGAAGAAAACATGGCAGATTGGTGAATCTTCTCAGGATTGGGCGACCTACCAACAATACTCCAGGAGTGCATTAATGACTTATCCAGGAAGTCCCAAGAATCAAGAACATGAAAAGAACTGCAGCCCACACCTGCCTCAATTAAGGTCAATGTTCATGATTCAACAATAAGAAAGAGTGTTGGCAAAAGAATAACATTTATGGTAGAGTTTCAAGGGGTAACTCAACGCTGACGAACAAACAACACAAAAGTCCGTTAAATATGAATTAGTCTTTGTTAGTCATTGAACATTTGTTAGTCAGCCTATAGAACAAACTCTTCTGTAGACAGTTAAATACGATATCTGCAGTCTGTGGTTCTGGAGTTCCTTTGCTGTTTCAGAAGCTGGATAACTTGCCATAATTGATGGAATTATGTATCGTGCTATAAAAAAAAAGTGGGCTCGTCAAAGTCTGGACTACAAGTCTGATAGTGAAGCTGTGGCAGGACCTTAAACAGGTACAACATGCACAACAAATCTGCAATGTGGCTGATTTAATAAAAAAATCAGAATATTTTTAATCAATTAATTAATTAATTGTTTTATTAGATTAATTGCCAGATACTACAGGTGCCTAATGTCAGTTGTTGCCAGTTTATGGCGTAACTACTTGTTCACATGGAGCGAGGTTGGTTTGGATAAAGCTTCAGTCTATATATATATATGTTACAATGTATTGCTACAGATGAATATATGCCTAATTCTGCCTGTTATACCGCAGTTTAATGAATCTTTAACAGTATCAAACTGGATTTCTACATATTGCCTCTGTGTTTGATGCCAGGCTCTTGGCAGAGCCGACTCATTCCCTGCTGTTGCAGAGTGGCAGGCAGTAAGAGGTAGAAAGACAGACTTGGCCTGACATATGCTGGCTTAAAGGAGACGAGCGCTCTTGCACTGAGCCCCAAACTGCTGGTGCTGTATGCTGTGTGTAGCTGCAAGGCTGTTCAGCGAGAATGGCACGGCGCTGCACTGGGTAATTTTCAGCCTGACTTTGACTAAGCAAAGCAGCTTATGTAAGATTTTGGGTCCTTGGTGAGATCAAGCAAATACCCTCCAAGGCCCTTCAGAGCTTGTGTTGATAAATGTGTTGCTGAATAGCAGCCCACACTGTAAAACTTTAAGCATCAGCACTACATGCATTGGCCTTTGTCAGTTTCTCCCAGGCTGACTTTGTTGAAGGCTGTCACTGGAGTGGCTGTGAACTTTCTCCATAATGCAAAATGAGCAGGACTGAGAAGTGTTGTATATCCATGATCTGGGTGCATTTCAAAATATGGCTTCCTGCTCCTCCAAGTAGCACTAATTGCAACAAGACCTTTTATCTACTCAGTCCATGAATGGACAGCACTAAGTAGCAAAGCAAGATCAGTACCAGAACTCACAAGGAACTAAAAAGGGTTTAAACAAATTTGAGCAATAGAAGTAGGAGTGCAGAAATCACCTTTATCCTTATGATGAACAAAATATGCACAATCATGTAAAGAAATTAGGATAGGTTGAATATTTAGTTATTTAAGAAATGTCTAAACGTCAATGTCTAATTTTGTTTTGATTTACCTCCTGACATGAAAGTGAGTTATTCACAAGTACACCCCAGAAATTAACCATGATCTAATCATTAACAAAATGGTATCAACAAATACTGTATGTGTATTCTAACTGAGGAAGAATTTAGAACACATAGCCCCTTAATACCTTACCCAGATTGACTGGAATTACTTCAGTGAAAGGCTTCTTGCAGCCATCTGCATGTTTATAATATCATTATGTGGAAAGTTTGTCCTACTCCTTTCTTTCAGCTATGAGATGTTTGAGGGGATGTTTTTCATGCATGAACAGCTTGTTTCATGTTACTCCACAGCATCTCAAATGAGATCAGGACCTGGGCTTTGACTAGGCCACTCCAGAACTTTCCATTTATTCGTTTTTAGCCAGTCCTTGGTGGATTTACTGTTATGTTTGCAGCAGGGTCCAGTTCTGCTTTAGCTTTAATTTCTTTAAATATAGACTCGCAGTTTCTTTAAGCATTCTCTGATACACGGTAGAATTCATGATGGGTGAGCTGGCCAGGTTCTACTGCTGCAAAGCATCCTCCAACCATGACACTTCCACCTCTATGCTTCATAGTTAGTGCTTTTCTTGGAAAGAAATATTCAGTTTTAGACTCATTTGACCAAAGACCATTAATCCATTAGTCTGATTTTCTTAGAAAACAAAGATTTCCATTTTGCACACCTCCCATGAAAGTTAATGTTGCACATTCTTATTGGTATAGTACTGGCATGCACTTTGACATCAGTTGTAGTAAGACCCTGCTGTAGGTCTGGGGCTGACAATTTAGGGGTAGTTATAGACTTCTTTTAGCATCTTGTGGTCTGTTGTCAGGATGAACTTGCTTACCTGGGCATGATGGCAGTTGTTTTGAAAGTTCTCCACTTGTAGACTATATTCCATACAGGTGATTGGCTGGTTTTTAAATTATTTTGAGACTCATTGGAATCCCCTACCAGACTCATAAGCTGCCACAATCTTCTTTCTGCAGTCCTTAAACAACTCCAGCAGTCAGGAGCACACCAAACAAAAAAATGTTAGATTTAAGAAGGGAAAACCTAATTCAAAATATTGAGTAACAGTTTTCTAATCATGGGCACCTATATATGTGGGATTTTAGCTGTTTAAAATGGGAATAAACATAATGGTGTCCACATCTTTGTTAATTGAAGATTTTATTTTCCAACTTACATTTACAGAAATGTATTTTAATTGTTTATTTATACATCTTCAAATACCTTGTATTTGGTATCGGTATCAAATATCCATATGTCCAAAGATACTAGGAAACACTAAGGCTTTCAGAGAGTGCCCTAATAATTCCACATGACTGTATATACCTTTAAAAAATAACCTTTAAACATTCTCTGTCAGTCTTGTTCAAACCCATGCATAGAAATTGCTGCTGCAGCAGGGTCAAGTTTGTCTCTAACAGTGAATAATTTCTCTTCCACAAAAAGTCATTTTCTTCAACTTTTTTATAAATGACAGTCTCTATAATGAGGAGCTACAAGGCCATATCCTACAAACACTCTTTATTCCTTGAAGCTCATTTTAAAGGGTCTTCTATGCTGAATCTGCTTGGATGACATAGATTAGGGCATCATGATGTGTGCCCTGGACGATGCTTTGATTAAGAATGCAGCTGCAGTTTTTGTTTGCTATTTATTATCATATTCTGACATGCTCAAAACTTTACAAAAATGACAAGGACAAAAAGATTTAGCTATTAACTGCAAGTGCCATCGTGTTGACTTAATTTGACATACTGTAAAATCATTTCTTGCAACACTTTTAATGGGTTTTTAATAAAGCAAAATGTATTATTTTACATTTCTGCCTATATTTTAGCATCTATGGCCTCACATCTAATGTGACTGTCTATGTTTTAACTCTAGAACCTATCATATGAAATTCTTCAAGAGGACTTTTTTGTAACGGCGCTGCTGAAAGGGCATCACTGAGACTAATAAAACACTTCCTTTAACTTGGAGAGATAACTCTATGATTACAAGATCATATTAGAAGGTAGTTGTTTAGCTAAAGCTATTTTCATCTCTTGTATATCATATCTATAGTAAGGATAAATATAATGCCAAATATTCTTTATTTGTAAGAAATATATATAGAGAGAAATACATAAATATATAATATATGCTTCATTGAAACTTAACTATTTTCTGCTTTTTCCTGCCTTTTTTGTTTTTATTCTTATCTTGATTTGCTTGTTTTATAAGCTGCTATGGCATGCAAAACACTGATTTTGAATGTATTTATTTACTTTCTTCTGTTGAGGATAACCACACTGTCCCACCTATGTTTTATATTTATTTAGGTGCATTTCACACGTGCATTTCTCAGTGTGGGTGACTTCTGTGCAACGTATTGCATTGTTTCGCTCTTTACTTTGTATGATTTCAGTTGAACATATGCATCCTCCTTTCTTCTTTCCAAACTGAGCAACTTGAAGATTGCCCCCTCTTTGTGCAGTTTGGTCGTTGCTTAGGACATCCATTGTAAATAATTCTGCAATTAAATTTTTGAGAAAAAGGTTTGGACAATTTCCTCTTAGTTTTGTCTGTTTATTTTCAGCTTCAGAATATCCCCCTCCTCTCTGCTTCTGTTCCTGTGTGTATAAACACATTGATGTTAGTGTCAATGACTGATTTGAGTTGCACATAAATATGCATAAACATTTCCACATTTCCTGTGGCAACTACAAACCTCAATGCATTTAACTGGGATTCTGTTTCCAGAGATGGACATTTTTCCTAATTCTACTTTGCAAAATAGCTCAAAAACATTAGGTAGAAAAACAGCTTTGAACATAAATTAAGTATTACCACATATTGTCAATTATGTTTAGCTCTAGAATTTGACTTTGCTGTACTAGCACATGCATAATCTATGCTTTGATTGAAACTATTCCACTGTAGCTCTGACTATATGCTTAGACTCGTTGTCCTGCTGGAAGATTAACCTCATCCCCAACTCAAACTTCAACACAGTTGGATGTTCCAATGTGAAAATGATCCCAAGAACATCTCAAATCTGGTTTTGGAATATATTAAAACATTGAGCTCAGAGTGCCACTGACCTCAATTACATTGAAAACTGATGGATAATGCTTAAAAGCCAGATGGGTGCTTATAAACCAAGCAATTTTAGCTAATTCTACAAATTCTCCCAAGATGAATGATCACTAAATTAAGAATTATATTTATTTATAATTGTTTATATAAGCAAATAAATAGATTACTAATTATAAAATATTTGTTGAAAATATATTTGATAAAAAAGTCATATGTTAAAAGTAGAATAATGTAAATAATTATTTTTATTTATTTTATTTTATAACATGTAGGCTACATTAATCTTATGTATTTCACTTGTGTTTTCCATTATAGCCACTCAATAGGCAGAAGCAATTTGTTCTCTGTTCTGGCCGCTGTGCATGCTACGTGATCAAATATTGTGGTCTATTTAATGAGCAATTACAGGTTGAATTATTAGAAGATGGACTGTAGCACAACAAATAAACAGCTGTATATGATTTTCATATTTTAATCAATTTTGACAATTATTTTGAGTTTAAAATATTTTTGACAGAAGTATTTATAGATACACTTTAGTGTTTTATGTATTTATACAGATTCTGTTTAAATTGTCACATAAATAATCATTTATTCATCGACTTATTCATTTTTTGGATCGTGGCTGTTTTAGCCCGCAAAAAATAAAAAAAATAAAAATTAAACCTGTGTGAAACCTACGTCACCTGTTTACAAATCACAAATGTGAGGAGCAATGCCGCCCCCTGCTGGAAAAAAGGCAGCCTAGCAGCCAGCAGAGACTCGGAAGAAGCAAGTAAAGTAAAAGAAGGCCCACCATAACATGTTCACAAATCTGCATTCCGCTCATTTTCGCATGAACTCAATTAGTCGGCTATTTATCTTGCGTTTGTTTAGGTGAAAAGTAGACGGACCGATTCAGTCGCAATGACGTAGTTTCGGAGGCGTAACGTAACTTCCTGTTTGGGTGTCATGTGACCAAATTGGAATCGTATGATGCGACACTTCCTCTTGGAGTCTGATGATACGTTGTGTTTATTACAAACAGATCTGTTGCCATTTCGATGATGTTTTGGTAAAGGGTGTAAGGTGAGTAAAATTTACGTGAGTTACCTAACTAACTGTCAGCCTAACTAGCTAGCCCTGATCGCGCTGTTTCTTGTTTGTGTTTGTGTGTGTCATAATGGTTTAAAGTTTAGTCTAACTCATCATGTCACTTAGCAGAGGCAACTTCTAATATTATGTAACTTAGAACACGAAGTGTTTCAGATAATTAGATCTTAACATTGTGTAAACGTCTTCAGGGTTTGTCATTGATAGAATTATCCGTGCTAATCTCTAAGGAGGAATTTAAAGGGTGACTAAATAACAAACAATAAGAGAAGTATGGTTGTGGCAGGCTTTTAACGAATAAGTATGCGATCTGATTGACTAAAGGGGTAGTTTGTTGCATTTTTAAATTTGGACTACTTTTAATCCTTTGTAGTTAGACCCCTATAATAATTACAGTGGTCATACTTGATTTTGCTTAAAAGGATTTAGTCATATGTCCATGTCAATATGCAGTGAAATAGCCATTTATTCAAGTGCGAATTTGATGCCGGATAAGTTCTCATTGTACTACATCTCAGTCCGTGCAGGACCATACTTACTTAGGGAGTTTTTAACTGTTTTGCAGGTATCACACAGTATATGCATGTGGCGGTTCAAGCTCCCATCTCCACGTGATGTTTTCTAGCTAACGTTCAGCTTCCTCCCTCCCTCCATCACCATGCCAACTGAACAGCAGACCACATCTCTTCCCGAGCCCAGCCCAGAGTTCTTTTCCTGGGACTATCGCCTCCAGCTCATCAGCCTTAGCTTTGCGTTCTACACAGCTGTATTTCTTCTCTCCCGTCTCCTGTCTCTAGCTTTGTGCCGCACCTACAATGCTCTCTCAGCCAAGGAGAAGGTGTTCTGGAACCTGGCAGCCACTCGGGCAGCGTTTGGCATACAGAGTTCCGTGGCAGGTCTTCGGGCTCTTACCGAGGAGTCCGCTTTAAACAAAGACAAAGTGAGGGGCCAGGAGGACTGGTCGTGGTTTCACGTACTCACGGCTACAGGCTTTTTTATGTTTGAGAACGTAGCACTTCATGCATCTAATGTGGTGTTCCGGTCATTCGACCTGGCTTTAGCTACACATCATCTCTTCGCCCTGTCAGGATTTGCTGGTGCCGTGGTGTTTGATTCTCATGGACACTTCCTGGCAATGGTTACTCTCCTACTGGAGATGAGCACACCTTTTACCTGCATCTCCTGGATGTTGCTGAAGGTAAGGGTTTCCTTTTGTCTCTGTGTTAAATCAAAGTACCATCACAAAAGATTTCTTTACTCTATCCATAATATCTTACCATCTAAGCAGGGGTGAGTATGGGATTCCCACGGTAAATGAACTTTGAACTACAGTGTTTAAAAAACAGAAATTCTTGGGTTATTCAGAATTTGCATTAAAAAAACATAAAACGTGACGCAAAGTAAAATGCAAAATTTGAAATGATTGTTTTAGTAATTATTACAAAATGTAAATAAAATTGTCTTTCTTGAATGTTTTTTTCTACTTTTAATGATTATAATAATTGTCCAGTAATTGACTTGCAAACGTTCCTTTATTAAGCTCTCAAGGGCTTATAAACCATGTGCTCATGTGCCCAATCTGGTTTTTTTTCTTTATATATATGTGTGTGAGAAAATAACCATAGGAATATTCTGCTGGTTAAATTTTTTTCACTTATAGATTGAAAAAAAAAACAAAGAAAGAAACACAAAAGATAATGAGCGATGTTGTAGGTTTGTTTGTGTTATTACAAATTCGGAAAACTCCAACCTGAAATATAAGATACAATGCTATTTTTTGAGGTAAGGGCACAGATACCAATAACACAATCTTTAATCAACCAGTTTGAGCACAAGTGAGCTGTAGACTTGCTAAAAATTTAAAATCAATGTTATTGCTAATTGATTTAATTTAAGTATAATAAAAGTATAATAACCTGATATTAGCTGGGTAGCTTTTAGCTGGCTGCTTCAGTGGTTTGCCAAATATAGTTTTTAAACCATGTTACCTAGGTCGCCAGCTGTCCGGCAGTATGCTGAAACACTAGTGGGATGGGCTGTGCTGTTTTACTCATACAGCTGGATAAAACTTAGGTCACCATGGCACATTTGCTCACATTTCATTAAAGGACTTTAACCCGTAGCAATTTTATAAAGCAGCATTTAAATGTTTCTTTTACTCTTTAAAACTGCAGTTTACGTCAATATCATTTTCTTACTCACGCCTGTAAATCGAATGGGTTTTTTGTATGTCACATAGCTGGTTGTCGTTCTCTTGTTGTCACCTATTTTTAAACGGCTCGCTCTGCCACCAAGTTTCAGTTCACAGTTCTTCAGAAACATGTGATTCCAAACAGATAAAAGTTCAGTGTTGTTAGAAAGAGGAAGTTCTGTACTTTGTGGTGCTGCCTAAACTTTTGTGTTCCTTTTCATAACCTGTTTACATGTAATGTTATTCATCTATAAATAGTTGTTTCCTTTCTTCCCCTGTGAAAGGCTGGCTGGGCTCGTACTCTCTTCTGGAGAGCAAACCAGTGGGTGATGATCCATATGTTCCACTGCCGCATGGTGCTCACTTATTACATGTGGTGGGTGACTCTGACCCACTGGGAAGGGATGAACACCCACATGGCGCTGTCACAGAGGCTGATCTTCTTCTCGGGACTCGCCCTTCTCACATTCATCATCAATCCCATCTGGACACACAAGAAGACCATGCAGCTGCTAAATCCTGTGGACTGGAACTTTGGGGACAAGCCAGCAGTGGTTAATGGCACAGCGGGGGATCAGTCTGTGGTTTCGGCAAAACCCCATAAAAGCTGAAAAGCATTTAAAAGGTCCCAACCTGTTGAACTCACACTGTTTTTGTAATACGCTTCTGATCATTTACATTTTGGATCAACACTAGAAACATGAAAAGAATTTAGCTTGGATATGATTATGTGATCTCCTCATGCTATGTGTTACAACTTCGTCTTCCATCAGGCTGTTTTGCATAGATTTGTTTAGATTTACTATTATTCCAACTTGTTTGGTATCAAAAAGGGTGTCATTTTTCTTAAGCATGTAGTGAATCATGTTAGTAAAAGATGTCTAATCCACTCTGTGTTTAGAAAAAAAATTATAAACAAGCTGTTTCTTCTTTCACTATTGTTGTAACTCTGCGCTTGTCACACACATGACAGAGTTTTGTGTTTAATTTGAGGAAATTGACTTACTTGTTGGAATCATTTGACCCTAAGTGGACAAATTAGTTTGCAGTGGTTTCGGAGTGAGAGTCTTCTGACACCAGTGCATCAGAGATTTGCCGTGACACAGAAAGCTTTTCTCCTTTATCAATGGAAGAAAGCCCTTGGATTGTTGCCTTCACAAAGACCTTACTGTCTGAAATGGAGATGTGGTGTGACAAAACTGAGACAGCCTTGACAACAGAACAAGCGCGTTACATTTAAACCAAGATGTATTTTTATGTTGTTAAAAAAAGTACTTTCAACTGCAGAAGTTGGTTGTATTCAAATTACTTTAATGTTAATGCATTTTTTTGTTCAGTTGCTTTGTTGTGTTGGGTGTGTGTATGACGTTACATCAGGCAGGGTTGTTTTTGTACGTGCTACAAACATTTGCTACATGTTTTATTTTTTATGTACAATTTGAATTTCTCTAAATTTCCTTAAAATTACATGGCAAGAACTGAATGAAGCATCTGAAATTTTAAATGCCAAAATCAAAGGCACTACAAAATACTATGTGCAACTGTCTTAAACCTTCTGAATTTGATCAGTATTCACTTGAATAAGACATTTTAGCAGATGTGATTATTCTGATCTGGATTAAATATCTTTTGATTCAGGTCAAAACACAATATTCACTTGGTCTAAATACATTTACAGTAATGGTTTTTTTATCCATAGATAGGTAGACAGAAAAATGTAGGGCTACACAATATTAGGAAAACGTGCAGTTGTGAGATTATTTTTGAAAATGGCAATGACAGTATGGATTATTGTTAACCCTTGATTGCCTTAATTGTTTCCCTTATACTGTAAATCAGCATAAGTATTAGTATCTTGGTCATTAATATCTAAACCAGATAGTCATTAAAACAATGAAAGTCTATCAAAGATGCCAGATATATTTTTGGTATTCAGAGTTTGAGTCTGTGGCACTTGAAATATCAAATAGCCTTTTTAAGTACTACTTTACAATTAAGATACGGCATGAATCCACATTCACATGCAATATATTGTGCAACTCTAAATTGTACAATCATCTTACAGGTTTCTTAAAATGGCTTCATTTCACTACAAAAGGCTTTTAATATCTGATGTTCATTTCTAAATTTTGGGCTTAATTTATTATTTCTACTTGTAAATAAAGGAGGCCTTTCAGTTGTTGCACTTCGACAGGGTTGTGTATTTGTGTGCTCTGGGAAATACAACAATGTGAGGTTTAAAATAAAAAGAATTTCTGATACAATACATACTTCTTGTTTTTGTTATTGTGGAGTTAATGGCACACTGGGACAAGTAGTCACCTAGCAATACAAACGTTTTGGGTTTGACTCCAGCTTCTTCCTGCCACATGCCGATGTGCCCCTGGGCAAGGCACTTTTCTGCCAATCTACACATCTGTCCATGCACGTGTGTCCCTTTGTGAGTGTGGTTGGATGAATGTGGCTCGTAAGTAAAGCCACCGAGTGGTACAACACAGATCAGTCTCGAATACTACAACACTAGGTGGCACTGTTGGATGTATCTTACCTCAACCAACTGCTTAGTTTTAAAACATCTTCAATGTACAGCCATATATATATATATATATATATATATATATATATATATATATATATATATACATATATACATACACCTATATCACAGGTAAGCATTTTGTCGAGAAATAATAGGGCATATAACTATATGTTTGCCTGTATATAACTATACAGGCAACCAGCCTGTGGCTCTGCTGAGGTGTTATGAAAGCCCAGGTTGCTTTAGCGGCAGCCTTCAGCTCATACGGTGTCTCTTATCTTCCTTGTGATAGCGATTGGTACTTTTGGCTGTGTGGGCAGGTCCCAAGTCCTGCTGGAAAATCAAATCAGAGTTTTCATAAAAAGGAATGTGACAGCTGTACAACCCATATTTTGAATACATCTGTGAAGCACTGACTCCAGCCCCAGTCCATTGCAGATCTTGAATGAGCCTTGCATCTCAAGCATCTCAAGGCTGCAAAATCCTTGTTGCTTGTACATTTTTTCTGCCAGTTTTTCCTCCCACTCAGCTTTCTATTTATATACTTAGATTATGCACAGACCATAGCCTAACATTTTTAAAAGAAATCTTTCTTGCTTGGTCTTAGCCTAACTCAGGAGAAGGTTCCAGTGTTGTGGAAGACATCCTGCCTTGTTCCAGTACCCAAAAGAACTCACCCATCAGTCATCAATGACTATAGACCCGTTGCCCTGACATCCCACATCATGAAGGTCCTGGAGAGACTCCTGTTGGCACCCCTGAGTAAGCAAACAAGAACGTTTCAGGACCCACTGCAGTTTGCTTATCGCTGTGGAGTTGGAGTTGAAGATGCCATCATCCACCTACTTCAACCAACTCACAGTCATCTGGACAAAGCAGACAGCACTGTGAGGATCATGTTCTTTGATTTCTCTAGTGCATTTAACACAGTTCAGCCTGATTTGCTTTGTCAGAAACTCCTGAGGACACAGGTGGAGCCCTCAACAATCGCCTGGATCAATGACTACCTGACCAACAGACCACAATTTGTGAGACTGAAGAATTGTGTGTCAAACCAGGTGGTCAGCAGCACAGGAGCACCACAAGGGACCGTACTCTCACCATTCCTTTTCACTCTGTACACCTCAGACTTCCAGTACAAATCAGAGACCTGTCATCTGCAGAAATACTCAGATGACTCTGCAATTGTCGGGTGTATCAGAGATGGACAAGAGGCTGAATACAGAGAGCTGGTGGACCGCTTTGTGACATGGTGTGGAAACAATCGTCTCACCTTGAATGTGAACAAAACAAAGGAGATGATTGTAGATTTCAGGGATAAGTCAAACACTGTTTCCATCATGGGAGAAGAAGTGGAGGTGGTTGAGGAATATAAATACCTCGGAGTTCACCTTGACAACAGACTGGACTGGAGGCGCAACAGTGAAACCGTCTACAAGAAGGGACAGAGCAGACTGTACTTCTTGAGGAAGCTTAGGTCCTTCAAGGTTTGCAGCAAGATGCTGCAGATCTTCTACAAGTCTGTTGTGGAGAGTGTTATCTCTTCAGCTGTTGGGGTAGCAGCATCAGAGCCAGGGATTTAAAAAGGCTAAACAACCTGATAAAGAAGGCTGGTTCTGTTCTGTGGCAACTGTGGAAAATCTGGAGATGATAATGCAAAGAAGGATTCTTCCTAAAATCAAAAAAGTTATGGACAACCCTGAGCATCATCTTCATGAGACTGTCATACAACAACAGAGCGTCTTCAGTCGGAGGCTTTTTCAGTTTCGCTGCAATACAGACCGCTACAGGAAATCCTTCCTGCCCACAGCTATCATCATCTACAACAACTCCTTAAAGAATTAATTATATGAGCTACAACAACACTTAATTTCCCTCTGGGATCAATAAAGTATTTTTGAATTGAATTTGAATTTGAATTATGTCATGTTCAAACATAATTTTGGGTTTTCATTGGCTATAAGTCATGATTATCAAAATTAACAGAAATGAATGTTTAACATGTGTTACATGAATTACTTACACAAATTAAGTGTTTAATGATACCGTAATTCAGTTGCATCAGTATGTTGATTAATTTAAAATTTCAAAGCAATACATGTATAAAACACTCAAAACAATAAAGGACTCGGTTGAATTTTTGTCATCAAACCCTAATCTAAAGTATTAACAACCATCTGTTCCTCTTTTACGCAAATTAAATGTTAAAATATCAAATAAAATACAAAAGTTAATTAAGTTTTTCAGGATTTTTCATCTTCTGCTTCGACTAAACTCACAAAAAAACTTTAGAAGTTTTCTGGCCGCTGATTCGTCCTTCAGGAAAGTGCCTTGGAATGTTGATTGACGTCACACTAAACCAATCACGGCTCGTCACACATCAAGCGTCAGCCAATCAGGTACTGACTGGAGGTTAGTAGTTTTTATGGATAGAATCTGCTAACATCGGGAAGAGCCGAAAAGAGTGTCGAGAAGTGAATGTTTTGATGCGAGTGAAGTTGTCTTACAACCAGGAATGTTTTCATCTTAAAACGTTTCCATAATATCGTGGAGCTATACGAGGATTGGACAATGGGAAAGCAATAAAATGGTGAGTTAAGGGTATTTTTCAAACTTTCTAAGAAAGTTTAAGAACTCTTTCGTCGTACTTGTTGTTTACGTATCAGTTACATTAGGCTGACAATGGATTTAAAAAATGATATTTTGCGTGAAATACTAACTTGGATGTATTTTCCGCCGTTAAACTGTATTGTGAGATGAATGTAACGTGGCGTCTTACAGTAGTTAACACTGTGATTGGTGGCTCTGTCAAACACAAATATAGCATGCAACATCATTCAGATCCTCTTTAATTATACACATCCCGTAATTAGTTGGTCTTAAACAAGCAGTCGCATGAAAATGTTTTTTTTTAATTTAACTAAATTTATTGTTCTTGTTTAACATAAAACAAATGGACACGTTTACAGCAGCTTTGATATGTTACAAATCACTTGTCACTTGCTTGTCAGCGTTAATTATGTTATGTAGAAACTCTTTTTTTTTTTTAAAGTGTCTCAATTGTACATTATAAGTATTAGCGTTGTCCTGTTTTCAACTAAAGAAGGAGTGTAGTTTTTATTCCTCATAATACTACAATAAATACAAATGCAGCCTGTGCATTTAATAGCGAATATATATAAAAAAAATCCTATGGACCTTAAATTAGCTTAAAGTAGGGAGTCTTCCCGAGATGCAGCTCAGCTACAAATTCAAGTAGTCATGCATAGCATTCCTCAGTCAGAGAGCGCTGCACAGATTTGGTCAACTGGAAGTTCACTCTAAACAGCTCGTAAACCTCAGCTTAATTCAACTGTTTCCCTCAGTCGAAACTTTTTCAGCTTTTATAAGCCACCAGAAGATGTTTTTTTTTATAGAAGTGGCTCTTTGGTTTGAATGCGTATTGTCTGGTGTCATGCGTGTAAAGCTTATTCTGCCAGGACAATGCTGACTTGGGACATTTGGTGGGGGTCACACTCCCATGCAAGTATACAAAAGTCCATGCGGGTAATTTGTTTAACAAATAAGCAGGGCGGCCTGGCTGCAAATACTGATGCTTTCTTTAATGACACCTGAAGAAGACTGTGCTGGCAGTGTAGTCTGCGGACCAGATTTAATGTGCTTGCATTAAAGGGCTTTTTGTATTGTGCAGATGCAACACAATAACTTAGAATCTTATCAAGAAGTTAGTCTGATATATGATAAAGGTTCACCACACACAGTCAGTGCGTTTTACATGCAGTAAGAGAAAACCAAATTACTGCCTTGGTCCAACTGAATTCGGACTTTTGAAATGCATGTATACACTTTAGCCTGGCTGGAGTCGAACTGAACTGGCCTTCTCTTATTCAGACTAACGCATCCAGATAGAAAACCAAGTTTCTCTGCATGTAAATGTCAACACAGCTTAGTCGAGCTATTAGCAGCCTGGGTACGGGACACCGACATCGGAACAAGCAGCAACAAGGAGTCTAACATAATCTAACAGTACAGTAGTTACAAAAATGTTCTGTGCTGCAGCGTTGTTGTCGTCCATTTCTTCGCTCATTGTGCATATACTGCTTTTACTCCGTCTGCTTTACTGCTGCCAGCATTTGTTTACTATCTATGTGATGCTCAATGCCAACTTGAAAGAGCGCATGAGTGTCAAGTGTCGAGTATTACTCCTATGTAATGCTTCAATTTTCTGGGAAACTGAATTTGGAGTTTTCATTAGTTGTAAGTCATACTCGTCAAACTTGACAGAATTAAAAGCTGGAGGATGTGTCCTTAGCCATTACCAATAATAAGAAATACCAGCGTGGAGAAGTTGCCAAATTCTTCACTGCTATGCGGTAACAACTCTGCTTGGCAATAACAGCTCACTGAAATGCTGTTTGTTTACTATGGCCAAAGTTGGAGGATGCCAGAGTACTCATCACTTCGCAGAAGAAGCATGCCATTCGTTTTTAGAAAGTCTGACATGCAGTAACTGTCCAACCAATCACCCAGTCAGTGATCCACTCAGATAAAACGGGGATTAGCAAAATATTTAGGGAACAGCTGGGAAAGAAAACCCTCGGCTCCTCTGCAGGTGGATGTGAGAAATTGCACACTACATGCTTGCTTAACAGCTGGGAACATGCTTATATCTAGAATCAGAGTGAACCCTAGAACATGAGAATTAACTATAGTAGGCAATGTAAATCACAGCCTGCCATATTGTTTAGATCCTTATATTATCACCATTCTCTTATATTGTATAAATACGTGGTTCCCAACCTTTTTTCCTTGTGGACCCCCTTGCCTGTGTCCAAGAGAAGTGATTAATTCCAAACTTTTTTGCTAAAATTAAACAGCAATTGTAGGTTTTTGTTCTTAGTCTTTTTGTATTACACTGTACCATAGAGCATTTACTTTTTTGTCTTTTATTAATGTAATATTTCCAAATATCGTTTTGGTAACCTCACAACCTCAGCACAGACAAAATTCGGTGGATGGTATAAACCATCCAGTCTCAGCCAGCTGTCTCAGTTTTTGGATTTCACATATGGGGATGTGTTGAGTTCGTGTATTCTTGTTAAAAATCTGTTCACCTCCAGCCAGTCAACAAAAGCTCTTTGGATCTGCTCAACACACACACACACAGACGCACACACTAGTGTTCTTCTGGTGACATATTGGGCTCTGAATGCTTTAGTGTGTCTTGCTGGGTGGGTGGAGACCCAATTAGAAAAGACAGCCAAGACTGTGCAATGTACACTGGTTTTACAACAGTCTGTTGCTGACAATGTTTTGACTCTTATTATTTATTTTATTTATTTATTTTATTAAAGCAAACTGTAGCCAAACAGCATTTACATTTATTACAGTGATATTAAAACGGGAATGATGAGGCACAACTATGGAAATCTCATACATCCTGTTTATGGGATTATATAATGTTATGAAGTCATGAGTGTCTTTGGTAGATTAGTATAGACCACATTCAGTTTAGAAGCAGAGTTTCAGTGTTTGTTGAGCTGCTGAATGCAGATGTGCTCTATCATGTTCGTCAATCTCACAACCAAAATCAGATAAATTTTCCTCTGGGCCTCATTATTTAAAGCTCATAAACCACATCTAATAGATATTTAGTCAATACTTCTATTTTTTTCAACTGCCAAGCAGTCAAAATTCTTTAAAATGTCATCTATCTTGTGCCTGCTTGTTAAGCTTCCCCCACCCAATTTGAGGTCAGAAAAGGGTGGTTCACTTAGCTGCGTTGTGAAGGCTGCTCGACCCAGATGCTGGCTTGATTTTTGGGTTAGCAGCAGATGGGACTAAGGGAAGGTCTGTGGCACCAAATAAAACTTTAATAATGAAGAACCTATTCTCCTGTTCTGTATTCTGTTAGGTGCTGCCCTGTCCTGCTGTCAAATACATTACTGCACCGTTTAAAGCCTTTGTTAGCCCAGGTTTTTCTTTTATTTGTCATGGTGCGATCACTGTAATCCCAGTGGGAGCGTGCCCTGCCAAATAAAACAGCTACCTAAAGACAGACAGACACAGCAGACAGCCACAACCTAATGCTTCGTGCTTTTGTTGATGACTCTTGCCTCATGTGAGGGATTCCACCTCTCTGTAAGTGGACTCCTTAAAACTCACCAGCAGAAACCAAGCTCTTATCAAGTGAAGAGTGTTTAATGTTGAAGAGTATCTCACCGCAACATGACCAAACCGATGTCTCCTCGGTGGTGTATCAAATCTTTATAAGGACCAAAGAAACTCCTCGTGCTCTCTTCATTCAGCTGATGATTGAAGGAGCCAATTTTCCACTTACTGAAAAATCAGATGTTTTTTTGTTTCAATAAATTTACAAAACTGAAAGGTTCTACTTTTTTCCTGTTTTGTAAACGTCAATTTTATAATGTCTCAGTTTATTCTAGTTTTATTATTAGGAATAAATTCAAATGTAATTGACTTTTATTTTGTCTATATGACTGGATTGAGTTGACAATATATTGCTGAATATAAACTGAATGTGTTTGTCTTGTAAAGTGCCTTAAGGAGATATTTGTTGTGAAATCCTAATACCCATTGTAACTTGATTGGTTGAAGGATGCAATTTAATTATGCCGGCTTTTTTATCAGAAGGGTAAAGGTCTACATTTCAGGTTTAAAAATAATCATTTAACCAGTTCAACAACAGTGCTCCTAAAGTCAGAATCTCATGTGGTCAGACTTTTCACAGCCCTTACCACAAAATTCATAATGTCTCCTTTGCATTTAAAATTTGGTAATAGCTGTAGTGGAGAAGTTTAGGTATGTTGGACTCTTGTTCATGAATGGGGGAAAAAGGGAGCTTGAGACCATTGGTGCGGCGTCTGCAGTGATGCAGGTGCTGTATTGGTCTGTCGAGGTAAAGAGAGAACTGAGCCGAAAGGCAACGCTCTCGATTTGCCAATCAATCTACGTTCCTCTCCTCATTTGTGGTCATGAGCTTTGTGTAGTGACTGAAAGAATGAGATCACGGATACAAGCGGCCGAAAGGAGATTCCTCTGCTGGGTGTCTGGGCTGTCCCTTAAATATACAATGGGGTAAAAAAGTATTTAGTCAGCCACCAATTGTGCAAGCTCTCCCACTTAAAAAGATGAGAGAGGCCTGTAATTTTCGTCATAGGTATACCTCAACTATGAGAGACAAAATAAGAAAAACAAATCCAGAAAATCACATGGTCTGATTTTTAAAGAATTATTTTGCAAATGATGGTGGAAAATACATATTATTGCACCTACAAAGATGCAAAATTTCTGACCCTCACAGACCTGTAACTTTCTTTGTAGGAGGCTCCTCTGTCCTCCACTTGTTACCTGTATTAATGGCATCAGTTTGAACTCGTTATCTGTACAAAAGACACCTGTCCACAACCTTAAACAGTCGCACTCCAAACTCCACTATGGCCAAGACCAAAGAGCTGTCAGAGGACACCAGAAACGGAATTGTAGACCTTCACCAGGCTGAGAAGACTGAATCTGAAATAGGTAAGCAGCTTGGTGTGAAGAAATCAACTGTGGGAGCAATTATTAGAAATGGCATACAAGACCACTGATAATCTCCCTCGATATGGGGCTCCATGCAAGATCTCACCAAAATGATCACAAGAACGGTGAGCAAAAGTCCCAGAACCACACGGGGGGACCTAGTGAGTGATCTGCAGAGAGCTGGGACCAAAGTAACAAAGGCTACCATCAGTAACACACTACCTGCCAGACATGTCCCCCTGCTTAAGCCAGTACATGTCCAGGCCCGTCTAAAGTTTGCTAGAGATCATTTGGATGATCCAGAAGAGGATTGGGAGAATGTAATATGGCCAGATGAAACCAAAATTGCACCTTTTGGTAAAAACTCTACTTGTCGTGTTTGGAGGAGAAGGAATGCTGAGTTGCATCCAAAGGACACCATACCTACTGTGATGCATGGGGGTGGAAACATTATCCTTTGGGGCTGTTTTTTTTTGCAAAGGGACCAAGACGACTGATCCGTGTAAAGGAAAGAATGAATGGGGCCGTGTATAGTGAGATTTATGAGTGAAAAACCTCCTTCCATCAGCAAGGGCATTGAAGATGAAACGTGGCTGGGTCTTTCAGCTTGACAATGATCCCAAACACACAGCCCGGGTAACGAAGGAATGGCTTCATAAGAAGCATTTCAAGGTCCTGGAGTGGCCTAGCCAGTCGCCAGATCTCAGCCCCATAGAAAATCTTTGGAGGGAGTTGAATGTCCGTGTTGTCCAGCGACACCCCCGAAACATCACTGCTTTAGAGGAGATCTGCATGGTGGAATGAGCCAAAATACCAGCAACAGTGTGTGAAAACCTGGTGAAGACTTACAGAAAACATTTGACCTCTATCATTGCCAACAAAGGGTATATTACAAAGTATTGAGATTAACTTTTGTTATTGACCAAATGCTTATTTTCATCATAATTTGCAAATCAGTTCTTTAGAAATCAGACCATGTGATTTTCTGGATTTGTTTTTGTCTCTCATAGTTGAGGTATACCTATGATGAAAATTACAGGCTTCTGGGACTGTTTCTTGTCTGGCCTGGGATCGCCTTCAGATTCCCCAGGAAGAGTTGGGCCAAATGGTTGGAGAGAGGGAAGTCTGGGCTTCTCTGCCTAAACTGCTGCCCCTGTGACCCGATCCTGGATTAAGCAGAAGTGGATGGATGGAGTGAGTGTATAGCAACCTGGTTTGAAAATCTCTCAAACTAGAACTGGAGCCGCTAGCCACCAGCGCTAGCGCTGACGGCTCATTTAAGACTTGTCAATCAAAAGGACACGGCCCTTATTATTTATAATTTCAAACTTAAACTACATCTAAACGGAGTAAAAAAAAAAAATCACCACTCCAGAGTTGTCATGACGGTAAACTTGATTTATTAAACATAAAATGTTTATTTCTGCTGTGAAGTTGTAATTTGTAACATGGGAGTCAATGGGAACTTGCTCCTTTCTGCTGCCAGCGGATAAGGGGGAAACTGGAATTTCTGTCGCATCCACATTGGCTTCACATTTGGCTGACAGTTTGTCCCTTGGTTTGAGGTCATTCCAAGGTCCTAGTTCTAACTTCAGAGGTTAATGGGAAGCAGTATCCGTATCTGCCAGAGCTTGTGTCTGGTTCACTGTTGTCCACTACTGGAAGTTCTTGAAATATTTTCCTCTTTATTCTTCTTTTAGGACGTTTGTATTGAACCCCAGATCAGATCATCTCAAACAACTACTATTTGTGGCTGTTGGTGCTCAGTCGTGATTCATCATCAGTTCCTTCACATTTGCTGTGCAGCTAAGCTGATACAAAACCTTATTTTCTGTACCACCGAAAGCAGCCTAAACACCAGCAGTGGTGTTCAAACCACAAAAGGAATCGTTTTTAAATTTGAATAACGCAAGTGTTCTTGTGAAAGTATTTCTTTGAAATATTCTCTTGAAGTTTTGATGTGTGCATTTTTCCATCTGTAAGATTGACACACAAGTAGCAATTTATCCTCAACATTTGGGGATGTGATTACATATGCTGTAAATCTCTTGTTTGTTCTTTAACATAGTGGAGATATTCGGACTCAGGCGAACAAATTGTGTGCATTTTACCAGCAGGCTAGATGACTGTTTTCCTGTCTGCATAATACAGCTCAGCTGCAGAGCGTGTAATGACATGCTCAGCTGAGCCTGTCATCATTGATTGGGAGGACTTTACCTTTCTGCTCTGACTCTCACATTCAACTGTGTTACAGAGCCTTTCTTAGAAACACCCTGCTGATGAGGAGATTGATTAAGAAATAATCATGGTGGATACTCTTGGCTTTGTGGTTTGTGACTTGTTCTAGTTTAGCTGTTACACGTTACGTTTTACTGTTTACTGCTGCTGACATGCTACAGATGTAAGGAATGCTTTCTTTAAGCTGGTCCTTCCCACAGGATGAAAAAGGTGGTAGTTTGGTGTTCAGGCCACAACATGACACGTGCTTTGCAAGATATAATTTACAGATGGGGCTTTTGGGTTTTCTTCCAGTTGGGAATAAAAGAAGAAAATCAGAGTAATCATTAGGCTGGGAACAAAAACAGAGAGAAAAGTGAGGGAAGGATATTAAGACACAATCTCAAAAAATTAAAAGAAAAATTGTATGCCTTTTCCTTTGCATATCCTCCCTTCCTTCCTTCTCTTGCTGTCCTAAATCCCAGTGGATCTGAGGGGAAAGATGATTCAACCTCTAAAGCTCCCAGCTGTTAGTTTTGGATCCAAACCTGTCATGTAGCTACCTGTTTCATACCCACGTATCGAATTTCTCATCCCGTGCTCTATAATAGAGAGATCCCTCCTCAGATTGTACAGCATTGTTGCTCCTCCTGCCTCTCCCTGCGGACTCCTCTCTGTAGTACATAGGTCAAAATCACCAAAGGCAGTGCACATTCGATCTATCTCTGCTAGCCCTTGGATAATCTGTTAGTTGCACTGTTTTCTGCAGACACTGGCCCTGCGTGTTCATATCCTCTGCTGTGGCAGTAGGCCACACGAGCGGGACAGAAGACAAAGAGGCAAGATTTCATGTCATTTGTAGACAAAACAATCTTTGAGTCTCGGAATGAGTTGTCGTTCTTGTCCCTCATTCTCTTAAGTAGATTTATCTTAGAAATAAACTGACTGTGAACCTGTGTTGTGTCTTGTTTTATAGGGATTCTGTGAGGGCACAATATGGGCTTTACAGACTACAACAATTGCTGCTTTATGCTATAGCATGATGTCATGATTTTGTCATTTCTCTGTGGGTATATTTGGCATGTGGACAAGTCAAGGAATAGCATAGCCTTTTTTTTGTTTCTGTCAGAGAGGCACTGACAGAAACTGTCCTTATGAATACATGATGTACATCAACAGACAAAGCTTTTCTTGCACAGGAATGTAATGTATCTCGTGCAGGACCAAAGGTCTCATGCCTCAGCATGCTGTTGGTATTTTCTCTGGTCTAAATTTGTGGTTGAGATGAACCCAAAGTGTGACATTTAGTCATAACCCAAAGAGATAAGAATCTACTTTTTAAGTTAATTGTCCTCTGGGACTAAATTATACAATTCTGGTTCTCATAGCTTCTTGTATTATATTCGATTACCTAATCCAACATGATGATGTAGAACATCACTTGATCTTTGTTTTATTCTGGCACATTAAAACCTAGACATGGTTTTTAGGAAATTTTTGTTCCCAGGGGTTTATTAGAAAATATTGGTGAAAAATCGGCATCATAAAGACCAAGTAACACAGTACCTGTACCTCAGGTGACAGATTATTTGACAGGACAATTATTAATAGTGCATTTCACAAATCAAGTCCCTATGGAAGAGTGGCAAGATCAGAGCCAGTGTTGAAAGTAAGCTGTAAAAAGTTCCAATTTACCAGAAGCCATGTAGTGGAAATAACAGATGATGAAGGTTAACTTTTTGCCATACATGTTACACTGCATTAATATTACACAACAACCTGAGCAGATCACTCATATGAAGAAGCATGGTGGTTAGAGCATCATGCTGTGGAGAAGCTTTCCTTTAGCAGAGACAGAAAAGTTAATTAGAGCTTATTTGAAGATAGATTGAGATAAATATGAGCAAGTTCTGTAAAAAACAACTGTAAGAGGCTGCAAAATACTTGAAACGGGGGGGTGGAGGTTCACCTTCCAGCAGGGTAAAAACCACAACACATACAGCCAGGGATATCATGGAGGGATTTCCATCCACAGTATATTCATACATTAAAAATGCCCAGTCAAATTCCAGATCTAAACTCAATGTTATAACTACTGGCAAATGTGGTTCTAAAAAGTATTGACTTAGAGTGGCTGAATATAAACACATACTACATCTTTAAGATTGTTATTCAGAAAACAACTTTTACAAATGATGTATCGATCTTTTCCTTCCACTTAACAATTATGCACTGCAAAATAATGTTGGTCTATTTCATAAAATCCAAAAGAAAAACTGTGGTTTGTGGTTCTAACCTGACAAAATGAGAACACCATGGGGAGGTAATACTTTTCTACAGCCTTGTTTTCCTCTTGGCTTATGCAAACAAGTTGTTATTGCCTTTTAATTTTGCTTAAAGGCATGACCTACTTTATTCGATCTCTTCACTAAAAGTATAGGTTAAATGAATAATTCCAGACCTGCATTAGATCTGCTGGTTGTGAATAAATGGATGAAGGGTTATACTGACTCATTATCAGGATAATAACTGAACATTAAGTTGGTTTGAAATCACCATTTTCTCTGAGCCATTTAACACCCTTACAAGCCTTTCCACAGGTTATTTATTTGTTACAATTCACAAGCAATGACCTTATTAGCACCTACAATTAGCAAGCGTTATATAATACTCACTTTATGGCAGAGCTAATGCTCTTGCTCTTGCTGTGCCCCTTTTCTTTATTTAGTTGCGGTTCAGATCAGGATTTTGAAATGAAAAGATTCCAGACTGTAACAGCATAGAGATCCCACTATCCTGTGTATTACTTTTACAAATGAACAAGTGTAGTCAGTCTTTGATGACTTGTGGCTGGCATATGTGATCCAGAGAGGCTTAACTCGTGATGAATGGAAACGTTTCTCTTGACAGTATCTGAATAATGTACTGTAAGTGTATGCTGGCCAAAGGGAGGTTTGAGAGTTTTCCCGAACGGCCGATCTGTTCTAGGGTCGGTGGCCGTAAGGTTTTTTTCTTTTCTTTTTTGTACTCCAAAAGCAGTCGTGGTTGAGCCACTGTGATTGAGCCACTGTGATGATCCTGTTGTGTGTCTGTGTTTGTGAGTGACATAACACGTGAGTGAGGCATCTTCCTTTATAGAATATCTTTGTAAGCGGTAGGCTACAGTTGTGGCACAAGGCAATAACTTTTTGAAAGTTATTTTCAGCTGAAACATGCTGCATATAAGAAATCATTTTAATTTTCTTTACCTGGAATGTTGCTACTCACCGCTGCCAATTATTTGTTCCCGATATTGTTGCACAAAAACTAAATATGGTCCACAATCCCTGGTACAAGATGTTTGCTTCATTCTTGAATCACATTTTCAGCTGCTGAAAAATCTCTCTCTCTGGTGCTCTCAATTACACAACGTTTGTAAGTATTCTGGCTTGTTTTTATGTCATGACTAGAGTTGGGTAGAGCATGCAAAAATTGTTCTCAAGAAAGAGCAGCACTACTTCAGTATAATTTTGTTAGAGTAAAAGTTAAAAGTAGCCGTCCAAGAAGCACTGATTTTTTTTTGTTGTTTTTTTTAATTATTTTTTTTATAGTTTTTTGTAAATTCTGCTATTTTAAACACTACAATTAAAGAATTTTATACTAGGGCTGGGCGATATAGGCTCAAATCTATATTGCTATATAATCTAAAGTGTGTGCAATAATGATATCTGTTGCGGTATATTATTTTCTTTATGTCAAAATGACATATAAAGTGTTTATAAACATTCTCATTTGCCAGATACATTACAGTAGAACAACTTCAAAAAAGTATAGAATGCATTTAAAGAACATTCAATGTGCAAAATGCATAAAAAAATAATGAAATCTTTTTCCAAAAAATGCAACACAAAAATTCTCATAAAGAAAGATGAAGATATTTTAAATAAATTAAAAGTTAAATGTTATGAAAACACAAAGTTCAAAATTGTCTGTTTTCCTGGTTATTTGTTGTTTATACATTTAATATCACATAAAAATAAACCTGCAAATATTTGTATTAAAAATGCTTCAAGTTCAACAGGTTTCTTTTCATTTAAATGGGAAACTGGCAAACTGTGGTAGGCCGGTATAGTCAAAATCCCCACCTTCGGCTAAACTTATACAATTTCTTATACCTTTTATATCGCCCACTACTCATTGATACATATAAATATAATTACAAACTAACTCATTTAAAGCAGAGGAAACTTTTTCAAATCAAAATGTTCATCATGAAATTTATCAAACAAATACAATAAGTAATGTATATATCTTAGAACAAGAAAAAGTGCTTTCAGAGGCAATATACACACTGCCCCCAAAAAATTTTGCCGCCTGGATTTAACTAAGCCAATAGGTATGAGCCTCCTATTGGATAATTATTGCATGGGTGATTATCTTTTCAGCTGGCAACAAGTTATTTAATCCCAACTCGTGCAATGAGTTGCTTCTTATTTAATAAACAACCATGTCGAAAGACACATCTCGTGGTTGTGGAAAATATGTTAGTGTGTTTGAGAAGGGTCAAATCACTGGCATGCATCAAGCAGAGAAAACATCTAAGGAGATTGCAGAAACTACTAAAATTGGATTAAAAACTGTCCAACGCATTATTAAAAAGTGGAAGGATAGTGGGGACCCATCGTCTTCGAGAAAGAAATGTGGCTGGAATAAATCTTGAATAATTGTAATCGCAATCACTTAAACGTTTGGTGAAATCAAATCGAAGAAAAGCAACATGTGCTCCAAGAGTGAGGTTAGCTGACTACCTGAATATACTGAATGACCTGGTTATTCCATCAGTGGGTTTTTTCTTCCTTGATTGCACAGGCATATTCCAAGATGACAATGCCAGGATTACTTGGGCTCAACTTGTGAAAGAGTGGTTCTGGGAACATGAGACATCATTTTCACACTTGGATTGGCCACCACAGAGTCCAGACCGTAACCCCATTGAGAATCTTTGGCATGTGCTGGAGGAGGTTTTGACACTGCAGAAGCTTATCAAAACAATGCCACAGAGAATGCGTTCCATAATCAAAGCTAAAGGCGGTCCAACGAAATATTAGTGTGACCTTTTTTTTCTTTTTTTGGGGGGCCAGGCAGTTTTGTATTTACCATATATTCAGTTAATCTCCAATGCTCACGAACTAGAAAATAACATAAGAACAATGAAGCTAGTGTACAAACATAAACTGTAGGTGTTTGTCCTTGTCTGATGCATTTTTGGTTAGAAAAAGTTTGTTTTGATTCAGTGAAATTACTTGCAGTAGGTAGAATATCCAGAATTTGTTTCTCAAGTAACAGTAGCAATACTTCATCATAATTACTTTAATACAGACTTTTATTACTTTAATAAATAGTTTTACTTAAGTAAAAGTTAAAAATATGATGCAGTAAAATTAGTCAATTAAATTTAGGCTAATTGTGTAAATGTATCTAGTTACTACCCACCTTTGGTCATGATAACATAAAAACCTGTTATACTGTCAATGAAGGGTGTTGGAAAAGTTAGTTAAAGTTATGGATCCACTTGTATTCTTTGTGCGATCAGATAAAATGCCTCTGAAACAAGCTCCCGGGCTGAATTTCAACACTAGCCCACCCCTGGCCAAACCTATTAGGTCTGTGTAGTTAATTGTATTTCATTTTCAAACAATCTTAAAAAGGATACAATGGCAAAAAACAATTCTAACATTTTTCCAACATATTTAAGTGCAATAAATGTAACGTGGTTACACATTCACTGATGTGTTTAAAAACTGACATTGTTTTTCCTCTGCCACATAGCTTTTCTTTCTGTAACTTTTGTCATTCTCCTTTAGGAATGTCTGCTGGCATAGTTGACGACCTGCTTACTGGTGTTTGTGGAGCTTGGCCAGGAGAAAAGAATCAGCCATGGACATGGACGAGTTTCCTCCCCCACCTCCTGAAAGTAAATCAACAAACCCCCATACACATACAACATGCACATGGGACAGGTTGTCAAACATACCGGAGAAGTGACAGCAGTAGAGGCCGGTTAGCTCAGTTTAAGTGTGGTGTTAATAATGCCAAGATTGTGGGTTTGATCCTCGTATGGGCCAAATATTTTGAATACCATCATGATAGACAGAGGCGGATTCATTTTAAATGTACGCTTTAGCTAAAAATGCTCTTAGTATGAGGAACTTCCCTTCTTCTTTGCCCTGTGCAGTTTTAAAAACATACATATGGTGTCCCTTGTTTCTAGTTGGTGCTCCTACTCTGAGGCTGCTCTCTCAGTGCATGTGAAGATAAAAGTAGCAGCAAGAGTAAAAATAAGCAGAAACATTAGAAGAAAGGACTTAAAAAAAAAAAAAAGCTTAAAAAATAAATTTAAAACAACTGCAGGAAAAACTAGAAATGGTTATGTAAAGGCTAAACAGTAGACCACCATACAGGCAATAATCGAAGGTCTCAAAGTTTATAGTAAAAGTTTGAAAAGCTGAGTACTAACAGTAGCATTTTGCTGTTGATAGTACACAATTTCTGCTACGTTAAAGACCTCATGACACGAAGTTGACATTTTTAAATAGAACATAAAACAAAGAAATCTGAACCCAATGGACTATGTCAAAGTCATAAACACGCCTTGCATAATCCTACTGAGAGCAAAAAAACGCTGTGGTGACTAGCATTTTAGTACAGTACCACTGCGCACTGAACAAGCCGAAAGCCAGAAGTGACGTTAACGAGAGAACGCATTCTGTTTGTTGGCACATTTGACAGCGGCTTTTCAGCGGTGACTGGGACCGCTATTTTCTATTTTTGACAAAGAAAAGTGATCGCAATGGCTAAGCGTTGTGTTGGGCGATTTTGCTCAAATACACACAAGGGCGGTGTCAGTTAGGTTAGAACAGGTTAGAAGCACCCATGAGTAGTGGGCTCCCTCCTCTCTCCGGAACATTTTGAGCAGAATGGTTTTGATTACTATGATAAAGGAATCCCTGGGTTGTTTAGTTCAACACAAGTGTGTGTTGCTGCTGACAGCTGTAGGCCTACCTGCAGTGTTCCGCAGGAGTGTGACAGCGTGGCGGCGGTACCGTGGTGGGGCTCGTGGACTGCGATGCGACACTGACAGCGTCAGCATCGCTACTCCTACAAGCTCGACTTCCACTGACTGCCCAGTTAGATCTCCTGTTTCCAGAAGTACATAGGCTCATTTTAGCCGGGGACCTCTGGGACATGTCACCACCACTTTTCTAAACCTGATGCAGAATTTCTTACCAGCGCAGATCTAGCATCCACTTGTGCTCCCAGCAAAATTTCTACATAATCAGTATCCTATCTGAACGGACTATTATTTAAATGACTCCATTGCACTTTCTTATACAGTCATGATTTCTTTCTGCGCAGATGCTGCAGCGTTCTTTGCAGTGGATGCATAAAGGGTTTAAAAGACTAGTCCGTATGCAAACACATTCAGAGCAGCAGTGCCGCTGGTACCCGTTTCAAGATGGAAAAATACATCAATTAAATTTCATGGCTCTGGCTGAAGTTTCTTTACTGCAGGTTAAAAAATATTAATTTAATACTTTTGTTTGTACGACTCCCAAAGAGAATGGTGTTGATATATTGTGTTTATGGAGAGAACATGGCAGAATATTCCCCCAGAGATTTTTCTGCGACTGAATTTGTGATTCAGGAACGGAGAGCGCAGATAAAGCCAGCGACTGTGGACAATATTTTGTTTCTGCACAGAGATCTCTGCATTCAATTTATTTCAGATGTACAATGTTTCAAAGCAATAAAAGGAACATGATTCATTGTAATATGATTTACAATCACTTGGGGATTGTGGTATTTTCTGTCTTTGATCGGTTTTTAAAAACTGTAGCTTAATGGAAAAATGTAAAGGTCGTTATTAAAAGTGCGGCAGGAAAATCGAGTGAGAAAATGAAGCAAGACATCACATAAAAGTTTACTTTCTGACGGGCGACTCAACCACTCCACGACTCCATCAGGTAGTGAGCGTATTCACAAAAAAGAATAGGCCTACCATCTGAAGAGTGTTTGTGTGATGAGCTTTTGCCGTCAGTTTATTATGACGCAACCGCTATTCATCAGTCAGAACAATAATCAGAAACACCTGTGGACCCGCAAACTAACAGCCGTCTTTCATTGTGAAAGTTTACAATTTACGCCACTGACCACTTTATGCAGACGCACAGTCATTTTCAACTTTATGCACAGAGTTTAGGAAACTAAATCAATCAAAACCGATTCTTATGAGAGCCTCTGAGCATCATCATCTCAGAGCTGGACACCGTACTCAATGCAACACTATTTCCTTCTGCTGAGGCAATAAGACAGTTGAGAAAGAAGTGGCTCTTGTTATTCCAGTTTGCAAAGTGCGATTCAGCCTCCTTAACGCACAAGGTGCACAATTCACGTCTATAGACCATGAGAAAGTTGTGAGACTGCAGGTAAAATGATCATATTTAGTACATGTTTTCATCTGCTCCATGTGTGATGGCATGATGGAGATTCTTTGTTCAGATTGTTCGGGCTGAATATTAACTAAAGTCAATGAAGAATTAAATAATATTGAATCTTTCAGATTTTTTCAAAATGTAAAAAACTGTCAAAGACAGAAAATAACGGGATCCCTGATTAAATGTAAATCATAGTAGAATTAATAATTTCTCTTTTACTGCTTTGGAATATTCCACCCCCAGGTAGCCGCCCCATGCAGGAGTCTGAACTGTTAAAGTTTCCCCGCACAGAAAGGCAATGGTTGTAAAGGGAACGCGTTTTATTATTGCGCATATAGCCTATGTCGCCAACTACTGAATAATTAATAACCAAAATTCCAGGTTGGACTAACATCACTGATTAACTCAGACAGAAAATAATAAACTGAGTTGTAATTGGTAAAACGTAACACTTATTCCACCACTAATTAATTAAATCTATTCATATTCAGAGATAAACAGCAATTGAAATGAATGATAATGGAAAGTAGCAACACTTATTTATTTTTCAAGCTAAAATGAATGTAGTTTTTGAAATTGCATACATTTGTTTCTTTAATTATTGGGTTTGGAGACTGTGGATTAAGCAAAGTCATTTTGCATTTATTGTGGAATTCTGATTTAAAAAACAAAAATCTAAACCATTACACCATTGCTAATGAAATACTGTGTATATTAAAGAGACATTACAGTGTTAGGCCTGTAGGATTATAGGCTAGCAGCTGTAGATCTTCAAATTCAAATTAAAAAATACTTTATTGATCCCAGAGGGAAATTAAGTGTTGGTATAGCTCTTATAATTAATTATTTAAGGAGTTGTTATAGATGATGATGGCTGTGGGCAGGAAGGATTTCCTGTACTGGTCTGTATTGCAACGAAACTGAAGAAGCCTCCGACTGAAGACACTCTGTTGTTGTATGTATCTCATGAAGAGGATGGTCAGGGTTGTCTATAATCTTTTTGATTTTATGAAAAATCCTTCTTTGGATTATCATCTCCAGTGGTTCCACCGTAGTGCTAAGAACAGAACCAGCCTTCTTTATCAGGTTGTTTAGCCTTTTTAAGTCCCAGGCTCTGATGCTGCTACCCCAACTGATGACGGCTGAAGAGATAACACTCTCCACAACAGACTTGTAGTAGATCTGCAGCATCTTGCTGCAAACCTTGAAAGACCTAAGCTTCCTCAAGAAGTACGGTCTGCTCTGTCCCTTCTTATAGACGGCTTCACTGTTCAGTCTCCAGTCCAGTCTGTTGTCAAGGTGAATACCGAGGTATTTATACTCCTCAACCACCTCCACTTCTTCTCCCATGATGGAAACAGTGTTTGACTTATCCCTGTTTCTTCTGAAATCTACAATCAAAATCTACAAGATCTTAGTATTGGCAGTTATTTCTTGGAGAGTTGGTGAAGCTGTACAGTATGAGTAAACAACAGATTCCTCTCTGTCGCTGTGAAGTGTGTGGGCAGAAGTATGAAAGGAATAAGGAGGTTAAAATGTGCTGAATACCAGACAATGTGCCTCAGTCAGTACAGGGCTGAATACTGCTGCAGAAGCACACAAGCATAGACGCACACACAATCTCTCTCTCAAACACACACACACACTCACACGCACACACACACACATTCTCTGGGGATGGAGACAGAAAAATGCTTCGTCTCCAGCTGGCCAGTCACTTGCTTTGTTGCCAGGGGGATGCAGGAACGGGTCGTAACCCGGTGACTCATTTCAACAGATCATTATATAGCACAGTGGAGATAAGTACTGAGAGCAGAATTCATGTTGTTGGTATGAATTGATAATGGATACCTCTTTAAGGTATTTGGATGAATAGTTAAGTTATTTCTGTTGAGCAAAGGTGGTAAAAAAAAAAAAAAAAAAATAGAAAGCCCAAAATATTCTTAAGTTCCGATGCATGGTTGTGCTGTTACTTGCATGTACATAATACTACAAGATCAACATCCTGCATACTCTATAATTAAGCTGCATGCCTTTCCATCCATACAGTCACCCATCAATCTTTTTTTCCACAAAAGGCTTTCGACCTACAACATCCAAAGCATAAAGGATCTGTTACTTATATCAGGAATCAAAGTACTGACTGTGCAAAACTACAGCATGTTGGCTTAAAAACATTAACTGCCTTATTATCTGAAGGTATACTGTGTCATAATGTTGATGCACAGAGTGAAATGGTTTGCTCAACAGTGGTCTTTTAGCAAACCCTGGGGCTACCCTACCATAAATAACTTAGCTACCTGGGAGTGTGGCTCACATGGAGATGTAGGGATGTAAGAAAATATCGATACGCTGATATATTGCAATATTTTATGTCACTGTATTGTATCGATATTCAAAAGTAATGTATCTATTTTTATTTCATTTTTGGGAATTTGAAAGGAACCATTAATGATGACCGTGATGTTTGTAGCTGGCTGTTTTCACTGGGGGTGTGCTGATTCACCATAAATTGATTAATTGCAATGCGAAACGTGCAAAACCGCTTCATAAGACATCGAACCGGTCCAACTATATTGAAATGCAGTGAGAATAGAAAAATAGCGTATTTCCTCATTGAGATCTTCATTACAAGTGGGACACCTCTTGTGGCAGTTAAACGGAATTAATTCACGGTAGTTGCGCAAAGAAAATATGCGCTATAAGCAGCGGAGCCGACAGCTATAAGACGGTACTCATTAACACCACTGACGCTCATATTTTTCTTCTCCAAAAAAGTTAAAAAAATTAAATAAAAAAGTAATGTTAAACAATAACATCATAAAAAAATATATAATACTTATAGGTCTGATAGTTTTGTGTTACATTTGGCAAAAAGAGTCGAGAAAGAGGATGAGAGAGATCAGATATATATATATATATATATATATATATATATATATATATATATATATATATATATATATATATATATATATATATATATATATATATATATATATATATATATATATATATATATATATATATATATATATAACACACACACACGTCTGAATGTCCAAATGCAAACTGGCCACACTGTTGGAAGAGGAAACATCAATATTGATCACATTTTCCCGGGTGTATGATTCCAGCCTAGTGAAGACTTATCCGTGCCTTATCACTATACTCCACACACCTTATTATTCCACTCTTGGAAAACGACAGACAAGATCTCAGTTTCCAGGGGTGGCGGAGCCTCCCTCAGAAAGTAATCGGTGAGTACGTTTCTCTGCTCGTTGTGCATCTCGGCTCCTCCATGCTAACTTGATGCTAGGTTGAGACCAAGAGCAGGATGCTCCGCTTCTAACCAGGGTTGGAAGTGCGTTCAAGTACTTCTACACAGCTTCGCAGTGTTGGCAGTGAACCGAGACTTCTGTTTATATATTATTTATATACACTACCGTTCAAAAGTTTGGGGTCACCCAAACAATTTTGTTTTCCATGAAAAGTCACACTTATTCACCACCATACGTTGTGAAATGAATAGAAAATAGAGTCAAGACATTGACAAGGTTAGAAATAATGATTTGTATTTGAAATAAGATTTTTTTTACATCAAACTTTGCTTTCGTCAAAGAATCCTCCATTTGCAGCAATTACAGCATTGCAGACCTTTGGCATTCTAGCTGTTAATTTGTTGAGGTAATCTGGAGAAATTGCACCCCACGCTTCTAGAAGCAGCTCCCACAATTTGGATTGGTTGGATGGGCACTTCTTGCGTACCATACGGTCAAGCTGCTCCCACAACAGCTCAATGGGGTTCAAATCTGGTGACTGCGCTGGCCACTCCATTACCGATAGAATACCAGCTGCCTGCTTCTTCTCTAAATAGTTCTTGCACAATTTGGAGGTGTGTTTTGGGTCATTGTCCTGTTGTAGGATGAAATTGGCTCCAATCAAGCGCTGTCCACTGGGTATGGCATGGCGTTGCAAAATGGAGTGATAGCCTCCCTTATTCAGAATCCCTTTTACCCTGTACAAATCTCCCACCTTACCAGCACCAAAGCAACCCCAGACCATCACATTACCTCCACCATGCTTAACAGATGGCGTCAGGCATTCTTCCAGCATCTTTTCAGTTGTTCTGCGTCTCACAAACGTTCTTCTTTGTGATCCAAAAACCTCAAACTTGGATTCATCCGTCCACAACACTTTTTTCCAGTCTTCCTCTGTCCAATGTCTGTGTTCTTTTGCCCATCTTAATCTTTTTCTTTTATTGGCCAGTCTCAGATATGGCTTTTTCTTTGCCACTCTGCCCTGAAGCCCAGAATCCCGCAGCCGCCTCTTCACTGTAGATGTTGACACTGGTGTTTTGCGGGTACTATTTAATGAAGATGCCAGTTGGGGACCTGTGAGGCGTCTGTTTCTCAAACTAGAGACTCTAATGTACTTATCTTCTTGCTCAGTTGTGCAACGCGGCCTCCCACTTCTTTTTGTACTCTGGTTAGAGCCTGTTTGTGCTGTCCTCTGAAGGGAGTAGTACACACCGTTGTAGGAAATCTTCAATTTCTTAGCAATTTCTCTCATGGAATAGCCTTCATTTCTAAGAACAAGAATAGACTGTCGAGTTTCAGATGAAAGTTCTCTTTTTCTGGCCATTTTGAGCGTTTAATTGACCCCACAAATGTGATGCTCCAGAAACTCAATCTGCTCAAAGGAAGGTCAGTTTTGTAGCTTCTGTACCGAGCTAAACTGTTTTCAGATGTGTGAACATGATTGCACAAGCGTTTTCTAATCATCAATTAGCCTTCTGAGCCAATGAGCAAACACATTGTACCATTAGAACACTGGAGTGATAGTTGCTGGAAATGGGCCTCTATACACCTATGTAGATATTGCACCAAAAACCAGACATTTGCAGCTAGAATAGTCATTTACCACATTAGCAATGTATAGCGTGTGTTTCTTTACAGTTAAGACTAGTTTAAAGTTATCTTCATTGAAAAGTACAGTGCTTTTCCTTCAAAAATAAGGACATTTCAATGTGACCCCAAACTTTTGAACGGTAGTGTATATATGTATATATATATATTATATATATTATATATATATATATATATATATATATATATATATATACACACACACACACATGTCTGAATGTCCAAATGCAAACTGGCCACACTGTTGGAAGAGGAAACATCAATATTGATCACATTTTCCCGGGTGTATGATTCCAGCCTAGTGGAGACTTATCCGTGCCTTATCACTATACTCCACACACCTTATTATTCCACTCTTGGAAAACGACAGGCAACATCTCTGTTTCCAGGTTTACACCATGCCCCTCTTCTCTGTTCTTGCACCATAGTAGCTAGATGTAGGTAGATATGGGGTCACAGTGCTGACCTGTAACATTAGTCACAGAGCTTTTTCTCATACACATGGAGAGGTGGAGCAGCTACCTGCAAGAGGCTAAGGGGGAGTGTTTGTGATTTAATACTTTGTGGTTTGCTTCCAGGAACTTCAAAGTCGTGGGGTTGTTGTTGCTTGTTTTTTTTTTGTTTTTTTCTCCATGTAAGATTTATTTGATAAATGCACAGTAAGACACAGTGGTTCAATCGGTGAAAGTGGAAATAATTAATATTAATTTTATATAGAGAGCAACCATAGCCTTAAATGCACTTTAGCGTAGTTTATACCTCTACTTCTGAACGGATAGACGCAACGCCATTATCCGTCGACGCAAGGTCTCTATGTAACATATGCAAGGACGCACGGAGTACAGCCCTATTTTCTAACTATCCGTTGAACGAAACGAACAGCGCATGCCTGTAATCGGTCAGCTCAACATCAGCCCACGATCATTTCACCAGAGGGGTGCTCTATAGTTGATGTAATAAGTAGTCTTGCAGCTTTAGACCACTAAATGCTTTATATTACAAGGCCAGTTAATCTAATCTGGTCTTTCCGTGATTTTTGAACAACAGGAGGTGTAGAGAACAACAAAACAGAGCGCTGTGTTTGTTTGTTTCCATGCGTTTTTAGAGCATTCTATGATCTGAACTTCTAGGAAAAATGCTTTCCAGCTCAATCAAAACTCGCTCTTTGTCGGCCATTTCTCCTTGCGTGAATATGTGTTTACAAGCTGAAGTAAATAAACTGGTAGACCCGCCAGAAAAGGTCTGCCCCCCCCTGCTGTACTGGTGGAGAATTGCTTTGCAACATTGACACACTGATGGAGAAGTATAAACTGAAAATGTCTCCGTCAATACGTCTGCATGTGGGTGCAAACTTGCTGACGAAGTATAATCCAGGCTTTAGATGTCCCACAGATTAGAAACCAACATGGGATGTAATGGTTCGGGTAAAAGTACTAAAACCCGGGATTGAATCAGGGGCCTTTAGATCTTCAGTCTAACGCTCACTCAACTGAGCTATTTCAGCTTAGCCACTCATGTGACACCACTCTGAACACTGCACCACATGAACTGAATACTCTATTTGCTTTGGGGACACAGTCAGGATATTAGCTATAAGGTTTTGATAAGACTGTAGACTGAAGCTTAATACAGTCAAGCTGTTCTGATGGTGAATGTGCTCCCAGGAATCTGAGGTATCTGTCAAAATTATCTGAAGTAACTAAGAAAAAGAAAGTGGTTTCTTTAAATAAAGTGGTAATTATAAGAGAATTATACGTTCTGAATACTTCATTCATGTTCTGTTTACCCCTGATACTTTTTTTTTATCACACTGACTTCAAGTTGATTTTATGAAAGATGAGCTGATGGGTTTATTGTATTGACAAGCCAGTGCCTTTCTCATCCTTTTACAATATGTTCAATTCTTTTACTACAGTCCTACACATGTATCATCACATAAGAAATAATGTAACAACTCAGGCTTTACTGCTCACTAAAGGGAGTAGCAGCTTTCTTTCACTGCTGGCCTGATTGCAGAGTGGAAACTGGAAAGATATTTCATGTTTCCTTCCTGTCTGCTGCCAAGCCAGTCCTTTTTGAGGGCTGCAGTAACTAAATCTTGTGGTTTTTATCATACACTAAGTATGATAAGCAAAGCAGCTGGTGATCTGCTTTGGTACAAATTTTTTAAGTAAAATGTTTAATCAACTTACAACAATGGTTGTACCCACTGCTAAAGGGATAGTTCAATAGTTCAGGATTTTTTAACTGTGGTTCTGTTAAAGGTTTACAAAGGGTAACATCTTACATACAGTTAACTTTCTTGGTAGGGGTGCACAAATTTGACAAAAACCTAATTGCGGTTTTTCTGACAAATATTGCGATGCGATTGTATATTTTTACTTTCGATACTTTTAAGTGCACTGTTATATTGCACACATTTTAAAGTAAATGACAATAACAATTAAAAACAAGACCTTATCCAGCCTTCGGCAAGATAAGACGTAATAACCTGACAGTGAAGATTAGCCTGCGAGCGCAGCAGCGGAGAGAGACTGACAGCAGAGATCTGCGAGCTAGGTTCCTCTCCCGCTACCCGCTGAGAACAGTGAGAAATACATTCTGCTTCCACATTGAACAAGTCACCAAAAGTCTCTAGCAACACATTGGAAAAGTCGCTAGATTTGTCACTAGTCACTTTTTGAAGAAAAAAACGTTGGCAGGGGGGTCGGAAATGTCGCTAAATATAGTGACAAAGTCGGCAAGTTGGCAACACTGCTCTGCAAACAAGCTTGTTTCCCATCACCGTTTCTGATTGGCCAGCAAGCCAGGAATGCGAGACTCAACCATTTTAATTGGTGAATAGGTTTGTCACTCAAATGTCAGGGGCGGGAAAAAAACCTCAGCCTCCAGAGGTTAGGTTATCGCAGGAGTTAAAACTTCCATATCGATGCGATAAAGGTTAATCGTGCAGTCCTATTTCTTGGCATCTAAATTCAAGTTTTTTGTTTGTGTTTTGCATGTGTTCTGTCTTGACAGCTTGGACCAGGGGGTGTCCAAAGTCAATCAACCAATCTTTTTTTATATAGCACATATCTTCCAACCAATGTTGAACAAAGTGCTTCACATTATAAAATTAAACAACCTAATATAAACTTTATAAAAGCAAATGAGCACATTAAAACAAATTACATAAATAGTCATAAAATATCAGTAAAACTAAATTACAGAAAGAGAGTGCCAAGACTATAGTGCCTTCAGTTGCCGAAAGCCATCCAGAATAAGTATGTCTTAAGTTTAGATTTAAACAAAGGCAAATCAGTGATGCTACGAAGCTCCAAAGGTAATAAGTTAATTGCTTCCGTGGGACCTGTAGCCAATGCTGTCCAGCAGATCGCAAGATAACAATTTAAAATCTCACATAAGTAAGATGGAGCCAAACCATGTGTTGCACTAAAAACGAATGCTAAAGTTTAAAGTGTTGTCTGGGGGCCATTTGTAACCCTTGGAATCATTTTGTGTGACCCCCAACCACAGTTCAAGGATGGTGAGGATTTGGCCCTCCAGCAGATGGAGTTGTTGTATGATGGACACTTGGCAGCAGAGATATTACAGATGATGTTGTGGAAAATCAGTGTTGATGCCGATTATTATTATTATTATTTTTCAAACACAAGAAAAAATGTTTCAGTTTCAAAAAATCCAGATGAGAGCAGTTTTGCCATTTTACTATTAGGCGGTCATTTACACAGCCAATGATTACAATAATAGAAGTCCACTTATATTGACTTTAAGTTTAGGTTTCCATGTCCATCTGGATTTATGCTAATTAACGATTCTGGGGTAAGACATTATCTTTTTATAACCCTCCAACAGAAATTTGTTGTAAAAATCCTGAACTATCCCTTTTATTACTGGTCTGCCTTGGACACAAGACTTAAAGATATTAAGGGTGTCTTATACATGATTTACTTTCTGATGCTGCTGTCATTGTAGTACTTTTGGTAAAGCTTTTGAAATACAGAAATTCTGTGAAATTTATGACTGGAAAAATATGCAGAACATTCCTTTATTTTCTCTAGTTCTAAATCTATTGCTCTCCAAAATCTCTGCATACAGTGCTGGCAGACAATGTCCCCTTTGATGATGAAGATGAAGGAGAAGCTTTCGACTTTGACAGTGGCGATGACATCCCTGAGGCGCCTCCAGTGCCTACAATCCTCCCCAGTGAGGATTCAAGCCAGGAGACCTCTTTGAACAGTCATCCTGAGGGCTCCTACAGCATCTTGGACCCTCCAGAGCCCTTCTCCAACTCGGCACCATCATCAGTAGACGCTGCAGTTGCCATAAGCAAACCCTTCTCAGCAGGCAGAGAAACAACAGAAGCTAAAGAGACATCTGCTGCTGAGGGAACTAATGACAGGGAGGAAGATTTACCACCACCGTCTCCACCCCCTCCTGTTGGTTATGGCATACAGACAGATCCCAGAGGGACAGGTTTGTAAACCAGTGTTTACATTTCACTGTTCTTTTTTTAACATTTTGTCTTATAGGAGTGTCTAACTTTAGCAATTTTATGTTCAGAAAACTGTTAACTTTAAATGGCACCTTAATGGTGCGTTCCAGTTGTCCTCGGAACAATTTTTTCCGAGATAAGTTAGCCGGAAATGACGCAATAAACTTGTTTTTCCGAGCTGCGAGCTCGTAAGTTTCAGAGGACCCTAAAATTCCACATTTAAAATGGCTGTGTCCAGTACTACCTGTCGTTTTTTATTTTTTTCTCATTTATATGTTTTGTTTTCGTTCTGTTTGCACCGAGTAGTTGTTATTGTTGTTATCAGTAATTACGTTGTTGCAAATACGAAAACTTGCAAATGTTGCAGCCAAAATTGGTGTTTATGGTTTTTACTGTTACTGGGATGTCTGTTTTTACATTTGAGTTGTTATTGTTTCTGGTTGTTTGTGGCATAACTGTAAAAGGTCATGCGTCTATTTTTTACGAGTTGATTCAGCTGGAACGCAAAACAAGCTCATTACGTCATTTCCGGGTCAAAAATTCTGAGTTCCAAGGACAACTAGAATGCAACATAAGTACAGTACCTTTTTTTTTTTTTTTTTTTTTTATTTTTTTTTTTTTTTGGCAGTGATCTTAAATTCCCCACATTCCTGTGGTGCTTTCTGTTTACAGTCTCCAGCCCTACAGCTCTGGCTAAAGTTAGGACCTAAAGAAAGGCTTTTGTATTACATACATTCATATGTGTTCTGATGAGGCCCGTTTGTCAAATTTAAAGTACCTTTGATAAATAACGACCTTTAATCAGATATTAAGCACATTTTTCATCAAGCTAAAACTTCTGTGTAAAAATGTTTTTTGTTTTTTTGTTTTTTTACATTGATCTGATGTCATATTTTAACCCTGCAGGAAATGTCATGTTTCTTTATTAGTTGTAAACAGTAAATCATCATAGTTAACAGAACTGCTTGAAAACATTACTGTGTGTGTAATTAATTAATTTACTTACTGAGTGAATTGATTTACTGGAATAAGTTACCTTTTCAATAATTTTCTAATTTATTGAATATGGCTGTATATTGTATGGTTGGACCTTCATTGTAAGTGATGATGAATTCATTAAATTTCTATGGCCTGGCTCACACCAGAATAAGACTGAACTTCAGCATCAAAAATTACGCAGAATGTTGATCATCACCACTGTTTCAGAAACAGAGGGTCTGTAATGCATGATGTAGCATGAAAGTTCCTGAACTGTTTTCAAGATGCAAAAAGGTTCTGCTGTCAGATTGTGATGGTTCATTATCATGTTGCCAGGGTATGTGGGTCTTTGGTGCAACATGGAGGAGCATAGTAGCATCAGTGATGGCTCATCCATGTCATCAGAGAATCTGAAGGAGTGGCAATGCTGACCTCAAGCTGAGGCAATAACTTAATCACGTCTCAATTAAGCTGGCAGCGCTGCAAGTAACTGTCTTGTCACTGTGACTGTTAGGACAAAAATGATCTCACATAACTGAACAAACCACTCCCCTAGCTCCCAGCTGAATAGCTAGAGACACACAAACCTACAAGTCATGCACATGATTGCTGAGAGACCTGTGAGTTCTTCAGGCTGTAGTTAAATGCAAATGTCTTTGTCACATTCTCAAAGAGAAGCCCTCACATTGTATGATGAGAAAGGAGATGAAAGAAAAAACGGTAAAACAAGAAAGAGGAAATGGCACAAGCAGCAGTTTATAAAGGTTTTATAATATAATTTTACATTAGTAACAGCATGCCTCATGAAAACATAAATAGGGATAGATTTGAGTTTGTGTTATCAGTGAAAAAAGGATTCCTTTGTATTGCACTCAGATATGTGCCCAGAACCCTTTGCTAGGGTATAAATATTGATCTGTGGTGCACACCAACCCCTTCAGCTGCTGATAACCTCACAAAAATATTGATGTTTCTTTTTCTTTGTTAAAATCGTTGCTTTGACGTAATACTGTAGGTGGTATCATTGTGAAAAGCTAGGTAAGAAACTTTGTGTTGAGGACCAAGAGCGAAGTAGGGCCATGTTTGCCTTCCCACTGAATTGAGGTTTTCTAAATATGCCAGTGATGTTGGAACCATCTTGAAGGTCCTTGAGAATAAAGTACTGTCTTGATCCCTATGAGTAAGGCGTTACTTGAATATCAGTTATGAACTTTTGGCTATATTATTGTGCACTAAGTTATTGTCTCTTAATTTAAACTATTACATTTAAACAGATTTTTTTTTACTTGGTACAAGTATGTCTTTCTGAATATTACAAGTTACTTTAAATATAGTATAACCTAGTAAGCTTATATTTTGATTTGGCATCATGCAGCTGTTTTGACTGTATATTAAAGCTGTATTCTTGGTCCCTTGACAGATACTGAAGGGGAGAGTGCATCCCTGAATGACCCCCACCCTCCACAGGCTTTGCCCAGGACTTCCTCACAGAGTAAAGTCAACCCTTACTCTGTGATCGATATCTCTCCGCTTCAGCAAGAGCAGCAAGACGGACCCTCCTTTTCCACTTCCTCACCAACAGAATCAAAAGTACGAAAGGAAGAGGGTCAGGATATCCACACCAGCTCGTCCAGCATTACGTCAGCATATTCTGTGCCTGTGCCTTGTGGCTATGCAACCCCCTCTGGTGTACCCCTCATCACACCTACCTACACCACACCTGTCATCATTCGTCATCTCTCCATGGATGAAGATGGTAAAGTAGAGTTTATAACTAGGGAACCACTGCTTCACTTGATAATTGTGATTTATTTGGTTGCAGATAGGAAAATCTTAAATTATTCTAAAAGCAGCCACAAAAGCAGAACCTTCTAGTTTTTGAATTAAGATACTTACACCATATAAGTCTGTGTTTTATGTCTCAAAGCCTCAGCACACAACACTGTCTGCGTTGCTGCCAGCTCCTGACTTTTCTTCTCTCTTGTTTTTCCTAAAGCCTTGCCTCTAGGAAGTGAGAGACTAAATTTAGATCTCCCCACAGATCTGTGCTGGCTGTGAGGATTTTCCGGTTTCCCTAAAATCTTGCAATCAAAGCATGCCCAGCAGCCTAAAAGCACCGTTATTATCTTTCCAAGGTCACAGTGTGTTAAAATACTCAGTTTTATTGCAGAAAATGACTTTGATGTGTTTGATCCTCAAATTGTCTAATAAGTTTGCTTTTTTTCCCATGGAAGACTGATTTGGCCATAAAAACAAAGCTGCATTAGGACGTGGACGTTTTACAAATATAAATCAACAAATTAAGATCATGCTTAAGTGAAATGGAGTAACAGCTTTACTACATAATGTCAAAATCATGCCATGTAGGGAGCAGTCAGTGACACCTGGTGGCAGATAAGGTTTTTAAAACTGCTCTGATTAGATAATGGCAGTCACTGTTGCTTTTTTAACAATTTGGTGCTTTGGTACCAAATGCCGAAGAAGCCCTCACATTTGTGACCGAATGTGGGGTTTCGCTGATTACGGTGCATTGCAAACAATATTTGCCTTTTTATTGGAACTTTAGATACTGGCCCTCCAAGTTTAGTCATGGAGGGCCAGTATCCTTTGTCTGTCCAACACACCTCAATCAAAAAATTTACCTCCTTATGTACTCAATGCACACAGAGTCCTGTTGATGACTTAATTATGTGATTCTGTTTTGTTGCACCTAAAATTGGAAGGACCCAGCCCACAAGGAGTAGTTTGAGACTTGTTTGATGGACCCACGCAAACTAAGACAGAATGATTTTTATATATTTTCAGGAGATAGATAGATAGATAGATAGATAGATAGATAGATAGATAGATGTACTTTATTAATCCCATAAGGGAAATTTCTTTGTTGCAGCAGCACCAGAAATGCAGTAAATAAGCTCAATATACACACAAGACAAAAACATGATGATTAACAAGAAGAAATGACTATATACAACCAAGTACAGTTGTTTTTAAAAATTAATAATAAAAGATAAGGCAGATGGATCATGATTATCACTTCCCACACAGAATTACAGTGTTATTGTAAATGGGATGAATGATTTACTGAACCTCTCCATGACAGCAGAGCTGCTGCAGTCTAGTGGAAAACGAGCTCCGCTGTTCCTCCAGTATGTGGTGGAGTGGACGGGATGTATTGTCCATTATTGAGACCAATTTACTTAAAGACCTCCTATCTCTGACGGTCTCCAAAGTCTCCAGGTTATGGCCAATGATTTTTTCCGGCCTTACGGATGAGTTTATTGATTCTACTGGCATCCCTGGAGCTAATGTGTGGCATCAGTTTGTTTTCAGCTCCCCTGAGACAAAACTTTGTAGAACTACCTTTCACTGCAAGTCTTTTGCGGTATGTCTCTACCAGCTTCAGAAGGCCAATTTTGTCTTATTTTCTTTGCAAAATAACTCACGCTCAATCAAATTAGATTGAGTGCATCTGTGAACATGTAAAAAATGCACAATTTGATTGACTTTTGTCATGTGTTGCGAGTGGAACCATCTGCAGCTCAACATGGCAGAAACCAAAGAACTGGTTGTGGACATGCAAAGGTCAAAACCACTAATGAGCCCCTGTTTCCATCGGTGAGGTGAATTTGCACATAGTGGAGGACTATAAATACCTTGGATTGGTCATTGATAATAAACAGGACTTCATTAAAAACACTAATTCCATCTTCACAAAGGGACATAGCCGTCTCTATTTTCTGAGGCGGCTGAGGTCTTTCAACATCTGCCGGACGATGCTGAGGATTCTTTATAAGGCTGTGGTGGGCGGTGCCATTTCTTATGCTGTAGTGTGCAGGGGCAGCAGACTGCAGGTGGCTGACACCAACAGACTCACTAAAATGATCCATAAGGTCAGTAATGTCGTCAGAGGGGAGCTGGACTCTCTTGAGTGTAGTGTCAGAGAGGAGGATGCGGTCCAAGCTAAGAACCATATTGGACAGTCCTTCCCACCTTCTCCACAACATGCTGGATAACCGGAGGAGGACATTCAGTAACAGACTCATTCCACCTCTTTGTCACACAGAACGACAAATGAAATCCTTCCTTCCTGTGGCCATCAGACTCTGCATTGAACAGAATGTCTAGGCCATAAATTATATAACCTCTTGTAATGTCTTGTATTATATTTATATTTTATTTTATTTTTATGTTTCACTTGATCACTTTGTCTTTTTTTCTGCTTCTTTAATTCTCCCACTGTGTGTCATTGTTTTTAAGAGCACTGTAATGCAGGAATTTCCCTCTGGGATTAATAAATCATATCTGTATGCTTAGGATCTTTGTCTTGCTGGAAGGTGAACCTTTGCTCCAGTCTTTAGTCTTTTGCAGCATTTAACAAGTTTTCTTCAGATTGCCATGTAATAAACTCCATCTATCTTCACATTGACTCTTGACCAGCTTTTGAATCCTTCTGTGGAAAAACAATTTCCCACAGCATAATGCTGCCACCGCTATGTTTCACCATGCAGATGTTTCTTCATGGGATTGTGCTTTTTGCTTGCAGGCCAAAAAATTTGATTTTAGCCCCAATCTCTACTTAGCTTCTAGCAAACCTAACTAGTGTTACTCTTCCACGAAGGTCAAATTTGTATAGTGCATGACAATTAGTTATCCTGTATACAGGTTTGATCTTTGCAGTTCCTCCAGAGTTACCATGAGGCTATTAGCTGTTTACCTAATAATTTGCTTCTATTGTTTCCTCTCTGTTTTACTGTCACACAGTCTGTTGGTAGTTTGTATCATACAATTTTCAGGTGATGAATTGAACAGTGTTCTGTAAGTTATTCAGAGTTTTAATTATTTATTTAAACCTCTCCACAGCCATATCCCTGATCTGTGTCACTGTTTTTTAGTAAACCTCTGGGGCATTCACAGACCAGCTGCCTTTATACTGAGATTAAATTGCACACAGGTTGCATTTGAATGCAAGTGGTTGCACTATTGTGTGGTATCACAGTAAAGAAAGCTAAAGACAAATCCAAAAACCATGAATAATTTTTCACTTCACAATAATGCACAGCTTTGTTTTGGGCTTTTACCCTCAATTGTCTCAATTAAATCTATGGAGTTTTCTCATTATAATGTGGCAACATGTAAAAACTTCAAGACATATGTCCAAAGCTAAACATTGTGAACATAAATATAAATATTGTACTGTTTTGGTCTGTATGTTGTCTTGGTAATATTCCATTGATATTTTGATAACCTTGCACTTCCTCATAAAGTCATCCCTCTGACATTGTTTGCTTAATATCCTGCTACAGTTACCTGATCTGCAGCCTGTATGGGACAGCCATTTGAAAAGCTTTTTCGTTGATTTTTAGATAAATTCTTGTGTTGTTTTCAAGACACACTCTTAGTTTTTCTGTTGAACAATTTAAAATGTTCTTTTACTATTGTTGTGTAACATTTCTCTTTTATGTCTCAGTGACAGTGGTGGGGACCAGCAACACATCTGCTGACAGGTGAGTCCCGGAATACATAACCATGACGCTTATTGATATCTTTTAAATAATTTAAAGTTATTCATTGTATATCTGCTGTCCTTCTGATTAAAATGCATTCCGTTGTTATTTGACCTATAATCATAAAAGACTTAGAAATATGCACATTTTTTAAAAGTGTTTTCAGTGAAGAGTATCCAGCTATTACAGAGGAAGATGCTTTGGCTAAATGGGCCTCAGATCCTGCTAACACTGCTTGGATGGAAAGTAAGTAAGAAAACTGGTAGAGTAAATAACAATTGAATTGATGTTTTTTCCCTGTTTTTACACAACAGCTCCCATAAGAGTGTCGCTTCTTTTTCCTTTTAACACAACTGAGATTTCCTTCCCTTTTCTTTTGAGGAAGTGATCCCTTCTGTGTGCTCTTCTGTTCGATCTTTCTTACATTATGCTCCAAATGAAACCCGAATAGTCCGGCTGTCTTTTTGTCCCAAACATCCTTGTTATGTTTTTAAATGTGCCTCAGACCCAGACGACGTGATCTACGATGATGTTCCCAGAGAAAATTCCGACTCTAACACAGGTTTGTACTTTCTTTTTCAAGTTCAGCACGAAGCTTCCTCTCTTTAACTTAGCAAGAGACAGCACTGTTTCTTTCGCTTTCATAGCTTCCTCTGATTTCTCAAAAATTAGATTTTTCTTTTATTGCTGTTGAATGTGAAAGCATTCACAAGGTATAGTATATTAAATTAAAATCAGCACTGTTTGTGTTTTTTGTGCACCCAATTAAATTTAAGGTTTATTAATGCGACTCATTTTTTGATTCAAAAACCTAATAAACTGATTTGGCAAGTATTTCCTGAAGGTCATAAGTTACAGAATTTTCTCATGCATTTTTATCTTTTTTCTCAACTCCACACAGATCCAGATGAGATGATCTATGATGACGTGGAGCTTGGCAAGGAGGGCGGCTGCAGCAGCTCTCTCGATAACGGCTGGAGCTCAAGCGAGTTTGAAAGCTACGACGAAGCCAGCGACGGGGAAGGTCGTCCTGAGAACGGCCTTCCCTGCGCATTCATGAGAGGAAAGCCACCACAGAGGAAAATCCATGTGAGTATAACAATCACCCTTTAATTTCCAGTATTGCCTCCTGCCAGTAACTGAGACCTGGATCAGTTTATTACCCAGTGCTTGCACATTTGTACATTTCTATCCTTATATTTCCTTTACATCAAGGTGTAGTGAACACATTTACATTATGTGTGGAAAAAGGTTGTCATATTCAGTAATTTCTGTGCGGACTTGAGTTCATTAATGTGTTAATGAAATATATTGTCCACCCCTCTGTAAAATAAATGCTTTTCCAGTGGGTTCCCCTAACAATTATTTATTTATTTTCAATTGCCCAAGGGATTGACTGTGGATTGCTGAATCTGTATGAAGTGTAGAGTAATGCCATGCTGCTTCTCGCCCACCTGTTGTTGTGCCCTGCTGGTCAGCTGGCAAATAACAAATCTGGCCATTTGAAAAATATTTCCAGCTGTTGTTTTTTTTTTTTTTTTTTTTTTTATCATGTTATCATTTTGATTATGGTTTCAGGGTTCCAATTCTGTGTCCTTATTTATATGGAATAAAATGTTCAGAAAACTGCAACACTTCTGAAACACTAAGTTCCTTTAAATTCAAAGCTCAAAATCTATCTGTTTAGAGATGCCTTTGATTAAGTGATTAATATCAGCTTGAATGTTATAACAGTAATATGTTTTGATGTTCTTTTATGTCTTTGTTGTTCTTCTTTTCTGTTTTTATTGTTCTCTTATTTTTCCCTTAATCACCCAACGAGCCTTGAATTGCCTTGTTGCTGAAAGTGTGCTCTACCAATAAACTGCCTTGTATTCCCTTCCTTCCATCCTCCTTTGTGCTTTTTCATGTCTTTATGTTATTCCTGGTTCCCTCCCTTTCTCCTTTTCTGTTTCCTTTTTGTTTCCTTTGTTTCCTCTTTTTTTCATTGTCTGTTGCCTTGTTTCTTTCCTTACCTCTTTTTGTTCTTGTCTGTTTCCTTCTTGTTTCCTTTCTTGCCTCTTTTTGTCCTTTTTTGTATCTCATCTCACTTTTCCTCCTCTCAGTATAACTGTTTACTTTTTACAGGATATTTGTGTAGGAACAGAACACATTTTTACTCGAGGTTAGCATATCGTAAAAAGCTCACTGTGATCCATGCCTGCAGGAGAGGAGAAAAATGTATGATTCCTCGGAGCAAAATCAGTGAAACCCAGTAATTAGAATAAGTTGTATTCTTTTGGACGGGGGGATAGTTCGTGCTAAGTTGCTGAAGACACTGTTAAGTTTTTTGCGTTTTTATTTCTTAAATTAGGGCAAAAGAAAGACCTGACTATAAAAAAAGCTATAATTTACATATAAAAACATATCTTCAGTTGTCTCTAAACCACATTTAATCTTACAATTATTGAAACTGGTATTTTAATATTTTAAAAAGTTATTGATTTTCAATGTTTGGTAAGTGCACTTCATAGTATTCTCACCTCAGGAAAAGTGTACTTGAATATTCAATCAGAATGTGAAATATTATCCAATTTTATGTGATGCAGTGAAACATATTTTAGCATTTAGGCAAGTACGCCTAAGACCAAACACTGAGATTACTGACACTGTGAGTTGCAACCCAACTCTAAAACCATGACCAGTAATCCTTGCTATGCTTTTGTTTAGCTGTCTCAAGATCTGACACGCTTGAAAGAACACTATGAGAAAAAGATGAAAGATCTAATGGCAAGTACAGTGGGAACTGTAGAGCTGCAGCAGTTAAAACAGAAACACGAGCAGAAGGTAAATTAGGCTCACCTCATGTGTCTGTGCTAGATTAAACTAGTCCCAACCCTTCTGCCTCTCAGTCTGGCTAACCCCACTGACTTGGTACCTTCATTCTGGTTTGGTGTTTAATATTTTCGGTGGTTCTACTGGTGATGGGTCAGCAACCAGTTAATTCACCTCACCGTCTGCTTCAATAATGTGTCTTGCGATGTGTTTTTGCACCAGAGGTTGTAAAGGTTAGGATAGACTGTTTCCTAACATAGCTGAGTTTAGTTGACAGTCAACTGAGACACCAGCAACACCAGCTCTTATTCAGCATTTTATTTAGCCGAGACCTTCACATGTAGTGCCTTGTAAAAGTGTTCATAGATCTTGAAATTGTTTACATTTCTTCTCATCACAAACACAAATTTAACTGTATTTTGTAGTGATCGTATAAGATGGAGCAACACAAAGTGATGTCATTTTGAAATATGAAGGAAAACTATACATGGTTTCCAATACTTTTTACAAACAAAAATATGTGTGGTGTAGACATTTTTTCTGCCCCCTTTACTATGATACCCCAAAATAAAATAGTCCTCCCTCTGTGTTTCATTTCTTTTATGGTATAAATCCAGCTGTTCTGTGAAGGCCTCAGAGAAAACATTGGTGAACAAACAGCATCATGAAGACCAAGGAACACAGCAGATAGGTCACGGAGAAAAGTTCTGAAGATGTTTAAAGCAGGATTAGATTATAACATAATATTCCAAGGTTTAAACATCTCACAGGGCTCTGGTCAATCTGACATCCAGAAATATAAATTGTATAGCACAGCTGCAAAATTACTATGACATGGCCACCAGCCTAAACTGACAGGCTTGGCATGGAGAGAGTTAGTGAGAGGTAGCCAAGAGGCACCTGGTAACTGTGGAGGGCTGCATCTCAGGTTGGAGAATCAACTGGCAGGATGATTGCTAGCCTTGCAGTCCACAAAGCTGACCTTAATGGAAGAGTGAAAAGTAGGTCTGGACTAGAGTTGCCAACTGTCCCGTATCAGCCAGGACATCCCGTATATTTATCTAATTAGGCTTGTCCCATACGGGAAGTCACTCGTCCCTTTCTAGTGAGTGCTGCTTATGTGTTTTCTCTGAATGTTTACGTTGCTATTACACTCTCTCTCACTCTCTTTCATAGAGGACAGATTTCATGTGCCAATTCAGCTGGTGACATCAAATCAAAATTTTGAGTGGAGTCGGTTTGTGGAATGAATTTGGGAGCTGTTTTGGGAATACTTGAACTTCTTGAACAACATGTTCAAGATCGTCTCATTTGTCCTCAGTGTGCCAGGCTCAAATGCTTTTGTTGAGAGGATTTTCTCTAAATGGTCAGACTACAGAAACAGATGCAGCACTGAACTGATCAAAAATTAACTTCTAATAACTGTGAACTGTGACATGTCATGCAAGGACTTTACTCTGGCTTTATAGGCTGTAAAGGAAAAGCATGCTTGAGTCAGTCAGGAGCGAAAAAAAAGTATCCATGGAAAAATTAGACATGGTGGGTCAGGATATCTAATGCCTCTTTTCATTTGCAATCTGCCAGTTACCTGCTATTCATGTTAAAACTGAATTTATTTTTAGGTTTATTCATGCAAATGTGTGAGGATACACAATACTGCTGTTTAGGTGCTGAAATGTATACAGGATTTAGAATATTTCTAACTGTCCCAACAGTATTGTATCCATGCGAGCTGCATATTTAGATAAAAATCTTGAGATTATACCCTTTTGACGCTGTGTTCATTAGTTCATTTTTATTGTATTATTTTTTTTTCAAAATGCCAAAAATGTCCCGTATTTGGCTGAGAGAAAGTTGGCAACCCTAGTCTGGACTTTGACTGGACTATTCTAGGAAACTTTGGCAAAACTTGGAAAATTGCATAATCTTCTCATGGTTGCTCCATATCCAATCTCCATGACTTTGAGCTTTTTTGTCATGAGAAAGTATTGCCTCAGGAGTGCTGAATACATATTGAAACCACACCTATTTGATTTTCATAAAAACTAATTTGGATAACCTTTTATCCTTTTAATAATAATTCATAAATATGTTGTTGGGGTTTTTTGTTGTTTTTTTGGTCTTTCACATAAAATCCCAATCAAGTGCACCAAAGTTTAGGATTGTGATGTGACGAAATGTAAAAAAATGTAGGAGGTATGAATACTTACTAAATTTGTTAGGTATTTTATTTTTTGCTGAAGTCTCAGTTGCTGCCATTCTTTGATCCTGTTGTCCTGTAATTTTGATCTCTACTCTAACCCTCCATTGTAGCTCAGCTGCTTAATATCTTTAGGTTTTGACAAAGTGAACTAAACATCATCTTAGACAGAGCTCTGATGAATAAAAAAACAAAAAACATTTCTAAGTTACTGTTGCGATGTAAATTATAGTCTCTCCCTCTCATCAAAGATGCAAAAGCTGGTGAAGGCAGCTAAGGAAGGGACAAAAGACGGGCTTGAGAAAACTAAAGCAGCAGTGAAGAGGGGACGTTCTTTCATCAAAACAAAGTCATTCTGTCAAGGTATGTGATCCTTACAGAACCACAGAGCACTAACATCTCTTTTAATAAAATCAATTCTTGTTTTTATGTTTCAGAGAGAAAGTCAGCTTGCTTTGAGGATGAGTCTGAGCTCTTCATCGAGGTGGACTGCTTCAACGTTGAGCCTGTGCTCTCGCCAACTCCAGAGGGTCTCACTCAGCAGGAGGTAAGGACTTTTCATAGGAGTCTTTGAAGCTGCAAAAGTAGGAAACCATATCAAGTACTAATGCTTTAGTGTTTTCTATCTGCAGCTTGTGCGAAGATGCATTTTGGGTTCTATTTTAGAAAGTGAGAAAAACTATCTCGATGCTCTCAAAAGGATTTTAGAGGTGTGTAAGTACAGCTGGACGAACTTGGCCCATTAATTTTGAAAAGGTGGTTATTACAGGTTATAATTTGTTTTGTTTTGTCAGCAATACGAGAAACCGCTTTCCCAGATTGAGCCCAGGCTGCTCAGCGACAGGAAGCTGAAGATCATCTTTTATCGTGTGCGGGAGATCCTGCAGTGCCACTTCCTGTTCCAGATCGCTCTGGCAAGCCGTGTGTCCGAGTGGGACAGCCTGGAGATGATCGGGGATGTTTTTGTGGCATCGGTAGAAATTTATTTGTATATTAAACACAACATTTTAGTTGAGCTATTCAGCTTTTTTACACTTACAACTCTTAATTTTTAAGCTATTATTAATGGTGCAGTAAGTCATTACTAACTAATCCGCTAAAAGAAAAGGCATATTAAAATGATGTCATGGAAAACTCCAGTCACTCGGGTCCTTTCTCTGGCATTTTAATAAAGAGTCTTTAAATATAGACATGAAATGATGGAAACTATACAAATGTACCTTAATTGCGGGAACCGGGAGATGCCTAGTGTTTATGCATCTGAAACACTAGATAAATTTTTGAAAAGAAGTTTTGAAATGTGTTTCAAACTAATAAACAATTTAACTCTACATACCCATGTACGTTCTCAGTTTCTTATTTGATCCCCCTATCAGAATCTGCATGCATCTATAAGTTAAATACTTAACAGTTCATTAATCTACATAAACATATTTAATCTTTGTTTCTGTATAGTTTTCTAAATCCATGGTGCTGGATGCCTACAGCGAGTATGTCAACAACTTCAGCACAGCGATGGCTGTTGTAAGGAAGACGTGTGCCTCTAAACCAGGCTTCTTGGAGTTCCTCAAGGTTTGAAAAGCTTGTACCAATTTGGTAGAGTGGCAGTGGTAGTCATATTAGTCTTGCATTGATGTTTGATGTTGTTGTTTTTTTTTCATATGTTGTTTCGATTAAAACCCTTTACAATTTTGAATTTTTATTTGAATTTGTTCAATGTTTATCACAACTTCTTGTGGGTATTCAAAATTCAATTCAATTCACCTTAGTCTACTCCTATTTGCACACTGTAAAACAGTGTTATTCCAGTTATTTTATGAACAAATTTATGTAGTGTTTAAACTGCATTATAATAACTATTGTACTTATGTACAGCATCGTCAAGAATCCAGCAGTGACCGCATGACTCTTTATGGCCTGATGATGAAACCCATTCAGAGATTCCCGCAGTTCATTTTGCTTCTTCAGGTAAAAAGCAGAACAATTGGTTATGCATGTTCTCACCAGTAGGGGGAGTGTGAAACTTGCTAATGAAGGCCCTTGTTTTTTTTAGCACTCACAGTGAGGGAATTGCTCTGTAGGGATAAGGTTTTCTTTTTCTTTCAACTTTGCTCTTCTTCGCCCTAGTTTCTTTTTATTTTTAGCTGTATCTTTTCACAAAATTTAGGTGTAGTTTTTCTTTCCATTTTAAATGTGAATGTGTCTACCAGCAAAACAACAGCATATGGCATTGAAAATATTTACATAAAACTGGAAAACGAATAATTGTCTAACAGAGCCTGTTGTTTCCTATGTTATTACCAAATTTCTCTCATCCTCTACAGGACATGCTAAAGAACACACCGGTGGGTCATGCAGACCGTCTCGCCCTGCAGATGGCCCTGACCGAGCTGGAGACCCTGGCTGAGAAGCTCAATGAAAAGAAGAGGGAAGCTGACCAGCGCTGCGAGATCCGTCATATTGCAAAGGCCATGAATGAACGCTACCTTAATAAGGTCTGTTTTTGTGGGCTTGGATGTAGGGCTGTGCAAATGTTGAATACCTTACCATGTTCACCTTTTTTATTTTGAGAACTCAAAACTCTGTTATGGACGATGTCGAAAGTAAAAAATGTTGGCAGAGTTTAAAGGTTAAACAAAACCCTGTTTGAGTTTACTTAGCCTTTTAGGAATCTACTGAAAGTCTTAACCTTTCTTGCAGAATGAACGAGCCTCAGATGTCTCCTCATGTCAAAGAAGAAAAACTTTCCTTTTAAATATCTTTTCACATCTCTGTACTTCAACTTCGTCCCAACTTTGTGTCTTATTTCCTTGTAGCATTTAGTATGGTGCATTCACTGGCTGAAAAAAGTTTGGATTTGTTTTATTTCCATCACGTCCCGCTGATTTCTTGGTTCTTCCCTAATGTTTTGCCTTAGGAGCTTATCGGTGCTTTAGGTTTCTGCTTTTTTGTGTGTATTGTCTTGGTCATGTGCACATAATCCAAATAATCCTCAATGTTATAATTATTTGTCTTTCTGTGCCACCTACTCTGGCTTCTGTGCTAACTCGTGTTTACAGGACAGCGTGGGCCTGTAGAATTTTACTCCTCACAGGCTTCAATTACTCTGAATCATAGTTTTATACACTGTCATCCATAACGAGCACTTTCACAGAGGAGTCACAGGAAACAAATGGGAAACAAGGAGTTATTTCAAACTGGGTGAAATCTGGATTGTCTTTTTAAAGGTTCAAAATCATTCTCTATGAGATTAAGGATTTTTCAGAAATGTAAAACTGTCATTTTTATCCTCAACCTTTAGCTTCTGAGTAACGGTAGCCGCTACCTGATTCGCTCAGACGACACGGTGGAGACTGTTTACAATGAACGCGGTGAAATCATCAAAACGAAAGAGCGACGGCTCTTCCTGCTAAATGATGTGCTGATGTGTGCCACGCCCAATATCCGGTAAGGGAGATCTTAACCCTTTCTAGAGAAATGCTGTTAAATACTGAATGTAGGTGTTGTCTTGGGAATGATTTTTGACACATTTGAATATTGGACCATGTGTTCTCACTATTGTACACTTTTTATCTTTGAGTTTCAAAGATGCAATTTCATGGTTTTTTTCAGCATAATTTTCTCTTCAGATCTTCTTGCATGTTGATGTCACTTTCACACAGTACTGGAAGAAAATCTTCCTTCCAAGATATTTTTTTTTTGGTCCCACATATAACCTACCTCTTTCCATTTTAATCTTAACAGATGCCAGGATGGCAGTGGGAGTGGCAGTGGAAATGCTCCACTTGACCAGAAGTTTCTCCTAAAGTGGAGTGTGCCTTTAAACTTTGTAGAAGTGCTGGAGTTTGGATCCAGCGAGGAATTGGTCGAGAACAGCCGATACCCAGCTCCTCACTCTGGGGAGAAGGTGGTGATCAACGCAAAGCCAAGTACGAAACGCAGTGTACCTATATGTTTTTTTATCATTAGACTTCCGAATATCATTTTTTTTGCTAGTAAACAATAGGCATGGGCTGATTTCAGGTGTTAAGATACACAAAGGTTTTTTATAAAGTTAGTTTTAAAACTGTAAAAATTCTGCCATACCACTTTTGTAGTTTAAAGTTGTCTTAAAATGATTCCACAGAAAGTGCAAGAGTGACCAGAGTTTTCTCTAGCTGTATGGAGCATGGAAAAAACCGCTCACACTGCTGTTAAGCTTGCTGAAAAAGGGTACTGCACTTTTCCCTAGCTGACAAAACAGAGAAATTTGGCTTTTTCAGCCGTAGTCCACTATGTGTTTTCACACAAAACCCCAATTAACTTTTGCCGCCTGTTGAAAATTAGCGCCTTCTCAGCATCAAAATGTGTCTTTAAAAATCATGGACATCATATGTTAAACCATGGAACATTTCAAACGGGATCAGAAAATGACTTATCGCTCCATTGACTCTCGTTAATTTATTTGAAAGGACGGGACCAGTGTTGCCAACTGTCCTGACAGAAAGTAGCTGATGTTGCCCCAGAAAGTCGCTAGATGTCGTCAGATGACGTCATACGCTAATTTGCATAATGATGATGTCATGACGTGATGACGTATGAAATAGAAAGTAGGAAATAATTATATTTAGATTAGGATTACAGGGTTAAACAATACATTATTTAAACAGGGGAAACATGCTACAGGCAAATGTGACTTATGCCTTCATGAAGAGACTGTGGAACATGTTCTATTATTTTGCCTGAAGTGTACTGTGGAGAAAACTGGTACAAAATTTACAAGATATCAAATTGTAACTGGGCATCAAAGACCCTTTAAACAAAATGTAAAGTTCTGGGAAATTTTTTTTTGCTGAGATATCTCAAGAATACGAAATTAACAGAGAATATAGTTGTAGTTTGTTTTTTAGTACTTTGAAAAAATAAGTAGGGCATATTTAGCATGCATCAAATGTTTCTTGCGAACCGCAATTAAACAGAAGTTTATTGCTTATGGAATTATTTTCTGTGAGGTTTTTTTGTCATAAGTTTTAAATGTCCTACGTTTTTTAATTACACCATACATTTCAAACGTTCCTTGAATGCACCACAGGTGTGAGAGTACAGACAAGCTTCTGCCTTAATTCCCATTGAAAGACTGGTCTTATATACATGCAGATTTATTTTTTACTTTTGAATTAACATTAACTACTAAACAACTTCGTTTGTAAGTGGGTGAAATAAACCGAAAAAAGGTTTATGATTGGTCAGTCAACATAGTGTGATCATGCTGCATACACATGCGCAGATCATTCCCTTTCTGAGCGTCGGGAAGGAGCAAGCTGGGTCTCTAAACTGCAGGAAATATCGGCGACAAAGTTTCACAGAAAGGAACTAAGGGTGGTCAGGAATGTCGCTAGATTTGTCGCTAGGCGCTTTATGGAATAAAAGTCGTTAAGGGGGTCTGAAAAGTCGTTAGAAATAGCGACAGAGTCGCTAAGTTGGCAACACTGGGTGTGACTTAGGCTCCCCCAAAAGGAAGACTGTAGATGTTTGCTTTGGTGGTAGTGCTAAGAGTCAAGTTTCCATTGTGCGTATTAATTCATATTAAATTATAAATAGTGCTTAAACTATTAAAATAGGCAGTTATAAGCATTGTTATGGGGGTCTCTAGTATATACTGATTTTAGCTGTTTGCGGGCGGCTGTGGTCCGTAACCCCTGCAAATACCGGGGGTCCACTGTAATGCTGATTTACAGTTGTCCAGCGACAAGCAGCATTTCTGTTAAGAATTCATATACCCCAAACAATTAACCAGCTAACATAAGCTTGCTGATAAAAAATTAACAAAATATTTTGATATTTAATTGAAAAGCACTTCTACATTTAATGGGTGTTTTTAAATTTTTGTTTTACTCTGCGTATATCAGGACTAAAACAACAAGTATATAGTATAAATAACAATACAACAGTAATAATCATGATTTTAAAGTTCTTTAACAAAATTTTTTATTTTTCCTTCCAATCTATTGTCTATTCCTACATTTACTTGTAGGGTTAGGGGGGTTGGTGTCTATTTCTAGCGGGCATTGGGCTAGAAGAATGGTACACCCAGAACAGGTCAGTCAGTCATTCATAGGGATAATTGTTTTTACAGTTTTAAATAAAACATTTGGCTTAATTTTCAGATTTTAGTTTTAAATTTTGTGTTAATACCTTGAAGCCATTGTGTTTTTTCAAGGTTATCATACAATGTGAGTCTTTGTGAATAAAACAACTTTTGGTTGACAAATATATTCTTGCTTGTAAACAGTAAAATATTGCTTTCTATGGACTGTGTTAATTGCAGTGATCGAGCATGTGCCCCATACGTGGCTATGGGTTTTGCTGCAGACATCCAGACTTGGAGTCCCAACCTCGGGACCTTCGCTGCATGTCTACCCCCATTTTCTCTCTGCCCATTTCCTGTCAGTTGGCTGTGAGTGAAGGCCACTAGTGTCATAAATTAGTTGGGTTTTCTTATCCTTGCTAAATTCACTGAGTTCTTTTTTTTTTTTTTCTGTCTCTCTCCTACGGTCATTTAGTCTGCTGGAGTCCAGTGATTTCAGTCTTTCCACTGAGTTCTCCTTTGTAAGAGCTCCTCAGCCACTTTAAAAGACCCAGACCAGGCAAACAAGCAAAAAGAGTGTATGATTTTGTGGTTTATAGTGCTGTAGTTTTTATTTTTGATATACTCTGGTGTATTGCTTAGTTGCTAAATGCTTTGATAAAGAGCTATGCATGGTCTGTCTAGTAGAGGTCAAAGACACACACTTTTACTGTGGTACCATGCTGGAATTGCTACCTTTTAAATTATACACTGCCTTTTTCAGTACACCCACATTCTAGCTTTTAAAGAGTTTCTCTTGTACTGTTACCTAGCAATCAGTCTTTTACTACCATATGTCATGTTTATCTTTTATCAAAAACCTTTCAGTGTTATTTAGCATAAATTCATCTGTGTCTGATAACCTAAAAGTTCAGGTATAGTCAAGGATGAGCTCCTACTTTTGTAAATATTTTCTGGTAGTTGGTCCCATAAAATCCCATTAGCCCATTGAAGCTTCTGGTTGTGTCCTGATAAACTGTTGAACAGTTCTTGGCACTGTAAAGCACATATATTTGTTTGGTTTAAAACCATCTTTAAGTGTATGTGCACTTAAACGTGCTTTTTTTTTTTTACAGGAACAGTTGACAAGTGGAAAGAATAGTTTCTCATCTGTTTTGACCAAAAACCAGCTCTGGCATCAGCACTGTGAATGAAAAATATTTTCTGGCATGTGATGTCATCTCATTGTATGTCTTTCTGCTTAGTTTATCTCTATGCTGGCACCATCTAAAACTGGTCATTTAAAGTCCCCATTTCCTGCTGCTCTCACAGCCAGTGTGTAATTTGTCGACACAGTTTGCTTTTTGGAAGTTTCTTACTTCATAAATGAAGGGCCTTGCTATAAACATGCTTTTGCTGTTACGTTGGCAAACTTTGGCATTTGGTACTTGCACAAAGAACTATTTAGAAAACTAGATCCTGGTTAAAATAGGTCACACTTGGCCAGTCTGGACTTTGGGAATGGCCACTTCAGTGACATAGAGGACATTTTCATCCCTATATCTCCCTATTTTTATAGATAGGTACTAAACAGCAAATGATGGTGTAAAACCTTGCACTGAGATTGACATTCTATAACTGCTTTCTTTTTATGGAAGAATAAAGCTCATTTACTCCTAAGCCAACAGCAGTGCTTCATCAAAAAGAGATCATGGTTGTTGTTACCAGACAATAAATGCTTTATATTAAAGATGCCTAAAGGTTTGTCAAAATTAAATATTATCTTTTAACATTGGCTCCCATCTTTTAAAGCACTGAGCACAATTCAACTATTAAACCATGCTGATGTGAATTTCTCTGACTTTATGTGGCAAACAGATAAAACATGAAACAATAGATCTCTAATTGAGAAAAAAAACTGTGAGATGTGTCAAAATGTTCACGGCTTCTTGTTCAAATGTGAAAGCAAATAGTGGAATATTGGTGTCCTTGTGAACAAACACTGGCGTGGATGAAAATCCAGACGAGTTTGTGAAACTGTCACTGGAGCCTGTGGGAAACTAAGTATTTGCCCTTTATTGGTCTTTGTCCCATTTCCAAATGCGGCTCCCATCCCTCCTCATTGTTGCCTGAGTATCCACTCTTCTCTAAGGGGACTGAGAACTGAGACTGTTGCCAGTTTCAGAACTTGGATTTCTTTTTTTGTTATGAAACTGTCCAGGGAGATTCAGTCAGTGTTCAAAATCATTTGTGGTATTAATGTGTTTTTTCCTTTGTAGATAAACTTTACATGGGCCCCGGTCAACTGTACCAAGACCTGCAAAACCTAATCTACGATCTCAGTTTGGTCAACCAGATTGCTGGTATGATTGGCAGCCTGAAAGGGAACTACCAGGTACTGGTAATTTAATTTCATTTCATTAATATAAGAATAATTCAGTGGCAGATTGTAACATCCATGTTGTAAATCAGAATGTTATCGTAGGTTATTTATTCCCACTGCTGTGCAACTGTTTTTAAACAGAAATGTTGATTTTAAGTTGACATTTTAAACTGTTATTACATCAACAATTACAGCAAGTAGCAAGGCTAGCATTAAAACCCGTCTTTGTATGTCTTAATTATCCTCAGACACATCTTGACTTGTTGCAGAAAATAGTTTTATTTTTGCACATCTCCCTACATCTCTATACTTCCTCAGAGTTTTTAACTCCTCTGTGATATTGGAAAAAACTCATAATACATCTCTCAGTTGCAGTGTGTTGAGGTTAGGTATAATGTGTTTACTGATCAGAAACAGATCTGTTACTTAATTTTCTCCAACAGGCTGGTCACCCTTAGGGCTGATCAAGCTGAGAATCTGCTAGTTTTAAGTTTAGTTTAGTTTTTGTGAATATATATCTACTACATAATTAATTATACAAATTGACATTAATGCATATTTACTCAGAATATCTAAGGACAACATTCGCACTGTGGTCTGCACTAAACTTCTCTTAGGTGTATCATAGACCCTGAAGAGTCCAGAACTATAACATGCCCACACAAATCTGTGGTGATGAAATAGTGCTTTAGCCTGCAGAGCACAGCATGAGTCTGTAACTCTGTTTGTACAATGCTGGTAGGTCTGTCAAATTCAGAGAGGAGTCATAAAGAGGCTCACATAGAAGTCATGTGTCAAAGTAGATGTAGGTATGGATGGATGCTAATGCAGAGGAAAAGGGAAATGGAAATAAGCACTTGTACTGTGCCTAGAATTTCATCTCTCAATCCTTCATTCTAATTTATACAGACAGTATTCTAGTTATAAATGTGCAGCAAGAGGATTTTCATGTTGGGGGCCATGTTGAAAGGTCGAGATGTCATTAGTAATGACATTTTAAGGCCACATTTCATCCTACTTGTGCTTGCAATGTGATTATAAACCCCTACAAATAGTGTTCTTCCGATTTTTCCAGAATATAATTTGATGAAATACTGTGGAAAACATTTGTTTCATTCCTTCCCCTGTTGTTGTTCTCATGCCTTCATATTTTCCATATAATTCTTTCTCAACTCAATATGATTTCCCTATTTTTCCTTTCTTCCTCCATTTTTTTCTTGTGTGCAGAATGTAAATTCCACTGTGGCACAGGACTGGGTTTCAGGTCTCCAGAGGCTAATATTGAAGAAGGAAGAAGAGATCAGGGCAGCTGACCGGTGCAGGATTCAACTCCAGCTGCCTGGCAAACATGACAAGTCTGTTTTCTACCCAAATAAATGCGCACGCCTTGCTCGTTTTATTGTTGTTCTTGTTGTTGTCCTGTCCCAAGCTTTACCCCCACACATGTTTTGTTTATCCTACGATTGACTTTATCCCCTTTTACCCTGCTTTTTTCTTTGCATCCTCACTGCCCCCGCCTTGCATGCATTGGACTTTATGTGAGAGAATTAGACCACATTTGGATAAACAAGTTTCTCCACCAGCTCTAATCTGAGGCATGAATCACAAGGGAGGAAATGCACATCACTGTTTGCAACCAGAGTCTACCCAGCTGCTCCTGTACACAAATATTCATGCTTCACATTAAGCCACACTATTATACACTACACATGTACCCCCAAGGGTGCATCTTGTTTTGGCTCAACATTCTCTGTGACCATGACTGTCTTCAGTCTCCTGCTCTTTATTTCTCTTCCCAATTCTGTCATTCCTCTCAGTTGCATTTAACTGCTGGGATTATCCAAGGGTATGTTTGGAAACACAGCTGCACCCATCTCATTCCTTCCCTGATCCCGCTTTTGAGCTCTAGCTATTGAGAGGAGAGAAGCATTTCAGACATACAAACAGGCACACAAGGCTACACAGTCTAGTCAAGCTGTTTATAGAAGTGATAACTCACTTTCACTTCTGTTACACTTTCTCCTTTTATGAACTGTTGGATATCAGTTTGCACTGCCTTGCAAAAATATGCATACACCTTCAAGTTTTTGGTTTTTATTTCTATATTTTGTCATGTTACAAACACTGTATGGATCTGGTCTCTATGGAAAAGTGACAAGAAGTAACCCTCTTTTTCAAGCTGTAGGAGGTCCTGTTTGCAGTTTGCAAGCTAAATAGGGTACACAGCAAACATGGAAAATGATGCTCTGGTCAGATACAATGATTGATGATTGAACTTTCTTGCGCACATGCAAAATGCCATGTGTTGAGGAAAACTATCATCTTCATCTTAAAGCATGGTGGCTGGATCAAGATGAAGGGATACTCTTATTCAGCGGGGACAAGGAAGTTGTTTGGATTTAATGAGGGGATGGATGGAGATGAATATAGGGAGATTCTGGAAGAAAACCTGTTAAGAGCCCTTAAATAACTTGAGAATGGGGCGGAGGGCCACCTTCCAGGAGGACAGCGAAAATCACATACAATCAGAGCTACAGACTTGAAAATTGATGTTCACGCACACTATTATCTAATCTGACTGATTTTGAGTTTACTTGCAAAGGAGAGTAGACAAAATCTCCTTCTGTTGTTGTAGACGAAACTGTGAAAGGTGGCTTTACAAGGTTTTGACTCTGCTGGCTGGGTTCAATCACATACCAGCTTTTTTAGATTTTTATTTGTGAAACAATCATTTAGTCATTTAATTTATTTAGCACATTTATCATTATTATGCCCTAGTACGTGTTAGTCTACATAAAATCTTAATAAATTACTTAATGTGGCAAAGTGGAGATGAAAACTTTTACAAGGCAATCTAGGCAGCTCAAAAAGATTTGAGTACTCAAAAGTATGAAAAACAGTTAAGTTAAAATGATTGTATATGGACATACAAAGATTAGGAAAGTCATCCTTGATCCAGGTTTGAGATTCAACCTTAGTTGAATGCCTAAACTTCTAATCAACAAAAGTTTTAAAAGTTATGTGAAGAATTTAACATTGTTATGCTCAAGCCAGAATCCTTTATTTTTCTGATCATGTGTGTTTGTTTTGTCCTTTTTTTACTTTGGCAGGGCGGGTAAGCTCACATACTTCAGTGCAGTGTTTAATACACTCAGCCCGGCCATCAAGCAGTCATGGATCAGTAACCTGCAGATGGCAAAGTTGGCTCTAGGTACTGTAGTGTACTTTCATGTGTCTGTTGCACATTAGTCCCTTTTCTGTCCACATAACCTTTATATTTTTCTATTCATGTTTATTTAATATAACATACACATTTGGACCTGTTGAGATTGCTCACATCCAATGAGAACCTGAATGTTTTATCATAGTTTCTGTTAATACTTTGAATTCCTGAGATGACAATTTAGGTTTTACAATGTGATCCCTAGAGCGTTCTAACTGAAAACAGATGGCTTTGTTCTCTGTATAACCTGTGTGTGTTATTTGTGTTTTAAATCAGAGGAGGACAACCTGCAGGGCTGGTTCTTTGCAGATGATGACGGTAATCAAATCAAGAAGCAGAAACACCCCCTCTTGCTTCGACAGATGCCTGTGGTAATGTCAAAACTGCAAGAGTTCAAGGTGAGTTTCTTTCCCTACAACTCTTTTAAGGCATCCAATGATATTTTGTGAAAGGTATTTACAGAATTGCTACCGGCAGTAGAGGTTAGTAAGCCATACTTACTTAACTAAGGATTCCTTGTAAGCTAGTGTACTTAAATAAAAAGAATAAAACTATAATGTTTGACTGATTTGCCATCCTGAAGAATGTCACTAATAGGTAAACAGCATTACTTTTGCAGACAAAAGAAATTACTGCAAATATCCGCTATATAATGCAGAAATATGGGTGGAATTTTTTTTATTTATAATTAACTTTAGATGCGTAACATTTTTCCTTAAGTGACTCATATAAACATGAAAAGATTTACAGATTTCCATTATAAAATAATCTAAAGAAAAATAAATTTTCACTCTCTTCCAAAAACTTTTTTTTGTAAATTTCTATTAATGAACAATTAGCATTTACCTTCAGTACAGCTAACACGGTTTCAGGGTGTCACAGTATCAACATAGGGTTAAAACACAAATGTATAGTTTGATCACAGTGCTGTTATTTCAATGCCATCTCATATCTTGCCAAATCTCATTTTTAAGTGCTGTTATCCATGGTGCTCCTTAGGTTTCCACCAAAAGAGACTCTGTTTTTCACAACTTAAAATATGATCAGCTCACTTTGTCCTTCTGTTAGTATTCAAGAAAACCTAATTCTTTCAGTCAGCTGACAGGCAGTTTGCCTTGGGGCAGGACTACATTACACTCCCCGATACACAATCATAAAAAACAGCGGCCATTCTGTCACCTTTTCTGGCCTTTAGCTTAAAGCTCTTTAAACTATTAGAACAAAATGATGGAGAATTTAACTGGCTTTGAAACTGTAACTTTTTAAAACCTCTGTGTTCTCTGACAGCAGTAACCAAACAGTTTCTAGTCAGTCCTTTATTTTCTTTGTGGAGGGAGAGCAAGTTTCCATAGCTTCACCCCTTTAAAATCAGGCATCGTTTTAAAGTTGGAAGAAAGGTAGTTACTTGCATGTCAGCAGAGAAAGTTGCAGGACTGTAAAGCTTCCAATTATATGATTAATTAATGGATTTAATGAGGCATTTATTAACATTTCTACTTGGATCTTGGTTTGACCTGATGAAGGTCCAAGTAGGATCAAAATTCTAATAAATGCTGTGAGGATCAAGTGTGCGTGCTTCCCTCCATCTATCCCAAATGTCCTCTAAAGTAGTGCTTCCCAATCTTTTTTTTTTGCCACGGATCAGTTTAATGTCAAACAATATTCACATGGTCCAGCGGATAAAGGCAACAAAGTAAAAAGAAACGACCGGCATGAAAAAAACGTTTTTAAATATAATAAATGTATGGTGGTAACTTTTAGTAGTGTTCCATTTCATTGCACCAACAACATAACGTGAGTAACATCCTCTCTATCCCCTAAAATGCTCTCTGGTCGCTATGGTAATGCTTTAATAGGCCTTTAAAATAAAATTTACCACAAAAACAAAGTGCTTGAAAAATACAACACACATCAACTCTGAATCAGTGGGAGCCCAATGGCTGTTTCTCTGTAACAAGATGGTCCCGTCTGGGGCGGTTTTAAAGGTCTCTTCTCACTAGAAGGCTGATTTTCATGCACCAAGCCCCGGCACTGCTCAATAAGTGGCAATCGCTTGTGCGATAAATCCATATTTTAAGTAAAGGCCTCGTATTGTCTTCTAAATGTATCTTTCTTCAAGAGTCATTCATTGGCTGTTCATATATTGTTGGGTTAGCTTATTTGGTTACAGACTAAATGCTAATGACATTAAGTTATGAGTTTAACACCAAAACAGGCCCTTAAACTTTTATTGTATAAAGGCTGTTGGTCAGACATTCACTGCTACTACTTTAGCCTCCTTATACGGAGGAAACCACTTTTCCTGGTGAGCCGTAGCAACTCCGCTGGCCCTTAAATTTTAAAGCCATCTGCCATCTTGCGCCATGTGGCTGATTTTTCTTTTTTTCTTTCTTTTTTTTTGCGTCTGTCGTCTTTGTCTGAAGGAGAAAAAAAATCATCTTTCAACGTACATTTAAAGTGTTTGGCCACACTGAGTTGCAAAACGAAACACCAGTTTAAAAAAAGTGTTGATCCTAACTTGGCACAAATCATTTCAAAGATCCATTCCGTTTACATTACACATTGTAAATGCAATGAACTATCTGTTGATAGATAAGGTTAATAGAATTGATTATCTTATTCCACTTCACTGGTATTATCTCACAATTGTAAAATATTATTAAGTTGAGTTGCTATTGCTCGTTTTGAGTTACAGCGAAAATCCAATCCTAGCGCAGTTCATTTGCAAGCCTGGTATTAAATGTTTAAATGACATTCTCTGTCTTTTATTTTCCACATCAAAATGTCTGAATTTTTTTTTTGTCTTTAGAAATTAAAATCGGGAAAAGTATCTTACAGGACAGCAATCCATGAGAGCACAGTGAAATCACATTACAAACAATGCAGCCAGCAGTGACAGGCTGGTGGTTGGTGTGAATACAACAGCTAGAGTTTGATCCCTGTATGGGTCAATTGATTTGGAGCTCTCTCAGCAACACATTTTAAAAGTTAAAGTGAGTGTATGCTTGTTCTGAAACGTTTTGTTGAACAGCCTCCATAATACCCCCTTGGTATTCAGCAGGTAATCCAAGCATGTACTCACACAACTGGTGAAAATAAATACAGATGAAGAAGTCAAGCCTGGTTATTTAAGGAGAGCTAAGTATTTAACAAATATAAAGTTTTTTCGCTTATCTTTAAACCACAAACATCTGTGACTTTTTCATGGTGACCAAATGCATGTATTTAGCTGAGGTGTATTTTTTGTTCTGTGGCAGGTGGAATGTGCTGTTCACAACCCAGAACCCTACATAAACACAGAAAGCACAGCCGACTCTCCTGTTGTTGGCCACGGATGTGTCTGGGTGAGGTCACTTACTGTGTGACTAAGAAGAAGACACAAATGACCTAACATAACAAAAGAAAATCAGGATTATGCAATGTGAGTCTTCAATCATAAATTTTTTTGTGTGTGTCTTTTTCTTGGTTTAGGTTGCAAGTTGCACCAACCAGATGGGACAAATAGCTATAGTGGCTATGCAGAACTCCAGCCCCAAAGTGACAGAGTGTTTCAATGTAGAGTCTCGAATCCTCTGCATGGCCTACGTCCCGGCAGAGCAACTAAAGGAGGATGGCGAAAAGCTCCTTGAGAGCAATTATGCTCCCCCTGCAAAGGCCAGTGATACCCCCACCGTCTGTTTAGGCATGGAGGAGGGCAGGTACAAATACTAACCCACATATGGAAAATCACCTTAAAATGTAGAAATTCCCCCTACAATTCATTAATTCATCCATCTATCCATCCTTAATTTATACCAGAGGTGTCAAACTCCAGTCCTTAAAGCTACATTGTGTAAGATCTGCTCCCATCTAGCGGTGAAATTCAATATGACAACCAACTGAATATTACGTTCCAGCTCCACCTCCCACCCCCCCATTCCGAGCGCTTTTTAACTCCTACGGTGGCTGTTTCATGCTAAGGTTAACATGGCTTCCAGTACTACGACTTCGTCCAGTGTTTCTTCCAGTGATGAGGTTACTTTAGAAAACTACATTTCATTTAGTTATATAATCAGACGTCTGCCGTGTCGCGAGTAGACAATCTCCCTCTGGCATTCATCACGGTGCAACTGAGTGTAGCCAAAGCGCGAAAGGCGGAGCTAGAATTTCCAGGAATGTCCCTCCTTGGCGAATGTATTTCAAAGATGGAGGCTCAACATGGATTCACCCATTCGAGGGACTTGCTCGGATGTATTCTGAATAGCAGATTTTACACTTACAATAATATTTTCATTAGTAGGTGGAAGTAATTACACATCTATGAGCACATATTTTTGAAAAAACAAAGGGTTTTTTGCTGTAGCTTTAAGGGCCGGTCTCCTGCAACCTTTAGATGTGTGCCTGGTCCAAGACACCTGAATTAAATGGTTAAATCTTAGCAGGCAGTTAGGTTCTCTGGGGTCCTGTTGATGACCTAATTATTTGATTCTGGTGTGTTGAAACAGAGATATGTCTAAATGTTGCAGGACAACGGCCCTCAAGGACTGTAGTTTGCCACCTGTGATCTATACCGTCTAGTTTTGGTGGGGGGGATTAGTGCCTATTCCCAACAGTCATGGGGCGAGAGGCGGGGAACATCCTGAGCCGGTCCCCAGTCCAACTTAGAGACACACAGGACAAATTACCATGCACGTACACACTCATGGCATACTAAGGGCCATTTAGAGAGACCAATTAACCTAACAGAAACACGTTTTTGGACTGTGGGAGGAATCCAGAGTACCCGAAGGGAACTCACTCATTCACAGGGAGAACATGCAAAGTCCACACAGAAAGACGGCAGGATTCAAACCCTGGACCTTCTTGCTGAAAAGCATCAGTTCTAACAACTGTGCCACTGTGCAGCCCCCCCACCCTCAACAATTAAACCTAACCTAACATAATTACTCTGTTTTTCCTTATTTACAAATATGCATGTTGAAATTGTTTTGCTGTAATTTCTTTTCCAATCATCCTGTTTAGCATCATTGTGTATAAGAGCACCCAGCGGTCCAAGAAAATACGTCTACAGCATTTCTTCACTCCAGATAAGTCCACGGTCACCAGCCTGGTCTATAAAAACCCCTGTCTGTACGCTGGCCTGGTTAGTGGCTCCGTCTCGATTTACTCCAGATCACAAGGTGTGTGTTTTAAATATTGCAGAAGCACTTTTGAGTTTTAAAATTATAATTTTTCTCTTCTTTTTTTTATCCACAATGATAAAGTTTGTGAATACCTTAAATAGCCAGTGGAAAACAACCCATTTATAACCTTGTGAACGCGTTTCTCAGTTTGGATCTGGTCATATTTCTTTTAAAAGTTGGGTACTGACAAACTTTAACATTTTATAACCCAAAGTCGAACGTATGTTAGGTGTGTAAGTCAGCAGCTCTTGGGGTCAGGGGTCTCCTCTGCTGTGTGTTCAAGCTCTGTTTCCATTTGCTTTGTTGTCTGGGTGAAGCCGCTATATTAACTCTGACCTGTTTAATGTCTTTCCTCCCCTGCTTCCGAGCACAGACGCCTCACACTGGGCCAAACTCTTCCCACACTTTTTCACATTCTCCGTTTTGTCCCATCTGTCATCAGCCGTCATAGTGGTGCAGACACCGTGTGTCTGGGATTCTGCTAGGAGTAGAAATATGCTTTTTTTTTTTTTTTTAGAGAAAGATGAATCTGAATTTCATCACAATAGTGTCATTCAACTGTTGCAAGTCATTTAGCTCTTATTACAGTGCCTTGCAAATGTTTTAATGTCTTACCCCACTTAATCCACCGGACACTTAAGCGGCTCGTAACGTAATAGACACGTTTTGCAGCTGCGCGTCCCTTCCCTCTGGGTGCTTATAGACATAAGCGTCCCACAAGCGTTCTATCTGGTCCCGGGAGATCACGAAATCACAGATTTGCTATTGCATACCCTAAAGCAGTGGTCCCCAACCTTTTTTTCGCCACGGACCAGTTTAATATCAGACAATATTTTCACGGACCGGCCTTTAAGGTGTGGTGGATAAATGATAACGGACGGTATTTTTTAAATTATAACAATCAATGTAAATCCAATATGTATTCGCAGCTTTATTAACAGCGTCCTCCTAACATCGAGCAGACAAGATAACACGAGTAATGTACACTCAGCCCCCTAACGATCTGCCCTAAAGGGTTGTATGCAGGGGAAAAATTTGAATTCTATGTTAATAAGTGTCATGAACTCACTATTTCTGTCCATGTCTTCTCCTTTTTCATGTTGTCCTTGTAAAAACCACTGGTATCAGATAAATTGAGTGATTCTCCACTTCAAGGATTAAATTCTAGTCGTCCATGATTAAAAACAACCGACAACAACAAATTAATTCAATTCAATTTCAATTCAATTGCAATTCAATTTCAATTCAGTTTTGTTTATATAGTGCCAATTCACAACAGATGTCATCTCAAGGCACTTAACAAGAAGTAATTTCAATACATTTATACAAACATTCCAGTCAGTTAAAAAGTTTCCTATTTAAGGAATCCCAGCAGATTGCGTCAGTCATTGGCGTGAGGTTGGGCCCCGTTAATGCAGACTTTCCAACCACAGCAATCCTTCAGCAATCTCTCATACTGAGCAAGCATGTAGCGACGGTGGAGAGGAAAAACTCCCCTTTAACAAGAAGAAACCTCCAACAGAACCAGGCTCAGTAGGAGCGGCCATCTGCCACGACCGTCTGGGGGTTTGAGAAGACGGAGCAGAGACACAGAAGGAACAGAAGATCTGATATAAGAGAACTTTCTATGTTAAAGAAAGTAAAAATTAGACCCACAGACCGACTGACTTCAACCGTGTTGTCACAGGTTTTTTTTGTAGTTAAGCAAACGGAAATCTGCACATGTCTTTTATTTTGAAATTTCCGGCTATTTTACATTCCTTCCATGCCTGATTTCCTGTCTGGCCCGATCTAAACTGCTGAGAAGTGTAGCACGTAAAAAAGAGACCTGCCTCGTAAATTTAGGAGAGGGACACGACACAACGCTTCTGAGACTCATCCGATTAACACTGCTTCGCACCCGATGGAAATGGTCCCATTGACTTTAATTGCGGCTATCAGCTGCGTATTATGCTTCGCAGACGTTTCGCGACGATTACTCATCCAGTGGAAAGCAGGTTTTATGAACCTGCTGGAAGGTGAACCTCCACCCCAGTTTAAAGTATTTAGCTGCCTCTAAGACAGCAATGTAAAACCATATTTATGGAGTGCTAAACTAAAGCTGTCTTGTTGGCAGATTATCCCAGCTGAGCTGTGGATCACTGCAGCTCCTCCAGAGTTACCATTAGCCTCTTGATGCTGCCCTTTCCTGGCCTCCTTTTGGCCAGGTTGGCCATGTTTTGTAGGTTTGCAGATTAGAATATGGATTTACATGGTTTTATAATCTAATCCCTTTTTTTTCATCCATGTTCTGTCTTTTTCTTGGTCTTCATGATGTTTTTGCTCACTAATGTTCTCTCTGAGGTTTTCACTAAACATATTTAATGGGATTGAATTATACACAGGTTGACTATATTTGCTAATTAGGTGACTCCTGAAAGCAATTGGACACACCAGATTTTATTTAGGGGTAAAAGGGGTTGAATATGAATGCATGCTACACTTATCAGATTTTTGAGAACTGTACATCCTTTTCCTTCTACTTCAAACATATGTGCTACTTTGAAATTTTCTTTCACATAAGATTGTGATAAATGTGGAAAAGTTTGAAGGTCGATGATCACTTTTGCAAGGCACTGTCAAAAGGGTTTGGGTGCACTAGAGTATAAAAAAACCAAGACAGATAGATGAATATGTATGATTGCCTACAGACAAAAAAAAATCTTGAGAAAAGTTATTCTTTCTCAGTTTTTTTGTCTATCCAGCTGCACTTCCCTTGGAAGAAATGATCAGAGTGTGCAACTGTTCTGGAATGTTTTTGGATGATTCGTTACACCTTGTTTGGGTGAATATGAGAGTTGTTTCCATTTAGTTCTACTGGTTAGCAGGCAGCTGCATAGTAAATGGCAATATTTCCTTAGCAAATGGAAATCTTGGTCCTGAACAGTTGCAGTACTTTTTTACCTCTTTTAAAAATTGAGTCATGCTAGAAACATTTCAGCTTGTATGTTTTGTAAATGTGTGTATACCATTTGCATTTTAAACAGATGCGTGGTTTATCTTGCCGAGAGCATCATCAGATCATATTCCTTGAAGGGTATCTTCAAAACCTCTGGATATCAAAACCACTAAACAGACGGGGTTTCTAATGCCTTCACTGATGAGCTTCTGAAGCTGTATAGGAAATGTGACTCTTTTGTTGATGCAGTGTTTCTGAAGCTTGCAGCCTCATTCTGCCATGTTTGCTGTTTCCCAATTGGATGACTGTGTGAGAAACTGAGAAAGGAGGGAGGCTATGATTCAGCATTGGTCAGATGTCACAGTGAGAAACTGACAACATGAGCTTGGTTTTCTTCTGTTCAGCCGAGCTGTAACATCTAAGTTTTCCCAGATAGAATAACGAGTTTCTTTGTTTGTAACGTTTTTATTTTGTTTGTTTGCCTGCGCCCAGGGTTTTTTTTTTTTTTTTTTTTTTTTTTTTTTTTTTTGTTTTGTTTTTTTTTTTTTGTAGCTGGCAATGACATGAAGGAATGAAACTGTTCAACAAGTCAAAGATGTGGGTTGATACACTTCAACAGAGATTACTTACATAAGCCTGAAAGCTGACACTTCTGTCTTGTTTTTTCACTACTCCTTTTTTATTTGTAATTTTTTTTTCATAGATTCACCTACACAGTGTCATTGTTCCGATAATATACACAGGGTATTGATGCAGAGTGAATCGTTCTAGCTGGTTTAGTGATAACTGTACCTCCAAGAAACAAGGTATTTCACTACATGACAGCTTCCCTGTCAAAAGCCATCTTTGTGCCTTCATTTAAACAAATATTATCCTGAAATATTATTCACCTTCTGCTCCCGATTAGCTATGGAAATATGATCCGTGTCCTTTGTGCTCAATTCTTTTTCTATTTTATGACTTCATTCTCAAGTACTGTACATGCCCTAATTGCCGAACTCTTGATATTTATAAAGCTACTGCAGGCAGTGGGGTTGTTTTTTATTACAGCCAAGCCTACCCTGCAACCAGGCACATGCAGAAACAGGCTGTGTAGGAGGTGCATGTGGGATACAGCTTGGCTCTGACTAACACTGACTAACGGCCCATCTATATTCATAGCAAAGCACTGTGAAAACCGTCAATGGCCACTTATCAACCATTAGCAGAGTTATAAATGCAGGTAACCTTTATAGATGACATTTATAAAGATGGATAGACTGCTATATTTATATCTAACATTTCATAGCTTACTTTTGCAGGGTTTTAAGCTGGACATGTGGTTCCAAAAATACATCTAGTTTAGATGCCAAAACAGGGCGTTACTTATTTTCTTGCAAAATTTTTGCAAGTATAACAGATGACAATAGAAATGGAGCGTATCTTGCTCCAGGTAAAAAAAATAAAAAAAGATGTGAAATGGTCATTTACCACTTTGTGGAATCTAATGCCAGCTATTGATAGCACAAAGTGCAAAAATCCCCCCCAAAATTGTTAGATATTGAGATGTATGATCAATTAAATAAAATTTTATATATATATATATATATATATATATATAAAGAGATATGTAATTTATTCAACAATCAAATATTGAATTTGTCTTTTAAAATTGTAACTTATTGTTAAAAGATATGTCATATTTTATGTCATATTTCTGCTGCTGCAGTCCCATTATGAAGCAATCTACACAGTCAGGTTGGCTACTGAAATAAAAATCTAACATCTGATTGGCTAAATTGTAACAGCGACACAACTGCTGACACATCACATAGTCCATAGCAGTGTCTGCCCTACCTACTGACTTGATGTTTAGGGTTCACAGAATAAATTCATGATTTTTTTGGAACACAGAAGTGAAATAAAATATTTTAATTATTATAACGCTTTTATCTGTTTATAAGTATGAACTTAGATTATTTTAATATTTAACTATGTGATAAAATATATAACCATTTACAAATAATTGATTGCATTTTCTTTATTCGATGTGTGACTACGTATTTTCAAATAATCACACACATAATCAGTGCCATTTTACAACTTACTGATGTATTCAATTGTCACACTTTTGGTATTTGGTAGCTGACTAAGCTGTCTTATGGTATGTGGAACCTTTAGATTTTAAAACCCTGTTTGTTTTCTGCAGAAAAAATCTAGAAGTATTTGTCCATAAAAGAAAGGAATTTTCAAATGGTAAAAATTGTAGGCTATGGTTTTTTGTTTTATTATGTCCAATTTAGGAAGGTTTAGAACTGAGCTCTTTTATTTATTTTTTTGTACATGTTCAATAAATTAATTTTCTGAATTACCTATGTTGTTTGCTTTCTCAGATGGTTCTTGGAGCTGTGAGAAGCCCAAGTTATTGAAGCTAGGTGTCCTTCCAGTTAAGGCCGTGCTGGCTGTGGAGGATCACCTCTGGGCCTCCTCAGGAGGACAAGTCTTTATCATCAGCACAAACACACACTCTGTGGAGGTATGTGACCCACTCAGAGTCCTGTTTGGCTAGTTTTGCAAACAATCTTCTCTTCATAGACAGGGCAGTTTGAAAGATAAATTGGGTTTGGGATATCTGCTTATCTGTGCAGCTTTCCGAGTCTAGTTATGTAAATCAAATGGTAAACAGGAGGTGGCAAAAAAGATGATTCCCATAATTCTTTTATGAATATAAGAAGTCTGAGCCTCTCTTAGATGACCAGATAAGGAAAATAAATAAGATCATAAATTGCAGAAGGAAGAAATATTCAAGTTAATCACCCCTTTTTTTCCTTCTCACATTTCCCTGACAATCTTGGAATGTTGCATTTCATGACTGGTTTGTGCAATGGGAGCACCTGCTGTGGGTCCAGGAATAGTAACGTTCCTGTGACATGCACTCACTTATAATGGGTTTAGCCTCATTAAGCTCATTATGTCGGACCACCTGCTTGTTAGCTCCCTTTTCTTCACACAGAACTTCCAGTTAGTCCAGAGTAGTAATTAAAAGTCAGACAGAAAGGAGGAAGTTTTAATATTTAATTAAACACAATGAACTAGTTTATGTGTTGGAAAGATAAAATGTAGGTCATCCAGATTTTCTAACATCAGTTTTTTGTCTAAACTCTTCTCTAAAATTATTGTACATAGCTTCTTTATTGCCAAGATTGAATCCACCCACATGTTGAGCAGCCTTTGAGATTGTGTAATATGTAGTCATGCTAACAACTGGTACAGGTCTCTACTTCAACATTATCTGAAGTTATTTGTATCCATTTTTATGGATGAAAAAAACAGTCTTGAAAATGTGATATACATTAAATAAATCCACCACCTGGTCTGTCCAAATTGTTTTAAAGATTAAAAAAAAAAAAAGTTATTTTATTTTGGCTCTGAAGCAAATTTGTGTGCAGACATAACAACAACTTACATTGCAAGGGCAAATAGAGTCTAAGCAAGGTTTCATAGCGTTGCACAGTGTTCATTGTGCACAGTCAACAAGTGCCAATATATGAAATACACAGCAAACACCCCCGCACTTATGGTGCCCTTCACATTTATTGCATTTATTGGCACCTTGCTTAAGATGTGTAAAAAGCCTTTAGACAACTTAATCATTTGTCTGGAAGCACAAAATCTCATTGAATCACTTTTTAGTTGATAAATTGTCCTATATTTTAAAAATAATTGTTTATTACAAAACACCAGTATCACATTTATTGCTATCCTTAACGTTCCTATCAGATGCAATATAACTGAACTATTTTTATGTATACCTTAACTTTTTTGAGTTTTGAATTGTTTTTACAAACTTGTTATTTGTGGATAATTAACTGGTTTTCTTGAGTATATTTATGAGGGGCTTTTTTTTCTAACTCCTGGCCAGAAAGTCTGGATGAGGAGCTGCATTTATCTTGCTATGATACACAGTGACCAGGAAAATGCATTTTTTAAGTAAAAAATCTGTTGGCCTCTTCCATCTTACTGAAAATTAGTTATTTTGCCTTTTTGGTAGAATAATTGTCTTAAACATTTGGCTAAATTAACACAGATATGGTTCACTAGAAACACAATAATAACTATCTCAATAACCAGACCAAAATAGTCTTGAAAATCTGCGTGAGCTGAAGAGAGAGAGCATAAGAAAGGATGCCAAGGGTTCAAGTTGAAGGCAACTGGTATTCTTCTCTTGCATTGTCTGAGCTTATGTTAAGGAGAAAAATAGAAGATGCGGAGGAACATTGTCATTCCAGATGTAGCCTTAGTATCCAAGAAACTAAGGATTTTTCCAAGCACAATATCCTGGTGCACTTTAAACCTAGCAGCACTCTCAGATAGAAATTTGTTCACCCCAAAGCTGAAACATCCCAAACACAAGCTTATCGATGTGGTATGTGCTGTCCAATGCGGCGAGGAATGTTCAGACCTCTATGATGAAGAAACTAAACAGCTACACAAAAGGATGGCTCAACACAGAAGAGCAAACTCATTGGGTCAACACTCAGCAGTTCATTTACATCCCAAGGACAAAGGACACTTGTTTGAATTTGTGCACGTCGTACAGGAAAGACAGTTGGTCGAGAAGACTAAAAGATGCTATCTGTGTTAAACATGAAAAACCAACACTAAACAGAAGAAGTGGCCTCAAGTTTCATTGTTGTAACATCCAAAGTGCAGCCTGGCCTTGTCTCTCCAGGCATGTGACCACAAACAGTCCTATGGCAATGTTAGAGATATGTTTGGATTGTCAAGCAACTCTGAGCCAAACTGTGTGAAGTGAATCGAGGGTTGGGTCAGTCACTAATGTCCTTAATGGCCCTATTGTTCTAAATTCAATTCGGTTTATTTATATTGCGCCGATTCACAAGAGATGTCATCTCAAGGCACTTTACAAAATAGTAATTTCAATACAGTCATTCAAACATTCCAATAAGTGAAAAAGTTTTCTATCTAAGGAGGTCCAGCAGATTTCATCGAGTCCTTGAGTGGCAGTTGCACCCCGTTCATGCAGACTCCAACCACAGCAATCCGTCTGCAATCCTTCATGCTGAGAAAGCACGTAAAGACAGTGGAGAGGAAAAAACTCCCATTTAACAGGAAGAAACCTCCACCAGAACCAGGCTCAGTAGGAGCGGCCATCTGCCGCGGCCATCTGGAGGTTTGAGACGACAGAGCAGAAACACAGAAATAACAAAAGAACTGATGTAAGAGTATTTCTATACTACAGAGAGTAAAAAGTTCATAACAGGACACGGGGGGATGCTCAGTTACTGGGATGCCCCCCAGCAACAGGGCATTGCAGCTAAGCAGAATACCATACCAGGTGTAGCTTCTATTGAGAGAAAACAAAGTTAACTGTCAAAACAACAGCAAATAATGCAACTGGAGAGTAGTAGAAGAAAAAAATAGAAATAGAAAAAAAAATAGAAAAAAAGACTGAAGAAAAGTGGTAAGTCTGTCCTCCAGCAGTCTAAGCCTATAGCAGCATAACTACAGAGCTAGCTCAGGATGACCTAAGCCACTCTAACTATAAGCTTTATTAAAAAGGAAAGTTTTAAGCCTGGCCTTAAAAGTAAACAGAGTGTCTGCCTCACGGACTAAAACTGTGAGCTGGTTCCACAGGAGAGGAGCCTGATAACTAAAGGATCTGCCTCCCATTCTACTTTTAGAAAAACCCAGTAAACCTGCAGTCTGAGAGTGAAGTGCTCTGTTAGGAACATATGGAGCAATCAGATCTCTGATGTATGATGGAGCTTGATTATTAAGGTCTTTATATGTAAGAAGGAGGATCTTAAATTCTATTCTGAATTTAACAGGGAGCCAATGAAGGGAAGCTAAAACAGGATAAATGTGATCTCTCTTTTTTAATATTCATCAGATTTTTAAATACAACATATAAACCTGCTACTTCCAAACAAGAGAACAGAACAAAAAAGCATTTCACATAATCCAGTTCAGTCCACTTATAATTTATTTTATTACAGTCAAATTAATATTTAAGATACGTTGTCATTCAGCCCTTTTCAGTTTAATGACTTTTCAAAGTCATGAAAAGGTGTTGTCCAAAGATGATTCAGTCTTAATTTCAGAATTTTGGTAGTGTAATAACATCACTTTGTACTTTCTCCCTCTTCTAGAGGCAGCTGGAGGCCCACCAGGAAGAGGGCATGGTGGTCTCTCACATGGTGGTGGCCGGAGTGGGCATTTGGATTGCGTTCAGCTCTGGTTCAACTCTGCGCCTCTTCCACACCGAGACCTTGGAGCACCTGCAGGACATAAACATTGCCACAACTGTAAACAATATCCTGCCTGGTAAGGCTGTAAGCCTAAATGAGACTTTATCTAAAACATCAAAGTAAAGAAATGAAGTATAATACTTAATTCTTTTTATATTTCGAAATAAACCTTTACGCCTTTTTTCCGAAACACAATACATGACTAAAAAAAGAACACAGCACGTTCCCCTTAACAAGCCACAGCAATGTATAGCATGGTGGTAACATGTTGCTGTGGGGATGCTTTTCATCTACAGCGAGAGATAAGCTGGTAAAATTTGCTGGGAAGATGGATGGAGCTAAATACAGTGAAAACCTGGCAGAAAACCTGTTAGTTTTCAGGCAGCTTGATGCAAGGGTAGAATTTAAACTATCAACAGGATAAATGTACAACTAGAGTCAAAGTTCAGAATTAAATCCAATTCAGAATCAATCTGCTTTGTAAAAAATATAATTTTCTAGTTATGCAAAGCTGATGGAAACAAACCAAAAAAGAGTCTCAGCTGTAATTGCAGCAATAGATGCTACTACAATGTTTTTACTCTGCTGATTATAAATGCTTGACACACTTTTCAGATAGATCTATAAAAAAATATGATTCCATTAATCATTTTGCTTCTACTTCACAATTATGTTGTACTTTTTGTTGATGTATCACATAATATGTGGTTATAACGTTATAAGACGTAAAAAAAAGTCCACAGGTTTAAAATTATTTACAATGTTTGTGCTGTTTTGTTCTTTTTTATCTTTTTGTTTTGCTGATGACTCAAATGAATGACTGGAGTTGTTTTAAAAAGACTACATTAGCCCTTTTAAATATCGAGTTTTTAGTGAATGTTTTAAGGATATCTTCAATCTATGCTTCACCTCCCACCCCTTCAGACATGTACCATAGTTTTTGGACTATGGAGCGCACCTGAAAGTAAGCCTCACCAGCTAAACTTAAAAAGAAAATACATTTTGTACATGTATAGTCTGCTCTGAGGTATATAAGCTGTAAGTTTTCATGTAGTAACATAAGATATTTACAGAGAAAGACGATGTGTGTGTGTGTGTGTGTGTGTATATATATATATATATATATATATATATATATATATATATATATATATATATATATATATATATATATATATATATATATATATATATATATATATATATATATATATATATATATATATATATATATATATATATAATTATTTTTTTAAGACAAGCTTTTTTTTCCTGTCTGAAAATCGGCAGTACACACCTACATGGTATCAACACAACAGTAATGTGCCTTGTTAGAAAATTAAACATACTGTAGCCTACCAGGTAAGTCATTGGTCACTATTTTCATCTTCCTCTTGAGCACTAAAGCCAACGTCTCTATATCGATTCGCTGATGTCAATACGTGCAGTAGCTCTATTTCTTTCTTTGACGACCAGCTCGATTGCCTTTAACTTTAAAGCTGCATCATATCCATTTCTTTGCGTGTTTTCTATGATGAAGGTGTTTGCATGATGTGCAAAATAACAGTTCAAAATCAAAACTAGTGTCTTCTTCGGCACATAATCTTTCCCCACTTGCTTGTCTCACTTTTGCGCTTCCTGGTAGAGTGCCACCCGGAGGCAATTAGCCAGTAAAAATCTATAAATTAGCCGCATCGCAGCTTTATAGTCGCATCGCTATAGATGCAGCTTTATAGAGGAAAGTAGTGGCTTACAGTCCAAAAATTACGGTAGGACTAATCACTTCTTCCTCAGCTCCTTCTCTGGTTTATGATCCTGCAGTATCACTGCATGTACTCTTGCAAAGACTTGACCTTGCATTACTGATTAGCCAGGTTTACCATTGAAGCAGAATATTAACATTACCTGGTTAAAGTCACGCCATAAATTTCTCTATTGCAGATGATGCTAAAGTAAACGTGCTTTATACTCTAGTTTTTTTATTGTTTGTATAATATAATGGTATTGTTTGTCCATCTCACCAGTTTTCACTCCCCATAGTGGTCTAGAAATGGTAAAGGAATTTATTGGTCTGTCCAAAGCCTTTTATAGGATTTCAAGATTTAGTCCTACTGATAGAGGTTTTATTCTCACATTTTTATAACGCTCCCCAAATCATGACCCAGGTATCAGCTGACATCAGTTTAGATGAACATCAAGCCATCTTCTGTTACAGAGGTTTTTCAAACTTTTGTCCTCTTTTCTTCTTTTGGCTACATCACAAACCAACCTACTTATTTTTGCCTTTTTACATAGGGTTTTATGACACAATTTGTCCTTTACTACTAATTTATTAAGGATGAGCAAAATATTAACTGTGATAATCATGCATGTGAGAGCCTGCTTTGGGATTAATGGAGAACAGAAATCCAAATGTAAAAGTTTATGCATTTGTCAGCTAGTAGAAGGCAATAAAAAACACAAAGTATAAAGTGATACTAGTAAGAACAAGAATTCTGGGAACATTGGTTTGGTTTTGCTCTTTGGAGAGAAGTTTTCTTTACTATAAAACATTCTGTTATAATGGCTCACCTCTTGTCTGTGATTGTGTAAGGGGGTGCAGCTGTAAACCTTTCATTAACAAGCTGTGCTATCTGCACTGCTCTGTCAGAATTGAGGCAAATGAGCCATGACTCATAGTAGATTAGAATTCAGATGGGTTATATTGTGGAGAGCAAATATTTATTTTAAGGGTTTTAAAGAAGTTAAATTGACTTTGGAAGCAGCATGGAGTTTATAACAAAGAAATATTGAGTTCTCTTTCATAACATTCATTTCGATCTCTTAGTATGGGATATGCCCCTCTGCGGATTTCTCAGAAGCACTTATCTCACTACGCCAACCCTGATTGGCTGGTGATCGTGGCGAAAAGTAGCATACATCCCTACGCAGCACCATTCAATCATCTCTTCTCGCTTCTGTGGTAACTTATCGCCTGCAAGCTAGCTTAACCGTTCATAAACTGGAGCCGGTTACCTTTTTACTCCATTGACGAACGGTAGCTCGCTCCTTCCGTCCTGACCCTCGCCATAGGTTAGGGCGCACTTATACAGTCTTCACATACCAGTGCGGCTGTTTTATTCTTTCTGCGTGCTGCCCTTGTCCTTCAACTAAACACACCAAGTTTTCCGCCATGGACACCGGTTCTCACACCAGAGAAGAAGAGGGCACGGTTTGTCTTTGCACTGGTGGGAATAAAATATCTAGCAAGGACCCACACCAGGTCTGCTCATGCTGCCTCCGGCTGGAACATGCCTGATTGGCGATTGATAACACCGGGTCGTGCAAGCACTGTACACACTATGAAGAGTCTTCGTCGACAGCTAGCACGCCAAGCTAGCCTGTCGGGGAGGGACCCTGACCAGCTGACGGCTGGGCCGCCGCCCGTGTGTGTCGACGGCCATGCTCTCCAGGGACCGGAACCGTATGTTGCGTCCAGCTGGGTTTCCCCAGAATGGTAGGGCTCCCTCCACTAGGTCCCTACACAACAATGGAGGGTGTTTGAGACCTGGTGCCAGAATAGGGATGTTCTGTCTTTCCAGTGCCCGGTGGACGCTATTTTTGCCTTATTTGCAGGAGTTTGGGTTTTGCGGGAAGGCTGGCAAGTCAACACCCCCTGGTGTGTGGGTAATGAAGGGAGCACGCAGGCTTCCCCCTGTGTCTCTGCCTTTGGTGCCCTCTTGGGATCTGTCCGTGATGCTGAAAGGCCTTTCAGGGCTTCCATTTGAACTGGTGGATGACATTGAGCTTAAAAGTCTTGTCATTCAAAGTTGTGTTGCTGCTTGCTCTGGTATCAGCCAAAAGGGGCCGGGGTTATATAGGCGCTTTCAGTGCACCCATCCTACATCTAGTTTTCACCAGGGGATGCAAGGGTGTCTCTGAAGCCCAACCCAGCCTTCGTACCTAAAGTGGTGGGCTCTTTTTCTCCAACTGTTCTCACAGCTTTCTTCCCACTGCCTTTTTCCTCACCCGAGGAGGAACTGCTACATAAGCTGTGTCCAGTTCGTGCCCTGAGGGCATATGTGGACAGGACAAAGAACCTTTTGCAAGGGCGACCAGCTCTTTGTGTCATGGGGCGGATCCTGTAAGGGCAAGCCCATCACAGGATTGTGGATACTATAGGGTTGCCTTATTCCCGCCAGGGCCTGCGGGCTCTGGTTGAGCTTAAGGCCCATTCCACTTAAGGCCTGTCTGCATCCTGGGCCCTCTTTAGGGGGCTATCTGTCCAGGAGATTTGTGCTGCGATGAGCTGGACATCTCCACACAATTTTATAAGCTGGACGTCTAGCCTCCTGCTATGACTCACACTGTTCTGGCTGTGGGGTCCTCAGCGGGTCAGGACTTCTCCCTGTGAGTGTTGGTGGTCACTGGATAAGGTGTCTGGCAATACCGGAGTCTCAATATCCCATAGTGAGACATCGAAACGAATGTTATGAAAGAGAACTTTAGGTTACTGTCATAACCCCGGTTCTCTGAGTAACATGAGTGAGATGTCTAACCAGACAACCCTTCTTGCTGGGCGAAGCAAGGTGTTTATCTTGAATGGTGCTGCGCATAAGTATGCTACTTATAGTGGCATGTGATGTGGTTGCCACAATCACCAGCCAATCAGGAATGGCATAATGATATAAGTGCTTCTGAGGAATCCGCAGAGGGGCATATCCCATAGTGAGACATCTCACTTATGTTACTCGGAGAACCGGGGTTACGACAGTAACCTAAAGTTCTACCCAGACACAACTTTGCATACCTGGATATATCCTTTAGCATATTTAGGGGTGCCATTATTTCTGAACGTGTCTTTTAATAGTTTCATTATGATACATGATATTGTATTCAGCTTGAAACCAGGACAGTTTTCTAGCTTAAACTGAAACATTAGGTTTATATCACATCTGCTGTGCCTGAAAACATCAGCGGCCTGCTGCTCTGGATTTTGTAATCTGATGCATTTATATCAGCATAACCCAAAAACACACAGCCTAAAAACATTGTTGGTGTTGTGGGTTGCAAATCGGAATCTGCACATTTCCGTTGTAGCTGCTTTCACTCTCTTGTTTTGTTTGTTTGTTTTTGCTTCAGTCTTTAATAGAGATGCACCGATCACAGATTTTTGTGTCAGTTTCCGATCACCAGTTTCGTCTGTGAATCAGACCTATTTATCAGCAACATAGGCAAGGCAATTTTGTTTGTATACCACACTTTCAACAACATGGTAATTCAAGGTGCTCTACACGATTAAGGGGTAAAATAAGATTAGCAGTGAAACACAGACAACACATATAAGTAAAAACAGCAATAAAGCAAGAAGCACACTCAAAACATATGATACATGAAAACATTACTCAAAGGCAGCTCTAAACAGATGAGTTTTTAGTTGTGATTTGAAACAAGTCAGTGTTTCAGCAGCTTTGCAGTTGCTTGTTCCAGATTAGAGGAGCATAGAAACTGAAAGCTGCTTCTCCATGTTTGGTTCAAATTCTAGGAATGTTGAGTAGACTGCAATTCTAGGACCTGAGTGTTCTGGGGGATTGCTATAATAACAGTAGATGTTCAATAAGGCTTCAACAATGAATCGATAAAATTCAATGATAATATGCATTGGCAACGAATTTCGTCATCGATTCTTTGTGTAGCCTGATTACAATGCCATATGTGGTCGCCAATCGCGCTACTTTTTTTGTTTGGACAACCTTTATTTAACAGTCAATGCGAGCAAATTGCCAAATAGGCAGCGCATGTCAGACACATGGAACATGGCAGAATCAGGTAGATGTAATAAGATAAAAACTTCAAACATTTTGGAGCACTTTACCTTAAATTAAGCAAAGAGGTTTGTTATCTGCAACATTTGCAAGTCAGACCTTGCCTGGCATGGAAGTACGACAGTGATGATACAGCATCTCAAACAGAAGCATGTCGAAGTCATCAGCGAGGAAGAGGAGAGCTCAGTGTCCGGTTAAGTTGCAAAAAACTGTTAATTTTTAATTAAAGTCTCCTGTTTGGAAACACTTCGACTTCCCGATAAAGTATGAAAATGGGGAAAAAATAAGATAAGATAGACGACACCAGTGTGCCGGTGCTACGTCAATATGATTCCCCCATCCAGAGTTGCTTCGACTCCAGCTGCATTTGCTTAAAGGGAACTGTGAATGCTGGTAATTAGAGGGGAAACACAGTCTGACAGTCCTCTCAGAATCTGTTTCCCCTAGGCTAAATTGGTAAAATAAAATGTTGATTTGTTAAAACTGCTCAGAATGACTTTTTTATGTTTAACAAGTTATGAAACTAATTTCCAAAAGGAAAATCTTAGTTTGTTTTTTTACATTTTTGTTTTCTGAGAATATGTTTTTGGAGATTTTAATGCAGGCAAAGTTTATTTTTAAATGTAGTTAAAGATTTACCTGTTTACACAACAGAAAAACTTTTTTTTTCTCTATTTTACTGTACCGAAAATGAAATATTTTTTTAATGAATAAAAGTGCATGTTGTGTACATTGTAGTGTTATGCTGACTCTTTCATTCAAAACCAACTATTTTTCATTTATTGTTATTTAATATTTCAACAGCCGTAAGATATTTGAGGTTATGTCATGAACTGTTTTCTAATAATGTTCTGTTGTTAAATAAAGTGAAGGAAGGAGAGAATAAACCTTTCCGTAGCACTTTTTAACATTTTCCCCACTAATCCGATTATTTGAGTTGAAACCCCATCCGATTCATCGATAATCCAAATAATTGTTTTTGGCAGCCCTAATCTTCAACATACTTTGATGCTGAGCTATTCAGTGATTTATAAACCAGTAAAAGTATTTGGAAATCTATTCTCTGAGCTACAGGGAGCCAGTTAAGGACTTTTGAACTGGGGTGATGTGCTTTATTTTCCTGGTTCCAGTGAGGACATGGGCACCAGTGTTCTGGATCACCTGTAGCTGTCTAATTGACATTTTAGGTAGACCTGTGAGGACAGCGTTGCAGGATGAGTTTTTCGAGGTCCTGTTGCGACATCAGTCCTTTAATCCTACAAATGTTCTGCAGGTGATAGAAGGCTGACCTTGTTATTGCCTTTATGCGACCCTGGAGTTTCAGGTCTAAGTCCATTACTTCACCTAGATTTCAGGCCTGATTGGTATTTTCTAGCTCTATTAACTGAAGCTGTGTGCTGGCTATTGATCGCTCCTCTTTAAGTCATAAAGTAATTACTTCTGTTTTGTTTCTGTGCATTTGGAGAAAGTTATGGCACATCCATCTATTGATTTCCTCGATTCATTTACTTAGGGTTTGGATGAGGTCAAAGTCACCTGGTGACATCAAAATGTAGAGCTGAGTATAATCTGTATAGTTATGGTAGTTAATCTTATTGGTTGTTTTAATCTGGGCTAGTGGGAGCATGTAGATATTAAACAAGAGGGGCCCAAGGATGGAGCCCTGTGGCACCCCACATGTGATTTCTGTTCGTTCTGATGAAAAGTTTCCTATTGAAACAAAAAAGTCTTTAAGTAGGACTCGAAGCAGCCAAGTACTGTACCAGAGAGTCTGACCCAGCTCTCCAGTCGTTCTAATAGTATATCATGATCAACAGTCAAATGCTGCACTGAGGTCCAACAGAACCAACACTGTGGTTCTACCACAGTGTATTTATGCGAATGTCATTGAAAACGTTGACGAGGGCAGTCTCAGTGTCGGATGAGAACGGAAACCAGACTGAAAAACATCAAAGCAGTTAGTGATTGTTAGGAAGCTATTTAACTACTGAATCACAGTTTTTTCAATAATTTTACTAATGATTGGAAGATTAGAAATTGGCCTGTAGTTCTGCATTAACGTATTGTCCAGGTTATTCTTTTTTAGCAGTGGTTTAATAACTGCTGTTTTTAATGCCTGAGGGAAGACACCTGACAGGAGCGATGAGTTCACTATTTGAATCAGATCAGACACAATGACAGGGAAAACTTTCTTAAGGAAAGCTGTGGGTAGGATATCAAGACAGCAAGAGGATGAGCTTAATTGGTTAATGAATTCTTCAAGGTTTTTTTGGTTTAATGAAGAATTTAATGAATAGTTTAATGGAATTATGACGTTTTTTCTACATTGGTGTTATTTGGGTATAGCAGTGGTGGTGGGTTTGGTGCTGCGTTATAGACCGACCGTTTAATTGTTAGAATCTTTTCAGTGGAAAAGTTGGCAAATTCATTTAAGGCCCTGGTCAAATTTAGTTCAGGGGCTACTGTCACTTGAGGATTAGTTAGTCTTTCCACTGTTGCAAACAGAGTCCGTGCATTATTAATGTTTCTGTTAATGATTTCAAAGAATAAAGTTTCCCTAGCATCTTTTAAAGTTAACTGATATCTGTTCAGTCTCTCTCTTTGTAGATCTCACAGTAAACCTGGAGTTGAGTTTTCTGCCATTTTCTCTCGGCTTGTCGACACTCCCTTTTTTCACGTACCAGTGGATCGCTTGTCCACAGAGACTTCTTTCTACCGGAGACTACTTTCACTTTAGTTGGAGCAATGGAATCAATGATGTCTGAGATTTTCGCGAGGAAATTACATACCAGCCTACTGAGTTGGAGATGGGAGATGAGGGGGATGTGGTGGAAGGGTAAATGCGTTTAAAGGTTTCAACTTAACTGTCCCAGAGAAAACGCTTTTTTACAATTGTCTCACTGTGGCTAGATATTTTAGCAGAGATGGTACAGAAGTGGTCAGAGAATGCAATACCAATTACAGAGATGTCGGATATATTTAAACCTTTGCAGATATTTAAGTCCAGGGTGTGTCCTAGATTGTGTATTGGTTGCTTGACATGCTGGGTCAGGCCAAAGTAATGAAGAGTGTCACCTTATGTTTTTGCTAGTCTATCCTGGGGTGTTGTCAGTATAGATGTTGAAGTCCCCCACAATGATTGATTGGTCTTCGATACATATTATGGAAAGAAGGTCACTGAAATCATTAAAGAAGTTAGTTAGGTTTTGGGGGTTTGTATAAACTTAGAAACGGACACAACACACCTGGGCCGCACTGCTAACAACACCTGCGGCTTTAAAAATGTCCACCCAGTTGTCCAGCTCTTCCTCAGAAGCCAAAACGGTTTAAAAAATACAAATGGGGAAGGGAGTTCCTACTGGCTTCAGCACTCGGTCACGGAAGTTGGCTCCAGTGTTTTGGCCCACACTCAGCCATCGCTTGTTAGCTTTAGTTTCACAGCTGTACTGAACCATATTTAGCTATATTGGCCATGTTTTAGCCCACAAACTACACCAAAGGTCTGAGCCATTAATATTATAAAGGGTTATAAAATGTTCAAAATGAATAACAAAAGCCTCAAGATAAGCCCACAATTTAAATTAATAACATAATTAAAATATTTTTAATTGATAGCATTTGCCTTTTTCTCTGTCAGTATTTACTGATGTCACTCAGGTCTCATAACTTGGTTTCTTTTTGTTTCTTACAAACTTTCAGTTTTGCTAAAAAGGTGTTTGAATAAAGAGCTGAATTGAATTCTTTATTAAAAGTAGTTCATTAAAGAATAGCATAATATGACCAGGGCTCCACTTAAAATAAATTTTCTACATTTTTTTCATAGTTATCAATAATTATCGACATCGATCAATATGACTTTTCTTTTTATCGATTTGCTCTTTTTCTATACCGTCCAGCCCTGACGATGTCCACTGCTTCGAGTAAGAAGTGGAAGTGTTCTTTGTCTGAGAGATGTGGGTGATTAAAAGTGATCTGTTGTGGGACCTCACTATCTTGAGTGGTTTATAGAATCTAGGCAACCACAGAGGAAGCCGCTTCTGAGACAAACCAACACACAGGAAACCATTCATAATCTGGGTAGCGCCATCAATTGCTCATTTCCTCTGATAGTGATATTGGGATTTGAGACTGTAAGTCTGCCTGGAAGTCTTAGGTTTTTGTGAGCAAGGTTGAGCTGCAAAACAAAGTTCTGGATATTTTTCCAAAGAAGTACCGTAAACTCTTGTCTGCTTTCATTCTTGTCATTTCCTCCTATTTGTGTTTCTGTATAAACTCTGACGTAACTGGAACTTCAAGCAGAACTAGACAGCATGGTTTGACTGCAATCTGTGTGTTAAAAGGAAAGAGTGATGGCTGGTTCCCCTGTAATCCTGCTCCGCAATGGTGTTTATTCACAGATGCGGCGTAACTTTATCTGTTTATAAAGCAGAGGGCAAGGCATTACATTACACTGAGGGATGATTCTCCAGATTGTACAAAGTCTTAATGTAATTATGGGCTATCCGCACAAGCAAGACCAATGCTGATTCAGCAATGTTATTTCGACAAAAGGGAAATGGGGTGTTGTCCTCTGTGTAACTGCCTTTATCAATGGTGCAGTGTTGAATCAAGGAGGGGCTCTGAGGTGGAGTTATCCTTCTCATGTTCATGCAAGTTGGAGGAAATCTGCCAACACCTTCCTTTACAGACAGCGGTTCCTTTTCCAAGCAGCATGACTACAGATGCGTAATATGCTGTAAAAGCAATCATTTGATTTCCATTGAACACTTTAAATACACCAGGACAATAAATCTCATCCAGACAAGCATGTCATTGGGAAGGGAAAGGGAAAAGGTGTATTTATTAAAGTTTAGTTAGGAATAATACTTTTAAAGATTACCCAACAAACTGAAGCTGGTGAGGGATGTGGACTGGCTGGCTGCAGTCGTGTGGGTCTGCCTTTGTCTCATGCTGTGTGACCTAAATATGCAGTCATGCATGGTCTAATAAGAGACAAATATCGGGGCTGGTAAATAACACCTCCATATGTTTCTTTGGTTTTGCACTAATACAGTTGCAGGCATCTTAAACCAGATATAACAAATTCTTGTGAAAGCAATCGTTACTGACACTGAGATTAAAGGACCGATTGGGTGGGATAGGGCTGAATAAGGAAATAATACACACATATTAATAGAACTGTCAAATCCCAAAATGAATACCAGTGATTCCACCTATGCCAGTTTAGCATCGTTCTTGAAAAAATAAATTGACAACGTTGAAGTTCCTCTGACTTTCTTAAATCAAATTTTTTTTTTTTTTTTTTTTTTTGCTCATCCATCCTGGGATCAAATGTGGACAGATGTTGTCCAGGATTGATTTATCAAAACAAGGTTAGGTTATGGATTTAAATCAGCATACTGGGTCAGAGCAATACCAGAATTAAGCCATTCATCTGCCAGATATAGATCTAAAATGACTTTCATTCAAGCAGCTGGTTTATTTCTAGTAGTAAATAAGGCAGGCATCACCCAAAAAAAAAACTATGTACAAGTAGTATCAATTGTGGGGGAAAAACGTTTTCTAATTTACATTTTATTAAAAAATGGCTTGTCTATTATTTTATTTGTGCTTAATAGGCCCCCTAGCCATCACCCTAATTTTTTGCTTGCTCCAGAGATTCGCTAATACATCGGTTCCGAAACTTTCCAGCTTCTGACCCAAAAATAAAAATGTAAGGGTGGTGACCCCGACTCTTGGCTGAGCTAGCAAGCTTTTTGACTAAGTCAGTTAAAAATTGCAACAATGGCAACACAATCAGCAGCAAGAGTCAATATTGTGGCCAATATGTTGTCCTGGTTTTTTTAAAATCTTTTACACTATTTATAAAATGCATATGTGTTCTTATTGCTAGTTTTGGTATTTAACTTTTTCTCTCAAGAGGACCTGAAGACTCCACACTTGCATACAATATCTGTGACCCCAAGGTCGACCACTTTTTGGCTTCAAAACTTTTACAAATGTATACTATGTAGTCTATGAATAATTTTAACATTGTCAAAAATTAGGAAAAAAGTTGTACAATTTATTTTTCTCTTTTAAATATTTAAAATTGTATTGTTTGGTCATTTCCGCAAGCCATCTGTTAAAGCTGCTGTCCAGAGTACTTTGAGGGAGAGAGAGATTTTTTGATTCCCACTACCAAGCCCCCTCCCAATTTTTTTTAAATGTCAACTACTAGTCATTGTGTATACCTGTATTTAGTTTACAAGAATAAAAGGAAAATAGGAATGGACAAAATGGCAACTGGTACAAAATTTGGGTACCAGTTGGTGTAGGTGCTTATTGCACAACATACTAAAATGGTCGGCAAACCTATTCTACTCCATTCTCTAACCCAGCAAATGGAGTGACAATTCTTTAAATCCCTCTTTGATTAAAACTTCTCGAAATGTTGTTCCAGCAGCATAAACCCATTATTTTGGGTAAAAGAAGTAACCCAGCAGTTTTGCTGTGTAGGAACAGGTTTTGGGTCACAGCTACACCAATAGGCAATTACTCATAATGTGCTGATCCAAGGTATTTCTGGACTGACTGACTGACTGACTGACTGGCTGATGGAGCGTGTTTTTGTAATTTTTAAAATCTACTCCTCCCTTCTGCTGCTGATTGTCAGGTCTTAGTGCGGATCAAAGAGGTTCTCTCCTGCAGGATTGGGGCCTGAGCCTGGCAGTGTTGATGCTCTCATAGGGTTTATTTTAGTTCACCCTCTGGGTGGGGAACTCCAAATATTATGAAAGGAGGAAGTTGAGCAAGGCCTCTGACCAGGAGTCTGTGTGTTTCTCCCGACTCTAAGCCCTCATTAGAAGCACATGTCTGCAAGACGTTAGTGTTAAACTCTACCAGCCTGCCTATCTGGCAGGAATTTAAGAAGTATGGCAGCCTCGCATGTGTGCCCCATGTATGGGGTCAGCTCTAGTGAAGCAGAGGTGGGGACAGGGCGGTCGGGCTCATAGGCCGGCAGTAATTTTTCCAAACGCCCAAGAGGATTATTTTGAGGGAAGCAATTCAAGTCAAGTTGTTACTGCAGTAATGACTCATGGATTTTAGGCCTTGAATGGCCGGAGTTGCACATATTTAAAAGGACTGCCAGCAGCCTGATTTTATTTCCATCCTTGCTGAAAGGTGTCGTTAACTTAACAATCGGAGCTTTTACAGTCCAAACAGGCTTCAGTGATTTTTCTGAACAGGAGAGAAAGAAAAAGGTCGTGTCAGCTTGTCCTCCTGTAATAGCCATAAGTTTTCTGAATAGAGGCAGAGCTTCTTCCTTAATTACAGCATTACGCTTCACTCAGCCTGTTACATAACACTTTTTGTATTTGTTTGTTTGACTCAAAGCTGGCCATAATGCTGTGTTTTTCTTTGTTCAGGCGTTTGAAAAGGGCTGCTTTTATCCATGCTCCTCTTCACGTTGCCCTGGAGACAAGCAAGCTTTGAACATCATGGTTGCAGAAAATGCTGCCACATACTAAAACAAAGAATCTCCCTCCCTTTCTGGTGAAGTGAACCATTAACTGGGCACTTTTTCGAATTTTCCAGGAGACACACTCTGTGGGAGGATGTGTTTGCCAAAGCCTTGCTTCTTTTATGCAAATATCATTGAATTTGCTCTAGAAAAAAACATTAATTAATGTAAGAATAAACTGTTTTGTTTTTTTGCAGGAAACCAGAGGGTCTCTGTAAGCAGTCTGCTGGTTTGCCATGGGTTGCTATTAGTAGGAACCAACTTGGGAGTGACTGTGGCTCTTTCTGTCCCCAGACTACAAGGGATCCCCAAAGTAACAGGTAACAGTGAACCAAAGTGCGTTACATTTCATACAGTGCAAGTTGTGTGTTTTAATTTATGATCACTCATAGCATCCTGGAAATGGACACAGAATAATATTAAGTTTGCAGAAAATAATATGTAATTAAATTTTATTATTATTGAGATCCTTACATTTTATGTATAAATAAATTGACTACCAGGTGTAACAAAGTATAGCACTTTGTGTTACACCTGCTCTGTAAATAAAATAATATTGAAAAACATGTATAAGACGCCATAAAATAAATATTTTTTTACTACAGTATTTTAATCTGATGCTAAAATTTTAGAAACCCCAACCTTTAAATGGAGTCTATTTATTAAATGGGGGGAAATTACATATTAAGAAGTTATTTTCATCCCTTGTCAACACGTGGCCCCCCTTACAATTTCTACTAAATAAATGTAACTCTTGGTTGAGTCTTGAAACTTTTAATCAGTAATCCATCTCTTTCTGTTTCCTTGGTGCTTAAATAAAACAACGCACAAAAATCACTCTCAGTCTAATCTTCACCGGCTACTAGGCTGGATGGGAATCCACATTTATCTATCCAACACACACAATATGCCGGATAGTTAGGGAGTTAAAACATATCAGTAGAGTTCCCTGTTGGAGAACTGCAGCAAAGAGTGGCATCTTGGAGTCACCAGGTCTACACAACAACCATTAGACACTATCTACATGCCAACTGGTTGTTTGGAATGCATGCCAGGAAAGAGCCTTTTGTGTCCTTGCTAAAAAAGTGTAAACGTGGCTTTTTCTAACTGCTAATTGGACTTGAACTAAAACCATGTGCTTCAGTCAGATGAGACTAGGATTAAGTTTTTAGCATGTGAAAAAATCTCCCACTCTTTTTCTCTCCCATAAGGACTGCTTGGACAGAAAAATTGGTAGGATACTATATTTTAATCATCCATTTCCTCTCTGGATATTGATGATATACTGGTCAGATAGTTTGACTCTAACTGCAACCAATGCCCGCCGTATATTTTATGAGGCTGAGATATCAATAAGTGGTGGGGCCATGATAAAGAAAAAAATAGGCAGACAATTTTGGGTTAGTCATATTCTACGTCATCATCACAGTTTTCATGAATAAAATCACAGTTACATATCTTCTTGATATTTTGGACCGCCCTTTTCACAGTGAATTTGCCCCCTATGGTTATAAAATCAGCTTTGTTGCTATAATTCTCAAAAATCTCGAAGTGGGAAGGTTTGACACAAATGACCTGGAACTGGCATTGGAAGTTGTGCCACACGCTTCATCCCCAGTAACACACTGATTTCACACCAACCATCTTATGCAGCAATTTCTGCACCCTGCAGCACCTTCAGGTATTCTTCCATGCACAACAGCATTGCAGTAGTAAGAATACACCAAGGATACTGGTTAAATTTAAACCAGCAAAATGTTGGTTTTTGGTGGGCTTTTTTTCTTCACATAAAAGTCTCATTGCACATTGTATATTCATAATATATCTAAGTGTTTGGAAACAAACTGGTTAATGGTGCTGGATTAATGTTTTTTTACTTTTTCTGTAGGTCGAGGAATGGTGTCATTACATGCACACAACGGGCCTGTCAAGTTCCTCACCATGGCTACAGCGGTGCTTAATTGGTCATCTAGCCTGCCTTCTTCCACTGCTTCCTCTTCACTCCAGCAGATAGAGTCTGTAGATGCAGAGAGGACCCAGCCTGTGTCAGACACAGCCTCCAGTCCTCCTCAGGGACGTGGGGTGTGGCTGGGAGAGGCAGGCTGTACCACCATGGCTCTTCAGGACTCTCTGTCCTCTTCCTCCTGCGGTTCCCTAGCTCCCTCCCAAGGTTCCCTGGAGCACGGCCCGGAGGACGGGGCTTTGTATGACTTGCTTCATGACCCCGTCTATCACCAGAGGGGGCGCCGCTCGAGCAAGGTGGATGTCAGCTCTCTGCTAGTTGTGTCTGGGGGCCTGGGCCACCGCAGAGTCAGCAAAAAGACCAAACAGTCTCGCCATGAGGATAACAACTCCACCATTATGATCTGGCAAATCCCATTACTGAACATGTGACAACAAAACCCCAATGATATTAGTCTAGATACCTGAAAACTTGACAAAATCTTCCTTTCTACACTTTCCTTTTATGTTTTTTTTTCATGTAAAACCAAATTGACTGCATTCGGTCCTCACATTGTGGTCTGCTAACATTTCACCAAGTATGTTGTCAATCAAAATGACTAAATGATCTATTTTATACCAAAATATTTGCCCTCTGCTATATTACCAGGATGTTTAGCCTTGAAAAAGGTTATTAGTGAAACCACTTTATCATAATTAGTGCTTGTGCAAACAAAACAAAAAAGCTATTGTGCCTTGCAAAAGTATTGCAAAAGTATTTATACCCCTGAAACTTTTTCACATGTTGCCACATAACAACCATACACTTCAACATATTTTATTTGAATATTTGGTGATTAACCAACACAAAGTAGCACACAGTTGGAAAATAAAAAACAAAATGATACAAGGGTTTCAAAATCTTTTTCTAATGGAATTCTGTTCAGTTACAGCTGCAATAATTTTGTGGTGTTTCTCTGGTAGTTTTGTACATCTAGAGGCTGAAACTTCAAATTTTCTTTGTAAAGAAGTTCAAGCTCTGTCAGATTGAACTGAGCACATCTGTGACTAGTAATCTTTTCAAGTCTCGACACGTTTCAATCTAAGTCATTCCATTGTAGCTCTGGCCATTTGTTTAGAGTCATTGTCCTGCTGGAAGGTGAACTTCTGCTCCATGCTGCCCCTGCAGAGGGTACTTTTTAAAAATAATTTTTCCAGAAAGGTCAGATTTGTGGAGTAGACTACTAATGGTTGTTCTGTCAACAGATTATCTCAATTGAGCTTTGGATCTCTGCATCTCCTCCAGAGTTCCTGTGGGAATCTTGGCTGATTTTCGGCCTGGCGATTTTGGTGGATGGTCACGTTTGCCAGGTTTGCAGTTATGCTGCACTCTTTCTATCTTTGGATGAAGGATTGAGCCAGTAAAAGATAAAAGATGGTGGCTGTAATGAGACTAAATGTGGAAAAAGTACAAGGGGTATAAACACTTCTGCAAGGCACTGTACTGTAAAAACGAGAAAATACCTTGAAAATACTGAAAAGTCTCTAATTTTATATTCCGTTTAATGTTATTCTCTGACGTGGCTAAGTCATGTTAATTGTCTGTGCTAGGCTGCAGTATTTAAATCAGTGTTGAAGAGGAAAAGGTTAAGTAATTACTTTGGTTCTTGGAGTAAGGTAAGAATGGAGCTTTGAAATCTGAAGTGTAATGAGTCAGGATTAGGTGGGCATGAGTTTAGCGGTCACAGAGAGCTTTGACTTTTCTGTAAAGGGATTCATACAAATAACAAGGTTCTGATGGTTGGATTATTTTGAGAAGGCGTCTAAGCATCCCTGGCGGGCCAGGTTTATGTTCACAGAGGAGGACATGTTATCAACAAGAAGGTCTCTTTTTCTTCTTCTGCCTTAATGCATGTTTGTTTCTCATATATTTAATAAAATGATAAAAGGATTTATACTTTCAAAACACGTGTGTACCTATGTATAATAACAATTCTATAAACAATGTTTTAAGAAAACGTTGAAATTTTAGTAAAGTTACAGTTTTAAGAATATCCCCCTATTTTAGATAATAATTCATCAACAGGTTTTTGTTTTCATTTCTGTGAAAACCATGAGCAGAGTTGGCAAAATGTTTAAAATCAGAGATAAACAAAGACCTAAGCAGAGAGTCCGTATTGCTTTTTTTCTTCACTCACTCCAGCCTTGTACTCCACTGTGCTTGTGTGCAACAATCAGTACATGGCAAGACTAGCAATGCGCCTGAGGGGGCCGCAGGAACTCAGCCTGATACAGCTCTTCCGGGATTTCTCCTACTTCACATGAGAAGCAGGTCAAGGCTTCCTCTCGCAGGCGTCTACATCCAAGGTTGCACAACCGCCATGTTTCCTTACATTATGGGTTTAGACCAAAAATATCATTCTAAACTGGAATCGCTCCCACACTGCAGCCCAGTCTTACTCAGACTGCTGCAGCGTATCTTACTTCTATAGGGTGGACATGGACTTAAGAAAACACTGAACTAATTCAGTCTGTGAACCAACAAAATAACCCAGTCATTAGTTTGCCTGACAGTTCAGAGACTGGACGGCTTTTTTGTTTCCCTTCAAACACTGAGGTTTTCATGACAAAACTCAGTGTGCCCGTATCATAGGTCGATGAGTCTTTGTTCTCAGCTTCTGACATTAAAGCTCCTTTTCTTCAGGCCCTTTAATCTCAGACCTAATAGTTGTGTGATGCTTTCTCTGTGGGTCCTGTCTATTTTTATATCTGAAGGCCAGTGATTAAAGCGTCTCCATAGGGGAGATCTTATTATGGACTCTGGATGTCTTATTTTATTTTTAAAGCTGCTGCTGTCTTGAGGCGTTTATTCTCAATACATTAGTGGGGAAAAAATGCTTTAGCACAAATTTCTAATACTGTAATTATTCAGTCACCCAATCAAACTTTATAAAGCGCTTTTCATACAAACGTTGCAACTCAAAGTGCTGTACAGAATAAAAATGACCCCACATGAACCACATTCCCATCCCTCTCCCACAGATTTAAAAGCATGATCACAATTGTACCCCCCTCCCCCCAACCCCAATATGTGCACACTCGAAGCAAACAATAAAAGAACATTGGGCTGAGTGCAGCTGAGCCAGGTAAGGTAAGGAAATGCCATCAAAGGAGCCATCTGCACCGGCAGCAGCCAAGGCACTGACACAGGGAACCCAGAGGAGGCAAGGCCGAGACCCCCACTCAAGCGCTACCTGGAGAGCTGCCACAGCTGACCACCTCTTCCGAGGCAGAGGAAAGGAAGATTAAAATAAGTTACAAAATAAAAATGAACAGTGGATAAATATAAGACTAAATAGTAAAACACTGATTAAAAAATAAGCAAGTAAAACATGCAGAGCAATTAAACAGAACATAATAAATAATCAGTTAAAACCTAAACTAAAAAGGTGAGTATTGACCCTGCTTATAAAAACATGAACATTCTCTGCGGCCCCGAGGTCCTACGGCAGCCTGTTCCAGAGGTGAGGGCCATAATAATGGAAAGACGCCTCACTGTGAGTGTGTGTCCTAACTTTAGGGATAACAAGGAGATGGCTGCCAGAAACCGCGAAGGTTCATATGGTAAAAGCCGTTCTGAATGAAACCTTAACCTTAAATTCGATCCTAAAACATGGGAAGCCAATGCAATGAATTTAAGACAGGTGTAATGTGCTCCTGCCTCTTTGTCTTCGTTAGGACACGTGCTGCTGAATTTTGTATAAGTTCTAAAGCTGAGATACTCTTTTTGGGAAGACTAGAAAGCAGGCCATTACAGTAATCAATTCTACTGGTGATAAAAAGATGCATCAGTGTCTCCGTGTTGGCCCAAGAGAGAATGGGGTGGACTCTGGCTATGTTCTTTAGATGAAAAAAACCAATTTTAGTAATGTTTTTAATGTGAGGGATAAAAGTCAGCTCAGAGTCAAAAATCACTCCCAGGTTCTTCACTTGTAAAGAAGGATTAAAAGACAGTGATTGTAGTTTTGGTAAAAGTTTCTTTATCTGAGCCTCAGGACCGATGACTAAACCTAACGTTTTCTGTCATCCAGGATTTGATGTCTGAAATGCAGTTTCCTCCATGTCTTATGACGCTGCCAAAAGGGAGCATATGAAGGTTAAAAAAGAACTGGGCCTAAAATTGAACCCTGGAGCACACCACATGTAATCTTGTGGACCTTAGAGGAGCAGGTATCTAAACTTACCAAAAAAGTCCTGTCAGTGAGATAGGATGTGAACCATTTATGAACAGCACCAGAGAGGCCAATCTGTTTTAAACGGGTTAAAAGAATAGTGTGGTCCACTGTATCAAAGGCAGCTTTTAGAGCGTCTGAGAGGTTTTCTGAAATGCATTTGAAGCACGGTTTAAAATATTGTCAATGGTGGAAAAAATTATTTTGGGATTATTTTTATCATCTGAAATTGTTTAGCAAAAGTATGCATTTGATGAATTTCTTACTGCGTTATTGTATGCTTTGAGACATTCTGTGTATATTTGATAGATTATTGTGATCTTATTTTTCCTCAATTTTCTGTGCCACTGCAATTACTCTGTTTTTGTTTTTCATTTCTCCACGACAATGCAAGTTTTAAGTGTGCAATTTCAACTTTTAGTGGAGCAAGCAGGTTGGGAGCTGACTGAAGCCTACTGTTAAAATCATTGACGATAAAATCCCGGGGGTCCGGTAAAGCAATAGGAGGTATCTTTTCTAAAACTTCAAGAAAACCTGGAGCCACTTCAGGGCTTAGATGACGTTTCCTGATGACGTTGGCCTAGTATTGATGTTGCCTTGAGCTGTAAACTTCATGATGGCTTACAGTTTGTGAAAACCCAAGATTTTGTTTCTCAAAAAAATAGAACATTAAATCATCAATGAAAAGATTATTGTTATTACATAAAAGCCACCCAAATGAAAATATTTCCATGAACTGTAGAGTATATACACTTACAGTATAGTAATACTTGGCCAGGGCTCTTTTCATAAATTACTGGATAGATGCAGCGTGGAGGTGATCAGCGGGTGGCTGCTGAGGTGTGAAAAAGTCTAGGTTTTAATAGCTGATTGCAGCTCAACTGCATTATTAGCGCTGTCTCTCAGCGTCCTCTTGTCAATAGATTCAGACTGCTGACTTTGGACTTGATAAAACACAGTGGACCAACACCAGCAGATGACATGCTTGTGCACCCTTTTCTACCACACTTATTGCTTCCACTAAACTTTCTGAGTATGCTTGGGTCTCTGAGTGAATGGCCAGCTTTTTCAGCAATGATCTTTTGTGGCTTACCCTGCTTTTGTCACACTCTGCTGTTCATCTGTAAAGTCCTCAGCATGATTGTTTAGACCATAACAAATTTGATGAAACATGTACCGTTAGCTATAAACAACAATAATTGAAATTAACCAAAATTAATGCTTGAAAAATAGGCTGCAGTTGGTAGCACTGTTGCCTTGTAGCAAGAAGGCCAGGGTTCGAATCCCGGCCTGGGGTCTTTCTGGCATGTTCTCCCTGTGCATGTGTGGGTTTTCTCCCTGCATTGGATGTACGGGTACAGATAATGGATGCATGGATAGTGCTTGAAATATATCACTGTGTTATAAACTTCTATAAAATACGTTTCGTTTTTTGAATTGGATTACTGAAATAAATTAGGTTTTCAATTATATTCATTTTTTTTCTAGATACATCAGTAAACCCTAACCTAAGTTGCTATGGTATCCATGACAGATTAGATGCATAACGGAATGTCGCATCTCTTGGACGCGTCCAGTGCGCGCACCGCAGATGGAGAGCTTCGCGCTGAGTGTGGGGTTAAAACCGTCTGAAGAGGGCGGGGTTTAGATCAATAATAGCCACCTCATTCCTGTCAACTGTTTGAAAAGGAACACAAAAACCACTATCCAATCTGGCGGTGGTGTGTGTAAGAGAGGAGAGGAAGCTATCGTTTCCAGGAAAAGAAAAGAGGAAAAAAAAATCAGGAGGCTTGATGCGCGCAACAGCCCCGAGCTTGTGGAAGAAATGACACGGTGGTGTTGATGAGGAGGAGGTGTGACCTAGAGCTGCTCTTTAATCGCTTCGCCTTTTTTTCTCTACTACGGAGCCCCGACTGAGTCCGGAATCGTGGGGAATGCGGCAGTTCCAGAAGTAGAAGGGAGATCTAGATAAATCCTGAACAGAACGGATAACCCGACTGTGAAAGTAAACTCATGTGTACGGTGTGGCTGCTTCATCAGCGCCACCTTACGTAACTGAGCTTTGTGAAGAGGCTACCAGAGAAACCGCTGGTGCCGACCTGTTTGAAAGCGACGAATCATAGGTAGGTCACTTTATTTTAATGGATATACACCAATACTCTTGGTTAAGCATGATCATTAATACATTATTGTCTCTCTGTTATGTATTAAATCATCGTTTCATTATATTTTCAACGCCATAATAGTGACTATATCACAACCTTTTTTCTATGTAGGTAAAATAAAAATAAAAACGTATAGGCTATCCATATATCAGGTTAATACGACTACCGAGTCAGCTCAGTTTGCGCATGCGTTCTAATTGTCTTCAGATTACCACATATACAGGACAGAGAGTGTGATTATGGCGATATGTCCAGTAGCTATGTGTGTTGGAACTGCTTCCCTTCATTGAGGTGTTGCTGCCTGTCACACGCCTGGCTGCGATTGCATTTCACTGTTTGTGTCTATAACAGTTCATTTCTGACATAAAATCATCTAGATTTCAGATTGTTTGTTTGGCGCCTCTTAGAGAATGAAGACGTCTTTGCAGCGCCGTGAAAAAGTGTTGCACCCTTTATAGATGTCTTCACACTTAAATCTTTCAAACCAATAAACAAACTCTAATATTAGACATGGTTAGTTTAATAACTTGAAAAAGTAGATTAGTTGTCAAACCATGATTTTAATTATAAAGGGGAGGAATAGCTATCTATATCAGCCTGGTCCTATAATTTGATAAGGATAAATCATAATTGCTCTAATACAGGTAGAATCAAGAAATAGTTTAAATAGAACCTGTCTGACAGCACGGAGTAGTCAGAAAGATCTCAGAAAGCAACACATAATACACCGAGCCAAACAAGTTAAAGAACAAACAAAGTCATTGACATCTATCAATCTGGAAAGTGTCACAAAGCCATTTCTATGGCTTTGGAGCTCCAGCAATCTATTATTTACAAATTGAGAAAACATGCAACAGAGGTGAACCTTCCCAGAAGTTGCTTGCCTATCAAAATTCCTCCAAGAGCACATAATTAATCAATCCAGAAGGTGAGGAATGATCCCAGAGAATCATCTAAAGGAGTAGATCCCACAGTTGGGGTCTGGACTCCAATTGGGGTCTCAAACATGTAAGTTTTAAGTATTGAGATCCTCTTGAGAAGATTACTTTGATTCCAAAAATAAAAATGAATAAAGCATATGTTTTTTATAAATAGTGTAAAAGTAAAAAAAAGGATGTGAATAAATTAAAGCAACAAATAGGCCAATATATTTGCTGCTGATGCCAATATGTTGCCACTGTACTATATTATAGCTGACTCAGTTAAAAGGAGAGTATGCACAACCAAGAGTCAGTGCCATGGGCTGCTGACATTTAAATTTTTCCAATCAGCATCAACAGCCAATATATTCACCAATATATGTTGCTTTTGTTAATTCAAAGCCTGCTTTTTTCTAATCTTTACTCTTAGAAAAAAAATCATACACTTCTCATTGCTATTTTTGGTATTTACATTATTTTCTGAAGAGGATCTCTAGACCCCAGACGTGCATGTTTGTGACCCCAAGGGGGTCTCAACCCCAACTTTGGGAACTACTGATCTAAAGCACTGCAGCCCTCACATCATTTAAGCTGATTGTCCATAATTTAACAATAAGAAAAAGACTGGGGAACAATGGCATCTGTGGCAGAGCTCCAAGGTGAAAACTTCAGCTGACAAACCACTCAAAAGGCTGCTCTTATTTTTCAAAAACATCCTGATGCTCCCCAAGACAACACAATAAGAAAATGTGTATCTCTTAACATCTTGCAAAAAAGTAACACAGCATTTCAGAAAAAGAGCATCATACCTATAATCAAGCATGGACAATTTTCTGTATTTAATGGAACCATGAACCATGAACTATGTTCTCTATCACATAAGACCAGTTTGGTTGGGATTGTTTTTCTTCCTATAATGAATTCATCACTTGAAAACTACATTCTATCTTTACTAACATTGTATTTATCTGGTATTGGCATTTATTTGATCTGAACATGTCAGTGTAGCAAAAAAGCAAAATTAGAAGAAATCTGTAAGGGAGAACATGAGTATTACTTCCATTTTTGTTTAATACGCTTGTTTTCTTTCCCTTTTTTTTGTTCAGGGAGAACAACAGACTAACTAGTTTGTCTGATCCCTCACTATGGCCATTGTGGACGCTGCCTGAGCTGAGTGACATGAACAAGGACTACAGAGAGCAGGGAAGAAAAGTCATCCCTGTGGAGGCTGATGCCATCATCCACACCATGAACCCTGATCTCGTCACACTCACTGAGAAAAATAGGAATGTATGTCCGGGTTTTGTCCAGGGGTTCCTCCAGGATGACCCAGATTTCTGCACTCCTCCAGTGTTTGAGCAGGAATACCTGCTCGATGGAAGGCCAGTAGATAATAACCACTGTGATCATCCAAAAGGTGGCAGCTCTTACATCTCAAAAGGGGATCACCTTTCTAGAGATACTGCAATACTAAATTATTCTCCTCATGCTGACTCTGCTGAGTCCAATCACGTGCAACAAAATAGTACAATTGATGAAGTCCGCAATGGAGCCAAAGCGAAAGTGTCTTTTAGCGTCGATTCCCCTGGGAAACAAACCAAACAGAAAAATGATTGTTCATTTCCAAGACCAAAAGTCTGCAGTGACAGCAGCCAAGACGCTGACTGCGCACAGCCTAAAAAAGATCCTGATTTAGTCATTGAAGTTGGTGGACAGACTATCAATGCTCACAAGGCCGTCCTTGCAGAGAAGAGTGACTACTTCAAAGCACGCTTGTCGCGAAACATCCTGAAAGTGAAGGGCATGAGTTATAAGACTTTGTCTACACTGATTGACTATATTTACACTTCCCAGATCAGTGTTAGTAAGGACAATGTGGTTGATGTCATCACAGGGGCTAAAATCCTGCAGATCCCCTGTGCCGTGCAGGCTGCCATGGACTCCATGTCTGAACAGATCATATCAGAGAACTGTTACGAGATTCTGACAATCGCCAAGAAACAGCGACTCAGTGAACTGAAGGAGACTGCGTATAGATTCATGAGTGACAACTTCCTTCAAATCCTTAAAGATCCTGCAGTCTATGGACGTCTCACTGGGTCTGAAAGGGATCTGATCTTGAAGAAGAGAATGGAGGGGAGAAAGACTTTGATGGTTGCAGAGGTAAATGACATTTTTGATCGAGTTGGTAGCCGCCCACCAAGCCGCTGTGGCAGCCGACCGCAGAGCCCCTTGTCTGTTGGGTCTTCAGAGGAGAGCCATATGATTTACTACTTCAGTGAAGCTGAAAATGACTGGCGACCTTTGACTGTGATGCCAGAAGACATAAACACTAAAGGCTGTGGAATCTGTACCATGCACAACTACCTTTTTGTGGCAGGTGGGATAAAGGGCTATGGAGACAAGAGCAAGGTGTCAGATAAGGTATTTTGTTACAACCCCATAACCAATCGTTGGGCTGAAATTAGACCCTTGAACCAGGCACGTGCACAACTAAAGCTTGTATCAATGGATGGCAGCCTCTATGCCATTGGTGGGGAATGTTTGTTCACAGTAGAGAAATACGACCCTCGGATGGACCGCTGGACTATGGTTGCTCCCTTACCCAAGGGAGCCTTTGCAGTGGCCCATGAAGCTACCACCTGCAGTGGAGAGCTCTATGTTTCAGGCGGCTCCCTTTTCTACCGCCTGCTCAAGTACGACCCAAAGAGGGACGAGTGGCAGGAGTGCCCCTACAACAACAGCAGGAAGAAATCCAGTGACATGGTGGCACTGAAAAGCTTCATCTACCGCTTCGATGTGAACCGAGAGCAGGGGATCACCGTCTTTAAGTACAACACCATTGTGAAAATGTGGCACGACTGTGCATCGCAAAGGCCGGGGAGTCATTTACCCTTTAGATGTGCCAATATTGGGAACTGCATCTACTGCGTGAACAAAAGCCAGACTCTTCAGTTTGTGGTGGAGGAGGAGAACGCCTATTTTGTCGAGGAGGCACTAAAGGCTCCTCTGGATGCGAAGGGTGTCCTTTTTCCTTTTGTTCTCAGTTTGCCTGAAAAGAGTGGAAAAGTCACATAATGTCTGAATGCATATGTTTGTGTGGGAGGGTGATCCAGAAAATCATACTTGTCATGTTTTAGTAAAACTGCAATAGGTAGAAGACCTTACAATTAGCTCTTCAATATCAGCTTTATATATTTTGTCTCATTGCCTGCTTGCAATGGAATGTGCGTATTTGCATGGTGGTTTATTGCATTTACAAGGTCAAGCCTTAAAAGAAAACCTTCTTTTTTTAATGTTCAATAAATGCAACAGCATTTGTGTCTGTAGAAAAATGACATGATGAAAGTTAATCTTATTATTATTATTATTGTTATTATTATTGTCATTATTATTATTACTACCTTTGTGTTCACATCTTTGTGGTGCACTTTTGTATTTAGAATAGCCATTATACAAAATATATATGTATAGACATAATATGTGTATGTTTGCGTGTATATATATATATATATATATATATATATATATATATATATATATATATATATATATATGTAAAGTATGTATGTATAGCTATTTTGAAGACAAATTAGCAGTGTTCAGCTGGGAACTGTTTTAAAACAGTGGAGGTGTGCTTTATGAATGGTGCAAAAGCAGGCTCTATGCAAATGAATTACAAAAAACAGTTGGATCTCCTGGAAATGGTATGTTTAATGGTGAAATCTGACTGATGGGGGTCAAATATTTCTCAAAACCAGATTTTAAGGAAACATTTAACTCATAACTAGAAAATATCAGAGTCAATGCACAATATAACAGATATGTTATACTTATTTTTACAATCAGAACACAATATTTTGCTTATGGTAAACTCTAGTTGGTCAGCAGGTTAAAAACAAATAAGAATAACTTGAATTTTTTGTCTTAAAAAAAGCCATAGCACTTTTTTTTTTAAATGTTGAGTCTCACAAATCTGCTCCATATTTTCTTCCCTGTAAAGGCTTTCTCTTCTTGTTTTGATACTGCTGGTGCAGGCCTTCAAGTTCAAAGGTACACTGATATCCTAGGGCAACTGAACAGTCAATCCATTGCCTTCACTGGTTGCACACACAAAATACCTTTGTCTTTTGACGCTAATAAGCCATGCTCTTGTGTCTGTGCACTTTAACACAAGTTCTTCTCTAAATTTCTATCATAATTTAGGTTGTCTTGAGTATTTTATTGCTGCTGCAATAACAGTGAGTGTTTGTATGGAAGCTAATGCTGGCATATTACTGGAATAGATTGGTTTGTGATTGTAAAGGTAACAAAATTATGTACTTTTGTTATTTTCCTGGCTGGCTTCTGTATTGTGCGAGTGTGTGAATATTGACAGCATTGGATCTGCTGTGATGGACTGGAAATGGCTACCTGTTTATGGAATTTGAAGTGGGCTATCAAATGAGCTGTTGGATAGTGTCTATCAGTGAAAACGAAGTGGTGCAAATAAAATATTTTATGTCTGAAATGATCTGTTTCTCTTTTATTGTGAGTCCTTGGAAGTTAATGACGCAACAATGAGGCCATCTACAGGGCAATGTATGTACTTGCATGTAATAGCTAAATTAATTTCATCCTCCTTTATCACTAGCGTCTCATAAGAGAAATGGTGTAACATTGAAGTGCTCAGGTGTATGCCTGCACATCGAAATCCATGTTTAACTTGTATCTTACAGTTTTCACGATAACACATGTTTACTTTATTATATTACTTGACTTTGCTGTTAAAGTGTGTGTGTGTGTGTGTCTATATATGTACATATACAGACCCTTTTCAAAAAATTAGAATATCATGGAAACGTTTATTTATTTCCATAATTCCATTCAAAACTTTTAAATTCCATAGATTATAGATTCAGGGCCCTCAACTTAAACAATTTCAAGTATTTAGTTGTTTATTTGTACATAATTTGGGCTTCCAGCTCATAAAACCCACGAAAACAGGAATTAAAAAAATTAGAATACTGTGAGGCAAGCAGCCCAAATTTTACAGGGCATGAATGTTTTAAACTAAGTGTCACACAGTACTCATTTACGAAACCCAAAGCACCTGCACAGGTTTTCCCAGGTGTCATTAAATTGCTTCACTTTGGTTCAATTGTCTCAGTTAAGTTCAATATGGGGAAGACTGCAGACTTGACAACTAGCCAGAAGACCATCATTGATACCCTCCATAGGATGGGTAAGCCACAAAAGTTAATAGCTAAGGAGACTGGTTGTTCACAGAGTCCTGTGTCCAAGCATATCAATGGAAAGTCTAAAGGAAGGGCATAATGTGGCAGGAGAAGAAGCAACAGCAGAAGAGCTGACCGTGGGCTTCAGTGGATTATCAAACAGAGAAGATTCATGAATCTGGCAGAGATCCAGAAAGAGTGCAATGAGGCAGGAGTCACAGCTTTAAAAACCACCACATTCAGACGCGCCACAACTGGGCCAAGGAGAAGAAGGACTGAACTGTTGGCCAGTGGTCCAAGGTCCTGTTTTTCAATGAAAGCAAAGTGTGCCTTTCATTTGGAAATCAAGGTCCAAGGGTTTGGAGGAAGACGGGTGAGGAATGGAACCCAAGCTGCTTGAGGTCTAGTGTGAAATATCCACAGTCAGTCATGATTTGGGGTGTAATGTCTGGTGCTGGTGTTGGTAAACTCTGCTTTCTTTAATCCAAGGTCACCGCATCAGTCTACTAGAATCTTTTAGAGGACTTCATGATTCCTTCTGCTGAGGATCTGTATGGAGATGCAGATTTCCTCTTCCAGCAGGACCTGACCCCTGTCCATACCACCAGACGCCCCAAAACCTGGTTTGATGCCCATGCCGTCACAGTGCTTGACTGGCCAGCCAGCTTGCTGGACCTAAACCCCATTGATAATCTATGGGGTTTTATCAAGAGGAAAATGAGGGGCACCAGACCCAAAAACAAAGAAGAGCTGAGAGGAAGCATCAAGGAAATCTGGGCTTCCATAACTCCCAGGCAAAGCCACGGGGCATCGAGGCAGTGATTAAGGCAAAGGGATTCCCTACCAAGGATGGAAGATTGACATTGTTTTGAAAGTTTCATATTCATAGATTTGATGTGATCCTAATTGCTTTTTTTTCTGCAAAAAGTGAGAAGTAAATTGTGATTTCTTTACACTATTCTAATTTTGATTTCCTATTTTTGTGGGTTTTATGAGCTGGAAGTTCAAATTATCTATCCATCCATCCATCTATCCATGTTTTATATCCGTCCATCCTAATACAGGGTTGTGGGGGGGCTGGTGCCTTTCTCCAGCGGTCAAGGGGCGGAGTACACCCTGGACAGGTTGCCAGTCTATCGCAGGAAGTTCAAATTATGTACAAATAAACAACTAAATACTTGAAATCATTTAAGTTGTTGGCCCTGAATCTATAACCTATGGAAGCTGAAAGTTTTTTGAATGGAATTATGGAAATAAACTTTTCCATGATATTCAAATTTTTTTGGAAAGGGCCTCTGTGTCTATAATACAGTGTCTTGCTACAGTATTCATACATCTTCAACTTTTTCCCATTTTGTCATGTTGCAACCACAAACTTTTGTAGATTTTATTTAGATTTCATGCTATAGAACATGAATTGGTGGCACATTGTTCTTTGCAGTTGCTGAAGAAAAGCATCCCCACCAGATGGTTTGTTCAGGATAATGTGTAGAGTTACTTTTCCTCCTCACCTCATGTTTTGCGTGTAAGACAGAAAATTCAGATTTGGTCTTGTCTTTCCACAATGCACTTGTTTACTGGGTCCACTACATGGCTTTTGCCAATCTGCAAATAAGAGTTTTTATTTCCTTATTTCAGTAGTGACTTTCTTCTTGACATCATTCAATAATGGATGCGGCTATGAATAATTGTCCTGTAAACAGATTCTCTCACCTAATCTGTGGTTCTTTGCAGCTCCCCCAGAGTTACGATGACTGCATGTATTCTGAGATTACATTACACAATTTAATTATTTCTAAAAGCAATTAGGCATATCAAAATAAAGGCTGAATACAAATCCATGTCAGAAAGTATAGATTATTCTTTTTAATATAGTCAATGAACCAGAGGTACCGACATGCCAAGCGGGATGCGGCTCGGATGGTTGCTGAGGCAAAAACTCGGGCGTGGGAGGAGTTTGGAGAGGCCATGGAAAACGACTTCCGTACGGCTTCGAAGCGGTTCTGGTCCACCATCCGGTGTCTCAGGGGGGGAAAGCGGTCTGCCACCAACACTGTTTACAGTGGGGATGGTGTGCTGCTGACCTCGACGCGGGACGTTTTGGGTCGGTGGATGGAATACTTTGAAGACCTCCTCAATCCCACCAGCACGCCTTCCAATCTGGAAGCAGGGTTTGGGGACTTGGGGTCGGTCTCTCCAGTCTCTGGTGCTGAGGTCACCGAGGTCGTTAAAAAGCTCCTCGGTGGCAGGGCTCCGGGGGTGGATGAGATTCGACCGGAGTTCCTCAAGGCTCTGGATGTCGTGGGGCTGTGTTGGTTAACGCGGCTCTGCAATATTGCGTGGACATCGGGGGCAGTTCCCTTGGATTGGCAGACCGGGGTGGTGGTCCCCCTGTTTAAAAAGGGGAACCACACGGTGTCTTCCAACTACAGGGGGATCACACTTCTGAGCCTCCCTGGTAAGGTCTATTCAGGGGTTCTGGAGAGGAGGGTCCGACGGATAGTCGAACCTCGGATCCAGGAGGAACAATGCGGTTTTCGTCCTGGCCGTGGACCACTGGACCAGCTCTACACCCTCAGCAGGGTCCTGGAGGGTGCGTGGGAGTTCGCCCAACCGGTCTACATGTGTTTTGTGGACTTAGAGAAGGCGTTCGACCGTGTCCCTCGGGGGGCCCTGTGGGGGGTGCTCCTGGAGTATGGGGTACTGGGCCCCTTGATACGGGCTGTTAGGTCCCTGTACGACCGGTGCCAGAGTTTGGTTCGCATTGCCGGCAGTAAGTCGGGCTTGTTTCCAGTGAGAGTTGGACTCCGCCAAGGTTGCCCTTTGTCACCAATCCTGTTCCTAACTTTTATGGACAGGATCTCTAGGCGCAGCCAAGGTGTTGAGGGGATACGTTTTGGTGGCCTCAGGATCGGGTCTCTGCTTTTTGCAGATGACGTGGTCCTGTTGGCTTCATCGGAACGTGATCTACAGCTTTCGCTGGAACGGTTCGCAGCCGAGTGTGAAGCGGCTGGGATGAGAATCAGCACCTCCAAATCCGAGGCCATGGTCTTGAGCCGGAAAAGGGTGGGGTGCCTTCTCCGGGTCGGGGATGGGGTCCTTCCCCAAGTGGAGGAGTTTAAGTATCTGGGGGTCTTGTTCACGAATGAGGGAAAAATGGAGCGGGAGATCATTAGACGGATTGGTGGGGCATCTGCAGTTATGCGGGCGCTTTACCGGCCTCCTGGACGCCTCCCAGGTGAGGTGTTTCAGACACATCTCACCGGGAGGAGGCCCAGGGGAAGGCCCAGGACACGCTGGAGGGACTATGTCTCTCGGCTGGCCTGGGAGCGCCTTGGGGTTCCGCCGGAGGAGCTGGAACAAGTGGCTGGGGAGAGGGAAGTCTGGGTCTCTTTGCTTAAGCTGCTGCCCCCGCGACCCGACCCCGGATAAGCGGAAGAAAATGGATGGATGAACCAGAGCATTACTGAAAAGTGATTTTATTTCGGTAACTCAATTTACCAAGTGAAACACATAGAATACTTATATAGACTGATGTTTTCAAGCTTTTATTTCTGGCAAGTATTGTTTTTCTATTACAGATAATGAAAACACAGCATTCAAGATTAGGAAATTAAATCAGATGAACTTTTAGATATATATTTAATACAGAAATATACACTTAATGAAAAGTATGTTTAATCCCTGCTGAAAGGTTGATATTTTCAAAAGGCACTTTATAAGCCTCACTGGAATGCATATTCTAAATTATTTGATATAACTGTAGTTTGTAATCATTCCACGTCTTAGTGATGCACTACTTCATATTAGGCTCTTACATAAAAGACTAATAAAATGCCTTAAGTTTTCTTAAAACTTTTTTTTAAGCATGAAAAAGTTTAAATACTTTTTTTAAGGCAGTGCAAGGAATTTTTAATTTTTAGGCTGGGAAAAGTATTTTTCTGGTTTATTTACAAAACTGCTTCACCAAGAAGCTGGTTTCCAAAGTGTCCTGTTAATAAGATAATTTGGAAACAGTCATTGTCCATTTTTAATTGATTACTTTTTTCAAAATTAGAATGATTAACTTTAATATCGTCAAACTGTTCAGAATTCCAAATACAACAAATAGGCAGTAAAACGTTCTGGCTCCTGTTGACTTTATGTTCTCAGTGTTTACTGTACATAAATGTAAAACTAAATAAATATGTTGCTTAGCCATTAAACCTTTAGTAGAATCCTAATTTCATGGGAATTCTAAACAAAATAAAATCTCTCTTCTGATGGGTCAATTGAATGTCAAACCAGGTGGTCAGCAGCACAGGAGCACCACAGGGGATCATACTCTCACCATTCCTTTTCACTCTGTGCAGCAAGATGCTGGAAATCTTCTACAAGTCTGTTGTGGAGAGTGTAATCTCTTCACCCGTCATCTGTTGGGGTTGCAGCATCAGAGCCAGGGATTTAAAAAGGCTAAACAACCTGATAAAGAAGGCTGATTCTGTTCTGAGGACAACTCTGGAACATCTGGAGATGATTATGCAAAGAAGGATTCTTCATAAGATCAAAAATATTATGGACAACCCTGAGCATCCTCTTCATGAGACAGTCATACAACAACAGAGTGTCTTCAGTTGGAGGCTTCTTCAGTTTCGCTGCAACACACTGCTACAGAAAAATACTTCCTGCCCACAGCCATCATGATCTACTACAACACTTAATGTCCCTCTGGGATCAATTAAGTATTTTTTAATTTAATTGAATTTGATTTGGTCACTGTCCGATCAATTTGAGGTTAGCACTTATAACTCAAAAGGCACATGTAAAGGGCAAATTGGTTTTAAACAACTTTTTGTATATTACCTGATGATCAAACTGTATAAAACTGAAACACAGACCTTTTATACAATTGGACAAACCTTAATTGATCCAGCATTTTATTTCCAATAGCAAAAACTTGTTGACCCAGATTTCCATCCATACTATGCAGGGGACTGGTGCCTTTCTCCAGCAATCATCAGGCCAGAGGCAGGGTACACTCTGGAAAGTTCGCCGGACCATCGCGGGCACACACAGAGACACACACTCTAAGGGCAATTTAGAGACCAATTAACCAAACCGTCACGTTTCCGGACCGGAAGCCGGAGTAGCCTACCCAGAGGGAACATGCAAACTCCATGCAGAGAGACGCCAGGCTGGATTCGAACCCCAACCTTCTTGCTGCAAGACAACAGAGTTACTTTCTGCACCACTCTAATGTGAAAATCCAATCCATCCATCTACTGGTTTATCTTTAATCAAGTTATCTTTATATTTAAGCCTGAGCCCAGGAACCCGGAAGAAGCTTAATTCCTCCTGGTTCATACCGGCCACGGAAGGGCTGCGAAGCGGCGCGCTCACGAAAATCAGGTGCGATCTGCTTGCTGCCCCCCTGTTCACACCAGACGTGCAATCTGCATCACGGCCAACAAGCGCTTCTGCTCAGCTGTTGTTTTTTCAGAGCTATTTTATTTTTATCATGGGTAAGTAAATAACCTCGCAAAGTGTGTCTGTGTTTGTTTTCATCTCCATAGTCTGTTTAGATACACAAATATCGCATTTGTCAATCGCCGTATTTTATTTTGAAAAAATGCTTTTATTTTGAAAATTGACTGGACTGTCTGGTGTGCCCCATTTGTGCCTATTGACTGTCTGGTGTGCCCATTGACTGTATGTGTGCCTTGGTGTGACTTCCTCTTCCTGCCAGAATTGACGCGGATCGCTAACGCAAACAGAACGTCTTCACTTGTTCACTGTTAATTCAGCAATACAGTTTAAGGCCCTTTCTATGCCATACCTTTATCATAAGCAAAAACCCCAATACTTTAACTGAAGCTCAGACTGACCACTGACCCAGAAGAAGCGGCCACCCTGAGATTCTGTCCATGAAAATTCAAAATATGCACAAATCAAAATGTTGATGTGTCCAAATCATACACGCCTCATCTGTCTAGTAGCCTACGTGAAAGCATCAAGTTTGGGATTTACTCAAACACTGGCATCTGTTAACGAACATAGCCACAAAATACGAAAGAAAATATGAATTTAAATCATGAGCTTCATGTGTATATGTTTCATTCAGCAGAAGTCATTCTTTATATAGGTTGTGTGTGATTCCGCGTAGACTGCTCAGTTGTAAATCTGTTTTAATTCGCTCAGTAAACACTGGGGGGCAGTGTTAGCCTAACAAAAACAATCACGCTTCTGCTCCTGAACCGTCTCCCTTCTGCGACAACTGTTGGCAGGTCAGAGTACCATTATTAAATCTACACTTTGTAATTTCACTAACACAAACTCTAAGCCTTTAAATGGATCATGACATCATTCTGTTGTAACATTTAACATATAAAAGTGATTTCATCAGTTATTGCAGCATAAGCTGCCATTAGGTGCCCATCCAGTCCTGCTATGTAAAGGTTTAAGTGATTAAATGCTGAGTGTCTCAGTAAATTTCAATACAAAGCAATATTCTAAAATTAGGATAGATGCACGGTTACAAGTAATGGAATTTCATTAGGTTTTTGTGATTTCATGTTAAGTTTTTGAAATTCTTAGGTTAAACTACCTACTGCAATTATAGATACCTGTGTTTTCAAGCTCATGGAGATTTAGAGGATGAACGTTTTGGACCATTGTCATTTTTTCAAATTTAGCACAAGATCAGTCTAGAAAGTGTGGCGAGAGTCTGAATTGAAATGTTCTTGCCCCAGATTGTTGGATTTAGATCTAGACATCGTCTGGGTCATTTTAACACATGGCCATATATTTAAAAATATTGTCCTGCTGGCAGATTAACCTCTTGCCCCAATGTCGGGTCTTTCACAGCCTTGAACACGTTTTCTTCCAGGATCGGCCTGAATTTTGGTCCACTCATCTTCTCAACTTTGACCAGGTTCCTTGTCCCTACCGAGAAAAAGGATTTGGACAGCATAATGTTGCCACCACCACCATGTTAAACCCTGGGGACAGCAGTTATATCATACGCTTTCCATTTTCAGATGATTGATTGAACAGTGCTCTGTTATTGTTTAAAGCTTGGGATGATGTTTTTATAACATAATCCTGCTTTAAACTTCTTCCTGACCTGGTTGTTGTGTTCCTTTGCCTTCATGATGCTGTTAGTTCTCCAGCAAACCTGTGGACTTTCCAGCCCAGCTGTATTTCTACTGAGAATAAATTACACACAGGTTGATTGCATTTACTAATAATTAGGTCTTCTCTGAATTTGTTTGGTTGCACTGGATTTTATTTAGGGGTCTTCAAATGAATGTAGTGAAATGCACACAACACTGTTCAGATTTTCATTTGTAAAAATAAAAATCCATCATGTATCATTTTGTTTTTGTTTAAAAATTATGCACTGATTTGTGTTTGTAAAATACCCTTTGTGTCTCCACTACAGTAAAATGTGAAAGAGAGGTATGAATACTTTTGCAAGATGGTGTAAATCTGACTTTGGTTGAAATGTCATTTCAAAATGATTTTTTAACCTTATATCATTATCCCCAACTGCATCAAAAGCAACAAATGTTTTAATTAGCAATTAAGACATGTAATAAGTGTTCTGTCTGCAGCAGTGTCATCATCGATATGAGCACATCCGTCGTGGTACAGTTCTCCAGGATGAGTGTACCGTAATGCTGCACTCACCTTTCCTTTGCACATGGAACACTAATTACATTTGAGTAATTGGTTTTACTCATTTAAACAGAAAGCTTGTTAATTTTTCCTACCTGTTTTCACATGCAGCTAAGTTTAGTGGTTAAAGTCAGTTTTAACATGAAGAAATAGGTATTTGTAGTTTAGCTTTAAAATGTAAAATGAAAAAGCCAGTATTTGTGTGGATACGCTCCAGAAACAATTTTGTGCTTTCCTACTGAAAAGCCTTGAGCGTTTTTCTTTGATGGCAATGACTTTATAAAAAAATCCTAATGTTGTTTTTAATTTCCAGTTGATTATGGGTGATTATGCGCTAAAACGGCAAACTTGTGCACGTTAAGAGAGACAGAGTGAAATGCAAAAGACAGGAAATTAGAATTAGCAGAGAAAAGTATGGCCTGGAGAGAAGGAATCGTGTAATGTGCTTTTCCATATCCACCCAGTGCTCCCTCCATTTTTTGTCAGCTTGAATGTACACGAAAGTATTTACACCTTCAAGGCTCTCAACTGAGCTCCACATCAGTCAATTAGTAAATCAGAATTTTTCTCTTATTTCAGTTTAGTGTGGAGTCCTTGGCTCCCTCTGGTTCTCCCTCTTCCACCCCCACCTCCACCATCCTTTTAGTCTCCCATGTTGACAGTGACAAATTACTCCTCTGCTGGGCGAGATTGAAAATTAAAAGCATTTAAAGTTGCTCATGCATTTATGCTAATGAGAAATTCAGATATGATTTGCATGCGAAAGAGGCCAGTCAGGGAACTCATCATTGCCCGCACCACCTCCAGCCTTGCCTTTCTTTTGGCTCTTTATTTTTCTTTTCTTTACATGTTTGTGAAAAGTGTCATTTAAACACTGAAAATGGGACATTTGTTAAACAGCAGCGCATACAGGGAAACAGTATTGCTACCTAACATTATCTTTGTGCAATGTTTACCAATGCCACCCCCTCCCTCTATAGCCACTCAGGCAAATGGGGTCATTGTGTCTGCGTTTTCACATCACGCTGCAGGAGGAAACATGGCGTACATAATAACATTGTGAAGTTAATGCTGTTTCCTGTCTGCATGTGGATAAAGGATGTACTTCTGTTGCGTTCTGGGAGGCAAGGTTTAAATCATGAACATAATGCTGTGGGCATAAGCCTCTAAAGTCTAACATTAAAATGTTTGTTCAGATGAGAAAATAAAAGTCTTGTTTTGTGATAAACATGTCCAGCTCAGTGCAGAGGCCTGCAGGATTTAAACTCTGTGTGGATTTGTTTTTTTTCCACTAAAGCTCCACTCAAAAAATATCGAACACACGCTTCTTTAAGTTTGTTTGTTCCACTGCTGCTAAATGATTGTAACCTTGGAAACAAAATGCATTAATGAAGGTGGAAAATGAAATGGGAATTTAATTTGTTTCAGTGTTTGGAGCTAGGTGGAATGGGTTGGCTTTGATTGAGGTGCGAGATGGAGGAGGAAAGCGCTGACATGACACTTGCATTTGTCATCATGTCATTTCACTGAGGATGCTGCAGCAATTATGAATGTGGGTGCATAGCAATTAAAAGCGGCGGTGTTCATTAATAATTCCTATATTAATTTTTCAGTGGCCATGGAAAGTGATTGCCACTGCACACATGCAGGCTTTCCAATTATGCTGCTTAATTAGAAATGTCAATATTAAGAAATAATTAAACTTGGGAATACATTAAGTTTGTCAGAAATACTTAAAAACTTATGGCCATCAGTCAAAGGATGTTTTCCTGAAATTATTTTGCTGTGATTTATAGGGTGACGGTAAGACTTTGATCAATGCAACCTGGGTAGCTACTAAGTTATGTGATCTTTCTTTTTTTGTATGCCATTTTTATCAGAAGCACAATTTGTTACCTCAATGTAAAGGTGCTGCATCCCTTCAGAAATGTGTCTCTCCTAAAAATTAACACTACTTTATTTACTGTCTTTGTAAATATTCAAATAAATCAGTTAAGATATGAAAATACTTATATAGATTAAATCAATTTGCAAAGGAAGGCAACAGATAAACAATATGATGGGGAGATAAATAGGACCAAACACCTCCATAAAACAAAATAAGCAAGTATACAATAAAAAGGAATACAGTCCAAGTAAAACCTATGATAAACAGGTATGCTTCCAGCTTTGTTTTAAAGCTTGTAGTGTAAAACCAAACGACTTGACTTTAAGTCTAGATGGGCCTGATTTATTTACATATTGAACAGGCAGAAGAAGCAAGTTTTGGTGACCAACTTAATATGTATGACAAAAGAAAGGTTTTGGTCTAATGTGACCCCATGATTCCTGACAGTGCCACTGAAAGCTATAAAGTAAAAATAAGTGTAAGCATATTTTGTGCTACGGAGTCTTTTTAGGCTCAGAAGCAAAAAGTTATTTGACATTCAAAATTCTACATCTGTAACACAAGCCAGTGGGCCAAGTAAGTGGCTATGATGATCTGGCTTTGTTGATAAAGGAAGTTGGGTGTCATCAGCATTGAAAAATTAAAAATGATATTGTGATCACCCTGCCAGAGCACGTAAAGGCTGACTGTGCCCAGCCCAGAACAGTGAGAAACACCATTACCGACTCTGTTGAATGTAGAGGTTATATTCAGAATGTAACAAACAGAATGTGCTTGGTACGATTTAAGCCATTGCAAAGCAGTACTGTTGATCCTAATTTGTCGAAGCAGTTCCAACTTATTAACACTTAGAAACCTTTATGATTCTAAAATTAGACCTTGTAAGAGATGTTATCATGAAGCAAAGTTTTAACAAGCCCAAGCAAAAAAAAAAAAAGAAGAAAATTAGGATTGAATTTAATGGTTCATGTGCCTGGGGAATTTTAGAAGATATTAAATGTTAGCCATAAGAATTATTTACATTTTGTTCAAGCTGGTTAGTTTTTAAATATGATAAATAATGGTTAAGGTCTAAAATGACTAAAACTATTTTTTTTAGACTTTAATAAAATAAGTTTGGCTCAGTCAGCTATTGTTCCTATTCATTGTAATTTGTAACATGAAGAAATAAATATATTTCAAAAACGGCAAATACTTTTTGGTTCAAATGTTTAGGTTTTTCATGTATACATTTTTATATAGCTCTATTTGCTTTGCTTTGTTGCATATAGCGCTAATGCTAAAGTCAACCCTAAATAGCTGGGCTTCTGAGGCCTGAGGCAGTAGTTGTCACTGAGCAGCGGGTGTTAGCTCTGGTAGTCAGGTTTAAGGGTTAAGTGCCACCTGATTTTACTAATTTCTAGTCACTTAAAGTCAAACTTTTTCAGCAACGTTTTAAATATTTTTTTTGTACTGACTGATGTAAAATTGTAAGTTTTGATTGTATATTTAGGAAGTCGATTTTTTTTGTTAAGAAATTTTAAATAGGTGCTATTATCCTGTTGTTTATAAACTGTTGATTGTGCGATGCATTGCAGATTTATTTCATTACCAAATTACAAATTGATAGCCAATTTTGTCTAAAGTATACATAAGAACATTTAGAAAATAACACATTTACTTTAGTAATGAAATTAGTTAATTTAAGTGAAATTAAAATAAAAAATTGTTTGGATTTGACTATTTATTTGAGTAAATACATGCATTTGAAAAGTATCTTTTAGCTTTTAAACATGTTTACTGAGTAAAAGTGATTAAAATCTAAGAAAATAAAATGTATGAAGATTGTTTGGTTTAGTTTTTCATTCTAATCTCTTGTTTTATCATTGCACTGTGTGTTTCTGAATGAAGAAAGCCCTAATTGCATGTTTTTACCTCAGGAACAGACTTGTTTTGAACTGGTCTTTTGATCACAAGAACAAGTTTTTTTGCTCTAATACGGATCACGCACATGGCTGGGTATTGATTGTTTCTAGATTTAAGCCAAGCTAATAATAAAGTGGAACCATCACCTGTTGGTTGCAGCAGAGGCTGTATGAAAGGATGACTTGAAAGTGTGTGTGCACCTCAAAGCAATGGTAGCTTTTAATGATAGGCTTGGTTTTTGGCACAGCACGTTGGCCACATTTCCCTCAAAGCCACGTGTGACAGTTCTTTAATTGAACTGCTCAGCTCCCTCAGCACCAGAACATGTTACAGTAGACAGTAATGCTGGGGATGTTTTCATGTAATTATCCCAAAATATACCCTGATGGAATCAAACAAATCCTATAAATCCTATATATCTGTAACACATACACTACATTTGAGCTGCACATTTGAGCTACTCCTCCAAACACCTCTTTAATGAATCATTTTGTTACCATATCAAGTGCTAAATGAACTGAGCTTTCATGTATGGGAAAGGCTTGGACATCATTATGTCACTGTAAGGTTATCTTCTTCTTTTTTTTTAGTAGAGCAGTGTTGACAGTACCACTGGCTATATTATGATTCTAAAAAGAAAAAAAAGATGAATGCAGAAATGTTTTGTTATGGTCAGCACAATGATAGAGGTCATTGCTTACTTGGCAGTTATCCAGCAGTCACTCAGACCCTTCACAAGGAAGGTAACCAAAACAATGTCCAGATTATAAAACCACTGGCTGTCCACAGAGTATAACTGAGGATAATAATGAAAAGTTAGTGGAACTAAAACCTAAAACTAAACTAAAACTAACTAAAAACTGTTGTAGTCTAAAAGTATACCAGCAACAAGGGTAACTGCAGCATTTAGAGGATTGTAATGCAAGTTTAAGTTTAATATTCACTAGGTGTGGACTGCGATTGAAGTGAGAGCTTCAAGAGCCACCACACACAGACCTTTTCAAGACATGGGCTTCAACCTGCCCATTCCAAATGTTAAGCCACTTCTATGCCAGAGAGGACAGAATCTTTTTACCTGAGCTAAGAAGAAAATGGAGTGGACTGTTGTCCAGTGGCCCAAACTCCTATTTTTAGATGAAAGTAAACTTTGCATTTCATTTGGAAATTCCAGAGTTGGGACCTCAAGCAAATTGTGTTGTGTGCCTCCCCATCCTTCTACAATTGCAATGTTTCCACTGTGAGTGACAATTAGGGAGCCATGTCATTTGCTGGTGGTGGTCTACTGTGTTTTATCAATTCCAAAGTCAGTGCAGTAGTCTACTAGAAAAACTTTGTGTACTTTGAGCTTCCTTTTGCTGACAAGCTTTACAAAAATGCTGATTTGATTTTTGAGAAGGACTTTGTGCCTATCCACTCTGTCAAAAGTACCGGTACATGGTTTAATGATTAATGATAGTATGACCAGCAAACTCACCTGTCCTAAACCCTATAAAGATTCTGTAAAGTATTGTCAAAAAGAAAATGAGACACTGGACTCAACAATGGAAATAACCTGAAGGCCACAATTAAAGCAACCTGCGCTTTCTTAACACCTCAGCAGGGCTGATTTCCTCCAAACTATGCTGCACTGATGCATTAATTCATTCAAAAGGAGCTATGACCTAACACTAAGCATAGATGATCCAGTGCACAGAAATACTTTAAAGTCAGCTATATTTCTGTATAACTTTCATTTTAATATTTCCAGTTGTCCAAGAAAACTGATTTTGGGCTTTCATTAGCTACAAACCCTTATTATAAAAACTACCAGAAATTAATGTTTGATATCACTACAGTATATAACCTGCGATGGACTGGCGACCAGGGTGTACCCCGCCTCTCACCCCGTGACTGCTGGAGATGGGCACTAACCCCCCCTCCACAACCCTGCATAGGATGGACGGGTACAGATAATGGATGGATGGATGGATCACTATATATCTCTGTGTATTGAAACTATGAGTCCACTTACGTTGAATTGTTCTTTTTTCTACCAAACATTTTCCTCCCACTCAACTTTCCATGAATATGTTTGAAACAGCTTTTTTAGCAATTACTTTTTGTTCCTGTGTAATGAATCTACATAATATATGACTTACACAGAATAAATTCGATAGCTGAAATAAGGGCACCGTGTCAAGCTGAAATGATATAACTGAAATATTATTCAGATTTACTGAAATGCACCTGCACCTCTAAATTATAACACCAAGCTCTATGCTTGACCTTGATAAAGTAGTATCGTTTTCTCTCATTTTTTTGCTACTGTTGTCTACACACCAGTGACTGAGTATAAAAACACCCCGGTGAACCGGAGAAGAGTAAGCATGTGTGTGCCTCCCTTTAGCCTGTGGCTGCAGATCAGCCTTGAGTGCCAGAGGATCGCCCCCGCTCTCTGACAAATGAGAAAAGCCACAGTGGCCCTGGTGAAAGTGACAGGCCAAATGGAAGCAATTCCTCCTGAGGCGGGAGAGAGCAGCTGTGACCGCGGCCTGCCACACTGCTCCAGACAAGACTCTCCGAGTGTGTTTGTATTTTTGTGTACTACTGGTGAACAAGGCTTAACCTACAGAACGGTTCGTATTTTTCTTGTGGCTCATGGTCCCCCTAGAAGAGATGTGTGTCGTTGATGCTTTGGAAATCCAACCATCCTCAGTACAGCACATATCTTTACTTGAGGGGGGTTCTGTCATGTGTTTTTTATACCCTGGTCTTTTCTGCCCTCAGACTGCAAACTATGAGTACAGTGGATAAAAAAAGTATACAAATCCCTTATAGAGGAGCAGGTTCTAATGTTGTTAAAAATTAAATCATGATTAATCATTTGAAAACTGTTTCCACTTTTAATAAGACATTTATACTGTGAAATTCATCAACTCTTGAAGACAGTCCACTTCAGGTCATTGTACAGATTATGAGAAATAAAAACTTTTTTTCCCCTTTCTATTAGATACTTGAAAGTTTGGGGTCAAAACTGAGTTGTATTTGTCATCGTAACTGTTCACATTAACAAAAATCCTAGCTCTAGACGAACAACAATAACCCTAGAGCATGAGCCTGCCGCCATGTTTCACTGTAGGTGTGGTGTTATTTTTGTAATGTACTGATGTTTTGTGAATTGGTTGCATTAGTTCATTAAAACATTCTGCCACAACATTAAAGGAGATTGTAGCTCAGTCTGGGTGTTTCCTTAGGAAGAAAAGACTTGTTTTGCACATCTTACTCCAGATATTTAGGGATAACAGGTAGTTGTTGTCTTATGTAGAAACCAGCCAGAAATAGGCAGAAATGCATCCAGTTCGCTCAGAGATGTTGTTGACCCCTTGGTTAAATTAACCAATGGACTTTAAGTTTGCTTTAACCTGAGCTCAAAAGTTATGGCTTTTGTATTTTGAGTTAGTCCTGTGTGATATCTGTGCCATTTGTCTATTTCCCCAACTCCACAGAAAGTATGATTGCCGTTCCCCACACAGCTGTCACACATTCTCTTAATTACACTCACCTGGTTTCCATCTCCTCATCAAGCCTCCTCAGTACAGAGCTTAGTTTTCCCACATTCATTGCTGCAATCTACTGTTGTTAATTCCTGATTCTGTTGCTTTCTGTTCTTGGTTAGCAAAAAGTCTACTTGAAGTAAATTTAAACAAGTATACTTCTTCATATTAAATTGGAAAATTTTCAAGTTTAATGTCATATACTTTAGGGATAGTTTAAGTATACTTCTTTAAACTAAAATGTGAACTACAAGTACATTTTAAGTACTATACTGCAAGTCTACTAGGTATGTACTTGTAGTTCCAGTTAAAGTATACTTAAAGCATCTCTAAAGTATACTTCAATAAACTTGAACATGTTCCAATTTAGTTCAAAGACATATACTTGATCAAATTAACTTCCAAGTTCATTTGATCATTCTTGTCTTTGTTACTGTAAGTTCCCCTATGTAGGTAATTCAATAATTGTTCCACCATGCACCTGTCAGATCTTTTGGCAAATGTCTTTACCAAATACAGATTGAAACTAAGCAATTTATAGCAGCAAAAGGGTTTGCACTTTGGTCTTGAAGTCCATTTAAAGTCTTAATTTGGTGTCTGTGAGGAGGAGGAGAAGGTGAGAATACGAACAGGGATTGCAACAAGGTGAAGATGACAATAGATATTTTGAAGTATTACATTTTTTGTAGATGGATTTTGGTGTGGAAGAAAGCAGTGGGGGTTCCAGCAAGTTGAAGGACCATGTGGGAAGGGCAGAGGTAGGTATGTTTACAGAGGTTTGGGCAGGTCTCCACTGAGCATTGGAGGGTTTACAAGGAACTGATTTTGAAGTTTGCCAGAGGAATACAGCTGCTGGTAGATAGTTGTGGGAATAGGTAGGTTGTATGGATAAGCATATTGCGATAGCCAGAGCCGGCCCAAGGCAAAAGCGAACTAAGCCACTGCTTAGGGCCCCCGAACCGTCAGGGACCTCCCAAAAATGTTGAAATTGAGTACAGACTACAGATCTAAAACTTTTACTCAGAATATCAGAATATGATTATATTTTATATGACTTTGTTTTTCAATTTTTTTGGATTTTAAGATTGAACAAACTTGGGAAGTTTACTTTGTAGCAAACTATTTGATCAATTTAACACATGTATTAAACTAAAATGTTAATAAAAAAAATGTAACTAAAATAAATTAAAATTTCTGCGATGGACGGGCAACCTGTCCAGGGTGTACCCCGCCTCTAGACTAATGACTGCGGGAGATAGGCACAGCCCCCCTGCAACCCTGGATGGCATAGATAATGGATGGAGGGATAAATTAACATTTATTAAAATACTTTTTATTTTTTTTTCTTACATTAAAAATTGTTTTTAGTTACTTTTTAATCTTCATTGTTTGTTGTGTTCCCATAGTTACCATCTGATGCTACAAGCTGAACCTTCTCTTTGTGTTTGGCCTTCATATTATCTCAGAAAATAACCAATTATTCAGTAATTGATTTTAGGATCAGGCAATTAAACTCGACCTCTTCTCCCAGATTAGACCAAATCTTGATTAAAACGCTGTTAGTGGGGGTGGTGGTCTTAACAGGAAGAAGGGGCCCCCAAGTTAAAATCTGCTTCAGGCCCCATAAGACTTTGGGCTGGCCCTGGCAATAGCTTGCAGTGCATGGAGGAGCTCTTCAGCGGAGCTCCCAGGAAGGATTGTGTAGTTAAATCTTGGAAGGCACACGGACAGATTGAGGTGAGTAACTGGGAAAATCACTGGTAGAGCAATGTCCATCACAGACAGCTTGAGGATGCCACAGTTGTTCATGATCAGGTGAATAATGTCAGAACACGTTACTAATAGTTTGAGTATGCACACTTTTTATACCTTTTTATTTATATATATATATATATATATATAGTTGTATTTTTTTCTTCATAATATTCCCTATTCCTTTTAGTTGAACTGCACAGCATGTCACATTACACATAGACATTTTTTGATGGAGTTATAGTCTCATTTATTTACCTTGCACTTTAACAGGGGTGTGGGCAAGGCAAGTCAATTTTATTTGTATAGCACACTTTCAACAACAAGGTAATTCAAGGTGCTTCCCCTATGAGAGCCACTGTATTCGCCTCGTTGCTCATACAGGAAGCCTGCACTCAAGCTGGAAAGATGATTCCCTTGAAGGACCACCAGCACAACATGCCAAACTTGCTCCACTTCAGCAGCTCATGGATGTGTGAGTAATTAACACTTTGCCCTGATGGATTAAGTGCCACCCTGCTGGGATGGACTTTTCCTGCTGCTGTTGGCATAGTGACCAGTGAGCAACAATAACCTTTAAGAAGCAGTGATTTAAAAGTTGCCAGGGTACTAATAAGAGCATTGAGAGACAGACCATCTAACTAACAAATCCAGGAGATGTGAAAATGTTAAATGAACTGGTTAAAAAATCCAGCAGAATTAGAAGATGGATGGCCTAGAGTTAGGAGCTATTCCCACCACAGTCAGACTCTGTCAAGAGATATATACAAACCTGCATCTTCATCCTGTCTTCCTTTCCTTATCTTTTCAATCTCTTCCTCTCCTTTCCTTCTCTCCCGTCACCCAGGGCCAACTGAATCAGATATCACTTCCACAAACCCTTCATAATTATCCACGCCAGAAGAATCAATTACAAGCTGAGCACCACTGTTTCCAGAACGGAGCCAAACATTAAAGTTTAAAAATTCCAAATTATTAAAAAGTCATGCTCTCAGGGACACATACGGAATATTTACTGTTAACAAATACGTTAATAACTTTGCTCCAAATTATTAATTCATGCCTCGTGCAGCCTCAGCAAAAAGACTTGTCTCATGGTTAATTTCTCTGCTTTTTTGCGTCTTCAAATATGCATCAGTCTTACACTTTTTTATATTGTACTTTTGATAGATTTTGGTGTCTCTAAAAGAAAAAATGACAATGCATGAAAAGAACATTCTACCTTTGTTTGTTTGGTGGAAATTGATGCAATTTTATCTGTGTACTATGCAAATGTAGATTGTTGCCATTAATGTATTCACTGGGGTTTTATGAGACAGGCCAACACAAAATAGTGCATAGTTGTTGTAGAAAAGCCCTCAAAGTCTTGAGTCTATGTTTTTTTGTTGTTGTTGTTAAGTTCCTTTTAATATTGTTGTTCTGCATTACTCTGGAGTTATTTCACCGGAGGAGCTGTTCAGGGTATTATTATGGGCGTGACGTCATCGTTAAGTTTCGTTTTCGGGGTTACTCTTTTTTTCTTTTCTTCATCCTCTGCATGTCGCTGCATGGTTCTGCAGCTCTGCTACGGAATGGAAACCACATGCACCTGTATCTGTCCCGCTGCACTATCCAACCTGTGAACAGATGTGGAAAATAATAAAGAAAGAAAAGAACACCAGATTTCTCTCCTCATATCCTTCCTGCTCTGAGTGGCTTTAAGTGGTGCTCTGGCCAGCACTGTCAGTGTGAACAGAGTGATACTCCCGAACCAGCACCTTTGTGCAGAGCACATTTGATTCTCCACTACACAGTATTAGGTTCCCCACTAACAGTTGTGAAGTAAAAAGATTATTTATTTTTTTGTTTTACAAAAACAAATTTGAGAAGTGTGACATGAATTTGTATTCATCTCAAGACAGTTAATACTTTGTAGAACCACCTTTTACTGCAATTATACCTGATGGGCTATTGGTGTGTCAATACTAGGTTTGCACATATACCAACTGAATTTTTGTTTATTCTTTGCTAAAAAAAATGGATAGTGAGCATATGTCAACATTATTTTCCAGTGGTATCACAGATGATCAATTGGATGAAGCTTTCGACTTTGACTGGGCCATTCCAAAACAGGGTTGTTATCTTGCTGGAAAATTAACCTCCATCTCAGTCAAGTCTTTTATAGTCTCAAACAGGTTTTCTCTTAGAATGTTCCTGTATATAGCTGCATAGATCTTCCATTCTACTTTGAACTTCACTGTCCCTGCAAAAACAAAATTCTAGCTTGACATATATTCTCTAACAAATCTTCTGAGCCCTTCACACAAAAACTTTTATACTGATGGTTAATGACAAAGGTGAGCGCCACTGATTTGGTGACTTTGATAGGAAATGGCTGTAGTGGATTTTACTTTTGGGTATCAGACTTACCAGGGCTGAATACATGTGCATCTTTTTACATTTGTGTATTTAAAAAAGTTTGAAAACCATGCATCCTTCTCTTCTTCTTCAAATTTATGTGCTACATTGTGTGTACCGGTATGTTGTGGTGAAAAGAGAGTTGAGCCGAAAGGCGAAGCTCTCGATTTACCGGTTGTTCTAGATTCCTACCCTCCTCTATGGTCACAAACTCTACGTAGGGACCGAAAGAACGAGATCAAGGATACAAGCGACTGAAATGAGTTTCCTCTGCTAGGTGTCTGGGCTCTCCCTTAGTGGTAGGGTGAGAAGCTCAGTCATCCAGGAAGGGCTCAGAGTAGAGCCGCTCCACCTCCACATCGAGAGGAGTCAGTTGAGTTGGCTCGGGCATCTGGTCAGGATGCCTCCTGGACGTCTCCCTGCTGAGGTGTTCTGGGTACGTCCTACTGGGAGGAGACCCAGCGGAAGACTCAGGACACACTACAGGAACTATGTTTCTCTGCTAGCCTGGGAACGCCTTGGGATTCCTCCAGAGGAGCTGGCCCTAATGGCTGGGGAGAGGGAAGTCTAGGTCTCTCTGCTGCCCCCCAACCCCGGATAAGCAGAAGAAAATGGATGGATGGATACTCTACACTCTGTTTCCAAATTTGTATGTGTTACCTGCTGTCACTCATTTCTCACTGCTCCTGCACGTTTTGTCTGTAGCGCTTTTTTCTCCTCCTGTTTCTCTGTGTTTGTGGTGCTATTTCAATCAATCAATCAAACTTTATTTATAAAGCACCTTTCATACAAAAAATGCAGCTCGCAGTGCTTTACAGATTAAAATGACCCCACATAACCCAGATTCCCATCCCTTCCCCACAATTATAAAAACGAAAAGACAGTTATTCCCCCTTCCCAAACCCATTGCCCAGACATACACGGACACACACAAACACACACACAGACATCTTCCCAAAACGCGTAAGATCATTGGTAGACACTGGGCTGAGCTCAGATGAGTCAGGTACGTAAGCAAAACGCCATCAGGAGAACCGTCTGCCCCGACAGCAGCAGGTCCACTGCAGCAGCCAGGGCACCGACACAGGGCGCCCAGAGGAGGGAGGGTAGAGACCCCCGCTTCCACCTAAGCACTACCTGGTGAGCACCCAGGCCACCGCAGCCGAACACCGTCCCCGAAGCAGGGGGCTCCCACAGAGGAAACACTGGAGAAAGGAATAATAAGTACAAATGTAAAAAAACCAGAGGTAATATAAGTAAAATATGTAGTAATAAATATAATAGTAAAAACAGTTAACCATATAGTGGCAAAGATAGCGTGTGCAAAAACCCTCCTACCGTCCCCTCCCTGCTGCTCCCGCTCAAGATGTGCTGCTTGAACAGAAGAAAAAAAATCACATAAAAAACGGCTCCAGTCCTAGGTCACAAGAGCTCTAAGAGCCGTTTTGTTCGCGACCAACACATCACTAGTGAGAGTTCTGTGACTCTGTTTATGTTTTAAGCTAGCTCATTCTGCAGATTCGTATAGCAGCTTCAAGTGGTATGAATACTTTCACAAGGCACTGTAGAGTTTTTCCACTTTAGCTAGGTTCTTTAAAGCATCTCAGAGTGTTTTAATTATTCACACAGACCTTGAGGTCTCTTCCACTGCATGCTCTCTTTTATTTATTTATTTTTTATTTAAACATAAGTACATTTAGCATATTATATCTTGTGCCATACTCAGACCCAGAGATATGTTGACTTGTAGAGAATGTAAGGAGTAAACTGTTTCTGAGTTATGAGCCACAGGTGTGCTTCAAAAGTAGGTACTAAATGCACATTATGACTGAATGACACTTGACTGAACTGCTTTGTGGTGAAAGAACACAAAAGCAGACATACAGACTGGTTCAAGATCCAAACAAGATTTTGTTGACAAAAGAAAGGCACAAGGAGCCCAAAATGCAAATCAAACCCTGGCAGCACAACAGAAAGATGACCATGAAACCAAAGAGCATATGCACTGGGAGAAGTGATTGCTGAGTGGAAACAGGTGAGCTGATTGGGTAAAGGGAGCAGGCGATGAAACAAGGGAACTAAGAGTTAAATGACGATAACGAGAAGAGATTCTTATTGTTTAACTTTCTCTGAAATGTATGAAAACAATATGAACAAAAATGTATAATATTATGTAATTAGATGGCACTCAGTTTTTAACACTAGGAATGCCAGCTGACCACTACTTTGCAGCCAAGATATGGGAAACTCAAACTCTGACATTATTTTTTAAGGCTTTAAGTTAGTGGTGCCTGAAGCATCTCGTATCCCAGTCCTTTCCATTATTTGAGTGTTAATGCAATTTATGATTCTGAAGAGAGACTTTTCTGATCTCCTACAGAGACTTGATGGACTTAACGTAAACATCCTCATCAGCGGACCAGTCCCTGAAGGGAATGATGAAAGATTTAGCAGACTCCGCATGCTCCATAAATGGTTGAAGAAACAATCAGCTGAGAAGTCGTTCACATTTATTAATAATTTCAAAGTATTTGGAAGTGCTAATCATCTGTTTAAAGCAGGAATGCGCTATTTGAACAGGTCCGGAGTAAGGCTGTTAGCAGCCAACATTTTTTCTTATCAACATCAGAAAGCAAAACACTTGCTCCCAAAAGCTGACCTTGAGGCGCCCATGGATATCAGAGAACAAAAACAGCAAGTCATGATGACACCACAGGACCGAACAGATAAACAACCATCAGAGATTAAGTCTTCATCTTCCTGTGACTCAGCCACATCTAATGAGTCTCCATTTAGAAACTTTACAGACAGACTGAATGAGCAAATCAAACTTGGGACACAACTAACACCTAAACTTAGACTACACCAAACGCCTGGGACTAGTGTCCATAAGCCTGGGAGCTTCCCCCCACTGATTATTACAGATATCTGATATTTGAGGGAACCGGGCAATAAATCCACCCCTACCGTCTCCCAGAAGTCACCCGGCACCCCTGAGGCTATATCAGTGATTATCAGCAGCAGGAAACATAAACCGTTAACCACACGCTCTCATATTAAACGAAATCTCAAATTGATAACCTGTCAGAAGGTTCAGCTGCCCATCATCACAATACTTAAGTTAGCTTTATTAAACATTAGATCTCTATCCGGAAAGTCTTTTCTTATCAATGACTTCATCACTGAGCATAATTTACACGCCCTTTTTTTATCAGAAACTTGGCTAGATGAAAATAACGAAACAACTTCATTAATAGAATCCAGTCCTCCAAATTATAATTTCTTAAGCGAGAACAGAAAACACAAACGAGGCGGAGGTGTAGCCACCATCTTTCACAACTCAATGAACTTTAAAAAGGTAACTCTGGGCGCGTTTGAATCTTTTGAATACCTAGCCACCCAGATAAATGAGCCTAACAAAGCGTTATTTCTAAGTTTATATAAACCACCGAAACTTAACTCTAACTTCTTTAATGACTTCAATGACCTTCTTTCTGTAATATGTATCGACTATGACCAACTAATCATCGTGGGGGACTTTAACATCCATACGGACAACCCCCAAGATAGACAAGGAAAAACATTAGATGATACTCTCCACAACTTCGGACTGATCCAGCATGTCAAACAACCAACACACAATAAAGGACACACTCTGGACTTAATTATCAGCAAAGGTTTAAATATTTCTGACATCTCTGTAATTAATATTGCATTATCTGACCATTTCTGTGTTTTCTTTCAAAGTGCCATCTCTGCTAAATTATCCAGCCACAGTAAGACCACTATAAAAAAGCGTTTTCTAGGGGACAGTTCAGTAGAAACCTTTAAACGTATTTATCCTTCCACCACATCCCCCTCATCTCCCAACTCAAACTCAGTAAATAAGTTGGTAGATAATTTCCTTGCGAAAATCTCAGACATCATGGATTCCATTGCTCCAACTAAAGTGAAAGTAGTCTCAGGTAGAAAGAAGTCTCCGTGGACAAGTAATCCACTGGTACGTTGTGAAAAAAGAGAGTGTCGACGAGCCGAGAGAAAATGGCGGAAAACTCGACTCCAGGTTCACTATGAGATCTACAAAGAGAGACTGAATAGATATCAGCTAACTATAAAAGATGCTAGGGAATCGTTCTTTTCTGAAATCATCAACAGAAACATTAATAACGCACGGACTCTATTTGCAACAGTGGAAAGACTAACTAATCCTTTAGTGACAGTAGCCCCTGAACTAAACTCTACCAGGGCCTGCAATGAATTTGCCAGCTTTTTCACTGAAAAGATTCTAACAATTAGACGGTCAATCTGTACCTCAATATCGAACCCACAACCAGTGCCATCCCCAATCAACAACAATGTAGAGAAAATGTCTGAATTCCACGAATTAAACCAGAACAGCCTTGAAAAAATTATTATCCAATTAAGCTCCTCCTCCTGCTGTCTTGATATCCTACCCACAGCTTTTCTAAAGAAAGTTCTTCCTGTTATTGGTTCTGATCTTGTTCAAATAGTGAACTCATCACTGCTATCAGGTGTCTTCCCTCAGGCTTTAAAAACAGCAGTTATTAAACCACTGCTAAAGAAGAAAAATCTGGACAACACGTTAATGCAGAACTACAGGCCAATCTCTAATCTCCCATTCATCAGTAAGATTATTGAAAAAACTGTGTTTCAGCAGTTAAATGGCTTCATAACAACGACAAACCGTTTTGATGCTTTTCAGTCTGGTTTCCGCGCTCACCACAGCACCGAAACTGTCCTCGTCAAAGTATTTAATGACATCCGCATAAATACAGACTGTGGAAGAACCACAGTGCTGGTTCTGTTGGACCTCAGTGCAGCATTTGACACTGTTGATCATGATATTTTATTGGAACGACTGGAGAGCTGGGTCGGACTCTCTGGTACAGTACTTGGCTGGTTCGAGTCTTACCTAAAGAACAGGGACTTCTATGTTTCAATAGGAAACTTTTCATCAGAACAAACAGAAATCACATGTGGGGTGCCCCAGGGCTCCATCCTGGGGCCCCTCTTATTTAATATCTACATGCTCCCACTAGGCAAGATTATAGCGACCAATGACATTAGCTACCATAACTATGCGGATGACACTCAGCTCTACATTACAATGTCACCAGGTGACTCTGAACCCATTCAAACCCTAAATCAATGCATTGACCAAATAAATGGATGGATGTGCCATAACTTTCTCCAGCTGAATAGGAACAAAACTGAAGTGATTATTTTTGGACCCAAGGAGGAACGATCAAGAGTCAGCGCACAGCTTCAATTAATACAGCTAGAAACTACTGATCAGGTTCGTAACCTAGGTGTAGTAATGGACTCAGACCTGAACCTCCAGGGTCACATAAAGGCAATAACAAGGTCAGCGTTCTATCACCTGAAGAACATTTCTGGGATTAAAGGACTGATTTTGCAACACGACCTAGAAAAACTCATCCATGCGTTTATCTTTAGTCGGATTGATTACTGCAACAGCATCTTGACAGGTCTGCCTAAAAAGTCAATCAGACAGCTGCAGCTGATCCAGAACGCTGCCGCTCGCGTCCTCACTAGAACCAGGAAAGTAGAGCACATCACCCCAGTTCTAAAGTCCTTACACTGGCTCCCTGTAGCTCAGAGAATAGACTTTAAAATACTTTTACTAGTTTATAAATCATTACATGGCTTAGCACCAAAATATGTTGTAGACCTGTTGTCATGGTACCAACCACCAAGACCACTCAAGTCCTCCAACTCTAGCCTACTAAACATCCCTAGACTCAGAACTAAACATGGAGAAGCAGCTTTGAGTTTCTATGCTCCCCTTATCTGGAACAGACTTCCTGACGAGTGTAGAGCTGCTGAAACTCTGAACTGCTTTAAATCGAGACTAAAAACCCATCTGTTTAGAATTGCCTTTGAGTAAATGCTTGATGTTATATGTATGAAATGTGTTCATGCTCTCTTGCTTTTTTTTATTTTTCTCTTGCTTTATTGTGTATCATGTATAATGTGTGTTTCTTTTATGTGTTTCTTTTAAATCACCAAATCATGTAAAGCACCTTGAATTGCCCTGCTGTTGAAAGTGTGCTATACAAATAAAATTGCCTTGCCTTGCCTTGCCTTGCCTTGCCTATTCATTTTACAAATGTTTCGGAAAAATAAGATTGTCATAAAACTGCACTTGGCATCTGTTTTTGGCAGGTATTTTACCAATCCCATTTTTTTGTTATTTCTTCATTTAAAACAAAAGGAGCAGCCATAACAAACATGGTTAAAACCAGTATGTGTCACAGATTTAGCAGTTAGGCCGGTTTCTATTAGTAGACCCATACAGGAGTAGTCTACACAGACATACAATGAGGAACATACAGTAGGTATTTGAACACCCTGTGATTTTGCAAGTTCTCCCACTTAGAAATTATGGAGGGGTCTGAAATTCACATTGTAGGTGCATTTCCACTGTGAGAGACACCTTAAACAAATTTCTGGAAATCAAATTATCTGATTTCTAAATAATGCATTTGTACTTTATTGCTGCACATAAGTATTTGAACACCTGGGAAAATCAGTGTTAATATTTGGTACAGAAGCCTTTGTTTGCAATTGCAAAGGTCAAACATTTCTAGTAGTTCTTGACCAGATTTGCACACACTGCAACAGGGATTTTGGCCAACTCCTCCACACAGATCTTCTCTAAATCTGTCAAGTTTTGGGCAACTGGGTCACTGAGCAACACGGAGTTTCAGCTCCCTCCGAAGATTTTCTTTTTGAATTTAGGTCTGGAGACTGGCTAGGCCACTCCAGAACCTTGATATGCTTCTTACGGAGCCACTCCTTAGTTATCCTGACTGTGTGCTTCGGGTCATTGTCATGCTCTAAGACCCAACCACGACCCATCTCTAATTCTCTGACCGGGGGAAGAAGGTTGTTGCTCAAAATCTCACAATTCATGGCCCCATTCGTCCTCTCCTTAATACAGTGCAGTCGTCCTGTCCCCTTGGCAGAAAAGCACCCCCAAAGCATGATGTTTCCACCTCCATGCTTCACAGTAGGGATGGTGTTCTTGGGATCCAACTGATCCTTCTTTTTCCTCCAAACACGACGAGTGAAGTTTAGACTAAAAAGTTCTATTTTGGTCTCATATGACCACATGGCTTTCTCCCATGCCTCCTCTGGATCATCCAGATGTTCATTGGCAAACTTCAGACAGGCCTGGGCATGTGATGACTAGAGCAGGAGAACCTTCTGTGCAATGCATGATTTTAAACCATGACGGCTTAGTGTTCTACCGACAGTAACCTTTTAAACTGTGGTCCCAGCTCTTTTCATGTAATTTACCAGCTCCTCTCGTGTCATAACTACACAAGAGGGCTGATTCCTCACCTGTCTTATCATCAGTGATACCTCGCGAGGTGAGATATTTCATGGAGCCCCAGTCTGAGAGACACTGACAGTCATCTTTAGCATCTTCCATTTTCTAACAATTGCTCCAATAGTTGCTCTATTTTCACCAAGCTGCTTGCCAATTGCCCCGTAGCCCTTTCCAGCCTTGTGGAGGTCAACAATTTTGTCTCCGGTGTCTTTTGACAGCTCTTTGGTCTTGCCCATGGTAGTAGTTGAAGTCTGACTGACTGTGGGGTGGACAGGTGTCTTTAACGAGCTCAGACAGGTGCTACTAATTTAGATTAAGAAGTGGAGCAGAGGTGAACTTTTTCCACTGGACCCGTAAGCGGAGCAGCACGTTTCACTTGCGTGTTCTGCTGCTTGGCCCATTCCACCGGGTGCATGAGCCGCATAGCAGCAGGGAAGCAGCTGTCACAGAGAGAACGCGAAATCACGCGTGATTTTGCTAATCTCGCGTGATTCCGTCAGTAAACACTACAACCATAGAAATAAATAAACGTCTATGACAACAATAACAAGGAAAAGACAACAACATGGCTCCAAATGGTTTGTGTTTTACTTTATGTCCGTTTTATATACGCCAATAAGTTTATGTTATGTTGGGGAATATCCAAAATCGCTCATTTGTGTGATGCAACACGAGAGCTAAACAGAAAAGCACAGACATGTCATGCATTTCAGTGGAGTCCAGGACATAGGAAATAAAAATGAACAAAGTTCTTGATCATTATGGAAGTGAGCACGAGGATTTACTGTTTCCAGGTCTCTTTATGAGACATGGTTTGGTGCTGAGATCAATTAAAGCATTTTTAAAGGGACATTTTCTTATGTAAAATGTAAAGAAAACTTCTTTGTTTTGCAAGTAATGTTTTAGTTTAAAAATGACAGGGAAATCATTGAACCCCAGCACAGTTATTTGTGAAAATATTTGTGAATAACAGTAAATGTGGGTCTCTTTGGCAATTGATTTCTTAAATTATTTTCATTCATTACATAATTATACACTTTTTGGTTAATAAATATGGTCAGAATAGAAAAAGTGGAATTCAGAAAAGTTAAAATTGAAAAAGTGGAATTTTGGAAAAAAATAAAACAGAATTGGGAAAATAATTTAAGGGAATTAATAATAATGATACATAATTTATATATATTTTGAAAAGGAATAAGAAATACTTGAACCTGACAAGTAACCTATGTTTACAGTTTTAAAAAGTTTTGAATATTACTGTTTAGCCAAGCCAAGCCAACTTTATTTATAAAGCACTTAAAATAACCAAAGGTGACTGAAGTGCTGTACAATAAATACAGCAATATAAAGACTCAGAAATTATAACGGGCAGTAATACAACAATAAAATATAAAAATAATTAAAAGTCAAATAAAACGATAAAAAACATTAAACATAACAATAAAACAATAAAATTATATACCTCTCATGCTGAGTCAAAGTCCAAGCGTAATAAGTGGGTTTATGAAGAGATTTAAAAATGGACAGTGAAGAAACCTGCCTGATCTGCAGTGTCAGCGAATTCCACAATTTTGGGCCCGCCACAGAGAAAGTTCTGGGCTTTACCCACGGTACATCCAGGAGCAGCTGGTCTGCTGACCTGAGGGACCATGTGGGGGAGTACACGTGCAAAAGCTCAGACAGGTAGGAATACAAATGAAATTAATTTATAAAGAATTCTAAAATTAATGCCCTATGTTTAGTCTAAAAAGCCACATTCAATTGAATCATTTGTACGTTTTCTCTTCTGATAATCACAGACTGAGCAATCTTGATTAAATGTTACCATTTGAATTCATAAACTGCTCTTAGAAATAGTGTTATAACTTAAAACAATAAAAAAGTTGCTGGAGCTCATTTTATTCATCTGTTTCCATAAGCAGGAGATTGTATGCAGAATACTGGTGCCAGTGCTTTCTACAGATAAGTTATTATATTATTATATTATCAGGTTTTGAATAGTATATCAATTCAGGGAGGTGAGCGTGATGAAATGTATGTTCCCTGGGGGGGGCATGACAGAAAATAATTAAGAACCACTACTATAACCTAAATAGTTGCGATTACATCAAGTAATTAAATTTAGAAAAAATTTCTAGGCCCTGTGATGAACTGGTGACCCTTCCTAACTGATTGCTGGAGATGAGAACCCATCCTGACCCTGCACAGGATGAAGCAGATACAGAAAATGGATGGTTGACGAAATTACTCTGAAAAATGCAAATGTTCTAAATGGGAAAGAAGATCCAGGAGGATGAATCAGAAAAACAATATTGCAGAACTTGAAACAGCCCAAAGCTTTGAGGGAAAAAGTCCCTCAGGCCTGTAAATTGGCTCTCAGACAAGGTAGAAAAGAAACAATTGCCCTTTACCTCAGAGGTAGCATGTCATCACTCTGAAATTCACTACTGGGCAGATTAAGGTCAAGTATGCCATTCCCTTTCTTTTTTTTCCACTCTCCTCTGAAGGGAACAGAGGGAGGGCGAACACAATGATGACAAGGAGAGAGTGTGTGTGAGTGTAGAAAGTGGGATTTTGAATGTCTTTGAAACAGCTTTTACACCTATCCCTGGTAGTTTTCCTCTCTCACTCTGAGAGCTGTGATGATAGTGGCTGCTTGTCAAGGAGAATGAGCACACCTGCTCTTTGTAACCCAGTCCTGCTGGTTCAGCTCATAGCCTCGACATAAATAATAAAAGAACATGAGTGGGGGTTAGTAGTGGCCTTACCGTCTGGTTGTCAGAGCAATCCGAATGGAAAGGGTACAGTATTTTACCAAAGGACACTGAAAGTTTATATTCATACCAGTGGAAGCTGTGAACATACTGGGTTGGTTCCTGCCCTTTAATTGCTTTACTATCTCTATCTAGCTCTAGTATCTTACTTGGAGTGAATAGTTGTCTGATTCACCTGAAGGAAATCTTTCTTTGTACTTAGAAGCCAGATTTTCCAAGCCCTTACTTGGAAATACAATCTGAACTCCCTGTAATGTTGGAATTCCAATATGACTGCCGTCCATAAAACAGTCCAAATTCAGGAGGTGCATCCCAGCCTACCCAGTGGACGTAGGCTGGGTCCTTTGTCAACCGCAAAGACTGAAAGTGAGCGCTGTGAAACTGGATGGTCTAGCCTCCAGATTTATTCCCGTCCTCAACTCCCTGTACAGGTGAAACTTGAATAATTAGAATATTGTGCAAAAGTTAATTTATTTCAGTAATTCAATTTAAAAGGTGAAACTAATATATGAGATAGACTCATTACATGCAAAGCGAGATATTTCAAGCTTTTATTTGTTATAATCTTCATGATTATGGTTTACAGCTTATGAAAACCCCAAATGGAAAATCTCAGAAAATTAGAATATTACATGAAATCCATAAAACAAGGATTTTAAATAGAGAAATGTCAGACCTCTGAAAAGTAAAATCATGCATATTTACTCAGTACTTAGTTTGGGCCCCTTTTGCATCAATGACTGCCTAAATGCGGCATGTCATGGATGCTATCAGCCTGTGGCACTGACAATCCTCTCCAGGCTGTGGTCATCCCTGCTGCTTGTGCAACTTTTTCGGCCACACTTTTCTCTTCCACATAACTTGTGGAGGGTGTCGGTGATGGTTTTCTGCACAACTGTCAGGTCAGCAGTCTTCCCCATGATTTTGATCCCCACTAAACAAGACTGAGAGACCATTTAAAGGCTCAGTAACCCTTTGTAGTTGTTTTTGATTAATTAGCTGATTAAAGCGTGATATTTTGAGGCTAAAATATTGAACCTTTTTCACAATTTTCTAATGTTTTTGAGATTTTGAATTTGGGTTTTTCATAAACTGTAAGCCACAATCATCAAAATGAGAACAGGTTGCACGTAATGAAATAAAATATTAGTTTCACTTTTTAAGTGTTATTACTGAAATAAGTGAAATTATGCACAATATTTAATTTTTATACTTTCACATGTATGACCTGTAGCCTAGCAATCATGACAGCTCTAAACACAGGCTGGTAAGAACTAAGGTCTAAATTTAATCTCTTTTTTTAACAACTTTAGATTTAGACAAGCATACCCCCCCCCCCCCCCAAAAAAAATACAAAAAAACAACTGGACTTGTCCAATGATGGGAACCAGTTTGTGAAAACAAACAAAACAAGATATGTCTTTCTCATCCCAAAGATTGCTAAAGTGTTGTCTGATTGTTGTGAACCTATTATAATCTATTGTCTCATGAGCTGGATATATTGTGCATTGTAACACTTTAATAAAAACATTAAGACTGTTTGTATGGCAGCCTTTTAGGCTCTTAGTAGAAAAAATAAGAAAAGAGGGACGGAACAGCTCAAGCTCTTACAGGTACATTCAGAAAGTTAAACTTATGCATTATATTGACTCATTACACATAGACGTGAATATTTTGTGCCTTCATTTATGTACTAGTCAAACCTGGACATTAAGTTTGCACACTCAGTACATCCATCCATTCATCCAGCTTAACATTGCAGGGTCATGTATAACCCTGGTGCCTGTATCCAAGGGTTATTGGGCAAAAGTCAGGTTACACAAAAATTCCCATTTTCATTTTGATGCTTTCTCTAAAATAAACAATGGGTTTGGTTAATCCTTTTCTAAACTTTATAATCATAGTTTCACTTTATTTTTTGCAGCATTGGAGTTGGATCAAAACTTTGTTAAATCTTAAATAAATATCTCCGACTGAAAACTTTAATTTTCAGTTTGACCTGTGTACACTATGAGCTCTGAGATCTTTCATAAAGAGATGGGTAACATAATGATTTTGCAAAATGAATTCAAGAAGGCACATGAATTGTAAAAATCATTGCAAATATAGCTTTTATATTTCACTTTAAAAAGATTAAAAATCGGAATGGAATGGCACACTGGCACCCCATTTTAGAGATGACATTTGCAGCCCCAGTGCTAAAACCATATGATGTCATTAAGTATTTGCTCTTCACAGATGATGAATCAATGAAATAGAAGTGGCAAGACTGCCAATTGTAATTACAGCATCAATTGACACACAATTAAGTTATTTGATTGAGTGGATTGTCCTGTCAATCAGGAAGGAGCTCCAGCGCTTTCAGTAATGTGCATGTAAATGGAATAACATTTCCCTTTTCCATGTCAAGGGCACGTTTACGAAGTCTGTCAGCAATTAAGAACTATAATGTGCTGAGTCGTGCACGCCAACAAAATAGGCAGCAATTTCTTCTGCTCCTGTTTAAAATTATGCTTATCAGGTACGTCGCCTCAGCAAAGGTGAAGGGTCAGCCTCAGCAGGCAGCCGGCATTTCTCCACATAATTGAGAGAAGTTTGAATTTAATTGTATAATTAATCTTGTCAAATTAAGTTACACAGAAGTTCAACCACTAAGTTGGGCGGTTTGGAGTATTTTAAATTGCCTTAATGTGGAATCTGCACCAGAATGCACTTTGTTCTTTCTTGATGGCATGAAATATATTTTTTTTATGCACGACATGCTGTAATAACCTGTTAGCTGTTCTTATCACGTTTTTCCATTTGTGTGATTAATTTCCTCAGAAAGTAATTGCTATTTTAAAAAAAGAGCTTCATTTCAAGTTCTTGGGAATCAGTGAGGGTAAAATGAGAAGAAAAACCTTATGGTAAAGTTCCTCTAACCGAGTTTAAACAGAAGAAAATACCTTAAATATGTTACATTTCATCTGTCTGTTTAAAAAGTTTTAAAAAAGACTCTTCTTGTGATCCCGAGATATAAGCTTACGATTCTTCTCAAGTTATTGCATCCTGGTTTGAAATGATAGCCTGTTGAATTGTGTAGTTATATTAGAATATGGAAAGATAATTTTCTCTGTCACTGAGCAGACTTCATTTTCCATGTTCTAATTTGTTTTTTATTATCTGTATAGCTAATAACCCACAGTTATTAGCTATACATTATGAGCTGTGCTGTTCATGTCAAATACGAAAAGGGATTAGCCAAATGATCAACTAACATCACATTAATTGAATAATAATCAAAATTACCCAGCACAAAATTTGAAAAAGAGTTAACTTGTTAATTGATTATTAGTTATAATGGCTTTTTAATAAGCCATAACATTTGTAATCTGTGTTTATAGGTCTGATTTGTGTTATTAGTGTTAGAAACCCACCCTAGGTTACTCGACCAAAACACAGACCTCTTGCCGGTAAGAGTGCTAAATCACACATTGCATTAGTTTTAACAGAACGAGGAGGAGTTGTGAAAGGCCAGACTCAAACATCTGACGCTCTGAACTTTTAACCTCTTTGGCCAGTGAGCTCAACCAGACTCACATCGGGAGAGAACAGCGCAAACTCCATTCTTTGCTGGCGAGGGAGAAGGCGAGTTTCTGGAAAAAATTAATCGGATCCGAAAGACTTTTATAGTCTGCCGCCTGATCAGGTGAACTGTATTAGGCTGATGAAATAAGTCCTGAATGACTTATTCAAACCTCTGCAGAAAGAATCCTGGTGGCTATCAGCTACGCATTACGCCTCACAGAGGTTACGTGCCGCTTATGCGTCCGGTGGAAAGCAGGGGTAATACACAGCTTATAGCCGCCATTATAGGTAATGGAACCGTTTCTATCAGGCACGAAGCAGCGCGAATCGGACACGTCTCAGAAGCGTTGTGTCGCGGCCATCTCCTAAATGTACGTGGCAGGTCTATTTTTTACGCTTTACGCTTCTAAAACGCATCTAAAAAGCTCAGCAGTTTATATCAGACCAGGCAGGAAATCAGACACAGAAGCAGTAAAAATAATCCAGAAATTTTCTAAATAAAACACACGTGCAGATTTCGGATTGCTTAAGTACGAACAAAACAAAACATCACTACCTGTGAAACCAGGGTTGAAGTGAATTGGTCTGTGGGTCTAATTTGTTGTTTTTATTATGGACAACTAGAATTTAATCCTTGGAAGTGGAGAATCATTCAGTTTATATGATACCAGAGATCATTTTTACAAGGACAACATGAAAACGAAGAAGCTATGGTCAGAAATATCTGCAAGATTTGGGAGTGGACGGTGAGTTTATGCCACTTACTAACATAGAATTACAAATTAGCGTAAGATACACAAATTATGGTTTGTTTGATTGTTTGATTTCACTGTGTTTTTGCTGCATTTGTAAGAATTCGTTCTTCAATAATTTAGATATGAACAGTGTTTTCAAAGGTTTCTGACTGATAGAAACAGTCGTTTTAAATCATGCAACATGAGTTACTCCATCCAACTGGAGGTTTTCCTTTGTTTGTTGGTGCTAAGTTAGAACACAGTGGCTCTAAGCTGCACTACATAAATTAGCTCCACGCGCTGGATCTGATTAGTGCGGCCTGCTTTTGCAGACCGCCAGTGCTTCGTAAACAATGAAGATTGCTACCTAAGGTATTCCAAATACAGATCGGGTTTAAAATAGATAGTTTAAACACCAAAAATGAGTCATATAAGCCGTTTCAGAAACTGCTGTCTTACTATGTCAAATTACTAAATTAGATCAATCACTGCAGTGACTGATCCATAAAATAGAATATATTCTCCAAAGGTTATTGATTTCTAATTCAGCAAATTATTTAATGAAACATTGCTTCCTCCAAATAATGTTTGGTCTTCACATCTGCTTTGCATCGTGAATTGGTTGTTTGAACACAAACAAAAAGGTGCTAATTAGTCTTAAACTAATCACAATTACTTTAAAACTAACTTAGCTTCATTCCCAAAATTCTACAATCCAAGCCTTGATCTTTAAGCATACATATTCATTCTGAGCTGTGACATTATGATCAATTTATCGGTTACTGTTTCTACTAGTTTGCATATTTTTAAATTTTACTGTTTCACTTTTCGTAGTTTATTATTCATTCTTCTTTTACTTAGTAGTTTAGTTATGTGTTACTAGCTTAGTGAATTTGTTGATTAAAGCATTTTACCTGAAAGTTTTTTTGTAATAAACTCTTGTATTTTGGAAGTTATTTATTATTCCACATGCATGTGTAGTAACCTCCTGTTCAAAGTATGCCAAGAACGTATTCCTATGGCCCATCTATTGTTTAATTATCTCAGCCTTATCAGGCAGTTAATCATAAACATTAACTGAGACTGGACTGTTTGGCTATTATTATATTTCCTGGATCCCAGGTGGTTCCCCAAACCCGGTAATTTTGACACAAAATTATAATTCTTATTGATAATTGCCCTATGCAATTATTCATAATTATTCATAGCCAAAACCTACCTATCTGAGTCACAACATTAGTCATATTTGTTTTAATATGTGATGAAGTTCATTTACTCAAGTTCTAAAATGTGTCACAAATTTAAAATACAGTTCTTTGTTGTTTTTTATACTTGTTAAACTGTTGCAGTTGACATGACTCAACAATGTTACTGGAGAACAAGGACAACATCTGTGGATTGGGAACACAATATGGTGCTCCCAGTTTCTAAAAAAGGACCAGGATCGGAGAGTTTGTTCATACTATGGATAAATGACACTTCTCAGCCTCCCTAGGAAAGTTTTCCCTATGTTGTTGAAAAGGAGGCTATTACGGATCATTGAACTCTGGATTAAGCAGGAAACTAAGGTTTTAGCAGCTGTGTCCAAAATGTCGGTGTCCTCTGTTTTACATGTTTCTCTTTCAACACACAGAATCAAATGAATGGGTCATTCATTAGCAGGTTCAGTGAGGAGGTATTTCGGTCACTTGAATCATGTGTGTTGGAAACAGGGACATATCTAAAACATATAGGACAATAGCCCTTGAGGAATGGCGTAGAACACCCCTGTGTTAGAGGTTGCAAAAGACTTCAGATTGGGGTGAACTTTTACCTTCCCTCAGGACAACTAAACATTTAACCAGAGGTACAATAACATGGTTTACATTAAAGCATATTCATGTGTTGGAATGGAGCTAAATCCAATAGAGAATCTGTCAAGGCTAGATAAACAACATTGACAGACTCATACAATATGACTGTGCTTGATATTTTGATATTTTGCAACAAAGAGTGGGCAAAAGAAATCCGTCTAGATGTGCAAAGCTGATGAGATTTTTAAAGGCAACTTTGCACTGGATTTTATTTAAAGGTAGATGAGTAAAAGCAGCAAATAATTTTGAAAACCATGTAACATTTTCCTTCCACTTAAAAAAATAATGTTCTACTCTGAGTTGTCCAGTGACCAATTATAGCAGTTTGTGGTTGTAAAGTCACATGTGAAAAAGTTCAATAGGTTTTTCATAGTTTTGCAAATCTCTAACTATATTTTAAAACATGTTCATGTTTGCAAAATAAAAATGTGAAAGCATGACCGATTGTCTGCTGCCTAGAGAGCTAGAGGCCCCCGGGGGATTTGCAGGCATCTTAACACAGCGACTTCACTCTGCTGTTGTTGTCAGACTCAGTATCAGCAGACGGCCGACAGGAGCTGGTGGAAAAAAGTCTCCTTTGGCTGGTTAGAATGCCAAACTGTGCATATGAGCTTTCAAAGGGCCCTCTTTCATGTCTGTGACGTCCAAGTGTTTCTGTGTCGACAGCATCTCTGGGAGAGAAACGCTACTCTAGCACAACCCTGCTGTCAACCACAATGCAGATGGAGAATCTGCCCCTTGTGCACTCTCCCTGAAGTATGTACTTACATAGATGGCTCTATTCTGTGCTGGTGTGTGTTTTCTGTGTAGTGGGCTTTCTGTAAGTGGGGAAATGTACGCCCGCTGCAGCTGAGTATTCCAGAGTGTGGTTATTTTTAGTGTCCGAGTTTCTCTTCCATTTTTCTCTGGTACCAAAGTGAAGGAGTTTTCTCTGAGGGAACCTGTTTCTAGGTCTTAGCTGAATTTAAAGCTCCAAAGAAATAAGAAGATATTTTCTTAAATCCCTCTTCCTCCACAGAACATGCGCATAGCAACAGTGGTAGTCTAGCCTCTCAGTTCCAGTCTGTTTAACCTTTACTCTAAATACTCCAGTGATATGAAGCAGCAATCTTTTGCTCTTTGGTGTTGTGAAATTTAATCTAGCTGTTTTTTTAAGAGTGTTCGCTGTCTTTGGCATCCTCTTCAATTTCCCAGTACAGCTTTGATTGTTCAAGGAAGTCTTGTGAAATGCAAATGAGCCCAAACAGAATGTAATTGCTGCTGTGTGATGATTACGAGGGAGAACTAATGATGTCCCAACACTAAGGTCAGGTAGAGTTTAATTAGAGAAGGCAAAATCAGTGTCACTCGTGTCTCTTGCTCTCCTGTTTTCTGACGCTGCATGCGCCTGTGCCAGAACACTCTTCGACAGAATTTAAAGAAAACGGGAAGACAAAGGGGCTGAAAATGTTGTGACCAGGTTTTTTTGTTCAGACGTGGGCAGATTGGGAAATAAATCCCTAAAATTTGCATGTCAGTCTGCAGATAAAGGTGAAGTTTATCACTGACACAAAATGAGAAATATTGCCTTTCATGCTCATGGAAATGTTGGCCCACTGCTAGGAAAAGTCCTTTGATACCCTTCAGGGAAACAATATTTTCCTAAAAAACCTACAGAAACATCTCCAATGCTTTTAGCTTTAATCTTGAATTACTGTTGTTGTTGCAGGAGTAGGCTGTGCAACTGAGCAAATTACCGAAACAAAAAGACCAGATCAGACAGATGACTGAGACCAGCCAAGGAGAATAACTGTGGCCAACATTCCTGATTATCCAATCAGCGCTCCAAAAACATCTATTCCATCTCGTCAATAGATAATTAAGAGGGATAATTGGCTGGCTGCAAGGTGGGCAGACATATACTGCTGGTAACGTGCCATCCCTTACCTCAGCATCGCAAAGCAGAGATGTGTGTCCGATAAAGGTTTGCTTTAAATTTTACACGACAGGAGAATGAAGATGAAGTGCTTTAATCTTTTCGTGTGGTCAAAATGTATTGTGCATTTTGTTTTATAGTTACTTGCAACATGTTGGCTTGTGAGCTTTCTGATTTTTAAATTGTAGACTGTTTTTCATACATAGTTTACCAAAGGTTTCACAAAAAACATATTGAAAAGTGTTCTGCGCATTTGAATGTGCCCCTGTTAGTTGGACACCTCTAAATAAAATTGAGCACAAACAATTTCCTTAAAGTCAAGGAACACAGCAGACAGCTCAGGGAAAACCTTTGAATATCTAATGGAGTGAAGGAAAATAGAGTATTGCACAACTGAAAACCTGCAAAGACATGGCAGTCCACCCAAACTGACATTCTGTGCAACTAAGTCCCCCATGGTAAAGAGGGGCTGCAGATATCCACTGCTTAGGTGAGATACTCTTTTTGTGTATCACAAATCTGGTGTTTATGGAAGAGTGGTCTAAAAAAGGCAAGAAGAAGAAAGATATCAGAAATCCAGGTTTAGGCTTTGCAGAAGTCATGTAGGGAGCAAACGTGTAAAAGAAGGTGTGGTCAGATGAGACTAAAAATGTAAATGCTATGTGCGGAGAAAAACTAATGCTACACATCTCCCTGAACATCATCTCCACAGTTACACATGATGCCCAGCATCTTGCTGGGGGATCTCTTTTGTTCACCAAGGACAGAGAAATCTCCATAGAGTTGAAAGGAGAGGAAAGTTAATTAAATACAGAGTGATCCTGGTAAAAATCTTTTAAATATTGCAGACTGAAGCAGGTCTTCATCTTCCATCTGGACAGCAACCCCAAACATACAACCAGAGCTACAATAGAATGGTTTGGATATGAGAATGTTCCAATCAGAGTCCAGACCTAAATCCTATAGAGATTCTACATGAGAAATTTTGCAACGATGAATGTGCAAAAATGTTAGTCCCTCGATTTTTAAAACTGGCAGAGATGCATTTGGAGATGGTTCAGCAAGGTATTCACTCAGAGGTGTGGACAATGGATTCATGCCACACCTTTTAGATTTTTATTTGTATTTTTTTAATTTGCATAGGAACTAAATGCACACATTTACCAGTGCAACACCTCTACCCTGTCTGTCCATTGTGGTTTTTTTTTTTTTTTTCTTACCTTATATCTTGCTCCAAGCATTTGATACCTTTATATGCGAGTGTCTCTGAAGTACTGGCTGGCAGATTTAACCAGACAGGGCCACAGATTTAAAGCGTTGACCTGCCTGGTCCCAACAGCTGTGTGCTAATCCGTCCCATTGCTCTGGCCGTCCTCCCCCTGTTTACTGCTCTAGTGAGTTGTGAGGTCCTTAATGTGTGAGATCAAGAGGAAAATAAGGCTGTCCAAATGGAATCAAATCACATGTAGGGGCTGTCCCGAAAACAATGGGGCAACAATAAGACAGAGCATTTGGACTGTGATTCCTTTTTTAGCTATTAGCCTCTCACAGTGCTGCTCTCTGCTCTGCTTGGTTCAATCCTTGAGGGTTTTAGATTATTTATTAATTCACAGATAAAGGCTGAATTACATCTGTGTGCAGTCAGTCCTAACTGGATCTATGTAAGACCCATTTTACAGATAAAAGGAAAATATGTTTTATTTATGCTTAGAGAAGTTGCCTGGTCTTGTATTTCTCAGACCCAAATGAGGGCAGGGGTGTATTGATTTGGGCTGACTATGCAGCCTGCTCTGCTGCCCTGCCCCTATATGCTCAGCTTTACTCCTTGCAGTTTGTATTCATTTCAAGCTTCTAGCCCTCTAGCCTTTCTGCACTGGCTCTCATTCAATGTTCCCCTTCTTGGCTCGCACGAAGCCCCAATCCCATTCCCATGCATTCAATATTCCCATTATAAGCTCATTAGTCTAGTCATTGTTTTGGAATCATTAATAGGATATCCATCGCTTTAGACACCTCTGAATTACCATGTCACAGTGTGGCCCCTTTCAGAGAATCAACAGTGGGTGGATTAGCAGAGTTGTGCAAACACGTGTGTCTGCGTGCATCTTGGCGCTTTGGTGTCGACCTTGAGTTTGCTGACAAGCCAGTCCCTCCGAAACCTGCTGACACACTTCATGCAGAAACACATGCACGCACATGCCCTCCCTCCACCACCTCGGCTCTCCGCCCTCTCGTTCCCAGAGGTTTGTCCGTCAGCGATGCAGGAGACAGCAGAGAGAGGAAGCAAGAGTGGGGTTTTTTTAACATGCGAAGCAGGTCCTCCTGTGTGTCCGTATTGATCCTCCAAGGGCTCTCTGGCCCTATTTTTCCTTTCTTTCTCTGGCAGTGGAGGCCATTCATCACCGAGCCCATGACTAGAGAGCTCAAACAGTGACTCTGTCAGAAAACGGGCTGGGCCATGCCACACCAAACATGCTTTTCCTATCGGAATGCTTCATGGCATGACCTGTTCATCTTACTCACAGGATTCATCCATAGCTTGCTTGGGAATGCACAGTCATGCATTCATATAGCCAAGTTGACACTTACACTTAATTGCTGTGTTGTTATTTGCAGAACTCAAAACAAAGTAAGAAAATGCCTTCTCAAAGAAAAAAAAAACAATTGAAGAGATATTAGGCTACTCTAAATTGTTTTAATGTCCATTGTCCATGTCCATGTCAGTTGTCAGTATTTTGGGTTTGTTTATTATTTCATACACTTTAAATACATATTATACTGAAAACAACGAGCTAATGAGCATTAATTAAAAAAACTTAAATATATTCACCATAAAATCTAAGGCCTAACTATTTTTTAAACACAAGAAAGATGTAAACAAACAAATATAACAAGGTTTCTGTCCTAAGGGTATGTTGTATTGCCAGGGAATGAATGTTCAAAATAATAATTGAACTGATTCAAATCTAAGAATTAGAAAAGTGGAAGATGATCTTGCCAGATGGAAATCTCTACCCATATCACTTATGGGAAGGGTTGCTTCAATAAAAATGATGGTTTTGCCCAGAATCAACTACTTATTCTCAATGATCCCAAGTAAACCATCACTAGACTGGTTTAGATCTCTGGACTCCTCTATCTCTAAATTTCTTTGGAAAGATAAACCCCCACGTATCAGCTTAAAAACACTGCAGAAGACCAAAGAAAAAGGAGGTCTAGATCTACCAAACTTCCATCATTATTTCTTAGCCAACAGGCTCCAATACATATCAAGATGGTTAAAACATAGCTACCTAGACGAGTCCTGGATAGACGTAGAACAGACACTATGTAATAAGATAAAACTTTCAGACCTACCATTTATTAGCTCAAATATAAAACAATATGAATGCTTTAAAAGCATAAATATCAGCTCCTCTCTGACAGCATGGTGGGAGTTTCTAAAAATGACAGAGTCCACAATAATCCCATGCAGACGTACACCCATCTGGAATAACCCCGACATCTTGCAAAAAAAATGTATGATAAGTTTCCCAGTCTGGAGGTGCAATGGAATTGAATACCTGGAACATATATTTGAAGGAACAGACTTTATCCCATTTAATACATTAATTACACAATATGGAATTGATAAAAACAAATTCTTAGAATATCAACAAATTAAATCTATTATTAAAGGTAAATTTAGGCTCAATACAGCTGAATTACAAATTCCAGCAAGAGTTTTAGATTTTCTTAATCTCAACCCCCCCAAATTGCTGTCTAAAATATACAAAACTTTATCTACATTAGATGAATCAATAGCCATGCCTATTTCAAAATGGGAGGTGGATTTATCAGCCAGCTTTGACCAAAACGTCTGGTCTCAGATATGTTTAAGAACCTTTAAAATAACAAAAAATCCTAATTTGCAATTAATACAATACAAAATCCTTCATAGAGTACACTATACAGGTCAACGAATGTTTAGGATGGGTTTTACATCGTCTAATACCTGCTTACAATGCACAAGCAATATACCAGATACTTATGTTCATGCGCTTTGGTTCTGTCCACCTGTTAAGAAATTTTGGTGCCAGATATGTGAGGACTTATCAAAGTGTCTGAAATGTAACATCCCACCATCTCCCTCAAATTGCCTGTTAGGAAATTTAAATGAAGTCACCATGGACACAAAGTCAGTTCTAATGGTTCACATTGCCTTATGCATCGCTAAGAAAACTATCCTCCTGAACTGGAAAAATAAAAAAAGCTCTTAATATTAATCAGTATAGAAATCTCTTGTTGGACCATATTGGTCTTGAGACGGCCTCTGGCTCCATATCTGATCACTCTCTCTGGGCTCCTTTGATCGGCTCCATCACCTAGTGGGGGTGGGGGGCACTTGGTTTTGTCGTTTGGGACACTGTTGCTGATGTGAGGGTTTTGGGATTGGAGGCGTCTGGGGGGGACCCCGGGGGGTGGGATCACTGGGCGGACATTTTGTCTCCCAGTCCTTCCCTCCCCATCCCTGGACACCTCTGTCCACGCGCTCCATCACTTTACCACTCATATAGGGTCTTGGGGCATGGGCACATCACTGGGGTGCGAGGAGGGGCTTCCCTCCTCGCTGTCCCGTGGTGTCCTGGGTCCCAATTTTAATATACAACTTAGACACTCCCACTAATAACATTTTCACACGACACATATGTAGGGACTTTGGGGTGGGCACACTTTTCGGCATCCAGAGGGGGAGCGGTACAATCAGCTTCACCTCTGGTGCCGGTGCCCACTGTTAAACCACATATAGACACTGAGGGCTCGGGTTGGGGGATGTGTGGCTGCCTCCCCCACATCCCACCCCTCTGTTTTAAATGCACATTATAACAACACGCATCAACACCATACTCGAGCGGGAGGATGGAGGCTAAGGGTCTTTTCCCACCCCTGTTCGCTACGGTCCATCAGGGGTTGGGGTCCGGAGGAGGACAGGCGGTCTGGTCGGGGTCCTGGGCTGTCGGGCTGCTTTGTCACTGTGGGGCCTTGGCGGTCTGCTTGTCTCCATCCTAGAAGGTAGGGGGTCCACCTCCAGGGTCCGGGGGCTGGTGGCTCTACTGGGGCGTCAGTACCTGGACCTGGGAGCATAAAGTGTGCATGGGGTGTGTGAGTGAGGGTAAAGCGTCATTTTTTTGGGTGTCTTGGTGAGTCAGTGAGAATGTATGTGTTTAAGAGGGAGGGAACGTATGACTGTGTCTGTATGTCTTTGTCTACCTGTCAGGTTGGATCTTGGTCTGCCCCTTCGCCTGGCGCACCTCAGGCCTTACACTTAATGGGGGGCCTATTTCCCCTCCGTCATTCCCCGCCGGTGACGGGGGCCCCTGCCTGCCGGTGCGCCGGTGGTCAATCCGGTTCGGACCTGGTGTGTGCCTGGCCGGGCCTGGGGGGGCCGGTGTGTCGGTCGGCCGATGCGCTGGGCCGATATCTTCCTTTGGTTGGTTGGGGCACCTCTTTTAGAGGTGCCAGGTTTGGGATTGTTGGGTGGTGCCTGCTCGGTGGCTCGGCGGGATGCGGATCCGGCGTCTCTGCTCGTTTGATCACCTGTTCTGTGCGCACCGTGCGTGGCCGGTTCATTGGCGGGTTGGACCGGCCCTGGCCCTCGTTGGATGCCTGGTCTCGGCGCCCTGCGTTGCGCGTGATCAGGACCCGGGAGCTGGTACAACTTGGCGTCCAGATGCTGACTGAGCCTGGCCTGGGGATGCTGTCCGTCCCCTGCGGCTATTGGTGGGGCACTGGGATGTTGGCGGTGGGGATTGGCCTAGGGTGGAGGCGTCGCGTGGCGGCCGGCGGCGGCCCCTGCAGTGCCGGGGGCCCCTCGTCGGCCGGTCCCTTGTCGGGTCCCTGCTGGGGGGTGGGGTGCCCCTGGGCCCCGGCTCCCCCGGTCCGTTGACCGGCCCGCCCCCGGCGCGGCCGGTTGCCGGCTGAGCCCGTGGGCTCGTCACTGCTGCCCCCTGGGCCCCTGCATAGTGGCCGCTGGATGTTCCCCTTGGGTTCTCCTTTGCTCCTCTCTTGGGGGATGCGGTCGGCCCCGCCCGGGTCCGCTTGGGGCTCTGGCGGTCCTTTGGAAGCCTTTGCTCCGATCTCCTTCATGTCTGCATCGATTCCTGGGGGACGGATTGATGTCTTCTCACACCAACTATCGAACACTCTTATGGAGAAACCTTATATGCACCAGCATGCTAACACACACACATAGATGTGGGGTCTCTGGTGTTTAAGGATATATTCTTGGGCTGAGGTTATCATTACTAGAGCTTGATTAATCGGTACCATGAGTTTTTCTGTGACATTGTTGTTGTATTTTTATATCTATTTTTGTGTGATGTGGTTGTGTAATTCTTAGTTCACAATGTTTGGTTGGTTTTGTTGATGTTCCTTTTTCGTGTTTTGTTTTTCCCCCTCTCTCTGCCGTCCTGTGGGTATGGAGGTAGACTTCAATGTTTTCCTGTGTTTTCTTTGTTCCCCTTCCTCTCTTGTATTTTCAACTCACCCTCTCTCATGACATTTTGTTTCCTACCTCTCTTCTTCATCTTCCTTCTTTCTTCTCCTTAATTTTCCGTCTCCGTGTCCATAACATCAGGACATAAAAACCCCAACAATTCATAATAAAGATTTTTCACACATAAATCAAGTGGAGTACTATAGCAAAAGCTGTACTGCTCCGCTTGTGAAAGTAAATCTGTTTGGCTTCTACTTGGTACTCAGACACCAATTCTGAGCTCCACACTGCCAAACAGGACACGAAAAAAAAAAAAAATAAATCAATAAAAAATCTAAGAATTACCATGTAGCTTTTAGGTTCTCAACATTCAGCACCAGTACTGTCATGATAGAGTGCCTAACTGGGTCAGATGTAGCTGTTTGCTTCTAGGAACCAAATTTCGTTTCTGTTATGCCAATTCCTCCTCCTCCATTTCACTCTCCCAGCTGGAGGGATAGTCAGCTTATGCTCCAACAGAGGTTCTGTCTACCACAGGTCACACTTAAGACTGACAAGCTGTCAGTTCTGGCCCAGGGTTTGGATTTTGGGAGGTTCCCCTCTTTAGATCACTTACCGAATCAAGGTGGATACAAGGGAAACGCTCCCAAAAGCTCTAGGGCTTAAACCATTCACATGTTTAAGCCCCGGAGGTGTTTAATGTAGCAAAAGTGTACAGTGGAAAGCAGAACATTTATCACAAATGAATATTCTGAAGTTATTCCTCTTTCTGATTTGGTGCAAAACTTTCATGATGGATGCAGAGATCCTGCTCTGTTCACATCATGCAAGGAAATCTACAGCAGTCTGCTGTAAATTGCCTTGCAATCTACTACTTAAATTTAGCCAGTCTGCTGTTTAACGGGGTTTTTTCCAGATCAGAGGATCGTAAAACATCCACAGGTGGATCAGAGGTAATATTGATTGGTATATCAATATCAATGTCCCATTTGACATTGGCACCTTTTTAAATTATAAAAGGGCTTAAGCTTCTGGAATGGGATGTCAAGAGGGACCACAGAATGACTTGAAGGATATCGTGAGAGTTGTGTCATGTTACACAACAAATGGGGGAAAAAATTGCTTTTATTATTTTTCCAAGCACATTTCTTTAAAGTGGAAGAGACCTCCATTAAGTTCCTCAAATGTCCAGAATTGACCACTGTAGTCATAATACTATCTAATGACTGTGGCTGTTTTCACATTTAGAGTTTCAAACGTCTAATCATACCATTGAATAAGACACATTCAATGTTTAACACTACAGTCAATACTTAAAGTAACAACCAATTATGGATTATTTTTAAACCTTCTGAATATAAGTAAGCAAAACAAGATCATTTATAGCTTGCGATGAGAGCCCGCACCGGAGCTGGGAGCTGTCGGAGGAGCAGGTGGATGAAAAGAAACCCGCCGTCATCAGTACCCAGCAGGGATAACATGCTCTCCATGAGTTCAAGGGCTGTGCCATCACCCAATCCAGGGAGGGGGAGTAGTTTCTCAGCCTGTTCTGCGGTGGAGAGGGAGTAACACCAAAGCAGCAGCTCTTTGAGGGCAGCGTACTTTCCATGGGTTGGGGGCTCCCGGAGAAGGGACATTGTACGGCTTGTAGACAGTGGGTCTAGCGAGGTAACCACATAGTGGTATTTCGTGTTGTCCGAAGAAATTCCACGCAGCGCAAACTGGGCTTCAATGTGGACGAACTATGAAGGAGGATCATGCAGCCAAAATAAGCTGGGGATGCAGGTGGATGTTCCACGGCAGCAGGCTTCACCTGTGAGGAGCTGGCTTCAGTTTTCGGACATGTTCAATTCCGGGGTCACCAATGTGGAGGAATAAATGGACGACACACAGGAGCTAGGTTCGATCACCTCTTTATCTCAGCTACGACTTCACACAGAACAACCGTGAGCCAAAACACTTAAAATAAGAACACATACAATAATCGCGCCAAAAATTCATAAATCTTTTATATCCATACATCCTTTTCTCTGGGTGTGAGTGGAGCCTCCTGGTGGTCTGCCACAATAAGAATGATTTTAAAATGGATTGGCAGGCATTCAGACAAAGCCTTTTTGAGCATAACTGACAAGATCATATGCTTCTCATATTTTTTAAACCATGGGTTGCCACCTGCATGGAATAAGTTGTTATTTTAACTAATTGTTTGGAAAGGACATTTTATGGGGGCCAGGAGAAAAGCAGTTGTTCTAGAGAAGGGGTAAAATCGTAGGTGTTAATGTGCCCTACATGTGTGAAGCAACTTGTTTATTGTCTGTGTAAGGACATTTTTCTGAATCTGTACTAAAAAACTAAGTAAAAGTAGGTCTCCTGCAGATTCTTCTATACTATCTGCCACACCTAGGTCTACCACCATGCCCTCCTGTTTGATTGATATGGAATTTCAGCGCCATGCGGAGATGTGCATCCCAGCTAGGCTGCCAAACAATGTGCCTTAGCCTAAGTTTTGGGCCATGACAAGGACGAGCATGGAGGAAGAAGGGACAGTAAGAGGAAGCGGATTGGAGCTTGGCCTGAGCATTGGATGTGTTTTAAATAACTTTGACAGAGGAGTTTGAGCAGTCTCTCAGGGCTAGAGCTAATCTGATGTGAGAGGATGCCACACTGAGGCTGATGGGACAAAGAGATAGAGGAGGGGTGGAAAAGGCAGAAGGGGGGAGAGAAAGGGTAATAGAGGTGCTCACTCAGCTGGTGGGAAATCTGCCCTCTGCATCTTTTCATCTCTCCACTCTCTCTTTCTCACTTTGTCCCTGCCTCCCTTACCCTCTCACATCCATTTACCGCCAACCCCCTCTTCTCCACTCCTTTCCATCCCTTTCACACTTTGCGTCACTCTCACCTCCCTCCGTCTCTATCTCTGTCGTCTCCTTTCCCTGTCTCCCCCTGACTTGCCAACCCCCCACCCCCTCTACCTTTCACAGACAATTTAGGAAGTCACAGCCTCTCCCTTCCATTTACGAAATTGCTCATGTTATTTCCTGCCCCTCACCCCTTGTGGCAAACTATACCTCATAAGTCTTAGTGAATGCATCCTCTCTGAGCAGATAGTCTCCACACAGTCCTATCTTCCATTTAAGACACAGAGCTCAGCAGCTCTTAAAAAAAAAAAAAAACTTTATCAGGAGGGTAATATTCTGGCTCGGCATGACATGGCTTTGACACCGTGACCCCGTCGTAACAGTGACTGGTCATTCTTACTCCCACCTGTGGGTAAGTATTTACCCCCTCTCCCTCTGGTGACTGTAAAAAGGCACAAGCAATTCAATTGTTTCCTGTGGCTGCAGTTTCTCCTCTCAGCCTGAGTGCTCAAAATGAAGCTCAAACAAAAAAAAATCTGCTTCTAATGTGGAGGAACTTTTAGGCATTTTAGCCATGTAAAATGAGATCAAATTTAGCCAAAACTTTTCAGCCACTTGGGGGCAGTGGAGCAAATAACAAACATAAGTTTATTAGCACCATCTATACTGTATACATGTTAATTCCATGTGCATTACGGGGAAAATAAGGAACAGAGATAACACACATAAAGAAAATAAATACATCAAAACAACAATAATAAAAACTTTTAATTAAAATGCAAATTTGAATAAAAGACTAGATAAACTATATCTTTGACCTTAATGTTCCTTTAAAGGTGCAGTAAACAGTAACTTTTGCTTCTAATTTAAAAGAGCTTACAGTATTTGCACATCTCAGGTTTTCAGGGAGTTGGTCCCAGAGCTAAGGAGGAAAGGATTTCAAGGCTGTCTCTCCTTCTTTAGTTCTCTTGGGAATATTGAGTAAAAAGTCCCTGATGGCTTGAAGGATCTTTATAATTCATGTACACTACATACTTTTTACATGCTTGGCGGCCTTTAGCCTCATGGGTCTTACTGAGTTCTGATCTGTAACCTTGTATCTTGGGGACTAAAAGCATTATTTCTGTATTTCCTGCATTAAGCAGGAGGAAATTCTGACCCATTTACTGGTATAAACATTGATTTAGTGACCTACACAGTGGCGCTGTTGGTCCGCTGCTGCCTTGTAGCACAAAACGGTTTGAATCCCAGCCTTGGGTCTTTCTGCACGGAGTTTGCATTTTCGTGTTGGACAGTCCAATAACATGACTGTTCAGTTAACTAGGCTCTCAAAATTGTGTGCATGGTCCACCCACTCTGCTGGGTATAGTCAATGGATGGTTGATTCAGTGACTGTAATCTACTAAGGTCATTTGGTGTCGCAGAAATATAAAGTTGAACGTCATCAGCATAGATATCATAAGAGATGTAGTAGTCCATTCTTTGAGGAGGATCATGGAGATCTTGAATAGATGCGGCTTAAGATTGGAGCTTAGAGGAACCCCGCATGGCACCTTATTTGCTTAGATTTATTATTACAAGTCTGCCAAATTATCATAGTTCTTTGGTTTTGTGTTTGAAGTTAGTTATTTTCCTTATTTGGTTTAGTTATCATTTTAATGTATTCTTTGGTATTTATTTTATGGCACTTCCTTGTTTTCATTTTCCCTTCATGCTCTTAGATGTTTTCACCTTTTGTTCGTGTTCTCCTTCTTATTTATGTTTCCTTAGTTTATTTCTCTTTAGATAGTTTCTTAATTTATTTCTTCCTGCTGTTCTCCAGTGTTTCCTTAGTTCCCCTTAGATTCCTCCTTAGACATATTATCTTTAGCTGGTTTCTAGTTTCTTATTTAAGAGTTTTCTGTCTCCCTTGCCATTCTTCCCTTTCCTGTTGTCTCCTTGCCACTCTGCTCTTGATCCAGTTTCACTCATTGCCCTCACCTGCATCTGCTTTCACTAATTAGTCTTTGTTCTTCTCTGTCACTTCCTCATTCCCTCCTCAGTATATATTCAGCTCTCATTCTGTCACTACTCGCTGGTCTGTCGTCATTCTTTCCTGTCTGCTTCCTGTTTTCGCTGTTGTTACATTTGTTGGTCCTCCTGAGATTTGTAAATTCTTGGTTTTTGCAATTAAACCATTTTAATTTTACTTGCTGCATTTGGGTCCTTAAAACCACCAAGCATGACACAAATACCTGACCTAACTATACTTTTTTGGGGATGAAAATATTTTAGGAAGTTGATATAATCTAAAAGTGGTAAGTATTATAATTGCTTTTTTTCAATCTACTCCTTTTTAGTTAGCCTGATTTGCATCACTGATGAGTTTTGTTCATGTTTTGTTTTTTTCTTTTAACCTTCTGTTTGAAACAACTCATTAAAGGTTTACCGCAGTACCACACTGACTTTTGATAATCAATCAAACCCCACACTGAGATCCAGTAAAACCAAGACAGAAGTTTTATTAAAGAATCACTATTAAGGTGAATAACATTTAAAACCTTTAGCCTCAGGACTTTGAAGGGGCGACCCCAATAAAGTCTAAAGTCTGACTGAAATTTATGTTTTCTAATCTGAAACATGCCATGTAGTAGCCATGGAGCATGTTTAGTGCTATATCTATGGAGTTGATTGTTAATTTTGAAGTGGGCTATGACACAATTTCAAATAATTGTATATTGGTTATATACACAAAACAATACAACAATTTTAAACACCATGCACAGTGATATCTTATTTCAACAAATCATTAGTGAAATCATTGTATGTGATCATTCAAAATAAAAACTAAATAAATAATTGAATAAATTAATTATATATTTGTCTATAAAACTTCAGTAAAAGAAATTGTGATTATCTCAGTATGTCCTTCAGAAAAGTCGATGAAATATTCAAAACTTTCACTTGGTGCAAATCAGTCAACTTGTTTTAGCAGTTACGGCCCCGCCCGCTAAGTTACATGCTACTGCCTCAGCTGGTCAGTGTAGCGAGTAGGTAGTTACCAGGTAGAGTTCTGGTGTTATTGAGAGTCGATGTGTTCACTAGTTTTGTATTGAGTGCATTTGTCTTAAAAATTGTCAACTATTGTGTTTGTGGAGGCTGTACAAACAGCAGGCTGTCAGGACATCGAGTCCACAAATTTCCAAATTAAAAAAAACGGAACCATCTTCCGTTCCTGGGTGCGTTTTGTGCAGCTGAAAAGACGAGATTTCATTTCTGCTTCGGCTACGAAAAACGCGGCCATTTGTGGCGCTCACTTCCGACCGGAGGATTACCATCCCAGCAATGTGATGGAGTTCAACATGGGATGCAGAAGCAAAGATCAGGTGTAACTGACCCAAGGCGCAGTTCCTTCAGTGTACACAAGGAAAGTGTACAAAGTGCAGACAGGATCTTGGTATGGGGAGCCTAAGTGTCCTCCCCTTCCTGTTGGGCCATGGGTCCCCTGGCCGAAAAATTATTTATGGAAGTCAAAGGATCGATTAAAAGTTATTTTCTGGTCCACTTTGTCTTTGTTTGGGGTTTATTTGATTGTAAAAATTCGAATTAAAATGCCTACAAATCAGAAGTTGCATATATGACGTCGCGGAGCTAACGCCAACTAGCACTTAAAATACTCACCGAGACCTTGTGGACCTGGATTCTGGCTCTCACTCAACCAACTATTTCTCCCCCAGCATAGGTGCCACTTTCCACATTTATGGTGGTTTTCTCCACGTTTAAAGCTCCTTCCTTCATCCTAGAGGAAGGAGGCGAAGCCGGCTAATATCACGGTCATTTTTCTCCTTCTTATTGCTTCACTGACTCTCATCCTTTTTTTTTTGGCAGCAGAGGACCCATGGACCGGAAGTAGAAGGTCGTGACTTAGGCTCCCCATAGTAAGTCTTGTTGTCTACGCTGCTAATTACCAACTTTTTTTGAAAGAACAATTTTAAAAGTTAGATGCGACATGATATGTGGGTTGTTAAACAAGCAGTACAAAAGGGGTACTAGGAAAATGTGTACGTCACCTCGCTCTCTCTAAAGTGCTGAACCACATTACGTGAACGGATATTAACGAGTTTGAGACAACTTAGAAAAGCTCATTATTGTTTATTTTTGGCAAGGATCAATACTATATTAGCTGACAAATACTAGTGTTTTTTTATTTTATTTTCTGGTACATGATAGTAATCTGTAAGAAATTGTGACGTTAGCACACGAGTTTATGCTAACATCGGTCTTACCACGACAGCTGTCCGACTCTCCACTGATTGTCCTGACACCACAGCTCTATCTCTCTTCTTTGGCCATTAATCCTTCCCTTGGTTTTCCACTTAACTGTCACTACATGCTTGCTCAAAGACACAAGACAGGCGACTGTCTACTGTTGCTACACGTTCTTCCAGGACCGGTGAATGCTGCAAGTCAATAACTTGATGCAATCTGCTGGGTTTCCTAAGGTAGAAAACTTTTAAACTGATTAGAATGTATGTATGAATTGAAATGACCTGCATTGAGATGACATGTGTTGTGAATAGGCGCTATATAAATAAACTGAATTGAATTAAATATCACTACATGTATTTATTGATTTAAGATACTGTGAGGAACATAAGTATTTGAACACCCTGCGATTTTGCAAGTTATCCCACTTAGAAATTATGGAGGGGAATTAAATTCACATTGTAGGTGCATTTCCACTATGAGACAGCAATTTAAAACAAATTAAGGAAATAATATTGTCTGATTTTTAAATAATATATTTGTATTTTATTGCTGTACATAAGTATTTGAACACCTGAAAGAAAATCTGTTAATATTTTGTGCAGAAGCCTTTATTTTCAATTACAGAGGTCAAATGTTTCCTATAGCTCTTGATCAGGTTTGCACACACTGCAACAGGGATTTTGGCCCACTCCTCCACACAGATCTTCTCTAGATGTGTCAGGGTTCAGGGCTGTCACTGAGCAACACAGAGTTTCAGTTCCCTCCAAAGATTTTCTATTGGATTTAGGCCTGGAGACTGGCTAGGCCACTCCAGAAGCTAAATATGCTTCTTACGGAGCCACTCCATGGTTATCCTGGCTGTGTGCTTCGGGTCATTGTCATGTTCTAAGACCCAGCCACAACCCATCTAAAATGCTCTGACGGACGGAAAGAGGTTTTGCTCATAATCTCGCAATAAACAGCCCCATTCATCCTCTCCTTAATACAGTGCAGTCGTCCTATCCTCTTCACTGAAAAGCACCCCCAAAGCATGATGTATCCACCCCCATGCTTCAGAATTGGGATGGTGTTCTTGGGATGCAACTCATCCTTCTTTTTCCTCCAAAGACGGCGAGTGAAGTTTAGACCAAAATTTTCTATTTTGGTCCCATCTGACCACATGACTTTCTCCCATGCCTCCTCTGGATCATCCAGATGGTCATTGGCAAACTTCAAATGGGCCTGGACATATGATGACTTGAGCAGGGGGACCTTCTTTGCAATGCATGATTTTAAACTATGACGGCGTAATGTTCTACCGACAGTAACTTTTGAAACTGTGGTCCCAGCTCTAATCATGTCATTGACCAGCTTGTCCTGTGTAGTTCTGGGCTGATTCCTCAACTTTATTATCATCAGTGATATCCCACGAGGTGAGATCTTGCATGGAGCCTCAGTTCGAGGGACATTGACAGTCATCTTTAGCCTCTTCCATTTTCTAACAATTGCTCCAACAGTTTATCTATTTTCACCAAGCTGCTTGGCAATTGCCCCGTAGCCCTTTCCAGCCTTGTAGAGGTCCACAATTTTGTCTCTGGTTTCTTTTGACAGCTCTTTGGTCTTGGCCATGGTAGTATTTGGAGTCTGACTGACTGTGGGGTGGACAGGTGTCTTTAACGAGCTCAGACAGCTGCTACCAATTTAGCTTAAGAAGTGGAGTAGAGATGGACTTTTTAAAGGCAGAGTAACAGGTCTTTGAGAACCAGAATTCTCGCTGACTGCCAGGTGTTCCAATACTTATGTGCAACAATAAAATACAAATAAATCCTTTAAAAATCAGACAATGTTCTTTCATAATAAAAAAAAATGCTGTCTCTCAGATGGAAATGCACCTATAATGTGAAGTTCAGGCCCCTACATAATTTCTATGTGGGAGAACTTGCAATATCACAGGGTGTTCAAATACTTATGTTCCTCACTGTAGGTATTTTCATTTGTATTTTAATCAAATTTAAATACTACACTACTGTTCTGGTAAGCCATGCTAATGTTCGACCCAGCAACTGCTGGAGAAACTATGAGGATAATAATACCTTTAAAGGTCCACTTATGTCATGAAAGCATATTAAGTACTGTTTAAATTAGCTCTTATTTAAACTAAGGTGTATTTAAAGCATTCACCTGTAATGAACTGATACCTTTTTTCAGATTAATTGGGTGTAGTATACTATGCAAAGAGTACATCCGACCTTTCACAAAGAATAGTCCATGCATGTGAAAGGAGATGCGGGGATGTGTGCATGCCTAACCTGTGACTGTGTGCAAGGAACCACATACAAATGTACTTTTCAGGTTACTGTGTGATGTAGAGCAGAAAAGACAAGAGACTCATGCAGAGGAAAAATATGGGGAAACATAAGAACCATAGTGGTGCTTGGCTTCCTGTAGGAGTGTGATAGGGATGGCAAGGTGAAGCTGAGTGAAGGGGGATGGGGGTATGTGTGAGGTCAGTGGTGGAGTGTGGCGCCCTGTCCTTGTACCTCCTCCACTGACTCTCCTCCTCTCAGTCTTGCCTTCTCGTCTCTCAGCCCGTTTCTGGCTCATTACCCTCTCCTCCAGCAGACTTTTCCCTGAGCGCCAGTGAAAAGAAATGTCCTCTCTCTTCCTCTTCCCGACAGCCGCAGCCTGAGCACTGCCTTGCCCTCCCGGTATTAATCAACACACACATCCACACTCCTTCAAGCTCAGGCACACACTCTCCCCAGTGAGCCTCTCTGACTGACAGGCTGCTGGACAGCCCTCTCTCCTCCAAATCCTCACTTGCAAATGAGACATCCAACCTCTTGGGGCAGGCGAGGAACAGGATATTAGAAAATATTTAGGGGAAATAAACTTTTCATCATTAGGTCCTATGCAAGTGACAATTGAGAGAAGCTAAATCCAATTGGTTTGTTGTTTTTTTCATTGAACTGGTTGAAATGTATCCCTTACATCATATGTACTGGGGACACTTTGACCTAAATTAAAGAATGATACTCCTAGACTTTTGTAGCTAATCACCATCTAAAACAAATACAGTGGCTATTGTACTTGGTTGGAGCACTAAAATATTTTTGAAATGTGTTGGAGCAATAATTTATTGACAAATTGTATATAAAACATTTGACAGTGATGCTACAATAGACCATGGATGTGCTGTTGTCAGCTCAAAAATAGAGCTAGTAGTTCAGTCTCCTCTTCATTTGGCATAAATCCTTTATTTGAGCTGTTCACACTTAAGGATGAAATAATACAACATCCATCCATTCATCAATTATCTAAACCCACCCATCCTCTGCAGGGTTGCAGGTATAGTATGCCTATCTCCAGCAGTAACAGGGCAAAAGGCAGGGTACACGCTGAAAAGGTCGTCAGTTCATCGCAGGGCAACACAGAGACATACAGGACAAACAATCATGCATGCACACACTAATAACTAAGGGCAATTTAGAGAGACCAATTAACCTAACAGTCATGTTTTTGGACTGTGGGAGGCAGCCGGAGTACCCAGAGGGAACCCACGCATGCACAGGGAGAACATGCAAACTTCATGCAGAAAGACCCCTTCTTGCTGCAAGGCAACAGTGCTACCAACTGCACCACTGTGCAGCCCAAATAATACAACAGAGAAGTTAAATTAATTTAAAAAGCAAGTATTAAATGCACAAGTTTGAATTTATCTAGAATGCTGTCTAATGCACGCATGGTCACATATGCATGCAAGCTAAATATGTGTGTATATATATATATATATATATATATACCCTTTCTTAAATGGAGACAAGTTGCACCTCAGCCAT